>OX453241.1:7704297-8904297 GCA_949709985.1 Luffia ferchaultella
CACGCTTCGCTTTTTATTCCGTCCGCCCTGCCGCTTTGTCTTTTTTCATCTTCTCAATCTGCACTTCAATCACCTTTTCACTTAATTCTTCTTCCTCTAGTTCATTTTTGGCCCTTAATTTTCCCCTGCATTCTTTTTCGTTTTCCGATCCATCTAGTAGGTTCATAAAATGTTTTTCCACTCATTTTTTTCTATTCCTTCCCTGTTTTTCCTTCTATCCCTTTTAAGAAATTTCCACACCTCCGCTTCAGATTTTAAGTTTTGAACTTCTTGTGCTAGCTGTTCTATCTTAATCTTTTCCTTTTCTTTACACATTTTTCTGAACTGCCTTCTCAATCGCGAGTAATGTTCTTTACTTCGTTTACTTCTACGCCATTTAAATAAACGTAAATAGCGAAATTGTTACAGTTTTAGTTAAATTTTTTATTATATACATTATCTTTTAACGACGTGAAATCGAATCACTTTTATTCAAAATTTCACCCGGATGATGCCAAGAACCACCACTAGTTATTAAAATATTTCTAAAGCTTAGGGTATTTGTAGTTATTTCAAGTCACTTCTAGGGTATTTTTTTTGGAAAAACTAAGATAAAGACTACTTAGGAGGTGGCAACGCTGGCTTATTCCAGTTCACGTTCAGCAAGTCTTCGAGAAGTGTCCAGTTGACACAACATTCGCGGACTAACAATAATGACTTGGTAACATAATATTACCTAGTACTTCTTATCTAATATACTATTATATTATCTTATCTAATATTCTTATATAGTAATACTTATTTGTATTACAATGCTTCCCGAACTATGTCAAAACTAAACTACAACGAATTAGCTAACAGGGAAGAAAGGCGGAGTTTATTTTTTTCTTCTCTATTGAAAATCAATCTGCCGATCATTTTTACATTGCTATAATTCGAGTCTACTAATGAAAGCAAGATTTTTAATCTAGAAAAGTAATAATTTGGTATGGTATGTGCCCTGACCGGCTTCCTTGCCGCCTTTGACGCAGATTCCGAAGCCGTGCGAGTCAGCAGGGTCGCGGCTCATGGTGACGGTGCGCGTGGCTGGCTCGGCGGCGGGCGGCGGCACGAGCGGCGCTGCCCCCGACGAGTACGGTCGTTCTGGACCCGCCTGGCCACCGCCGCCGGATCGGTACATCGCCTGGGCATTAGAAAAAACATAAACACTTTGTGGATTGCCAGTTTCCATTAAATAAATTTAATGGTCGGAATAAACCAAAGAACGAACAATAAAAAAAAACTGTATTTATTTGTATTGTATGTTGTACTTGTATTTAACTGATTAAAAATATTATATTTATATAGAAAATATATAAAAATAAACATTACGCAATAACAAAACTTATGAATAAAAAATTATATTAGATTAAATAGTATGGGACTTATAGGCTATAAAATAGTATATAAATGCTATATAAATGTATACCTGCCTATGTATGTCTCTTTCTTAAAAAAGAAAAAGTTTAACGTTATTTTAAATGACCGAACGTAACACACTATATGGTACTACCACCGAACTCTGAATTAGTTCAATAGAGGAATAATGCTGGCCGTTTAGTACAAGAACCAAAGTTATCACATTTGAGTGATCGGATGAGGAATGATAACGCGCGGAACGCTAATGGTTACCTACACGAACGTCGTTGAACTGATTAATCCTGAACTAAATATTTTACCATAGGATTCACTTACTTCATCAATTTGGAAAAAAAAGATAGTAATAGTTGTAGCGCCCTCCAACGGAAAAATTATCACCTCTAGCACCTCTCACGTTATTCTCTACCAAAGTTTCCTGCGAATGCTACACCACGCGAATTTATTAGTTTGCCGTATTCGCAAACCAATTTATACAACACGAATAAATTTAGGAACCTTAAACGAAAGCCAAATCCTACATTAAAAACATATATAAACAAATCACTGATTAGATTTAGATTAGCTATTATGGTATTTTATATGTAAATATGTTTTAAAATTCAACAAACGAATCTACCTGAAGTTGTCTCTCTTTAAATTTCAAAACTTAATATGTCTAGTGATAAAGCATATTTCACTAAACAAGTTATTGCATCCCTGAATTCTAAAATAAACAAAGCGAGCCGTACTAAATCAATGTTAAATCGATCTACATTGGCAGAAACAAGGGTCGACGACGTTTCGTGATCCCGTTTAATGAAAAGCTTTCAAGTAAAGAGATCTTATAAATGGATCAACGTGATCTGCAGATCCGTGTAGAAATCAAGTGAGTGCCATATGTTTTTGTTAAAAACACATTTAGCGGCAGTTTTACGTCGTACGTTTCTTTAAGGTTTACTTAAAAAGCTTTTACAGTAACATTTGTTATGTAACGTAATGGGCATTATCAAAAAAATTTAACACTACATTCGATTACTTTTTTATGAAAATATAGACCATCTCGAGTATTTTCATATACTATATCTTTTTTTAATTTTACGTATGGGTTTTCCATAGAGTAAATTAATTTGACAGAAGCGTTTGATAATAAAGTCATATATGCCACATCAAAGTATCGAAGTGACCGGCACGCGGGGATTTCTCGGGGGTGAAGAGCGGCGCACGGGGACCTTGCGCACAAAACTCGGACTGAAACTCTAACTAGAGTATAAGTGGTTACACTGTAAAAGCAGAAGAGAGCTTCAAGTCAATTCGTACATTAATGGGGTTTTCAAAGGTAGGATCGATTGTTAAAAATCGATGCTGATGACATTACTACAACTAATTATAGCTACGATGTTCTACGTATTACACTTATTTGCATGACTGTCGACCGCTGCATGTAGTAGTCACATCAATGTTTCACGTTCTCTGTTATTACGCACCCAAAAAATTCATAATACGAAAATGTTTGAGCTATTTTGCAAAATTTTCAACAAAGCCCATTAAACTGTCATCTGGTACATATACATTACAACAATTTAAACGGTATTCTAAAACAGTCGCATATTTACACAGTATATCGATGATATAAAGATTAATTTCATGAACTCTGCCTTTGATTTCATACATCTCTAGAGTTTCGGCGTTCAAAAACATAGATAAAAATACCACATCACTTATTACCTACATGGTGATTAATATTCCGTAGTCTATTTATTATTTATATTAATTAATTATATCATGTTGTAGAAAATTTTATTTAGGTAAACTTGTGATTGGCTTTGCAGAATGTAATTTTGTTAAATTTTAATGTTTTAAACTATTTATAGCTGTAAGTTTACTTTGTAACAATAAATAAATAAATTTAGCCACACACACAAGCATATACCAGTTATCTTTCTTTTATTGTATCATTGTATGGCGTGGCTCTATCAAGACAGTTAAATATTCTCATACTGAGAAGGCAGCTTTCATAACTTTGGCAACTTAAAAATTATTCAATCAAATTTTAGCACGTTTCTTTCTTATATAATAAGACATGGTTATCTATGAAAACAATTGGTCTTAAAAATTTATCCGAAGATTTTGTTTTACAATAATAGATATAATAAGAAATAATTTTACACCAAATATTTTTTGTCAGTATGTTTTAAGCAGTTAATTTAAGTAAGGCTCAGCCTCACTTGCTTGCTACATCTGCAATGTTTTCATTGCTTCACCGAAACACGGAACAACTGTAAGCGTGTCCAGCTCGTGGCTTCTAATACGTTCTGAAATTGACACGGGTGTGCTTTACGCAAATGTTTGGCCCGCTCTCGACCCTCTGCACCTATTTTCATACTGCGACGCTACTTGCTTCAACTTCACAGCGAAATAGAAGTTGGCGCGAGCTGTAAACGTACAGCTGCAAGACACTAAACCAACTCGAGAATATTCAGAACACAAACTACTTATTCAAAAATATATAAATATTCAAAAAATATCTGTTCTACGATAAATAATAATACCTAATAATATCTGAGACATCCCACACAGCGTTATCTAATCCCAAAGTGCCCAAGCATTATGCTCGTATTATGGGGTACTAGACAATGATATACATACTTACATATTCTTTTTTTATATAATATATACATATATAAATACTTTTACACCCAGACACGGAACAAGTAGACATGTTCATGCACACAAATATTTGTACCGGGCGGGGATCGAACCCGAACCATTCGGCCAACGGGTCAAGATGCAACCATTTCCTAAAATATAGTTCAGTAGCAACACACAATTACATTTATTCAATGTTTATTGTTTCACGCTGTATACATTTACTATTTCCTATTGCTTATTATTCGACCCAAGAGAATTTGTTAGGGTCTTCAACATAAATGTGTTTATTATACAAAAGCATAGTGGCGACAGTGAAGTGGAGGACTCTGATAGCAGAGTGTATACAAGCCAAGTAACGGGCTCTATACAAACACACTAATGTTATGATTGTCCGCTCCCCGAGGTTCTACCGACGGATCGTCCTTGAAGACGTTTATTTTCATAAACCACCCTACAGCCTAAAGGAGATGCGGCTATTTATAGGGAAAAATCCTTTCATTCTCAATAAATAATAGGATTATTATAATTATCGATTTAGCTTATATTTTGGAAATTAATTAAGATAATTTATTTAACGTAGGTATACGCATAAACCACGGAAAAAAATTTAATGCGTAAATTATTTTAAAAAAATATAGCAGATAGATATTAACATATAAAATAATGTAGCACCCTGAAAAATATTTGTTAGCATAAATGGTTTCGCTCATTTTTTTTAAATAAAATATTTTCTTTTTTCTTATTTATAAGTGTACTTTTTATAATACAAACAAATCAGGAATGCTCTTAAGCAGCAGATTTCATGGAGAGGGTCCAGAAAATAATAATAGTTGTCTGGGTGCTATAAATTAGAACTATATCGAATTTAAGGGCCGATATCTATGGGGCCGACTCTTTTTTTTGTTCCACGACGACAGCAAATCCATCGTGACCAATAGAAAAGATACCGCAAGCCGATTTATTGTCACTTTAATACTTCACATTTCTGAATAAGTATTATTACCCTCGTTTATTATTCTACGACGCAACTATACTTTTTTACTGTTTGTATGTTCGTATTTTTCCCAAATGTTATTTTATTTTGGGAAATACCATCCTTCTTGACGAAAATTTAAAATACATTTTGACTACAAATTCATGTATAATGCAGTTAAAAATAGAACTTTGCTTTATGTATTATAGGAAAATAAACTTTTTTTTTACAATTTTGCATAAAATATTAATAACCAGCTTGCTTGTAAGTCTTCGCATACACGATTGTCACGTTATAAATTATTCAATTTTTAATCTACATAAATAATAATAATAATAACGTATACATGACAACAACGTCTAGGCCCCAAACTAAGCATTAGCTTGTGTTTTGGGTACCAAGGGAAGACACCACATACATATAACAACCATGACCCGGTACCAGTATCTCTCTATTCTCATTCGATTCTCATCTATTTTGTGAAACACTGCATTGTTTTACTTTTGTTCTCACTGCTATACTCCTGAGAAAAACAAAATGATGAAACAGTTCCCATTTTTTATAATAATTTCATCTGGCTATTCTTCGACTCTCATCAAAATCGGTTTAATTCTTACTGTTTTTTTATCTTTAAAACATAAATAAACGTTAAAAGCAATAAACCAAAATAATTGTATTTTGGGCTCAGGACGCTTAACTAATTAGTCGAACACAATACTGAGTGTTCGGCTGTAGGTAGTTTAAACTCATAGAGCACGTAAAGCTTACCGAACTAAACAAAAAGTTTAAAATCAGCAGATGGCGCAATCCAACGGTTATCGAGAAAAAACACGTTTAATCTTTTTTTTAAACTTTTTGTTTAGTTCGGTAAGCTCTAAATAAGTTTTGACTACTTTCAGCTACACGCCAGGTATATTTACCCACAATATATTTTTTAAATAGATCATTGCGTTATAGTTGCATAAGAATTACACGTCAATCAATCAGAATCAAATATTCGATGTTCAAATTAAAAACTAAATAACATGCTGAGTTAGATATCACTTTATGTACCGCCATTTCGGAACTACTAGAAGGAGATGGCTTTTTTTATATCAAATAATTACTTACAATGCCCATGCGCTAATGTTCACCGTTTCAATTTACGCATCTAGGGTGCCGTCCATTAATCACGTGATCTTTTTTAAAGCATTTTTTAACCCCCCCTCCACCTTAGTGATTCATGGTGAGGTTTAAGACTACCCCCCCTCCCCTACCCAACATCACGTGTATTTTTAGTATCTACAAAAAATCTTAATTTTTTTAGAATATTTTAGATTATTATCTTAAATACAGGTGTAAAGTATAATCTTATTTTATTCTGAAATTAAGGACTATGATAAAAACGCTTTACACTATATTTACACTACACGCCGCCATTCGATTTAAAAATCGCGCGTTTGAAAAAATAATGAAAAAATAAATACACGTGATATCTTACCACACCCCCGTCCCCCCTTGTGACATTTCGTGATTTTTGTCAAACCCCTCCCCCCCCCCCCCTCTTTTCAAGCCTCACGTGATTAATGGACGGCCCCTAGTTTATAATTTCGTATATCCATCAACAGGTAGCAACGGTTGGCAGTCATCATTCACAAAGTACTCCCAAAGGTACACCTGACAGCTGTCGAAGTTTTAAACTCCCCCGTACCACCTGTTGGCGACCGAATTGCTTCCACTACTGTCTGTTGTTAGGCGAGGCATACACGTCGGATTCTAAAAGGTTTCTTTAAGTAGATAATTGATATACGAACTCCTTGAAAGACATAATGATATACTAAACTGTGCCTATACTTACATTACAAGCATTAAAGACGGTTCCAGAAAGATTGTTAATATTTAGGATCGATGCATTACTCTTTGCAAAGATTTAATATTTATACAAAAAGATATCAATTTATAATATGAGTAATATACTTAAAAACGAGAAAACATAATTAGGACGTGCATATATTTCCTATTAAAAATTTAAATCTAACCAATAATAAAATTACATCCCTTGTTGAAGTGGCAACAAGGAACTACGGAAACATTACATCCATGGTGGTGACATTTTTTTTTAATATGACGAGTAATATATCGTTGCAATTATGTTATTCTGTAAAATCCAAAGTATTATTGTTTTCAAGGTTTAAAAGTAAAATATTTTAATAGGTCTTTTAAAAAAATTATTCACACGGGTTCTTGCAGTGAAGGGAAATATGGAAGTCCAAATCATGCTATACATAAATACATTTTGGGGTTCCAGAATCCAACAAAGAACCCGTACTCTTCGTGTCCGTCTGTCCATTCGGTTGTCTGTCTGTATGTCACAGCCATTTTATTTAGACACTAATAGGACTAGATAGACTACATATGTTTAGGAGATACCGAGTGATTGGTAATTTGAACTGTCTTTTACAATCTATAGCGATTCATCATCTTTATTTTTTGATTCAGTCTTTCATCCGGTATTTTTATTTATCTGGGTAAGTGATTTTTATAAAAAGGCTTCTCTCCGCTTCACTTCTCGCATTGACACAAACAAAACCTATCTTGATCGAATTTCATTATTATTAGTCCGGCCGTGGAGTAGCCGGATGAATAAAAATATATTATTCGTCCGGCTCCTGGATCAATACTCATTTCGTTATTTTTTATGAACAAGCATGCATCCCAATGGTTTTCTTTGTTTCAGTTATTTATCACCCCTACTGACCTTATCTCAAATGAGTGAACAATAAAACACTTTTCACATTATATTAATAACGTAAATCTTAACCGGAGGCCTGCGCCATAAGAATTATTTCGCATCAAGTAACTTTTAGCTTCTTGAATTCGATTCGATGAAGAAATATTTTTTTATTTAAAATTACCTCATGACTGTAAACGGTATCCAATTTGAAAATTAATCCTCAGCCGGCACTCCACACTACACTAAAGATTCTTTATTTCAATGGTTGTTTAAGGTTAAACGAAATGTGTCACACGTTTCTTTTTTCCTCCAAGAAATTCCTCCATGCGCTCGTGATTGTTTGTGACGATACATTGAAATTAAACTTTGAATCTATTAAATATATAATATCTTTTGAAATATGTTATATGAATTGGAATTAGATTAATTCTGTAATATAGTAGTTATTAAGTCTCAAAGTCTGGGTAATTTTTGCTTATTTAAAACTTCATATCATTGGACATTATCACAAAGTAATGTGAATATATTGTGCGTACTAATCCTAGAAAAAATAGGCGTGTAAAGGAAATTTAAAATCATATAATTTTTTAAAATGCGAATCGCTTTCGTCGAAAACAGATTTCTGCTGAAATTCGTGAAAACTTTTGCTATAAACTTTTCTAAGCGAATAGCATGACATGACAATAGTGGATTAGCAAGGTCGCGTATTTTTGAAGGGAGTCCTAAAAACCCATGTATAGATTGAAAAAGCTCTGAGGGCAGTTTTATTTGAAAAAACGTACAAACTAGACGGGCCGGTTCATTTCAATTTATAAAGATTCGATAATTTTTTTTAAATTCTATTTTACAAAGTAGTTGTAACATTATTGCTTCTACTAAGGGAGGAACAAGGGTCAAAACCTTTAAAAAAGATGTACTATTCGTAAAATTGAGATCTTTACATAAAGTTGTTTAGAATTTAGAAAAAAAAACTATATAACACACACACACACAATCACAACAACGTCTAGGCTAGGTCCCAAACTAAGCATTAGCTTGTATTTTGCGTACCAAGCGAAGACACCACATACGTATAACAACCATGACCCGGTACCAGTATCGATATTCATCATATAAATACTGACCCGACCTGGGATTCGAACCCGGGACCTCCAGCTTCGCAGGCAGGGTCGCTGCCCACTAGGCTAAGCGGTCGTCATATGTATTTAAATGACGTAGAAATTATTCATAACTATTTATATATATATATATATATATATATATATATAGCATATTTCATGTCGATTTCAATATTTGACCTTGATAGACAACCGAAACAACCTACGAAAAGAGAAACCTTTTTTTATAATTGAAAAATTGCTCGTTACTGCCTGAAATAGGTAAATTTCTGAAAAACTAAACACTTTGCTTTTAAATTTCTTATTTCGAAAATAACGAAAAAATCACGAATTTCATTACTGTTAGCTGAATGACTTTTAAAGCATTTTCGTGTCGAACCGTACTAAATTAACAGTGCTTTCACTCTAATTTCCACAACACGTCATCTATATTTAGTTTAGTAGGTCGGTGAAATAATCGATAAGATTTGTAATTCCAGTTAGTAGCTTTTATTATAAAGGTCACATTAATATATTAGTCGAAAATGTGCTTAAAAATTAAGGACATTTCAAAATTTACACTTCCATTTATTTCGATAATTAATGTTCAGGTATTTTTCATGTAAAATTTTAATAATTGAAACTATTTTATAGGGCGCTGGTGTATGTCCGCGCATCGCGTGTCGTCGACTGACGCACGTGTCTGTCATTGCCAACTACAACCATCCTCATAAAGTGGACATACCATTATGTACTTTGAATTAACATTGTG
Source organism: Luffia ferchaultella (assembly GCA_949709985.1). Classification (NCBI taxonomy): domain Eukaryota; kingdom Metazoa; phylum Arthropoda; class Insecta; order Lepidoptera; family Psychidae; genus Luffia; species Luffia ferchaultella. Next base: position 7,713,879 of record OX453241.1, read on the forward strand.
ATATACACTAGCTCTTGGCTACGACTTCCCTTGCTTTATTCGTATTAATTACTTTTTAATCAACACAATTAGGCATAGTATCGCGTATTTTTTACACCTCAAGATAAACTGTTTTTTCCACATGTATCTGTTCCATTTTGTGAAAATCGGCTCTATATTATTTTTCTTACTACTCCGCTCATAAAAATCGAATCCGCGCCACAAAAAAATCCCTCGGCAAAAAAATGAACTAAATTTGAATTGGTTCGTTATCCGTACTCGAGCGCATGCGAATTTTGTCGAATGTGATCAATTGTCTCTATAAACCATTAAAAGTCGTTTAAGAAGCCTAAAGTCCTGCGAAGTGCGACCCGAGAAATAATTCTCATGGTAAAAGAGTTTATGCGCCAACAGCGCCGCGTCTACGGGACTTCTTTCGTGGCGCGGACTTTAGCAGGGGATAATACTTCATATTTCGAACCATGATATCTATTTGAATGTATGTGTTAAGTTTCATCAAAATCACATAAAGTAAATAGTATGTACTGAAAAGTGGTCAAAGGGACAAAAAGATAAAAGATTGAAAACATGTATACCGTTATAACTTGTAAAGTAGGTATAGATTATTGTAGATACAATATGGAATAAGCTTATGCACAAAAGGTCAGAGTAATTGATGTTATTTAATACCTTAATGTGAAATCAATGTAAATTCATCTATCAATGTCTATTGCTTGATCGAAATGAACTCGATTAACGAATATTTACATGGAAACTTTTACCTAAATTTATAATGGCACTTAAGTTCTAGATTTCGTCGTAAAATTTACAACTTCATATAATTACTTTCCCAATGACTGATATGTAGAAACCCCCACTCCGTGCTTTGTGTGTAGAAATGCCATGTTAGTTACGACAAGAAGGGAGCGTATATGATGTTAGAATTTCTGTGTGTAGAGACACCATGTCAATTGCGACAAGGATTTGTATGTGACGACCGCTTAGCCTAGTGGGTAGCAACCCTGCCTGCGAAGCTAGAGGTTCCGGGTTCGAATCCCAGGTCGGGTTTCGAATATTCATCATATAAATATATGATGAATATCGATACTGGTACCGGGTCATGGTTGTTATATGTATGTGGTGTCTTCGCTTGGTACCCAAAAACACAAGCTAATGCTTAGTTCGGGGCCTAGACGTGTAAATTCATCTATCAATGTCTATTGCTTGATCGAAATGAACTCGATTAACGAATATTTACATGGAAACTTTTACCTAAATTTATAATGGCACTTAAGTTCTAGATTTCGTCGTAAAATTTACAACTTCATATAATTACTTTCCCAATGACTGATATGTAGAAACCCCCACTCCGTGCTTTGTGTGTAGAAATGCCATGTTAGTTACGACAAGAAGGGAGCGTATATGATGTTAGAATTTCTGTGTGTAGAGACACCATGTCAATTGCGACAAGGATTTGTATGTGACGACCGCTTAGCCTAGTGGGTAGCAACCCTGCCTGCGAAGCTAGAGGTTCCGGGTTCGAATCCCAGGTCGGGTTTCGAATATTCATCATATAAATATATGATGAATATCGATACTGGTACCGGGTCATGGTTGTTATATGTATGTGGTGTCTTCGCTTGGTACCCAAAAACACAAGCTAATGCTTAGTTCGGGGCCTAGACGTTGTTGTCATGTATACGTTATTATTATTATATTATAATTGTGATAACTCAGTTGTTTACATCTTTTAATTTAAATATGAAATGTAGTAACCATAGATGCAACATCTCTATAGTTGTATAGAGTCCACTAATTTATGGAGTCATCCTAGACATAATAAAAACTCCAGACTCCTTGTCACTGAAAACCAATGAAGCACCGCAATGGCGGCCTAAGTGTGTATGAGCGGAAATTTGCAGCATACTGGCGGTTGATAGACATTGCGGGGACAACAGCAAATGAAATTGTAAGAGACTAAACGTTTATATAACCTCAAACACAATGTTTAACGTGTTTATTGTAATGTAAAACACATGTGTCTAATTAACGGGATGCAATCCTGTTTTCGAATGTGTATAATCTGACGCGTGAGTACATTGCAAGCTGACATACTAGGGGTAAATCAGTTAATTAGTTCCCAAGGCTACGTCTAGGTTTTCCTAGGTTCAGTTTCTGCTTAATTGGGTAGAGAAAATTTGGCCTAACGAACACTACGTCCCGAAAAACGGAGGCATGTCCTCTTTGCGCCAAACTAAACGGCCGTCCGCTGGCACATGAATAACTTAGTCATATCGACTGTAGCGACGGCCTCACCCTAGAATTATTTACACGTGGCCCCTTGACACCGTGACGTCACACTTCGCTTGCACTCATGCTGATGCACCTGAGTGCAATTATGATTTGAATTAATAAACTCTAAGAGCTACGTAAGCGCAGTTGGTAGTAATGAAATTCGTTTGTGCTGTGGAAATGTTCACTATATGTTTAAGTTACTTTCTTGTTTGTGCTGATATTGCAACAAAATTTATATTATTTGGAAACGAATTAAATACACGAAAATTATGTTTATACCAATATCAGATTGATAACTTTAAAAATGTAAATAACTTGACTATTTAAAAGTGTTTCGCATTTCTAAACGTTCGAAAGCTCCGTATACTCCATGGTATATAATTTATATATATATAAAAAAAACGAATTTACACTTTTGATTAATTTGTGTTTTTAATACTTAATCTGTTCAAAAAAGTTGTTTAATCTAAAACCAAAAAAAAAACAATTAAAATGGCGGAAACTAATTGCGGAAACGAAATAGGTAAATCCGTTTATTATATCGATAAAGTTCTTCGTCTGTCGACTTTTCCGAAAAAAGGTTTAGTTCAGGATTAGAAATTCATTCCTTTGACTCTAAAGATATTAAATTACAATCTTCCTCGCTATATTCACTCATTATTCAGAGTTTTTAGGTTTTAATAGCAATAAACTAAGAACTTTATTGATGCAATAGAAGGATTTGTTCCTTTTCCGCATTTAGTTTCACAAAACTTAAAAGGTAACATTTTTAATTTTCGTTGTGTTAAAACCGAATCCTTACGGAAAGTTAATAATTGTTAATTTTAAGATATTTTATTTTGAAAACCAAAATTCTTCAATAAAGACGTCTCACATGCAGCAGTACGTTTAACTATTCCCTTTAACATATTTTTTCGTTGGTGATGAGTAAATGCTTACATGATGTGTAGTACTGCTAGGACTGCTGGCCGGCGAATGTCGTCTAGGCGCCGGAGGGTGTGGGGCGTGTGCGGCGTGCGGAGGGTGTGAGGGCGGCAACGCCTTGCCCAAGGCCGCCGCGCCACCCTGCCCGAACAACCGTAGCACTTGCTCCGGCGATATCGGCCGCTTTTTACCATTAGCGCTGAGATGGTTTGTGCTGTTCCTCAGACTCGCACCTAGATCGAATAATAGAAAAATTTATTAAAAGGGCATCCGTACAACCAACACGTGAAATATTAACTAAAGACACCCCAACAGAAATTATGAAAAAATAATAATCTTGTATTATAAAGCCAGCAATTCAGTAATAATGAGTTGAATATAAACTTTAAATATAAATTATATTTCTACTGATCGATCAATCGACCGGTCGGAGGTCTGACTGCAGACCAAAAGGTCGCAGTTTCGATTCCCGCCCGGGACAAATATTTGTATGCATGGACATGTTTATTTATTCCGTGTCGGTGTGTAAATATCTCTATATGTATATGTTTTTTAAGTATGTATATCAGTTGTCTAGACCCGTGGGTAGCGACCCTGCCTACGAAGCTGGAGGTCCCGGGTTCGAATCCCAGGTCGGGTCAGTATTTATGTGATGAATATTTATACTGGTACCGGGTAGTGGTTGTTATATGTATGTGGTGTCTTCGTTTGGTACCAAAACACAAGCTAATGCTTAGTTTGGGGCCTAGATGTTGTTGTGATGTATGATGTAATTAGCAACAAAGAAATAAGCAATATAAGTTTACAATTAGCAAATAAGAAATAGCAATCGACATGGTTCTAACAACTCGTCAAGTTCGTTCGTCGTGAAGATCTAGGAGGAAGGATTATGAACAACAGTAGACTTCAAGCGCCAGAGCTAACAACGTCTTTATCGATCTAATATCCGCAAAGCTGAGATCCCTTGGAGTATATAATAATAATAATAACAATAGCGTATACATCACAACAACATCTAGGCCTCAAACTAAGCATTAGCTTGTGTTTTGGGTACAAAGCGAAGACACCACATACATATAACGACCAAGACCCGGTACCAGTATCAATATTCATCATATAAATACTGACCCGACCTGGCATTCAAACCCGGGACCTCCAGCTTTGTAGGCAGGGTAGCTACCCATATGCCACATTTAAGCTAGTAATTGACCTGTACTATTTGCTATGGTAGTAGAGCCAAGGTAGGGCGTCCGTGACAGCTTGCCGCCGCCCGCGCCGCTGCTGGCCCCTGCGCCGGCACCGTAGTGATGCGAATACGGCGCATGGTGGCCGTGCGACGACGCGGGCCTCTCCACGATGGTGTAGGAGGTGCCCGGCGGCGAGTAGTACGTCCCGGAACGCGTGCGCACCCGCGCGTCCTCTGCCTCGTAGCTCGCATGTCGGTTGTCCTGCAACCACTATGCACTTCTAATACGTTCTTGATTAGCTGGCGTTAACATTATTATCGCATTGCGTTATTCGTCACCTTGCCCGTTATATTACGTACACGGATTTAGTACCGTTAAAAACATGGCGGAATGGTAGCGTACCTGGTGCGAGCGCGAGTGCCTTGCGAGGTGGTGCGCGGGCGGGTGCTGCGGCGTGGCGGAGCGCGGCCAGTAGGCGGGCGGCCAGCGTGCGCCCAGCTCGCTCAGCTCGGAGCCTTCGCCCGCCGAGCCCGACCGCATGCCGCCCCACCTAACGAATATCACTATTTTGTTAACACATACACAGGAAGGCTTTGTACTATAACATATAACTTAATAAAGACTTTTGCTTGAAACGTTACAAGAAATATCCTTATAAGTAATAAATGTGATGGCCTTCTGAACCCACACCCTTTTTAAAAAGTAAATTTATCCTAGCTACGATAGAAGGGCTACATCTACGCGCTGTGCTACGCGCTACGTGGTAAAGTAGCTCACGATACACAACACACTGACAATACAATACATATTAAATCAGTCAAACCGTTATCTGTCTACCTGTCTGTTCGTCTGTCTGTATGTCACAACTGAGCTATGCGTATCCTTTTAATGGTTAAAGATGTATTGAAACATTGTCGCATTTATAAATTGTAAAATCCCATTATATATACAACGTGTTCCTTTTGATATCCCATAACTCCGGGGTTTCAATGGGACCACAAATATGAATAAAATAGCATACACATTATTTTTCAATTATTATTAATTACATATTTAAATTTTTCATACAAACTAATTCGATAAAAAGGTTAGTTTCCATGTAAAACGCCTTTACGTTAGATTTGACAACGTCGCATTATTGAACGTGATCATGAATGAAAGTTTGTACCTACCCTGCCACGCATTACAAATTTTGCTATCCCGCTCTGCAAGCGTAAGTTGGGCAACATCGCATAAATTAGGACGCATCATACGACAGAAAAATTTAGAACTATTTTTATTGTGATTGATGATTTCTCTAAAACTACGCATTTTTGAATAGATGTTCCTTGGACTTTTTATATTATTTTTAGTCATAGAATATAACCTTAGAGTTATGGCATATCAAAAGAAACACATTGTATAATTTAAAATCCCATATAATGAAAAAGCAAAACTTTCTCCTGTACCTCCTAAGCCTAAAGAAGAAATATAAAACAAAATCTGAAACTGCAGAACAATCGTGACAGTTTCAATACCTATATTCTAAAAAATCTTTAGAGATACTTTATAGCAGCATATGGTGCAGTAGAGTGTGCAATGTATTTCTGAAGTATGGATCAAATATGAAACAAAATGGCCTGTGTGAAGGCAGGGCCAGGGCCCTACCCTACCCAAGGGTAGGCAGACGATTGTTGTTATACAGACGACAGCTATTTCGTCTACACACTGACAAGTTCTACCTATCTTCTGCTGGACGATGCTGGCAATTTCGTTTTTCTATGGTATAAAATTGGATGCACTATTTGGAAATACCACACCGTGCCACCAAAAAGATGTGAGAAAAAAAATACACGCAACTTGTGGTGTGTCAAAACACTGTGAACTAAAATAAGTGTGACGCATATTTAAAAATCAGAAAAGAAAAACCAATAAAAATTCTGAAATAACATTTCATGCGTAATCGAACAAAATGTCTAATCTCTGAGTCTGTCATTTCGCTCGGGATTTTGATAATTTCGAAGTCATATGCGATGCCCCATCTTGATTTTTCAGCTATCTTAGAGTGTAAAACATCTCCCAAAGAGTATGATTATTATACCGTATCTCCTTTAACTTTTATCAACAATCAATCAATATCAACATTACAAAGTTTTAAATTCGAAATTGATAGTGTTACCTCCAGAAATGAGACATGCGATAGTACCATATTATCCGTATACTATCTAATATAAACGAATGCTATACAAAATTTTACACCAAAATGTCCAGTGGCAATTCAGTTAAATTAAACAAACGAGGCCAAATTGGTCGTAAGTCCTAATGTGGCACCTGGCGGCGAGCTCTGCAAACGGGTGTAGCCGATTTACAATGCTCCCTTGCCGCAACGTGCCACTGGTAAAATAAATGTTATATATAAAAATGTAATGAAGCTTTTTACATGTCACACTATCATTCGAGAACGGCTAGACCGAATAGGCTAATTTTGGTTTTGAAATATTTCTGGAAGTCCAAGGAAGGTTTAAAAGGTGAGAAAATGTGAATAAATTGCAAGGAAAAACGACAATATAGTAGAAACAACAACTTAATTATTTCATATAAACTGTTCATATCTGTCAAATAGGGTGCGTTCAAAAATCGATTTCTTTACTCTTTTACCGGCTATCTCAGAAACGGCTCTAATGATTTGTATAAAATTTTGTATTTAATAGATTTCTAAATAAGTTTTATGGTTATTAAGCATCAAAGGTCGATGCATTAAATGTGTATCTTCGAAACGACTGGACTGATTTTGATACGGTTTTTTGCATTATATAAGTGTCACCTGCGAATAGACAATTAAATAAGTTGTGCAGTTATGGGCCACCAAGGGGCGCTGCAATAGACACGTATTTTCATAACGGCTGGGATGATCTTGATGTGGTTTTTTATGTCACATAGATATCACCTAAGAGCAGGTTGTTAGAAAAGGATTACGGATATGAGTCACTAGGGGACGCTGCAATGAATACATTTCTCTAAAACGGCTGGGAGGATCTCTACGCGGTTTTTTGCGTTATAAACATATCACCTAAGAGCATGTTCTTAGATAAAAGTTTGCGGTCATGGGCCACCAGAGGGCATTGTGATAGCAAGTTTTTATAAAACAGCTCTAAGGTTTTTTGTGTTACATAGATATCACCTAAGAGCAGGTTCTTAGATGAAGATTGCGGCTATGAGCCACCAGGGGGCGCTGTAATACATACATTTTTCAAAAATGGCTGGAAAGAGCTCTACGCGGTTTTTTGCGTCATAAACATATCACCTAAGAGCAAGTTCTTAGATAAAATTTTCGGTCATGGGCCACTAGGGGACACTGCGATTAATATGTTTTTCTAAAACAGCTCTGAGGATCTTGACGCCGTTTTTTGTGAACATAGATATCATCTAATAGCAGATTCTTAAGTAAGGATTGCGGCTATGAGCCACCAGGGGGCGTTGCAATAAATATATTTCTCCAAAACGGTTGGATCTGTAAGCGGTTTTTGCGTTATATAGATATCATCTAAGAGCGTGTTCTTCGATAAGGTTTGCGGTCACTGGGCTCTGGCATTGCACTGCACTGGATGTTTTTCTCTAAAATGGTTTGGAGGATTTCGACGTGGTTTTTCGCTTTACTTAGGTATCACGTAAAAGTTCTTAGGTAAGGATTGTGGTTATAGGCTACCAGGGGGGACTACAATACATATACGTCTTGAACTGTTCTGGCGAACTGGTGAACTTCGGACCGCCTCAGAACTCATATTATATAAATTTGTACGTCGCGAAAATGTAATTTATTTAATTAACGGCAAGGGGAAGAACGGGAATGAGTTACGACTGACAGAAATTGAGATGATAAAGCATTTGTGTCGTGGGAACAAATACGGGAAAGGGAAGAACGGGAATGAGTTAAGACCGAGATATAAAAAAAAAATTGATGAGAATGGAAACGAAAACAAAACGACACCAGGGCCAAGAACGGAACCAATTAAATATTTTTGCGATGGAAACGAAAACGGGAAAGAAAGAACAGGAATGAAATAAGACTGACATAAAAAAAGGGATTCTCATGAGAAACGAATACTACCCGTGCGAAGCCGGGACCAGTCGCTAGTTTACAATAAAAGTCTAGACAAAGCCACAATTATGTACATTTATTATTGTTAGCCCTCTAAACAAATCTAAAATGAAAACTTTTTTGTGTTGATACTATCGATAGAAAATCTTTTAAATGGATAATTTTGTATTTCTGATATTATCTTCTTCAAATGCATAATGGTGCAATTAAGGATAAAATTGTAGTATGCAACGAAAAACTACACCTTGGTAAGCCACGAAAAATCATCGGCATGAAAATACTTGTAAAAAGCTACCATTATGAAATTAGCTTTCAAAACGAAACCACGGCTGGAGCATTCCTGCTTGGTTCAACCTTTTACAATCCGTCAACATCTTACAAGCTCTTTTTATTTTATATAAACAGAAATATCAAGACATAGTCGCGTGGCAGCTCGAATAATAGGTAACGTGTGGTAAGTACAGCAGCAAAGTTCGGCCGGGATTGTCGGTCCACTAGGTACGCCTGCTATCTCTTTTTGTATATTCTTCTTTTCTTCTGTGTGACACACATAAATTGACTTCATAAAAAGATCACGAAATAAGCTACCTAAATATTTTTTTTGTCAGTTTTATTGTACGCATCAACTAATGAGATTACTAATATTTTTTTATTACAAAACCATTCTTTCTTTAAAATAAAAAAACCATTACCTAATGGATCATCTAGTGTTAGATATGGTTGGCTCGATTCGAACGTATTCCGTTTTGATACCATTCGATATCTGCGAATTCAATGCAGGCTTTTGGCTCAGAGCCAAACAGAGCTAATGCCGTGGACAGGTATCATTTGGATTCTTTACAGTCTATATACGATTCGGAGAAATTGAATTAATGCATGGATTAAAGCCAGATACGTAATTTCCTGATAAGTTGCACAAGGAACACCAACAAATAAATAAGGCATCTGAAATTTAGGCAAAATTTGTGCTTAATTTAGGAGCGACTAGTGTAATTTTTTGTAATTGCTTGTTATCTTCAAGATATATATTCATTCGTACGGGCCGTTTTACACTCAAGTGCGAAATACACATCTGAGCCTCAGGTTATGAGAGTTTTTACCTACCAAACTAATTTATAATTTAACCCTGTGACTTTATTCATATGCGTTACTTTCATGAAATACCTCACTATTTTGGAACAGGAGTTTAGATAGAAAATGATAAAATGACTTAGCGCGGACCCCTTTATTACATTTTTACATTAGTTTAAAAAAATTAGACGAAAATTTGACAATCAGCTCAAATCATTAATAATAATAATATCTGGGACATCCCATACAACGCCATCTAGTCCCAAAGTAAGCAAGTATTATGCTTGTGTTATGGGGTACCAGACAACTGATATACATACTTAAATATTCTTTTTTTTAATAATACATACATATGTAGATACGTTTACACCCAGACACGGAACAAATAGACATATTCATGCACACAAATATTTGTCCCGGGCGGGAATCGAACCCGCCGTCCGAACGCACACTGTTTCATTTCACTAAAAAAATTTCCCTATGCTGTTTATCGCATAAATCGACTAAGAAATCCATTTTAAATGTAAGAGTAAAACACCCACGTGTCAATTGGACATACTTTTTTTTTTAAAAAATAATTTGTGTTTCGTGACCTCGTCGTAATAAAAAGATTAAATAAATTCTGTAAGCGTGTCTGATCAAAATATATCTTTTTGATTAATATGGTTTGATGAAAGACCTTCAGGCGCATATTTTCCAGTTTTTATTTTTTGAAGATCACTTTTGGTTACCGAGTTATTAATTTTTATTCTAATTTTTGTTTTTATTTTTTTTCTCCCAAAAACCTCAAAAGTGCGACTTGTGACTGGCACTCAAAGATTCATCATAAATGCGTCTATCATTGATAAAAAACTCAAGTCGCACTATGGAAGCGTTTACGAGTAATCGAATTTCAAAATATGGTGTTAGGGGTGTCACTCAACTTGACCTTTTATTTTTGTTTAAATTAATTCAATTTTGTCCTTAACTACAAAATTGTATATTGTTTACTTATTTTATTTTTATTTACTTATTTACATTTATTTATTTAAAAAAAATTTACAATTGCATATTAGTTATTTACAATTAGAGTGTCGACGATATTTTATCACTAAGTGGCTTCTACTTTGTAATGTCTACCCTTTCATCGTTTACTTCGTTAATTACTTTAGAAGTTTTTTTTAACTTTTATTAGTTTTTTTTTTTAATTTTCTATTGACACAGTAAATTTTGGCATTTTTCGCCTCACGCTCGCGGAAAAGTACATCCAGTAATTTAATTGGCATCCGATGACTGTGACCGTACACTTCTCTTCCTGTCGGTATGCTCTCAGAGGAAGCAGGTCGTTATTGTTGGGATCTTCTAAATTAACCAATGACTAAAGTAAAAATTATAAACAAGACCTCAAAATTAGAAAACGAATCATGGAGTCCTTGGAAGATCAACCCTAAGCTAAAGTGATAAAATCTTTGGCATTCACGATTACTTCAGAAGATGGAAGCAAGATAACCCCAAAAGCTTCAAAAGATTTAGAAGACGTAATAAAACTTTGTCTGACATCACCAAAAAAACGATTCAAAGTTTTAAAAAAAGTATCTACGTTAACGAAACCCTATACACCTGAGGAAGCTCTAGGTTTCGGTATCGACAGGAGACTGAATGTGGAAACATATAAACTTTTAAGACAGGATTTGAAAAGTCGAGTTTATTCAGCTTATCCACCCTTCTTACTAATAAGAGCAAGAAAAGCATGTTACCCAGCAAAAGAGCTAGATGTTTCGGAAATAGAAGCGTCAGTTTCGTTGCATGGACTTCTCACATATACTTTGCAACGAATCGTTCGAAGTTGTGATGAGAATTTTATCGAGTATTGTAACAGAACAGGCAAGCAAGAAGTCTCATGCGTATTTAAAGGGTCCTGGGGTTTTGATGGAAGCACAGGCCAAGCATTATATAAACAAAACTTCTCAGGATCAGACGAAGACATTTCTGTGAACGAAAATAGTCCTTTTGCCTCGACTTTTATTCCTTTAAGTATAGTAATGGACAAAAATTATATTTCATGGCACCATCCTGCACCCCAGTCGTATAGATTTTGTCGGCCGCTCCACATTCAGTATAGAAAAGAAGACACTAATCTTATTCTTAAGGAAAAAGCTTTGATAGAGAAGCAAATTAAACGTTTGACAGGAGTCAAACGTTTAATTTGCTTCTCTATCAAAGTTTGGGTTTGAGTCGTAATTCCTATTACGACCCAAACCTCCGAAGGGCATCATACTTATTACGTTTGTTTCTAATTTAGTTTTGAGTGTGATCGTCGGCAAAGTCCTAAACTGGTACGTCTTCACAGTTAAGGTGCCTATTTTGCAAAGCTACTGCCAGTCAGTTCATGATTTGGCAACATCGTAAACAAGACGAAGTGTAAAAGAAAATATGCAACACGGCATCAATCCACTTCATGTATGGATACGTATTTTCGAATTTTTATTACATCTCAGTTACAAAAACGATCCGTTAGTACGGAAATGGAGAATCAAAAAAGATAGCAGAGAAAGTCAAATTGTGGAAGAACGGAAAAACATATCCAGGCTGATATAAGAAATCAGATTGGATTGTTGCTGGACGTTATTAAATCCAATGCAGGAACCACAAATGATGGTAATTCAGCCCGCACGGCACTATCAGACAAATACCGTGCTATATTTCCAGAGATATTAGGTCTAGATGCATGTTTGATGGACGGGCTGCATACTATCTTTGTCGCCATATCTTGTGAATTTCCTATTGACTCTGTAAAGTTTGGCATTTTCTGTCGCACGCTCGCGGAAAAGTACATCCAGTCATTTAATTGGCAGTCGATGACTGTGACGGTACACAAAATTCTAGTCCATGGTAAAGAGATCGTAGAATCATGTTCTCTTCCTGTATGTATGCTCTCAGAACAAGCGGCTGAATCGCGCAATAAATTTTGGCGCTCAAATAGGGAACGCCACTGTCGGAAAATGAACAGGAAAAAAACTATGATTGACCTCTTCCACCATGCACTTGAATCGTTGGATCCGTTTGTGTGTTTACGGCACACTATAGACAGCTCCAAAGATTGTCTAATAGGATTTGTCTGCCAGCAGCTGTTCGTGAACTTCTGAAGCCGGTTAATGAAGAAAACTTGCAGTTGGAAGAAGTGGCTGACGAAGTTCCAACATGATAATGTTGACGACAGCATGTTGATACTCGTAAATGAAAATTATATGTATGTGTCTTAAATTTTTTATTGATTACAAATATTACAATTGTTTGACCTTTAGTGACAACCTTAAAATGTACTATATAACCTTTATCCGTAACTCCCAAACGCTTCCATAGTGCGACTTGACTTTTTTATCACTGATAGACGCATTTATGAGGAATCTTTGAGTGCCAGTCACAAGTCGCACTTTTGCGGTTTTTGGGAGAAAAAAAATAAAAACAAAAATTTGAATAAAAATTAATAACTCGGTAACCAAAAGTGATCTTTAAAAAATAAAAACTGGAAAATATGCGCCTGAAGGTCCTTCATCAAACCATATTAATCAAAAAGATATATTTTGATCAAACACGCTTACAGAATTTATTTAATCTTTTTTTTACGTCGAAGTCACGACACACAAGTTATTTTTTAAAAAAAAAAGTATGTTAAATAGACAGGTGGGTGTTTTACTCCTGCATTTAAAAAGCATTTCTTAATCGATTTATGCGATAAACAGCATAGGGAAATTTTTTTAGTGAAATGAAACAGTGTGGAACGCCGCGAGAATCGACCTTCGGCTCCACAGTTAGGGTCTCTAACCACTCGGCCAACCGGTCACTCATGTAGTTTCGATTTAAACCGTTATTCCTAAAGTTCTTCTCGTGAAGTGTGGAAGGTGAGCCAGGAAAGGAACCCTCCCTTGTTGTTACTATTTTAAATTATTTCGCAAATTTGAAAAACCTTCAGGATTAGCTATATAATTACTACAGCAAAAATTAATTCCATCAAATTTTCTATAATTTAGGTGCTATTCGTTTTCAGCGTAGGATTAATACTTTAGGAGTGTTAAGGTTTTCAATTTGACAAAAGCAACAAAATGCAAATAATGATTGTATTAACGGCTAATCTTATACGTGTCTATCTGCATAATACATAATAACAATTATAAATAAAATCCATTCACAACGACGCTAGTTCAGCTACACGAAATATTTGTGCTATGAACCTGATAAATGCGTTAGTGTGCATGACTTTACCGCATCGCAAGGTAAAGGCCGATAACAAGCGACGTGAGTAACTGGGCTCCATTTCTTCTGATGACACAATGATACATTCTGATGATGTGATCGATACATCAAATACTTATATAAAGCTTCATTATGGACCCTACGCCAGCACAGCGTTTGACATTTATGGCGATACTAGAAACAGTGCGAAGACATCAGAACAAAAAGGAAAAGGAGCAACGCGTCTACATAATGGTCATGAGTCCGATCCGAACACTTTTAAAGAGTTTAAAAAAGCTTTCACATTTTTTTAATTGGAATCAATTAGATCCAAAAACTAACAGTTTGAAATAACTGATAGAATAAATTAAGCTACTTAAATAAAATACATATAGGTATACCACAACAATACTTACCTATGAATATACGGAGTCACTTTTAGCCATTGTGTCATAATTCCTTGCCTATTTTAGTTTTATTTCTATTTGATACAATAAATAATAAATATAATTATTCATGCATGCAATATAGGTACGCAGGTATGCAGTATATACACTAAGTAACATCACATTAAACATTCACTCACTCACACTATCACTCTACATTCAGACGCAAACTCTCAATGACACTAATTCACATACATACACTCCCAAATACTCCCTAACTCTTTCTTTTAACTTTTATTCGTTAAACACATTAAGTTCATAATAGTTTAATCTGATAAGTCACGGGGTCTGGAGACCTATAAGAACAGGTTCGACCTAGTTTAGGCTCCAGACTCCGACAATTAGCTATACTATTATATAGTCTTTATGTCTTTTAGTTATGAGAAATAAATAAATAAATAAATAAAAAAAATATATATATATATATATCAGAACAATACACACAATATTACACTTAAAACTTATTATAACATCTAAACATTGAACATATATATCTCACCCAATCAGATAAGCTAAGAAGGGCATAGTAAATGAATTTTCACCATTCCCTTGAATGCTGATATAGATTGTGCGCGTCTTATAACTGTAGGGAGTCCATTCTACAGACGAATCGCTTGCACAGTGAAAGACTTATCAAAAAAACTGGAGGAGTGCTTAGGCATCTCCAGTCCCAAGTTCTCGGACGATCTTTAAAATCTCGAAATAACTAAAAAGTCTGAAATAATTCAGGTTCATTGATTCAAAATTCATATCAAAAGCGGTCGGAGACCGGTAAGTAATTTATACCTAGGTTCTTATCATAAGTACTCCTGTGCTTCTTCAGGAGTATTTATATTGAATCCATGGATGTACATAGAGATACCGCGTCGTGATCACAAAAATGTGAAGAATACAATATACGCCACGGACTAAGTATACGCAACTTAATGTTTTGAAATAGCACTGTAATGTAGAATTAAGTGTGATGCAAAAGTAAACGTATTTGAAAAAAATACAAATACTAAAATTACATTTCCTGTTTAATTTAAGAAAATGTTTAAAACAATGATAATGACACGTAGTCTGTGTAATCTGTGTCAGTGCTTTTGGTCGCTTTTATGTTCCGATGTATGAAATGCTCTATCTTGATAAATTTGCTATCTAATGTTGCAACTTACCCCTTTGGGACGTTGCTTTTAACCCCGTAAACTTACTTGGCGATACCTAAAGTAGTTATAAAAAAAAATGCAGTTCCTAACATTAACACAATTGTTTTGTGTTGTTGTATTAGATATAATAATAATAATAATACATGGGACTTCCTACACAGTGGCATCTAGTCCCAAAGTAAGCAAGTATTATGCTTGTGTTATGGGTTACTAGACAACTGATATACATACTTAAATATTCTTTATAATATATACATATATAAATATATTTTTTTTAAATATATATATAACAACCAAGACTCGGTACCAGTATCAATATTCATCATATTAATACTGACCCGACCTGGGATTCGAACCAGGGACCTCTAGCTTCGTAGGCAGGGTCGCTACCCACTAGGCTAAGCGGTCGTCAGATATCAGGTGCACTAATCCTATAAATCTTTACCAAGTACTCAATATGACAAATAGATCAAATTAAATGGATCGTAAAATATTTACTCACACGACGACGCCCCGCGGCGGTGACTTCACCTCTCTCATACTGCGCTGTTACCCGCGCAGTCGTTCTAGCGGGCCAAACTTGTGCAATACACAGCCAGTTTCTTTCAACATTTTATCCTTATCGCTTTTTTCTTTATATATTTTACTCCTTTGACTGCATAATTAATTTCTATCTTAATTAACTACAACCCAAAAGTTTTCAAAATTGCATATTTTGGAAGCCTGTGATAGAATTTCGAGGTCAGTGTCTTTGTCCTTTATTCTTAAAGTTTCATTTTGTGGCTATAGGTACAGATATACGCTGCTCGCCAGCTGAGTAGGGGTCGACTTATTACAGTTTAATATCGACTCTTACCGACTAATGAAAATATAATATAAATATAGCTAAAATACACCGCAGTGATTTTAAATAAAACCCTTTATGTAGAATACTTTATGTTGAATATATGCTTAATTTTAAGTAGATCTAGTAAAAAGAAAGGGGGGACTTACGGTATTTCTGTCGATCACTTCACCTTTTTTCTTGTTTACTTCATGTTTTTAACGAATTTCTTTATTGATTTATTTTATCGTTTCGTTTTACATATCAATGTTTTGCCGACGAGACCACAGATCTCTAACAATAACTTTATAATACATACTTTGTTAATCATTTCAAAATTCCTATTCCTTTGGTACCAAATTATCTTCGTTGAAGCCCTAAGTAAAGTTTTCTTTGGGAGTTTCCGTTTCATAATTATTTTATTGTTCACACAAATAAACTTTAATTAAAAAAAAGAAACAGAGAACGAAATAATTTAAATATACATAACTTGTATGAAAAAATTTATAATAAACAGCTATCTAATTATTAAGAAAAAAATATAAATAATATTGCTATAATATCGTATATGAACACAGTTGAATTCCTAAACGTTGACTCGCAAAATGTTGAGATCCGGACATGTAGAATAATCTTAATTCCCTAAAATGTCGAATTGTCTCATCTGTACATGAGTAGATTTCTTTACCATAATAAACATCGAAGAATCTATGTCAAAAAAACACGACGAACAGTTTATGCTCGTAGCCTCGTAAAAACTAAAAAACGACAAACTTTTATTTTTAATTTTACGTCCACTGTACAAATAATATAATAATATATAATAATAATAATACATGGGACTTCCCACACAGCGTCATCTAGTCCCAAAGTAAGCAAGTATTATGCTTGTGTTATGGGTTACTAGATAACTGATATACATACTTAAATATTCTTTATAATATATACAATATAAATATTTATGCGAAGACACCACACACATATAACAACCAAGACCCGGTACCAATATCAATATTCATCATATAAATACTGACCCGACCTGGGATTCGAACCCGGTACCTCCAGCTTCGTAGGCAGGGTCGCTACCCACTAGGCTAAGCGGTCGTCATTCGAATTCGTCAAATTCGAAATTTTTAGCAAGAACGTAAAATCTCTGACAAGTTTAGTAAATTTTAATTACTTCTAATACTCGTAACATCAAAACGTTCAGAACTAGCATTTACGCCTCATCACAACATAGTACTCAACCAATTCCCTTACATTTTCCCTACAAACCCTAAGATATTTCTGATTAAATAACATTCGTTGCCAAAATTTATCGCTGGTTCCCAATAAATACAATATCGATTCCACAGTCCGATGGAGCGACGAAGTTATTTTAGTACGAAGCCACGGGAAATTGGCTTCGAATCTGAAAGCGTACCTCCCTTCCCCGACTCGCCCGCGTCGACGGACGTTTATGACAATTATTATCTATATAGGACGAAGCTATCTATGGTGCAAACTTCGGTTACCAAAACGACAATTAAGAAAGTTCGTTGATCGTTGTTTATTGTGTTGTAACTGTTGTGGATTTCGAGGTAAATTATTGTTAATGTTAATTATGTTTCAGAGTTTATTTACTAAGTATTAAAATGTTCAACTAAAACATAACTAAAAAAAAACTAAATTAGTTAGTTAGTTAAAAATCATAATTAAAGCAGTGTACGCAAGCCAATGCAGCATCGCTGTCCAATATATAGTGCTCTTAATATATACATCTTTGCTCATCGAGATTTATCAATATCTTGTTACGGAGATTATCCAGAAGGATATTCGATCCTTTCGATGTAGTACTCACTTTAGATTATAAAAAGATACAACACAATGGTGATAAATATCAGAGTAGGTATAGCTGTCATCTAAGGAAAATATCTCAGCATATTCCAACACTGAAGACTTTCAGAAGAACTTAAATTATGAATATAATGAACATGGAAAAGCTAGTGGCGGAGCTTTACTTTCAGTGTAAGACAAATGTTTATTTGAAATAAGAAAACTTCTATAGTAATTCGAGCATTAAAATCTTCCATTCTCAGATCTAAACGGGAGTAATTATTTATTAATATCGATATATACCTGCAATATTTCACAGCCCCGTACAAATAGGTAAGTACGTCACGTATGTTGTGTTACGCAATTAGGGATTGCGCCCTGCCTTTACTTCCTACACGTATTATAGCTCCCATGGGGCTCCTAATTTAAATTTTAAGAGTAGGTAATTGATTGGCGGGAGCGCTCGCTTTGCTAATTTATTTATATTTTAATTAATCAAGTTACTTACAAGAAGCGTACTATAATATGCTATATAGCAACACACACGGTATAAACACGTTCTACTCCGTGTTAATATACCTATAACGAATTCTAAGTGTCTCGCTTCGACTTTATCTGAACTCTTACGAACTTACGTACGAAGCTCTTGCTATTTTTTTTTCATTATATTGAAATTATTTTTAAATTACATTCTACTAGCGACCAGCCCTGGCTTCGCATGGGTAGCAGAGCATTTATACCATAGTGTTTTCTCTGTCGTAGTGTCGTATCAGCTTGTTGCTTCGAACATGTATCGAAAACAACAAAAAAAGGATACGAACTTTATAACCTATTGATTTACTATTTTAATTTGAAAACTAACACTCTGCGACTTTTACTTATGGATTGTCTGTGATCGAGATGATTACACCGCTTCTTTCTTGCAAATGCCCTGCGAGAGTATCTTGCAGGGACCGAAGGTTGGATTGTATTTGGTACAGCATGGCTAACCACTCCCACATCTGACACTGCTTTAAAAAAAGCGTTAATCATCAGTCAAGCAATGGATGGCCACCATAATAAAAAACGAGGATACGAAAGAGGTAAAGAATATGTGTTAGCGGAAATTATGACTCCTGTAACGTGATTATGATGACGCGTAGTTTTTCTTCGTCGGTGGTGGTGGTGGCTCTACTGATGGTGAACCATTATATTTTTTTAAGAAAACTTTTTTCAGTGTGTCGCTGTGATAACAGATAATATAGTCAAATTCTGAAGTTTTGTTCTCCTGTAAACTTTAAAAGACCGTATTTACTTCAATTTTTTTTTCAGAGCAATTTGTTTTGGAAATAGAGGGAAGGGTTCATCACAATTTGTTAAGACATTTATTTACGTATAAATACAGATTAGAGTCTCCATTTTCGTTACACGCATGACTTCGTTATTTATTAGGGTTGATATTAAAGTGCCACGTTCAAGTTGAAATTCCAACGCGAATTCCATAGCGCAAACTGTCAAAAGCAAAGCTCGTAAATATTGAATGGGCGGATGCCATGTCATAAAACCTACTGCAGTGTGAAAGCGACCGTCATCGACACCCGGCTCGAAGTTTCGAACTCAGTTAACAGTATGATCGCTAAATGAACTGTCATGTCTGTGATAATTATCGACTGGTAAAATAAATTAAATGTGTCGGACCATATTCGCGCTATCATATTGCGTGCATTTCGCCCACGCTAGATTGGCGTTGCAGATTGATTTCGATGGGAGTTGGGCGTGAAACGAGAGGGGCGGGAATGTGAACTTTAACACAAAGCAATTTTTAACTCTGCGCTCGAAATTGAGTATAAAAACACGGATAGAGTATTAGTTACTGGCAACATAGAGAGGTAAATGGAGCTGGGATGTTTGAGTCAGGGCAGACAAGTCTGCGTGGAATCGCAAAATTTGACAAGATTCTAGTCTTCACTTCTAGCAGATGTAATGTATTTGTAGTCTATAACGGTTTGGAGTCATTTTTACCGGGCTTTGCTTATGGTTGAATGGTGGAAAGGGGAGGTAAAACCTATTCTATTTTTTTCATTCGATTTTGGTACAGATGAACCATAACTTTCTAATTTTTAAGTATTATGTAGTAATGTGAATTCAGCGAGTGTGGTGTTCGCCTGTAATGAGTTTACATATCAGTTCACAATCTCTAAGGATATATGTAAGTGTACAATTTTAATATGTAAACTGTTAATGACCCTATTTGAAATAAATAAATAAATAAATGACGGTAACAATTATATCCGTAGTTGTGCATCACATTAAGAACACGAGTATGCGAAGCACCTACTTCATCAGCAACTTTCCTATTAGACGTGTCAGACAAAGCCAAAATACTTATTTTAAAGTTAAAATAGTTGTAGGGCCGTCATGGAATACGTTTCTGGTAACTTCTTTTACTTATCAAATTTTTCATCATTCTTTTCAAAACCTTTGCACTTAGTTGGTTTAAAAAATATGCTTTCAGTAAACTAGGCTGTTCCTCATGTTGATGAGCCACATTCAGTGTGAAATGAAACCGAATTTACAACTAAATATAAAATACAAAATCACAAAAGAAGAACTAAGCATCGGTTCCTATTTCAAACTTCATTCGTAACTTAACCATGCAGCTAACCCAACCAGATAGTAAGTAAAATAAAAGCAATTCTTTTTTTTTAATTACAAGTAGCCAGTACGATTACATTAAACGCAGCATTCATTTCATTATACATGCGAATAAAAATGTTATGTGATAATTTGTTTATAAATCACCGATATATTGCAGATTAGTATTAGCTATAGCGAATCGAATGGTGCTATAAGGGTAGTACAGTTTGTTGTATTTTTCATATTTCACACGTTCGATTCCTGACTGAAGTACATTAGTCATTTATCAAAAATCTTTGAATACAGTTTTACTTATTTTTGAAAATAAAGGAATGTTTCCCTTGTGGTCGTCGATATTTGGGGTACTTTCCGTCTATTTTCCGTCTTTTATTTCCAACCTGTATATTAACCGAATGGCCGAGGGGTTAGAGATTCTAACCGCGGAGCCAAAGGTCGCGGGTTGGATTGCCGCCCGGGACAAATGTTTGTGTGTATGAACCTGTTTATTTCGTTCCGTGTCTGGGTGTAAAATAGTTATATATGTACCTATATATTATTAAAAAAATATGTTAGTACGTATATCAGTTGTCTAGTAACTCATAACACAAGCATAATATTTGCTTACTTTGGGACTAGATGGCGCTGTGTGGAATGTCCCATGTGTTATTATTAGATATTATTATTATTATTATTGAACAATACTTTTTTACAGTGAAGATACCTGAAACCATCCATTAGGTATACTGTGATAGACCAATATTTCTAGAAAAATTTCCAGCCTACACTTTATTTATTCCAGACTCTTCCTTCCTTGGAGCATCAGATATATTATATATTACGAAATACTAAATAAAATTTCTTTTAGACTTACATATACAATACCAATTCCAATTAGATGTAATTTCTATACAAATACTTCCTAAGTTCAATGCAAAAAAGCTTGATTCGTATAAATTTATGCTTACAAACGAACGAACCCTTCACGTATACGTTGAGGTTCCAAAGTTATAAATAGTTTGGCACCGCGCCAGACAACTGTGGTTGCTGTCGTATTCCTCATGAACTACCTTATCTTCAGACTTGTCTCGTTACATTGCAAACTTTATGGACAAATCTTGGGGCGCATGTGCTCTTCACTCATAAACTATATTTATTTGAGTCGTAAAACTCGTTTATTCTCAAATTTGTCTGTATCTTTTATTGAATATTTGACTCAGCAGCGTTCACAGTCATTTATTTATTTGCAAAATTAGAGACGTATGTGTATGTCAAAAATATCAAAACCTTTATAATTTTTATTGACTTGAATTGTTTTTTTTTACGACCGCTTAGCCTAGTGGGTAGCGACCCTGCCTACGAAGCTGAAGGTCCCGGGTTCGAATCCCAAGTCGGGTCAGTATTTATATGATAAATAATGATGCTGGTACCGGGTCTTAGTTGTTATATGTATGTGGTGTCTTCGCTTGGTACCCAAAACACAAACTAATGCTTAGTTTGGGGCCTAGACGTTGTTGTGATATACATTATAAAAAAAATAACTTCATTAGAATATTTATTTTCAAGAAGAGTTAAAATTTTTCCTTTTATGGGAAGTTAAAGACAAATAAATTTCTTGTACTGCGTATTTTCGTGTAATTGTTAGCTGTTGTACACGACCAAGGACCCAAAATGGTTCTAATTAAAACAACGGTTAACTAAGATCGCAATTTGTAGAGAAAAAAAAGTATTAAACTGTGTTCATTTTCATTTTCCTTGACAAGTTTTTTACTTTTATAAAAAAATCGCCAGATGTTCATAAACTTATGAATTTGAAAATTCTATCGGTTTCATTAATTCTACACGTGTCTATTTTTTGAATCTTCAAGTGTACGAGTAGGTACCTATTCCAGAACGTTTCCAGACCTTGTGACTTGGCCCACCGGCGCGGGCATAGGCGGCGAACAGATGGGTGATCGACTACACGTGTTTTCTCGTTTAAGATACGTACTGTTGCCATACTGTCGCTCAAGAATTTTCTTGACGATGAAAAAATCGCTGAGCGATAATCGCTTTGATAGTTCTTGTTGAGACTTCTTATCTTTGGTGAGACAAGTTGTACTCGCTCGTCGCCCAACGATTTCTCGCTAAACTCGCTTCTCAGTTTTAACTTTTGGTGAGACAAGTCTCTCATTGTTTACTTTTGGAATACAATGCAACGCGAATAATTATAGAAATATCTCAGAAACAAGTTACTATTCAACCTAAAATTTAAATCAATATACTCCTTTAAATGTGTCTAAATATTTTTCCGATAATAACATATTATAATATTTTGTTTGTATTTCCTCAAATATGATTTATGTAAACTGACAATGTCATTTAAAATTGATATCGCATTTGTCAGTCTTATTAAAACCGACTTATTTTACGCTTTCAAAGAACAGTTGTTAACCTAAGACGTTAATTAAGTGTTTTCTCCGCTGTGCTTTTATGAGCCATTAGCTCGAATTGCCCCGAAACGATGAATTTCACGTTAAGCTAACTATTACGAATTTCACTTTTTAATAAGGGTTTAATTGCCATTATGTTGTTACAGTTTACTATGATTAAAATCAAATCGATCCTGCTAGGTCTTAGGCAGGGATATATTTATATATTTATAGTTATTTTACTCCTTACAACCATTTATCAAATTTTAAATCCAATTTATACGTACTTCGTTTCGTTCTAATCGTACCAAAGTGTGGCTAACGGGAAATATTCCAACAGAAAAATTTAAATTGGAAATATACACTTGTCTCCGACAAACCATTCCAACTCTCTCTAGATGTACTTGGTCGGTTTCATTTGAAATAAAATTATAATTTATTTTAAAGTCTTCTTTCTTTAACATTAAAGGAAACGTGGGGCTAACCTAACATCTATCATATTTCAATAATTAAACTGAGAAAAGTGTTCTTTAAATATTATGATTATTAATTATCACTAGAACAATGGATGACCGACGCCATCATAAATTAGAAGGAATGCAAGAAAGAAAAAATACTCGTTAATATAATTACGTTAGGAGATCACAACGGGAACCATAAATTATGTTGATGCATAATATTTCCTTCTCGTATTACTCCTATTTTCAGATGTCTGTCTTCCATTGGTCTACTGATAGTGAAGACATTTTTCAGAGAGGTTGACGTAACTATTGTGAAATATTTTACTTCAATTTCATTTTATTACTAGTCTTACCGTCTATTTTTACGTCCATGCCATATAAATAAATAAAATTTAACAAAATCTTTGCTGTCAAACAATGAATTATAATTGCAACCTTCTTCTGTAATAATGTGTTGTACCAATGTCAAGGGATAGGATAGTAGGTCGAATTGGTGTACATATGTTCAGTATATTATTATTTTTTACCAATATTTACTGGTTTCAGAGCTAAAAGCAAAAAACATAAACCATTATTGTTTCGTCGTAGCTGTTTGTGCGTCTGTACTGTCTATGCACTCTCGTAGTTTGTACATTTATAGACATAGGGAAACAAAATTTTTCCCAAGATTTGCAAGTCGTGATAAAATTTTTTTTATTTGAGCCAAAAATCTGAGCGCCCTTTTTTTAGTTTTTTTGTCAATAAGAAATGAAATTTTCGTTGGTGAAAATATAAATACATCTATTTTGGAATATTTTTCCAACAAATAGAATGAGCTATTGCTAATTTTTTTAACACTTGGACTTATTTTTCTCCAGAAACTCACTTCTCTACTAGACAAAATAACAAGCAGTCAGGTACAATCTAGAAAAGAATTTTTACTTTAAACTCTCTGATTTAAAACGAAAATATGACAAACGTTTAACATAGTCACAGCGTTGAAGTTACCAAATCTTCTGAACTTTAAATATGTCATTGGAACATAACGTTACAAGGTTATATTTGTGCCCTTCATCGCCATTCTCGCGGAAACATCCAGCGGCTCGGAAAATGGGGTAAAATAAGCGCGAGTAGCGATACGTATCTATGGAATACGCCGTCTGCGTAATATATTACGTAAATACTGTTTTCTGTTGGAGAAATGTTCATTCATCACTGAGCAATTTCATGTTTTTAAACGATAGTCGCTTATTTATCTTGCGTCACTAGAGGGCGCTACAATAATCTTGTATACAAATAATAATTTTTCTCTATCTATATTAATGATTTTTACAAAAAAATAACTGGTAGGCGTCGAAAATAAGTGACAAAATATAAAAAAACAATTTTTGTACATTTCGTCTGTGAGCCGATTTGTTTGTACCTACGCCCTTCACGTATAAACCACTCATTGGATTCAAAATATAATTACTGTAAAATATGAAACTTTATTCTGTGTAACATATAGTGTATATTTAATCGAAATCGAGCCACAGGATCAAAAGATATTAAATTTTTAACTTTAGAAAGAACCTGCCAGCACCACGCTGCGCGCGCTGCCGCGTCGCACGGCAACGTCGCATCACATGTCCTGCTACACCCTGCTACACCCTGCTACACCGCGTCCTGCTACACCGCGTGCCCAGCAACCCCGAGGTTGCGGGGCACGCGGTGTAGCAGGAATCCCGTTGAATTTTATAACCAACAAATTCTAAATCCACGCGGGCAAAGTCGCGTATTCGACTAACCCGACCCGCAGTGGAGCAGCGTGGTGGATTTAAGCTCCAAGCCCCCCCTCACCCTGGGGGAGGCCTAAGCCCCTGCAGTGGGGTAAAAATGGGCTGATGCAGTGAAGTGAAGTGAAAGTCGCGTACACAGCCAGTAAAAAAATTTTCATTGTACATCATTCGTTTGAAGTACCACTTTAAAATAGGTATATTTATTTATCTAAATTTTCTTCTTTCTTCTATAATATTGTAATGAACGTTTTGGTTCTAGGGACTTTGTAAATTGAAAGACCTGTAGTATTATTGACACAAAATTATGTGGAAAAATTTTTTTATAATAATAACGTACACATGACAACAACGTCTAGACCCCAAACTAAGCATTAGCTTGTGTTTTGGGTACCAAGCGAAGACAACACATACATATAACAACCAAGACCCGGTACCGGTATCAAAATTCATCATATAAATACTGATCCAACCTGGGATTCGAACCCTGGACCTCCAGCTTCGGAAGCAAGGTCGCTGCCCACTAGGCTAAACGATCGTCAATGTAATGTCAAAGTATGATGTGATTACAAATTGAGTACGTTATATTGTTTAACTTATTCACTGTAGGTACTTATACACTCTTAAAAATTGGTAGTTCTTTCTCGATGATCGAGACGAATAGTACTAATTCGAATTTACTAGAACTTTCTAGAATTGCGAAACTGCTTATCCATATGAATATGAATCGTCTGTTCGAATTCAATTAGTATTGTAAACCGCAGAATCGATAACTGCTGGGATGAAAAGATCTCGAATGGCGACAACGAACCGGATGTCGTAGCGTAAGACGGTTCTCCACTAGTTGAACTGACGATAGCCGCTTGAATTCAGTAGCCCAGGACCATTCATTGCGGAAATCTAAGTAGGAGGCCTAGGTCCGGCAGTAAACGTCAGATGGCTAAAAATTAACTGTTCTTCACTCTATCATTTATATGCATTCGCGCGTCACGGATGAAATGAAACCAAATACAATGTATTAATATTTCACGAACACGATCTGTTGACGAATTGATTTATTGTAGATACGTATTCGGTTCCGCAGTTAGTCCATTCGTCCCGCTCGAATTCATTGCGGTCCATTAATCAAATGGTAGGTCGCATCCACTGTATATAGATAGAGGTTCGTGCTAGGTATGTTTTCCGAGCGGAAATTACACGCCCACATGATGCGACTATTTTACAGCGATATTTGTGAGCACGTAAAGGAACGTTAGTGAGAAACTTATAATTATAGTTGGAGAGCTGCTAACGTAATTCTGAATAGAAATTGAGATAGCATGAAACGTTTTTTTTTTGTTGTTTTACCCTTGCGGTGGAAAAGGGGATTAAGCTCTACAGTTTGTATATGGGTATGTTGGAGTTGCACCCACTAAACAGCCGCCTGAAGCAGAATAAGGACGCATGTAATTAGCCAGAAAGCTCCAACGACTTAACATGAAACTCTGTGTAACATTTGTTTAGCAATCTCTAAACATATAATTGAAAACCTGGCTGAATGATAGTGGGGCATTGTGAACCCTTAAATATTTATAATTGTGATTTTATTTGATGTTATCTTTTTAATGCATTTAAATTTAATATTTTATAAAATAGACAGTAAATAACTCAGATCATTTAATCAGGCCTCCATGTTTACAGACGGTTAAAAAATTTAATTTCGTTGTTTTTGAGAAAAATATATTTGAGGCAAGCTGATACTTAAACAGAATAATATTTATAAACAAAAAAAATATATATTTTCAAAAACCGGGTCATTAGGGTCGACCATCCTTTTTAAATAAACAAAAATTCTCGGATTAGCAACGCCCCACTATTTTTCACCGAAGTCTTAAATTTTATGTTATTGCTAAACAAATTTTTACATGCTGAAGCAGCTATTCAAAATTGCGTTAATTGTAGGGGAGCCCAGGATGCTAAATCGGGATTTACTCGAGCGTCAAAGAGATCTATTGTATTGCGAAGCTTAGATGATAAGAAGAAAAAAATGTCATATAATATATACACTTTCATCGGTGGGGGGAGAGGCTATAAATTTTCAAAAATGTAAAAAAAAAACAGTTGCATGGACATACTCGAGCGCGTCAGATATTAATAGCATCCATGTCCTACGTATTTCTGAAAACATACGTATGTTAATCTGATTGTTTCCATGATGGGGGTGGTCTTATGTAAGGGTTGAAAACGGAAAAAAAATATTTTTTATCGAGCGCGTCAGATTTTAAAAGGGGATGTTAAGTGAACCTAAAAGAAGGCTCTTATGTAATAATCTGACGATTTGGATGTGACCCAAACTCGCGGCCATTATTTGAATGTGCAAAAAAAATCGCCATTTTGAAATACTCGAGCGCGTCAGATTAAGATATATATGGTTCATTTATATACCTTAAACGTGCTGTCTCATAATCTGACGATTAACTGGAGGGATTCGCCTAATCTGACAATGGAAAGAATTTTTTTTGTATTTTATCAAATCTTTTAACTTAACAAATTAAAGAGCTGAAAAAATGGCATGCAAATAAAACAGTATATATTCTTTGAAGACAAAACTTTTATTTATGAGAAAATAAGTATAAAAAATATAAATTTTTTTGAGAATCACGTAGTTGCACGCATTAAACTTTATCGATTATTTTTCCTTACTTCGGCTTACGGAAATCGTCAGATTATATATTATTCGTGAACGTTGAATTATTACCTTCAAAATAAAAAAAAATTAGCCACGCTCGAGAAAGTCAAGATGACGTTTTTTTTTACAAGTTTGTAACCCACCTACTTCTTATCGTCAATCGAAAATTGTCAGATTAGTGGAATATATACTTTTTAGCATATAACTAACTTACCCTACCTTAATCTGACGCGCTCGAAAATTTCAGATGATCAATTTTTTTTTACTAATCTGATCCTTTATCCTTGACGCGCGGCCACATATACGGGGCTAATACTTGGTGGAGGTATTTAATGGGGTACTAGTTTCCTCCCTGTATGTTAATCTGCCGCGCTTTAGTAAATCCCAAAATCCCCTCTTGGGCTCCCCTACTATAACAGCTCTCAGCACATGTCAATGGCGTAGACTGTCAAGCAAAATGAATATTACAATAATCTAAAGAATTTGAAATACCATTTCTTTAGTATACTCCAGTTTTCATAGAAAAATAAAAGTAAAGAATCGTAACTACGTAATAGTAATCGTAATCGTAATCTTTAACTGCTCAGAATGAGCAAGAGAAACATGAGATTAGCAGTAGAGATCGCAACAGGATACTATGGACGTAACAGACACTTGACGATTATGAAAATCAAAGAAGACGTCATATATCTGGCATATGAAAAAGCAGAAGAAACAAGCTTCCACCTGATAGCAGAGTGCCTTATGCAAGTACTACTCAAATGGAATAATCTAGGAACAGATAAAATTTACGAAAAGTACCTTACAGACATCAATATTGGACAACTGGTAGACTTCTGCAAGGCAACAAGAAGGTTCGAGACAACGTCGAATAGCCAGTAACCCATGAAGGAATGCACCAAATGACGAATGGGGCGAAATATTCCACACTAGATATGACTGATCTGCCTACGTCGGGTGGCGTCACCGAAAAAAATAAATAGAAATAGAAGTTACATTCTTTTGGCTTATTTTACACATACCTGCATCACTGACCTGCATGTACAAAAGAAATTTGATAATTGTTCTTAGAAACTCCAATTAGACTAATTATCGGTCTATTATTAAACAAGAAAATCTCGTATGAATGACCCTGTGGATTCGATGCGAACGCGAATACGAGTGTTTGTAACAACCCTAGTAAGTATATGTCAAATGAACATGGCTGGATGGTTAAAATGTAAAAGGGCGTGTTTGCCCAAACGGAAGCCTTTCTTTGTGGCTATGGCCGTGTAATTTCTGCTCAGCGGTGCATAAAAACGCCTTTACTAAAATGCGACTTCTAAAAAGTCCGTTTTTCTTGTAAATTAAATCAATAGCTTGTAAATTATACGAAAATGTATATTGATCCTTGTAGATTAGATGCGTTTTGTTTTTTTACTTTTTATTTTAAATGAAATTTTATCGTCTCAGTGCAATGTGTCTCTCCCCCGGGACGCCCCCCGGCAAGGTGGACTGATGACCTGAAGCACCATACTGGGGGTAATTGGATGCGGAAGGCGGAGGACCGTGTGTGGTGGCGAGCCTTGGGAGAGGCCTATATCCTGCAGTGGAGAGACACGGGCTGATGATGATGATGAATGTGTCTCCGTGTATTTTTCTTGATGATAACGATTAAATATTTGGGAACTACGTCGCTAAGAAATCTAATCTGTTAAAAATATAAAAGTACTTCGAAGCTCGATACAGAAGCCATAAATTGTTATTGAAGATGAAGATGAAAATGAACATTCGTATGAAGATAAATCATCTTCTAATAAGAGGTGCTGTCCTCCTAGCATTCGCCCAATAGGTGATGCCATCAGTGGTGTCTCTAGTATCTTTCATGAGTGTCGGTCTTTCCGAGGAGCTTGGTGTTTCTTGGACTGGCATTCATGTGAAACTTGCAGATTGATTACTTATTCGAATTTCAGCCAATTGAGTAGCCATTGCGATGACTTGTAAATAAAAATAACAATAAGGACGAAAATTTTTTAGTCTACATATTGAAATTGAGAAACTGTTTCATTTTGATATACTAGTAAATTCATTTTTTTTTTCGAATTAAGAGACGTATATCTAAACTAAGTCTAAAACTGTTTTTGGAGGCTTCAGGACATCCTGGATGACTGCCAGCCTCAATACTAAAGATGTAGACGACGAACATAAAACTTCACAGTAAAACAAAGGGAAGGAAAATAGGAACACCACAGTAGTAAAGTGGGACAGTCCAAAAGAATTTTTCCATCACTTTACAATTTTTTTGTACGCAACAGATGGGTATTGTCTTAAGACTTCATTAATAAAAAAATCAACGGATCTCCTGCTTTCGCACGAACTTCTTACGACATTGGAAATGAACCTAATGGAATAAAGTAAACACACATATTTTGGATGATATTTTTCGAAATAAATTTTTTTCGCAAAAAAAATAAGACAACTCTGTATTTGAATAAGCTTAAAACTTCGAAATATAACATTCTATACGATATTTCAATCGAACAAACCGAATTAGTACGAAATGTAACACCGACGCATATCCGACTTCCAACTAAGAGCACCCTTAACCACTACTTCCGGTTGTCCGATTCTAACAATTTTAGTCTCAATCGATCCCCCGTCTAATTGCCCCGAGCCGTTTTTTTATTTATTTTTTATTCGGACCTAGTTCTCGAGATATCGGGCTCCCAAAATTAAAATGGGGGAAAAATGCGATTTTTTTCGTTTTTTGCCGATATTTTTTTTGTTTTTGAACTTTTTCCAAATTGTCTTTAGACACCGTCTTTTGACACCACGTTCATCCCGATATCTCGAAAACTCTTCGTGTAATCTGCTTGTCTCACAAACCTCCCAAATGACCCCCTATACTCCAACGAAATGAAAGTCATTTCTAATGACAAAAAAATAAAATCATTAATTACATATTTTAATCGAAAGAATTATCCATACAGCATGATGACTAAGTCACACATAAATACTAAGCACAAAAGACCAATGCGTAGAAGGGGTATCCCGCCGGCGGACGCCGACAGCCGTAATTGTCAGTAGACCGCGCATCCCTACCGTAATACGATAAAGCGGTGCTAAAATACCTCAATATTTCAATACTGAGTGGTGACTAAAATTAAAAAAAAAAAATTTCACTAAAGACATAATATTAAAATTTTAAGGTGAAGAAAAAATCACCCTTCACATCAGTTCCTCCCACTCCTACTCCCACTCAATCACAAACTCAATAAAGTAACCCAGAGCTAAACAAGCTTACTTAAGGTATTTATTTACTTAAACTTCAATGTGAAAGCAGACGTATACTCAAAGGTATCGACATTTTAAAACATTGACAGCTATCCCTCTACTGTTTTTGTTGTTGTCTGTCAGTAGCCGTCGAAGCTAACTAACACAACCTTCCAAACAAATTAGCGATCAATCTACGCGAATGACGTACGAGATAGGCGCGTTTCGGACCGAGTCCCGGCGCGTCCCACTGGCACACTTCCGCGTCCTTGACCGTTCCAAGCCTGCCGTGACGTCACAAACGCCCTTCCCGTTGCCGCTTCAAGGCGAAAAAGAAAACTATAGACGCCGAAATACGCTTTCTCTCCTCATTTCCTATCCTACGTCAACTTGCGTATTAATTCTCGTTAGCGTCACTTTAGTCTGCCGTTTACGTTTAGTAAAATGTCTTCGTGGAGTTATGCGAATGTAGAACGTAAAAACAACGCCGCAGAAAAATGTACACGATTACAATAAAACTAGAAGGTGAAACAGAGCAACGTACTACGAAATTGCTGCACAATACGTAATGAAATTGATATTTATGTTCTACAAAAAAAAATTACGTACCTCAGATAACAAGACAATAAGCAATATTTTATTTGCAAAATTTCACCGAAGACCAAAATCTTCACTTCACTTCATCAGCCCATTTTTACCCCACTGCAGGGGCTTAGGCCTCCCCCAGAGAGAGGAGAAAAATTCATTGGTACACGCCCGGATTCGAACCATGGCCCTATGGGGCCTTATAAATTGAGACAGGTTCGTTGCGCTTTGGGCTATCACGACACTCACGAAGACCAAAATCACTAAAACTAATATTGGATACAGTTTTAGGTATTCGACTTGCTGTTTTAATCACCAACATGGGAGAACGCTAGTGTGGCCTATTTGATTTAAATTACATGGAAAGGTACGTCGTTTTCGTGGAGGAAAAAGCACCAAGTTTCTTTTATTTGTATATTCTAGCCATCAGTGGCGTATTCACTGGCGGGGGGAAGTTGAACCCGACTCCTTCGTGTAAATAACCTAGGTAACCACTAGGCAAACTGACTTATTAGTTCTCAGTAAAATTAAACCACACGTCTTATATCTATGCATTTTTTTTCATGAATATTTCCCGTTTCCTGTGGGAAAGAAAAGACTTTCGTTTAGATTTTCCTGTAAACTATGAGTGACGCAACTTATTCCGGATTTTTTTATTTAATTTTAGGCTTAGTAGTTTCTGAGATAAAGGGGGCAATGGAAGATTATCATATATTTTCTTTAATTCTATTAAACTATGCATTTTAAAATTATAACAAACATTATAAAAAATATATCTATATGTCATAACGAGCACTTTCACCATGACGTACTGGTAATTTTTTTAAATTGTATAATTGGCCCCCAAAGTGATAATTTTATTCGTATGTCGTTTAGTTTTTCCTATGAAATATAAATGAAGTTCTATATTCCGTATTTTTTTTTTAATTTACACACTACTATCTCGGTGATAAGGGGGGATAATAAATTTTCTTTAATATCTTTGAAACCATAAATATTAAAATTATAAATAAAAATACCTTCATCTGACATGTCATTAGCAGTCGGTGTTCCTAGACATCCCGATTTTTGCGGGACGTCCCGATTTCAAGGCTTCAATTAAATGTCGCTTCATTCAATTAAAAGTTGTTTCGAAGATGATGATTAACGAAATAGTTTTGCAGTGTAGATATTAGAGCCTATTCAGACCTAGCCGACATTGAGCCGTTCACTGTATGCCGGAGTTACACCAACACTTTATTACTATCCCGTGAAGATAATACTTCACTGTCAGCTAGGGCTGATTAGGATCTTAGAAAAATCATGCTTACAAAATTACATAAATTTGGTTAGTAAACTCTAGAAAGAATTACTCCTCTATAAATGAACAACAATGTTGATGTAAGGAAGAAACCTATTTTACTAAAGCAAGCTTAGTAAAATTACGTGATTTTTTCAGAACCGCCTGCGGCCTTCACATATTCGTGTTCGCAAGTCGCGTGCTCTGTTATTTCCGAACAAAACGGACCATTAAAACGGGAATCGCGCGGCGTACAGCCCGGCATGCCTCCTTGCTGAATTATGAAGGCACGATATTGAAATACGTCCACGAGACACGAAAGTCGACCTTCGAATCAACAATAAGCTGTATTCGAGGGAATTAATACTACCTATTATGGAATAGACCATCGCACTCACAGAGAATTAAAATTGTCATTGTTGTGTACACCTGTAAAGGTTTATAGCCTGGTCTGTTAATGTTGTTGTAATATTTTTTCTTGTATAGCTATAGTTATGAACCGATGGTGTAACTTTAAATAAATAAATAAATAAATAAATAAATAGAATTGAATAGGTTAGATGTGTCATGTGACGGTATTTGTTAGGAGATACGCGTCTCAAAAATAATTACACAACGAAAATAAGTAAAAATATTACTTATTAAATATATTATATAATGTATACGCAAATAGTTATAGAAAGTTAGGTCTTGGATTTCTTTCCCTTGCATTTTTCGTATGATGTGATGTCGCATTTTAGAGTTTAATCGGTCTTGTCTGATGTTAAGTATGCGTTATATACTGCATGTTTAAAGGACCGTCTATATATCAACTTTATCTTATTCTGATACTTTGTGGTCGAACTATGGTACTATACTGTGTGTCTGAAATGAAAATAAAATTGTTATTATACTAAGGTCTAAGGATCATCATAAAATGACACGTAAAGCATGAAAAACATTTCGTTCGTTGTTACTCTAGAACATTTTCACGCATTGTCTAGTCCCAAACTAGGATTTTCTCCTGTACTATGGATACTAGACAAAGGAATACTACTTATATGGATATATTATAGTATATGCACTTATATATAACGTCCATGACCTAGGTATGAATGCTTGTCATACAAACATTTGAAGGGATTTGAAGCTGCGACCTACGGCTTCGCAGACAGAGCGGCTGCCATAGAAGTAACGAAACGCACCCGCCCCGCTCCCCACTAGAAGCACAGCATGACAGGGCGACCGCTCATACACCCCGCTAGTAGTAGCAAATATTTCATAGCGAAAATGCCGAATTATGCAGTTAAATGTTGTAAAAATACTTCCAAAAACATAAAACAACATGGAGTTGAGAACGAAATCATGAAATTACATGAACGCTTTCCTCCGCAAACACGTGTCACACCCCTGCTGAATGGAATGCCATGACAGTCGTCTCATACAGTAAATGTGTTTCTGTGTCTGTAGTGGGGAGGCGATGGTAAGTTTCGCTATCTCTATGGCCGATGTCACTAGGCCACTCAGGTCGTCAATCGCTTTCATGTTAATATAATAAAACATCAAAAAATAAGCACTTGCTCTTTGTAAGTCTGTATGTATGAATTTATAAAACTCGTTACGCGTCGTTACTTAAATTTTGTATATTAATTAATTACCTCATACATTATATATAATTCTTAAGAGACTCCTTCCTGCAGTCAAACTGTTGGAACAGTTTTGCAAGGTATTGTAGTAAGTTGTTGTATTGTATAGTTAATAATAAATAAATGAATAAAATAAAAGTAATTTATTGTACAAGAAATCTGCAGTTTGTTAGTATTTGCTATTTATAATTCATTTACCTATAACGTATATTTAAAAAATAAATAAACTTTTGGTATATGTTATTTTTGTATCGTACCTACATATTGACATTTATATCTTTGTCAATATTTTATTAATATTTTTAACACCTGAGAGTAATGACCTTAGTCATTTTTGGCACATTTCTCCTCCCGTGCGTTATATAGTGCGTCGACCGAGGCTGTTTTTCTGATGTATCATATCGTGGCTAATAACATTATACTGCAGATTAAAAAAGCTCTCATATCATCAAATGTGCCCGTCCTTTTCTTTGTTTGGAAAGGTTTACGAAGTAACACTACATACAAAATGCCTCTACACTTATAAAATAAAACCTTGTAAAACGATTATTTCTTAGCTGTGTAATCCTCTACAAGAAATCTCAATTTTATTTCAAAGATTTATATTTTCACGTTCTTTGTTCTGATCGCAGGTCTGCCAAAATGTCATATACGTATATATTATGTTTACTGGTGTGATAGAAGCCACCTATAACCACTAGTGGAAACCTTTTTTTACTCTAGACAACACTTTTCATATAGATTAGAAAATCGGTTTCGGCCGACAGTCTAAAATAAAATACTGCTCATAATTTAATGACTTTTGATTATCTGCACGTCCATACATATGTCTGTCTGTTTGTCTGTCTGTCCATTTATGCGCTTGTAACTCGAGTATCACTGGTAATACCGTTTTTTTTTTAATATACAGTTTTATATTTTCTATCGAAAACTTCATTCTTTTAATTTAAAAACATTTTTTTGGTTATTAAGAAACATTCAACGGCTATACAAACAAGTGCAAGACCTAAAACATCGCACCGATAATTAGTAATAGTGACGACATCAGCTGTCAATTTTTAACAATCGATTATTCCTTGACAGTCCATATATAATTTAAAAAAAAAACTAACATACACAAAGTGTGTGCGTATTTTTTCATAAAAAAGTTAAAAAAATGTTTGGTGTAATGTAATTTTTGATCGACGTCCTTCGTGAGGAGGAAGAACAAGATTTTTCATTACAAATTATAAACCACATGTGTGAATGATCTGTGTGTGTGACAATTGTAATATTCATTTCTAATTAAAAAGTAAACAAAGATTTAGTGATAAATGTATAAAACGCACTGAGGGCCGATACTGGGGTTACGAAAAAATATATTGGAACAGAAGGACAAACAGATAGCAAGACCGCAAACGGAATCGAAATCGGAAAGTGAACCGGGGCGGAGATCATAGTATTTTTGAATAGTGTATACCGCTAATATACATAGCACTACTTTAAAATGGTATAGCGAATGCATAGCACCAACAAAAACAATAGACACTTAGCGGACACTCCATAAAAATGCCACTTTATTCAGATTAGTCCTCCGCATAGGATGTTTACCATAGTGGAGTACTAGCACGTCGTGGGATCGACCGAGCTGTGGGCTCATCTGACTATCTAATAAGGGCTCCAGTGTACTGCCTTGCGGACACTTCCCCGAGACATAAATTCTCTTCACAACCTTTACGGAATCCAGATAGGCTCTGACTATTGTATAAATTCTGCAGCACTAACGCAGCGGAATAGATAACTAGCCTGTGAATATTTAAAACGTCCTTTTAAGCGTTCACAAATGTAAATCATAAAATTTCATAAACGTGTCATAGCTCTTTTAGTTTTCACAAAGGCGCAAGGGAAGAGAACTCGCAAAAAAAATAGGCCTTCGTAACAGGTACGCGCAGAATTTGGAACCAAAACCTTTTTTCCGCATGTTGATGGCGTGAATGCGTATACTAGTGTATATATATTTTTTAATGTGATGACGCCTCAGTCGCAAGATATGAACTCAGTCTTATTTTTCAAATAACTGATTCACAAAATATGAAAACAAAAATTATAATTCATTTATTTATTTCTTTTAATAAAATTTATTAACAGGTTAAAAAACGTGAAATTTTAAAACGTATAAAATAAGAAAAATCGGTTATAATAATTATGTCTTTCGTTTATTCCAATTTTTGTTTTTAATTGCAATATATTTGGAAATTTCGTTTGTTTTTCGTTCAGTTATCTTCAACCAGTAATAGAAATATCTAATTTTTTAATCCCTGCAGAAAACTCAGCTACGAAACCTTACTTAGTAAATGTTGTACACAATAAAACTGTTGTATTGTGTTAGATACGTTATATATATTTTTTTTCAAACTCGCACAAACGTAAGTAAATTGCTTTTTAGAAAAGTCATAAAA
The DNA here is from genome assembly GCA_949709985.1 of Luffia ferchaultella. Taxonomy (NCBI): domain Eukaryota; kingdom Metazoa; phylum Arthropoda; class Insecta; order Lepidoptera; family Psychidae; genus Luffia; species Luffia ferchaultella. The sequence continues at coordinate 7,750,943 of OX453241.1, forward strand.
TATTTACTACTTCTGTTAGTAACTTTCAACTTTCTTTAGTTAAACCCCCTTTGAAATTCTATCGCTCAAATACTCAATAAGAATATAAAGATATACGTTATATTAAACACTTATACAAAAATATATCAATAAAATATCCCTACGACGTCATCTGGATTGATTTTACTATTTACATTATCTATATTTCTATACTTTTTCAAATATTTGCAGAATTAAAAATAAAATACATTCAATATACTCCAAGTAGGATGAATATTTATTACAATTGAATCTGATTACCTATTCATAATACTGTGAAATATGATTTTTTGTCGTTCACATTAATAACTACAGGTATAATACAAAATTAGTATTTTATTTGAACATATTTCGTTAATACTTATAATTTAATTATTATCATACAAAATATTAAAACAGACCGACACTTAACAATTCCCGAAAGTAGAATTCGGATATATGCAATCGCCTTTCTCGAAAATTCAAAAATTGAACAAACATCTATCTAATCGTGATAGTATATAATATAATATTATATAAGTAGTGCAAGGAGTTCGTCCTAATGTGGAAACAAACTAGATTGAAATATCAAAAAAGACAAAGTGCAGTTTAATGAGTGTTCTACGAAGCAAAAAGCTTTTCATTTTCGAGCTTATAGGCTTGAAAGAACTTCAAGCGCACGACACAGAGTATTCAGACACGTTAGGCGTATAGTCAAAAAACTGAAACGGAACTGGGAACATGTTGGTAAGTAATAAATTTTTAAATTCTAACATCGAATTTTCGAAGTTACGGGTAAAGGGGCGTCACTGTATAATAAATTCAAGACTATTATCGTCCTGGGGGAGGGGGTCTTAGAAAAGTATATTTGTTAAAAGACAGCAACCAAAATCCATCATTTAATTCAAATTTTTCAGCGCAATAACTCCGCTAAACAAACAGAATGGGAACATTAAAAAAATATTTTTCAGTCTATGAAATGTTTCTTCCAAATATTTTAATTTTCATAACTTAATCAAGCTCCATTGTCTACAAGTAATAACAACACTGAATAACAAACTGAACTAAAGATTTCAGACACGGCTTAGGATTTGTAAGGCCACTCAAGTTTTCCAAGGACGAGGCCCGTAGCGTTTCGACTCAATGCCCATTGGCCGCCCCAAACTAAATTTTACTATATCCTACAAAATTATAAGACATATAAAGAAAGCGAACAACACAAAGATCGTCTTCAGAAAAGAATATATCCAAAGTTGAAGCAATACAGACTACACTACGTGCAACCGATCAGTGCGGCTCTGAAGTTAGTCACGCCGCAGTAGTATAATTTCATAGAAGCGTTCCAGTAGGAAGTGAAACGGTTCTGCGCTATCGGACACGCATAGCACTTTAGAAGCGCACAGGTAATTTCATCAGTAAATTATAGTAAAGGAGGTGAACCATACGATGATGTATTTTTTAGTTAAATATATTTTTTTAGTTAAATATATTTTTTTAAATAACTCGTTATTTGTGTTCCTTCGTAAGTGACGTTTACTAAATGTTAGTTAAAAATACGATACTTTTTAAAGTGTGTTGACTTTAGAACCTAAAGTTATTATAGTTAACACTCTCTGTCAGTAGAGCGATAGACTTTAGGGTACATAATATAGAATGAAAATAGGAACGAAATATTTTATGAACGAAAATATTTTAATATTAACGTATTCTGAACGCATGGTGCTGTTAATCACACAACAACGAACTCCTTTAATTATTCAGAGCGTTGTTTACTGATTGAAACTTAGATATCCCAGATGCTTAATAGGTAAACGAATGGGAAAATAGCCCCACACAGGTCGTAGTTGATTTTAGAAAATAAATGGTTAACTGAAACGTAGAAAGAAACTCCGTAATCTATAGGATTTTCTTTGAGCAATGAAGAATGCACCGAGCAATGGTTTCTTTTTTTTCGATACCAAGTATTTCGTGCGTGGCTGTGGCAACAATCAAATTATATATATCTCTTCAATCTACGCACGAGACGGTTAATTAACTTCTTTAATATTCTATAATATTCAAGTCCACTATAAGGTAAAATACAATTATTTAAGTATTTCACTCTTTTTGAAAGAACACTTTATTAATATTTTCTTGCTTAACGTTTTCTTTGCCGTAGGTTTAAAAAATTTAAAACTTTTTATTCATTAAACTAAAAAAGTAAGCTTGACCCTTTTGGATATGTGACCTAACATCCACAACGACCGATTCAGTGTGTACTAGACCGTATATATAAATAGTAATATGCTTATATAGTATACCAGCTTTCCGCTATCGTCTACGCCCGCGTGATCTTCACATTGGTACAATTTGACGTCAACCTAGATAGTAAACACCCGCGGTTTCGCCCGTGTGAACAAACATAACGTCTCTAATACTTATGTTACTCGCAGTTACTGTTTCTGCAGCCGTACCATTTCTTCTACTTTACTTCTTTAGTTCTACGACTTTTCCATCTAACAAACTTTACTCGTTATTCATATCGAACTTTAGACCACACAGCACAGAAGCTTCTGTTACTATCCCTGTCACTTCAACTCTCTTCATGCCAAATTGAATCAAAATTGATTCAGCGGCTCAGCCGATAAAAGGCGATAAATATATCTGTGCGTCTAGTCAAAAAGGATATAACTCAAAATGGCAACTTTATAGGGTAACAAAGAATTATGAACACGTTTAGTTTTGAGATTTTTACTCTTTTTCACATTTCTCGTCTGCATAACTATTAAACTTAGCTTCATGTTGATTAGACCTATCGAATCAATCAATATTTATTTGTTCGTTGAAAATTGCTATTAACAAATAATACCTTAAAAATTAAAAGTGTTTATTTATAGAGTGTGTTTTCGTTTGGGAATAGAGAACCTCTTTGACTCATACAGTATTAGGCACGGCCGCTTGAACCAAACTTCAGGCCTCGCTGACGAAATTTATCTGGCATTGCTGTTTAACCCATTACCTACACATTAACCCAATTGGGTCAGATTGAATATCACTAGCCATTTAATTGACAGAGACAATTGATTGATGATAGTTGATGAACAGTTAATGGGTTAATAACATTTAACAAATGTATATAAGTTTCTATCCAGGAGAAACCAAATCATCAAATTATTAATAAAAAATAAATCTTTTTATCACGTATTACAAGACACATATAGTAAATAATAACCTAAATGTGTTGTGAGGTTTTGTCTCCTTCATCCTTTGAGTGTAAAATAAATCAAATTTAGATTAAATTGATAAAATAAATAAGTATATTGTTTTATAATAAATAATGAAAACAAAAGTATTGTATTTACAAATTAAAAAATACTATGTAAATTATGATAAATGACAAAATTTTAAAGAGACGATGGGTTCAGGGTACCAAGGATGCTTGCCGCGTTGCCGCGCTGTATTGCGACACTGATCCTCTGAACAAAGTATTCCTTGCTCAAAGGATCCCCTGTCAACAGACACAGCGCGACACCCAAATCGTGGACAAGTGATTTGGTATCCTTGGACCAGGGACCCATCGTCTCGACAGCAAAAGGGATGAAATGGTAGCGATTTAAAAGTTCCATAACCTAAATACTTTTGAAATGAAAATAAAGAATAAAAGGAAATTCCTTTAAACGTCATTGAATAACATAGAGCCGCAAATGCGACGAGCTGTGGCGTGTTAGAAAGCTTTTAAATACTTCCGTTTAACTTTATCGTTTTATATCCCTTCGACGCATGCTATTAAATAAATACCGTAACGAGACGTCTGCACACAAAGCTTTTAGCCGATATAAATACGTGCTCTGTGGCCGCACGCCCGTTGTTCATAATTTCCCTCGCTCGTGCCTGTAGCACTTATATGTGAATTTTTCATGTTTGACTTGCAAGATGCAGGCAATATGACGGCAGTGGTTATGATGGCATGGAGGCCAGGACCGTCTCGTGACAGCGATAATTTCTATGTGAGAATCAGTTGCTGACTTTCCTATAAATGTAACGAGACGCAATTCCCGCACACGCTTTTACATCCGTAGAGTCGAGTCGCTCTAATTCTAGACACCGCTTTATCTATCTAGGTTTCTATTGTACTGTGGCATCCTTCGCCAGTGGACCATGTGAAAAATACTCTGAAAATATTCAAAATGTTTTAGTTCCAATTTTTATATCGACTTTATTATACAATTAACATAATTTCTATATATACAATGTAAAAAGCTAAAAATAACCAGTTCCTGCCGAACCTGATGCAAAGGTACCCATAACGCTCGCGGCATTACCGCGCTGGATCGCTATGGCGAGCCGCTGCATCAGAAACGACCCCGAGCGAGGGTCACACCCCCTCTCCTGAAGTCGGCGACCGATGCTCTTAATTAAATTTATGGCCTCGAGGCTCCAACAGACCGTGGTCTCCACAGCAAAAGGAACAAAGATATAGGATATTTCTAAGTTTGAGTATTTATTGTTTTATATTTATTTATTTATTTTATTGAATGTATTTTTTGCCCATTCAAACGCCGTAATTACTTTACGCAAATTTTCTTGACGTTTCAACGCGTCGTATCCATAGGTCTCATCTTTCCACCATTTGACCGTTTGACATCCGCCCATACAACCACCTGCCACGAGTGGTGTAAGCGAAAACCGCTTGGAGTTATTTCTTTGTTCTTACAGTGGACGTAGTGAACTGTTGTCGGATTTTTCGTTGAAAACTTGCTAAGGAATGTCAAAGCCGTTAAAAAGTCAATGTCGTATAAAATGTAACATAGGTAGGTAGGTAGGTATCTTTCAATAACCAACGATTAAATTATACAAGTGATACCGAGCAAGTTATACCGGAGATATAAAATGAGCACTTGTAACAAGAAAGTTTTAAAAAGGTAATATAAACTACATGAATGTACAAGAAAATCCACTCAAGATCGAAGCTAACGTCGCTCCGGGAAGTTCTCTGACGATCCACGGACGGCTTTAAAAGGAAAAATCGCAAAGAGTTTCTGAGATGAGTGCGATACGTGGTCACAATTTTCGTCATTGGAAATGACTTTCATTTCGTTGGAGTATAGGGGGTCATTTGGGAGTTTAATGAGACAGGCAGATTGCACAAAGAGTTTTCGAGATATCAGGATGAACGTCATGTCAAAAGAGGGAGCTCGGCGAGCTCTACAAGATGGCATAAGACAATTTGGAAAAATTCCAAAAAATTATCGGCAAAAAACGAAAAAATCGCATTTTTCCCCCCATTTTAATTTTGGGAGCCCGATATCTCGAGAACTAAGTCCGAATAAGAAAAAATAAAAAAACGGCTCGGGGTAATTAGACGGGGGATCGATTGAGACTAAAATTGTTAGAACCGGACAACCGGAAGTAGTGGTTAAGGGTGCCCTTAGTTGGAAGTCGGATATGCGTCGGTGTTACATTTCGTACTAATTTGGTTTGTTCGATCGAAGTGTCGTATAGAATGTTCTATTTCGAAGTTTTAAATTTATTTAGATACAGTTGTGTTATTTTTTTTTCGAAAAAAATTTATTTCGAAAGATATTATCCGAAATATATGTGTTTACTTTATTCCGTTAGGTTCATTTCCAATGCCGTAAGAAGTTTGTGCGAAAGCAGGAAATCCGATGATTTTTTTTTCTGTCGGTCGAAATATTTTTAGTTTCTACATCAGTCTTATGCGAAAATTACGAATTTTACTCACAAAATCAGCTTGGAACAAAATTTTAAAGTGCTGATGGTCATTAAAATTAAACGTAGTAAGGTTCTAGAATAACCTCACGAATTTTCTTTTTCTATTTACGAATTCGCCAAATATTTATGAAAATTCATGTGATATTCAATTCGTTCCTGTGACGTCATCAGACGGTTGAGCTTATTGCGTTGCGTTCTACAATAAAAAACCTAAGCTAAAGCTACATACATAATATTGAGAGTTAAGATCATCATCATCAGCCCATTTTTACCCCACTGCAGGGGCTTAGGCCTACCCCCAGGGTGAGGAGGGGGGCTTGGAGCTTAAGTCCACCACGCTGCTCCACTGCGGGTTGGGAACTGTAACGACCGTCATCTATTGACAGCGTCCGGGACCGACTGCTTAACGTGCCCTCCGAACGAAGCACGGTGTCAGTGATATTGTGTACTTAAGTCAGAAAGACTCATTGGTACACGCTCGGATTTGAACCATGGCCCTATGGGGCCTTATAAATGAGACAGGTTCGTTGCGCTCTGGGCTATCACGACACATTCATTATCACGAGGTAAGATCATTACATCAAATTCAATTGTATTATTCCTCATAAATTTATAAAAATATTGTTACTTTATTTAGTCTAACCCCGGTTCCACACATGTGGACAAACATTCGGCCTTAAAATCAGTAAATGTTTTCCGTGTAACCCCGCCTTAATAATTGACAACCGTTTCTCGAAATTGTACCTCCTACGCTACTTGGCAAATTTGTCTTTTCCGTACGGCCACTTTGAAACTCGCAAGAAAACCGACATGCTATCACGGATAGCAAATGTTTGCCGCACAACGATACGAATGGCCTCCCACACATGCGTGAATGGTCAATGTTTGACATGTTTGCCGCATGTTTGCCACATGTGTGGGACCACCTGAAGATAGAGCAAGCAGTAAGAATCTTGCCATTTGAACTCACAGGAATATTATCTTAATAAATTTTTGTGAAATAAATAACTAAGAAAATGGAAGACTTATTATTTAAATTATTGATCTATATTTTCGGAATAAAAATTTAAATTCTGTGTTAAAAAATTTGGTCCAAGCACATTGCGTTCTGTAACCCTATCATTCACACAACTAATAAGTAGATACTCGACTCACCAAAACACTTATCGCTCGTCCTATATTTATTATAGTAGTAGAAGGCACGAAGAGTAACAAGGTCTTGATGGAAATATCTACTGTTTATCTTGTCACATGGGATACAAAACTGAATCGATTCGAAATAAATGACAGGTTTCGAGTTGTGAGAAATATGGTGATTGTTAGATATATGATAAATATATGTGAGAATCTGATGACATATGATGAAGTAGGTAGTGGGTACTAGTGAAAGCAAAGGTCAAGAAGTAAAATGAAGAAGTCGCACGGCTACGGGAACTAAAACGAGAAAACTTTGTTATAGAGACGTTACACAGGATGATTATTTCATAACCTTCCATATTATATCTTTGGTGAAAATAATAAAATACGAGTTTTTTCTTTCAGTATCACTTAGAAGTAAAATATTGAATTATGGCGCCACAAAGTTATTGTATTATCGTGGAAATGCGCGGGTGACTGACGACTGTGTCGGACGGTCGTTGGCGGCGGCATAGTACCCTTCCACGTAGCGTAGTATTTATTTTTGATTTAGTAACCACACTCTATCGACAATTCAATTTTTTTATTTTAATGGTGTCTCTAGATAATACCTAATGCCTAGGGAAACATCCAAAAGTGATGAAAAGTCTCCCTATACACCACGCGGGCGGAGCCATGAGTAAAATCTAATGAGAAAAATGTGAGCACAATCTAAATCGAAACACGATAGAATAAATTTTTGTCTGTATTTTCGTATATGACGTAACCAAATGTTACATCCGGCGTCCATCCAATTACAGTAATTACTGAACGGATTTTACTCGAACCTTAATAAAATTGTAGTAGTAATCGGGTAAGAAAACTACGGCATGTTATTGTTATTACCTAAACCTTTCCAGTTCTCAGAAACGAGAATTAAGCCATTCATGAACTGATTTCTTTAGTACGTACAATACGGACGCGATAAGATGACACCCAGCTCGAAACTCGATCTTCCTCCCGCTTCCTCGTGCCGAGACTCGCTGTCGTCTTGCGAGTAGCGATAGCATAACAACTGTTTATTTATTTATTTTATTTATTAGAGACAGACAATCTTTTACTTAGCTTACACTAGCGATCCGCATCGGCTTCGCACGGGTAGCAGAGCATATAAGCCGTAGTGTTTTTATGTCGTATAGACCTATCAGCTTGTTGCGTTGAACATGTGGATTAGATTTAATTATGTTTAAGTTCATCTTACTTGGAGTATTTTTATTGTATTTTATTTCCAATTCTATAAATATTTGGTAAAGTAAAGAATAAATAAATAAAAACAAACTACAATATTTCTTTGTATACAACATTGATAATTTCGGCCTAATTTTACATCACGCGAATCACGTCGGGGCACAGGGCGCCGATCCCCCGGCCCGGCCCATCCGACGCCCGGCCCGGCTCGGACGCTTGTCACTTGTGGCGCTATGGTTTTTATTTCGCGATATTTCCGAAGATATTAATTTAAATTGTATGGTGTAAAGGCATTTATAATGTACATGAAATGTTGAAGGTATATAACGTATTTCATTTGATCAGGATTAATACTGTATCCGTATTAATTGCTTTCCAATCACCATTTTTTTTAAACATAAAAATGTTTAAAAAAATTGTGTCATGATATGACACGTTGAAGTATTAAAATATCCATAAAAATTAGAAATATGTCATCACTGACTTTTCTTTAGTCCTATAAAAGAGAAATAATTCCCCCGTACATTATAATATATTATTATTGTTATTATTGCTATTATTATTGTATTGTGTGATTATTGTATACGATTTATTTACTAACAAAGCTACTGACACATAAATTGCATCTGGAACCGCATTAAATATCAAATGTCAAAATACTGTGTGAAATGCAAAAATCTTAGCTGTTATAAACGCAATTAACGCCGAAAAAGAAGCATCTGAAACGCATGACACTGATAGTTAAATCGCCACACGTGAACGATTATAGCGATAAAACAGACAAAAGTGTCATTTGTGGCTGTTATTTGATGCAATTGAATGGTTGCTGTATCCTGCTTAGACGGGTGTCAACTTTCATAAAAATATAAACTTTTCATAAAAAAATTTTAACACATATTTTTAATATTTTTCCCGAAAATAAGGCGCAATTTATACCTCTCCCTCAAAATTAAAAAAAAAAAGTCTTATGCAAAAAAAAATATTAATAAAATGTCCTTGTGACGTCAACAGGACAGATGAGTACTAATTTATTTATTTATTCAGGAAACAAACAGTGCTAAATAGAGCATGAAATAAAACATACATATTGAACATACAGAAAATAATTTACACAATTAAATTATTTATAACTACAATAGCATTTTTTTAAAGCAAATTCATAATATTTTCATTGGTTCGTGAGGATTTCACTTTACCTCCATACTTTTTGTTTAGTTGTAACTTCGATTTTTTACTGTGCTAAGCAGCGCAATAAGATAAACCGCCTTCACAGGGACAATTTTATTGTCAGATTAGATGTATTTTCAAAAAAAATCTGGCAAATTCATCAATATTTTTTTTTGAGAGGTTATTCTAGAACCTTGTGCCTTTTAATTTCAGTAACCACGTTTGAACATTTTTGTTGAAACTGTTGAGTTTTTCTTAACAAATTATTTATTTTTGTTTTATTTTCGTCAGAAATTAATTGTTCAGTATTGTTCAATTTATTTAACATATGATATCATATGTGGGAAGTCCCATGTATTATTATTATTATTATTATTATCATATGGACTTATGTAAGTACCAAAATTAAATCCATAAATTTCTAAAAAAATCTATTTTTTTTGCACACTTTACATTACACAAACGTCAGCTGAGCTGGGTGTCATGTTAACTCGTACTTATAATAAGTACCTTATTTTTCTTCCATTGAAAGGTGCTTACGATTTGATATACTTTTTACTTCATCTTCTCGAAAAAATGCCATTATCTACCTGCGCAGTGGCAGCATCATCTATGAAAAACATGTTAAGATACATAGGTACAATCGAATGTGAAATTTATTCTAAACGCAATAGATAAATATTTCATAAGAAAATTCATAACTGAAGTGTGTAAATTAATATCGATAAATTTTAGACTCGTATACGTAACGTATCAATATGGCTTTTTATTTATTTGTATTATTGAGAACCAACAGTTGTATAAAATAAATAACAGTGAATGGTTAACGGTCACCCGTTTACACATTACCAATGATATAAATAGCATAAGAAAGGAAAACCTCCTCTCCTCTTGCATCTCCCATCCCCCTCCCAATGGTTATCAGTCAAAACTCCAACTAATTAATTTCACCCACAAATACTATTATTCAAAAATAATAATGAAATTGTACCAATTTACATGTAATAATATAATATATGTAGTAGTATACGATTTTTTAAATTAAATTGTTCAAAAAATATCTACACAAACTTAAATTGGAAATCCCACATTTAGAAACTAGCAAGTAAATTATCTTAATTTATATACGCACACGCTCATTCAAATAAGGTAACAAATCTTAACTTTCAGCCTACTATGCCTACGCACATTCTAAGTTAAATTGCGGAATTATTATCTAGGGAAATTGCGCAGACTGAAAATAATCTCATACTGCAGAACAAATGTATATGGATTGTAACAAATGTATAAACAAAAATAATAATAAAATATATACCTCAAATTGAAAATTATATCTAAAACATACATTGTACATAGTTATTTATAAATAATTTTAAAAAATCCTATTAACAAAGGTTACTACAGAATTTATGAATTTTTTAATGATAATAATTTTTAATAAATAATTGATATTTTTTTGGTTTCCCTTGGTACTTTCAAATTCAAAAAGTTTTTATTCAAAATAAGATGTTTACACACACTTATTGAAAGTCGAAATAAATTCATTAGGTACCGTTTCAAAAATTAGAAGGAGAAGAACCGGCAAGAAACTCCTCCCTGTTTATTTCATTTAAAAGTACTATGAAACACTGTTTAGCACATAATAGCTCCCGAGCTATAACAGGTATAACAAAGTTACAAACTTTATTTCATAGCCTAGTCGATAGGATCCCGCATATATAACGCTTTACCGGACCACGTCAAAGATGCCCAAACCTTTTACAGTTTTCATAATAAGTTGAGGATATGTTTAACAGATAATGCCTATTACTCTGTGAAGGAGTTATTTGATCGGAATTGACTCGATAATTGTCTGTCTACTGACGTCTCGATACGTCGATACGATGACGTCAGCCTGATAATTTTTAAATCATTATTAGATTGTCATTGTGTTCTTGTTTGATACGTTGTTATTGCTTCTGTTATTATTTTTAATTCGAATGTAAAAAATTAATCATTTATTTTATTTTATATTCAATCAATTATTCAGACTTTTCGCCCGCGTGGACTACTCATTTGTATCGATACCGCTGAAGGTATAGTTCACCTCAAACTTTATGACGGATTGGAATACAACGCTATGAGCGTGGTTGCGCAGACTCAGTCATATACCCCTCGCTCCACTGCGTCCCGCTACACCTAAAACTGGTTACTGTGACGCGACTTGTGCTTATGTTCACATCCGCCATAAAGTTTGATTTGAACTGTACGTGACATATCTGGCCATCGTAGGATTTTATAGACGATCTTCAATCAAGATTAGTAGTCCTGTGCCCACTTGACCACGCCATACCAGGCCAGTCCATGTAGGATTGAGGCTGATGATAATGATGAAAAAAGCCGTTTTGACAAAACATAAACTACTGTATCGCTCTCTGGCGGCTTAAAACCGCATACTAATCTAAGAACCTATTCTGAGGTGATACCTGTGTAATGCAAAAACACACATCAAAATAAGCCAAATCGTTATAAAAAAAACACCATCTCCCGCAACGTTCCTTAACAACAAAAAGTGGACGTGCCGAAAACAATTTATCTATAGCCTAGATTACTTTTCGAAAAGTCATCTTCATCTGGCAATGAAACCCCCACACAAATCGGTTCAGCTGTTCCAGAAACTGGCAACAAACCAACAGACAGACCATCCTGGAAGTCTAATCGAAATATTGATGAAATAATTTTTGGAATCGGAGTCCGTCTATGCCGCGAATATACACGTAATATTTGAAAAAGAACGGCCGACGTTACGTTGTATGAACGTCTTTAAATCAATAAGTTTTTTTTCTTCCTAATTTATTAAACTGCCGGTTAACGAGGATTTCACAATAAAACCAATTTCAAAGCACGAAAGGCCAATTTTAAAATATGGTTTTCATAAAAATTACGTTCTTTTTAATTTATTATATCGATCGTACAGTAACGGGCTGGTAAAAAGGCTTTGTGTTTCCCGACGACGGCGCGAGGTGCGTGTTGTAGACGCATCACGCGACTCATTGCACGCGGAAAATGTTCCGAGCTTTGTGTTAGAGATATTAACGATATAAAACCACATATGAGGCATTTAAAAAAGCGGGGTGAGAAGTCGGGCTACTACTAATAGTTTTTGTCGTGAGATGATTTTGTTGTGAATGTAAAAAAAAACGGGTTGGATTAGATTTTGTACTGAACCACAAGGTTTTATGTAAGAACTATATTATTCTTTGTTTTAGGTCTTGGCATTTTGACCTAGAATTGAAATTTTCAATCTATTCATGCGGCAAATTTATTATTTTGTATTCATATTATTAATTATATTCTATAAAACGATTCGTCAATAATCTGCATAGCTAAAGCTATTGAATAGTTAACGCTAGCTCATTTTATGACCGACCGATTGGTCGAGTGGTTAGAGCCCACGAGGGTCGCGGGTTCGATTCCCACCCGAGACAAATGATTGTGTGCATGAACACGTAACATATGTAAGTATTATAAATATAAATAATATAAAATATAAATAATAACATATGTAAGTATCATAAAAAATAATAATATTTAAATATTAAAATAGGTTATCTAGTAACCCATAATACAAGCATAATACTTGCTTACTTACTTGCGCTCGCGGTACCACGTAGTATTGATTTGATTATCGTATTTGACATGAGTTTGTTACAATATCTACGTAAGAGCATAGCCTCAATGAATGCAGTGTATACATTATCATCATCGTCAGCCCGTGTCTCTCCACTGCAGGATATAGGCCTCTACCAAGGCTCGCCACCACACACGGTCCTCCTCCGGGGTAGACGAGTTCTCGAGCGGAGGCCACGTATTGGGAAGCGAAGCGTTGGATGCCCCCCGGCCAGGTAGACTGATGACCTAAAGCACCTAAAGGACCCTGTGTGGTGGCAGTGTATACAATATAGTTATACTCCATTGTAGTTGATATTAACTTGTTGCAGTACATATGCAATTACATAAGATTATGTACTCTGTAGTACACCCATTATACGTACAAGGTGCGGATAGTGAGTTTATTACACAACTCAGACACTAAACGGGCACGTAGCAGGTAATAACAATTAAAACACAAAATAAAGTGAATGACTTGGCTCCGACATCATAAATCGTATTCCGCCCATTGATGCTCTTTTCATTAAAATAAAAATAGTCTTTTTAACTATTCAGTTTCAGTTTGTACAAATAGTGTGAATTTTAAAGAGGGCTTTTTTTTTAATTTCGTCATGGTATTATATTGACGTCATGGGTAGGAGAAGAGGCGGGTACAAAAAAATTTATTTCTTTTTGCAATAGTAATATCATCAGATGGATCTTGATAATATATTGTTTTTCTTACTTGTAAACAGAATTAGAGAGTATTTAATTTTGGTTACAGGATGTTACTGAGATGACCCTCTATATTGAAACGTAAGACGTTCATCGAATTACGTCAAAACATGCACATCATTACGTTTAGCCACATATATGAAAATATTATATTCATTTTACAATTCCCCATTGTTACTTCAAATTCTTTTTTTCACCTTTTTTTATTTGCACCTTAACTTTCAATATGCGTGTCAAAATGTCGAAGCGCTTCAGAGACTTGTACTATGCCACGACTCACACATCCGATAGGTCACAGGGCTTACGCTCACACATGCACTATGGCAATTGGTATATTATATGAGCGTTTCGAACCACAATGTCATCCAAATAAATATTTATGAAAGTTTCATTAAAATAAGGTGAGTGGTTTGTACTTACGAACCACTTTACCAGCGATTTTAACAGTTCAAACAAAAATACCTACATAGGAACAAAGGGGCAAAAAAATTGAGTGTCTTAAAGTTAAAAAACTCTAAACGCAATGCACATACATTGTGTGCATTTTTCGATAACCTAAAATAATTCCCAAAAATATCCTTCACTAGCGACCCGCTCCGGCTTTGCACGGGTAGCAGAGCATATATGTCTACATTTCTTTTCTGTCGTAGTGTCTTCACAGCTTGTTGCGTCGAGCATGTGGCTTAGATTTTATAATTAAAAATTAACACTAAAATATTTCTTTGTAAACAATATTGATTAGTTCTGCCTAGTTAGATCACGTGTGTCGCGTCAATGTGTGACCGCGTGAATTTATTATGTCGCGCGATAGTTTTAATTTTGCAATAACTCCTGAGATATTAATTTAAATTGTATGGTGTAAAGGGCAATTATAATATGTATGAAATATTTAGGGTAAGTAACGTAGGTATTTAATTTGATAAGGATTAATATCGTATCCGTTGTACATAGGTTTCGAATTACCACATTATATGTGACCATTGTTTCAAACATTAAAATAAGTATAGTAAGCTATCCTTAAAAGATAGACATAATATGCTATCGCGGACTTTTCTTTAGAGCTATAAAAGAAAAACAATTTCTCCATACATTTTTTTAACATCCTAAAGGGATTAGACAGCATTTTCGAAGAAATCTGCCAATAGAGATGAATTTTTCCGATATCGTCAACAATTATCGTCATATTACAACCAATTTATACAAAACCATAATGAATTATACACATAAACCTTTTTTTTGAATTATTCCGTTCATTGGTGACAACGCAACCGTATGAAAGTCCGTTGGTAGTTTTTGAGTTTATAGCATTCAGACAGACAGACAGACAGACGCGGCGGGAGGATGGACGCATTTATAATATGTAGTGATAGTGATGTAAAAACATCGTTATAGTTTTATAATGACCCAAATGTCCCGATAAGTTCAATAAATTCGTGTAATTTTTCTTTTTTTACCATTAATTCAAAATAAACTTTCCGAAATGTTATATAATTGTCATAGAATCTTGACTACACAATCGACTAAGTATAAAATTCAATAAAATTGAGTTATGAAAAAAATTGTACCTAAATATATGACAATATAAAAATGGCAATTAGTTTAAAAAGTGTTTCTGTTGGTTCAATAGGTTTAATAGTTTCGTCACGTAAAAGGAGAAAGATCACCCTGTTACTTTTTAAATTAGTATTTATTTTTTAAAGCTAAACTGCTTGTAGTAATTTTACTAATTATTATATAGTATATTATATATTAATAAAATGACAGCAATGTTATCATAGAAGTCGTAATAGCATGAGCTTTATTTATGTCGTAAATAGCAGAAGAAGGTGTGCCGCAATCGGATTGCGGGGTCGTCGTAGTGCTTCCTCCACGGCGGCCTGGCTTCGGCCGCTCCCACGTCGTAATTCTCGATTACTTTCCTAATAGCTGCCACTGACACCATTTTGTGTTATAGATGTTAACCCACTCTTTGTTTCCAAGAAAAACGGAAATAATAAGCTTTCTTACGTTGGTAACACTATTCATAGTAATATTGCACCGAATCCTTTGATGTGAATTTTGTAGGTAACTTGAATTGGGTATTTACATGTATTTTTTTGTTTGAAAAAGTTATCGTAGTGACGTTTCTATTGTAGTTCCAACCAAAATAAAAACAAAAAGTCCAGACGCGGTCAGCTCGTGACGTTGCCCAAATTCTAGCAATACACACGAAACATAGATTTATTAATCCGTGCATCTTAAAAAGCTGCACATGACAGGTATTATCGTTCTATATTATCATAGAAGAAAGAGGTGAGGGCAGTGTTTTGATACCTTATTATTTCATGTTGCGGGTGCGTCCGCGGGCGCACCACATCGCTGGCGGGCGCCGTGACAAAGGCTTTGTTTCTCACATGACGTGTGGCGCGACGGCAACGGTGTCCTCACGTGGCACGGCACTGCACTGATCGGTGGCGCGGGCCAGCCGTCGAAGTCCCGTAGCTCGGGCGCGCTATGTACCCGCCGGGCGCTGGCGGTGTGACCGTAGCTGGAACTGGCGCTCGGGCGGGCGGCGCGTCGCGACTGCGCGGTACCACGTTCACTCGCTCGATACCCTGGCCATGAAATTTTCAGCCGTGCCGCTGTCAACCGGTGGCACGCACCTGGTCCGCGCGCTGTTCCACCACCAGCTTGTAAACAATACCGACCTATGACCTGCATACTCCTCGATGACCCTTAGCATCACTTACAACATTCATAATGTAATACAGAATATTGTTTCAGTCATCGTCTGTTAAAGAAAATAATATATAACTGTTTTTGGTCAGCTGAAATCGAGAGACGAATAAACGAAATTATTTTACAGGGTTTCTAGTAAAAATCGACGCTAAAAGTGTACAAGGAAACATATACAAGCCTGTCTCTACTTAGTTACACTGCTACAAAAGAATGAAGGAATATGTTTTATTTACCGTCTAGCAATTTGAACCGTATAATGTTGGCCACAACACTCAATTTTGAATATCAAATATGCAAGAAATGTATTGCATGGTTAACAACACTGCATAAGAGCTATCGAGCGTCTTTTAGCGCGTATTTTTTATGCACGTTTTTGCATGACCGACGATTTGCACATTTATACATCGATGGTATTCATGGTTCCTATATATGGAATGTAGAAGTACTTTGGTAAATAAACCTCAACTACCTACTCAGGTACCTAGTCAAAAATAATTTGCTGAAAATATAACTTAAATAATTTTCCTTTATTTATTTAAAGGTCTTTGATTTACACTCTTGCGATGGTAACGCCATTTTTTAATTCTTATATACTTTAATTCTTTATAATGGACACTTTTTCATACACAGAGTAGTGGGTCCTCCTATGCTCTACCTTCCATAGATAGAAAATCACAATCATCTTTCCCATGCATGTTAATGCTCCATCTAGGTATAACTAGTCAGAAGCTTTAACGTTTCAATCCATCCTTAAGTAAGACTAAGTGTTGTCCTTCAGATTTCAGGAGTTAATGTTAGATGGCAGCATATTTCAGTATCGGAAGTTTATTCCTTCCTAAGTTTATTCCTCTTTATACATATTTTTAGGAGTTTTTAGGAAGGTGTAAGACAAGACCAGATTACTAAGCCTACAATTGTCTTTCGATCCATCTATCTGTCACAGACCTCTAACTCGTTGAGGATCAGAGGAATCTAACTGAAATTCAACGATTGTGTGATATAGTGGCATCTACTACCACGAGAAATAAAAATGACAATGAGTTTACATCTGAGAGAGCGTCTCATAAATGGACATCATTTATTTATCATCATCATTCAGACTTAACCAGTTATTCGATTTCGTTGAGACACATATGGTAAGTACGTACCTAAGTAGATACCGTATGCATTTTTGTTTTTATAAATATATTGTATTGTGTGGTGGTACGAATCCCTTAGTGCATGAGTCAGAATCGCACTTTGCCGATTTTTTCATTACCTTACATGCAGTATGTACGTACATACCTGCACCAATCAACATTTTTCTATTCGTCATCAATCGTCTACATGTTCCTCGTTAAGAAGTTACTATTTACTAAAATAAAAAGTTATTTGCAAAAACATAAATAAATAAATTTAACTTCAACAAATCCACACGAAACAAAATGACTGAAAAATTTATAAGATTATATATAAGTTATGAAATTTCAAGTACATATTCTCGGGAAACTTTGGAAATGTATGAACTCTACTTAATTGCAGATTCACATTTCATTTCGTACATTCAATTGACGTTATATTCACGCATTTAAATCACGTTGTCCTATTTTGCATATTTCCATGACGTTGTCATTTCACGCATATTTTACATGACGCACTTGTTTCGATTTATTCTGGAAATAAATAATAAAGTCTTTTAAAAATCTTACACCGTTTCTGTTATTTTTCAAAATCCAATCTTCGAAAACTAGGAAAAGTGACACAAGCTCGACAAATCGAAACTACTTGTGACAATCTATATATGCATTAAAGTATTTGCACTCAACCAAAAGTTATCCCTAATAATGATGTCCAATGCATCCCTATTGAAACTTTATTGAAAATTATTGTATAAGTTTTTCGTCGATTGTAAATTCCGTTTTGAGAATAACACAAGGTGATAAAACAAAACAATAGTAATAACAATTTATTACTCCAAATGGTATTATATTATATACACTGGTGGAAAACTACAAAATTACATTGTAAACTACTTACACGCAAATATTTACAGAACTTTGACCTTTGAAACATCATTCACACTAAAAGTAAAAAAAAAAACGACTAATTTTCATCTGAGATATTTATACTATTTCAAAAATTTATCTATAACTATTGTGTAAGATTTGATTATATAACATTTTTGAGCACATTAAACTTTTACTTATAAACAAAACAGGTACCCAAAATAATATCTCGTATTTTATTAACACATGCTCTGCCATAACCAAATTGGGTTTTGTATAAAATAAATGCTTCATAGAGAAAATTATTGAAACCCAGTAGCACCGTTTCTCCTAAATACTTTCTTGATGTCAATGAATACTTAGACAGCTTTTAATCAATATATGGCAAGCTTACGTTATCCGTTCTTAATTTACCGAAGCTTGACTATCTAATCGCATAGAAAAAGTTTACTCCACAATACTAATGGTCCACAGTTTACGTTCTAAAATGGCAGAGCTTTTACTTTGTTATATTTCTGTCTTATATTAATATTCATCACGTTCACGAAATTCACCTTATAATTTCACTCAAATCAAAAAGTTTAATGCTGTTAAATGTAATTAACGTAGAAGAAAACATCTTATTTTATTATTAGACTTAGATAACAGAATTATCGAGATGGCGTGTCTCATACTTCGAAAGTCGATCAAAATGATTCTCATGCATTTAAACAGTGGGTCGGTTATGCTTATGTAATATGATTTTGACATAGAAATGATACAGAAACTAACCAATGACGCGATAGCACACTAGACTATGCTGTCACGCCATTGGTTGGTTTCTATATCATTTTTGTATCAAAATCATATTACATTAGCATAATTGACCAGCAGACCATACGTCATTAACATTGTTTTGTTTAACATTTTGCTAAATTAAATATTAAATGTAATTCCGGAGTTTTTTTTTTAGTGCGATTATTACTGTACGTCACAATAAATTCGGCTTTGACTTCACAGTGCTACGTCAGAACATCAAGTGGCATAGGTGATTTTTTAGTCTGTGACGTACTTGTTTTTGCTCAAATTTTTGGAGTCGCACTGCGGTCTCTCCGTGTACCTACATCTATGTTATAAGATAAGTACAGTTTTATCCATTTGCCTTTGGCTCAACACTATATAACATTTAAACCGTACCTTCATTTCAGTAGATAAATATACACAATACAAAAGTTTTATAAATACATTTTAAACAACTAACATTTTCTATGTGATTAATGAGAATTATTTCAACAACAGATTCGAGTATACAAGAAAATAATATTTTACTCTTCAAGACACATATAAATTCTTAAATAAATATTTCATTACGCACTACAAAATATACAGAATACAAAACACCAAGTTACTAACGGCGAGTCAGTACACGGAACATAGACAATGTTGCCATTTTTATAGGTTCCAAATCTATACCGCACGACGTTGGCCTTCCCTGAGGTAACTGCGCATTGCGGAAGGTGTGAATCTGCGCTTCCTGTTGGACCAATCAATCCACTCGATACGCTGATGCCTCGAGAAACACCACGTTTTGCGGTATACGTGTAATTTCTTAATTAACACAAAAGAGACTCTTAGGAAAAATCTAATTTTATAAAATTAAGGGCGCCATTGGCGCGGTTTGCCATTAACTAACGGCTCGGTGGTTGCGGTGCGCGGACGCAGGATAAAGTTCAGGTTGTATGCAGTGTTTACTGCATAGTAAACGTTCGCATTAGAGGGTAGTAACATTTCTGAAAAGAATGAAGGTAACTATTAATAAAAATCAACATACATTTCGTCGGCGCAATCGCATGATATTTAAATGATTAATTCCATTTTATCGTTTACAAAAATCAGAAGTTTTTTATGGTATGGTATATAGTTCACCTCAAACTTTATGGCGGATCGGAATACAACGCTATATGCGTGATTGCGCAGGTACAGTCATATACACCTAAATCTACACCTAAAACTGGTTACTGCGACGCAATTTGTGCCTATATTCGAATCCGCCATAAAGTTTGATTAGAACTGTACGCTTTTATAACAAAATATATAATATATGCCATTGCATAAATAGGGATGCAACCTTTTTGAACTATAGACGTCATTTTTTTTCGCTTCGCCAGAAATAAAGCCTAGGTCATAAATGATTTAACTAGATCTCAGAACTAGACATGTATAGTGGAAAAAACTGAATAACTTGAGCGTATTTTTTTTTTGTGTTTACTTGAAGTTAATGCCAACGCAGAAATAGCAAGTTAGTCTTTTTTTCTATATTGTAGTAGGTAGTATATATATAGTAGGTACTTTAATATATAACCCCAATTTTGTTCCTAACGAAGAGAAAATAAAGATTGATGCGAATCAGTTTTAATTTGAACCAAGTTGCATAGGCTCTTAAACAAACGATGAATGTTGGATTGTATGTCAATGGTGAAGGGTAGAAACGCATAACGAATTATTTTTGACTTGAAATGGTAGATATTGATCTGGAAGACATGTGGTTTCAACAAGATGGCGTAACTTGCCGCACATGGGGTGCTATATTTAATGTTATCCGTGAAAATTTCTTATATATGTCGCATTCTTACAAGTTTTGGTGACGTCAACTGGTCGCCAAGATCATGGGATATCATAAAAGTGCGGTTATGCTCGGCTCGGTCCACAACGCTGCCGTCAAATTTGTTTATTCTACCTATGATATAATTACCGCCATTGGATATTCTTGTGGAGTTATGCTAAGAATCATGTGTGAGGTGATAAACCCTAATAATGGAGTTTTTACTCGAAATGTGCGAAAAAGTCATCTAAAATTACCTCAATGGAACGACTTCCACATCGCAGTGCAGTACATGCCCTTGTAAACGGTCACTATACCAAATTATACAATTTTAACACTCACCTTTGTCGGGCAGCACTTGCGCTAGTGTGTACGCGTCGGGGTCACCATCTATGTTGAGCTTTAGCATCGCGTTGCGAATGACTTGCGGAGTGCGCTCATTGTTGCAAAGCATAATCGACTTGTAGAGCACGACGCCTTCGGTCTCAGCGCAACCCGACTCGTATGTTACTCTGATTATGTAGAAGTCGGGCCCAGAGCGTACGTGCGCTGGACTCGCACCGCCGACCTTACCATTTGCCTGTTTGGGCCCGCTGTTTGCGCTGGACAGCGACACATCCAACGACGGCAGCGACGATGACGACGAGCCGTGTGACAACCGCGTCGGCGACGAGCGCCGCTCTAAACTGTCGCGCTTCCAGGCGTTCGTCACGCCATCTGTCTCGCAGTAGAACTGTGAACTGTTACTAGAACTGTTGCTAGTGATCGAGTCGTTTTTCTTATGTCCTTGGCCGTTGCTATCGATGATTTTCTTAATCCTCTTTTCTTTGGGTGGATTAGTCGGCGGTTCGATCTGGCACGAAAGCTGATATGCCTCGCGATCGTCTAGAACGAGTACTGAATCGAACCACCGATCGAACATCGGATCAGCAGCTAAATGATAAGCGTTGGCGGCGCCTTGTAACAGTTTTATCTGCGCCAAAACTTCAAATTCTTTTCTACGTTTATCGAAATTGATTAACCCGTCGGCGATCGTATCGGGTATTGCTGTGTCGATCATCGTGAGATCTGTGAGAAAGGTACCCAAATACGGTATAGTCCCGTGACTTACGCCGGGCGAGCCACGCTCGTGTAGTAATTTCTGCAGTTGCCGGTCGTTTTCTCCCACGGTATCTGCGAATTTCGCTGTGCCCTCGCGTATCAACAGCTCCCGTTGGGCCCATCGATTGTTGTCCTCGCTGAATATCCTCGCCAACTCGTCAAACAACTCCGCTTTTTCCTTGGCTAGCAATGCCCAGCACTTTCTCAACCTGTAAACGGAGTTGCTCTGCAGGCCCGAAATGATGGCTTTTAAGGATGAGAAATTTTTCAATACACGCAGTTCGCGTGCGATGTCGAGCCACGCGGCAAGGATCTCAGCGCGCTCTTGAGGTCGCAGATGGGGCTCCACTAGCACGGTGGAAATGACGCGAAAGGAGACCGCGTTGAATTGGTTGACGGTGGCGAGGACGGTGGCGGCGTCATGCGAGCGATCTTTGTCACGACGAGACCAGATGGCGCCCAGGCACTGGTGCGGCACTAGCTTCTTGAAGAGTTGCATGTCCATGCGCGTGAGCTGCTCGGCGAAGTGGCGCGGTGGCACGTGGGGCAGGCGGTAGGTACTGGTGTGGTGTGCTTGCAGCCGCATGCCGGCCGCCAGACACACGCCCGCACCGCCCCATGGCTCGCCCGCACCGCCGCCGCCCGCGCTGCCGTTGCTCTCCGCGCTCCACGTTGCCAGCCGATGTAGGACCTGCAAATTTATGATTACAGTTTTACCAATCATGTATGACTATGTGATTGAATTTGCATTCACAATTTCAACTATTTGGCCATTCTAGCAGGCATAAGTTGACTACAATATCACATTATGTCTTGCAAATCAATAGTACTATATGGGTTAACGAATTTGTTTCGTTTCAGCTCGCATTTTTGTTTCCATTCGATCAGCTCTTTGTATACCCTACTGCAGGGGCGTAGGCCTCCCCTCAAGATAAGCTTGAAGCTTAAACCTACCACGCTGCTCCAGTGCGGATTGGCGGATTGTAACGACCACCATCTATTGACAGCAAGCTGAACCGACTGCTTAACGTGCTGTCCAAGGCACGGAGTCAGTGATAGCTAATGTACTTAAGTCAGAAAAAACTCATTGGTACACGTCCGAATTCGTACCACGGCCACATGGCCTAATAGATTTGAAACAGGTTCACTGCGTTCGGGCTATCACGACACTGCTCAGTCAGCACTATCAGCTCGCGTACTGAGTATTATTCATATTTATTTAAGAATGCTAGATGATATTACGATAATTAACAATCTATATTCAGATAGAATACAATACACAGTCCATATTTGAAGATTAAACTTTCAGTCCGTTTTTGTTTTTTGTACCGCAATACATCTCTAATAGTAAGAATTTCACACATATACAGTATTTAACTTTACAATATAATATACTATATGTTATCAAACAATCGTTAATTATGTACCTCTATGTATACATTTCTTATTCATGTTAGTAATTGCTCTTAGTAAAAACAACGAATTGTCAAGAAATTGAAGAACAATAATTATAGAATAACAAAAAATATTTCGAATTTATATACACAAACGGTACATTTTTTAAGTGATAATCTCAACATCAATTTGGTTAAGTTATTAGTTAGCACCGAATAGTATGCTTTTTTAGATTAAGGTAGAACGCCTACCCACCTATCACCTTCGACCGCGGAATGGGGGACAATAACCACTTTACGTCGTGATAGCCCAAAGCGCAACAAACCTGTCTCAAATTTATATGGCCCCATAGGGCCATGGTTCGAATTCGAGCGTGTACCAATGAGATTTTCTGACTTAAGTACACAACTATCACTGACTCCGTGCTTCGGAGGGCACGTTAAGCAGTCGGTCCCGGAGCTGTCAATAGATGGCGGTCGTTACAGTCTCCAACCCGCAGTGGAGCAGCGTGGTGGATTTAAGCTCCAAGCCCCCCTCCTCACCCTGGGGGAGGCCTAAGCCCCTGCAGTGGGGTAAAAATGGACTGATGAAGTGAAGTGAAAAAGTGAACCACTTTACAATAACTGTATTGATACTGGAACCCCGTTATCTAGGAAGTTATGGCAAATAATTAATAATATTACTTATGATGCATTTGAACAACGACAATTAATCACAAAAAGACCAGAGAATTATTAAATACAAGCGTAGAGAAGCGACATCGTCGTGTAGGTGTGAATGTGAACATTCGTTCTTTCACGATGAGTCACGGCGCTATACCCACAAGGTTGTCACTTAATGCATAATTTAATCAGTTTTTTTTTTGTTTGTCGTGATATATTTTATTATTAATTTTCGGGGAATTGTGTAATAAATTTTAAAAAATTTAAATAAACAAAACTTTTTTTTTAAACACAAAAAAGTTAAACTATAACTTCATATTATGTATGTCATAATAGTAATGAAATGCCATGAAATTTTATTTTATGTTATAAAAGGTCATGTAATGTCATAAAATTTGCAAAAGGTCAAGAAAGGTCATTAAATGTTATAAACGGTCATGAAACGTCATGAAAGCCATGACATGTCAAGATATTTCATTTGATGGCATGAAATGTCATGACAGTCATGAAATGTCACGAAATAGACGTTTTGATAAAGTGGAACATGTCCACTGTATCAAAATGACCACTTTATTGATTCTATAAGAAACAGGCAAATTTTGTGTAATTACTCCTTGAGCTAAAGACCGCCGCCGTATTGGATTTATTATGACGTCGCATACCCCATGTTATTCTGCGTATTTAAATATATGTTTCTGCCAAATTTCACTAAAATTGGTTTGGTAGTTTAACCACGAAGAAGTAAGACAGACCTAAATTAAGTTGTTGAATTTTTTTTCCATTTCGCTCTTAAAATTACTATTAAATTACCTGGAAAATGACACCTAAATATATTAATTTTTTTATGAAATATAAAAATAGACTTTATACGATAGCAAATTTTACAAATAAAATTATATGCGTTGGGAGAACATGGAACTAATAAGCAATTAAAAGTTTACTATGTCTCTTTTTTGAAAAAAGAAGTTCAACATTGTGTTAATTGGTCTGACGTCACACCGTATGATATTGCTCTCTCTATCTAACAGGACATTTTAAATATTCTTATCTCGGTCATTAATTTTGTATTTTTTTTAATATTTCGCTAATATTATATATTTAGAAAATTACTTCATTTAAATAATTAAAAAAAATGTCCTACCCTGTTTTAGCATATAACTATTTTTATATGTACTATATATTTAATTTAAAATAAAATAATGTTATATATTTTATTTGTATTTCATAGTAATATATATTAAACAGGATCCTAAAATTTTACATTAAATAAATTCCAAGTTATTTTGTTGAGCAGCAAGTTGACAGTTTTCTCTTTTTTATTCATTTATTATTTATATAATTTTAAAAATATCTAAAAATTCTTATAAATTTTTAAACTCCTATCTGTCTCAATCAGCAGGGAGACGGTGAAAACAGTTCATTGTAGTATAGTTGTTTTCAGAAGTAAGTACTTATACATCGGGCCATTATTACTAAACCGTAGTTTTAATTATTGTAGTTTAATATAGTAATTATAGGTGGGCGCGTCAACCCTGAGCTAAACGCATTAAATGTGAGCGTGTCTAGACCCCCGGGGTTTCGGCTCCTCTCCACGCGCAGGGCAACGCGGGTGTGAAACGCACACCACCTCAGCGCCGGTCGCTTACAACACACAGCCATGAGTGTTGCCACTGAGAAAAGACACTTAGGGCCGGTATTTCAGTTCTCACTTATCTATGGAATAACGTTTAATGTACCTTAATTTTGAAAATCCAATACCAATTTTCAATTGTTTGTGTCCCTCAACGCTATTCCTAGGATAAGTGAGAACTGAAATACCGGCCATTAATACATTGTTTTGTTGTCAAAAGTAATTAATAAAGTGTATATACTAATATTCTCATAAAGTTCTACACTTGTTTAAAAATAATGACTACAAAGTGACTAATTGCTATACAAACTTTTGTGTGCAGCTCCGAACCAGGCAGATGAAGCTGCGTAAAGGCGAGGAGCTGCTGCAGTGCAGAATGATGTGGCGGTTGTCGAAAGTCTTCCGGATATGTGTCCAGCCAAACGTGCAAACACGCCACCAGCGTCCTGAAACGTGTCGACATCTATAATTAATACGATTTCACCGTACTAACTTAATCAACTGAGTGTTATCAATTAAGATATTGCTGCAAGTTGTCTTCTAAAATACTGTTACGGGTTATCGGTCCAGATATATGAAATGTACTAAAACACCGATTTAAGTGTACTTTTTTATATTATGAAGCGGATCACGAATTACACTGTTGTCGCACTTTATACCTCACAATTAGTCGCACTTGACTTATGAGTAAACTGACTGTCCGACGCCGCGTCGTCCTATTTATATAAACCTTAGAAATCCCCCACCAACAGGCATCTCGGATATTCCATTGTCGGATATTCTATTTCAAAGTTATAATCTCAATTTACCGTTGGAAAGTTCTAGCGTCAGCGTTTGCCAAAATGCATGTCAAAATTCGAATTATCGAGTGCGCTTCGAGAACCCCGTCTCTTATTCGAATCTAATTTGTGGATTTTATTTTTCATCTCAATGTTTCTGTATTTGATGTGTATGAAGGGCCGTGTGATCTTTTCGAGTATTTTCTATAACACATCGAGGTGCTTCTATACGTATAGATGTTACAATACCTTTTGCGATTTTCCTTCGTCATTGTGTTCCAGTATGTACTGAATATGAAACCAATTTAATACTTGGGTACCTAAGATAAAATAACTTTGAAATTGGAAAACTTGCTAAGAACAGCCTGCTAAGTTATCCTGTTTCAATGTATTTTCAGCGCTTATATTACGAATTCCATTTTCCGAGTTTCAAATTAGAATTGAACTTGATGCCATTCAGTTTTTATTCTTTTGATAACAGAACTTTAATGTACTCCGACACTCATACCCTGACATGTACCAAAAAAAGTTACGGTGTTTCACTGATTATCATGTAACATAGGAAGATGTCTTATGTGAACACCGCCATATAATTCTGCGGAGAAAACCAAATAATATAAGGGTGACTCTCTATATAGTGAATTCAGGGTTAAAGATTTTTTTTCGTGTGCCCCATTGTGTGTGGTAAAACAAATCTATGAAAATGTTATGAAAGTTTTAAAAACTTTCATAACATTTTCATAGATTTGTTAAAGTCACTAAGTCACTTTAAAAGTGACTTTTTATTTAGGTGAATATTTCGTAAGATATGAGCCCCTAAATAATGTGCGTCCCTCCTCTAAATTTTCAAGCGTGTGAATAAAATGTTTTCATCAAAATAAAGTCCGCCTAGCTCTATTTTTAGTGGAATTGAATGCGTGAAACTTTCCAATCAGTTCTATTTAACAATCATTGACACAATCGGCACAGGTTTTGAACCTATTTTATTCTGAATAAAATCACATTTTCAATTAGAGACTGACGCAATTTATATACAGTAAACAAAGACTAATGATTTAGTAGTGAATAAGTAAGGATATCGAAATATCCTTACATAAGATTTTCAAAGCTTTTGAAAAAAGGAAGAATCGACCATTTATTGTGTATTATAGTGTAATTTGTGCGTCTGCAATAACTTTCTCATTTGTAAGACCTATTTATTCTCTTTGTTCAAGTCTAACCGGAGATTTTTCCATTGACTTCTACTGTTTTCATAGTAGAACTAATCGGACAATTTTGTTTCGTTTTAATCTGTCAGTAGAACTAATAGTATAACTAACTGAACTAAAAGCCAATTTTCAAGGTTTTAACTTTTGAAATGATGTAGGTAATTCACGTAGATTTTATCTCTCCAAGGGATATATTTTTTAAAACCCTAGAATACATTTTATTAAATTTTTAATTAGACGGCCAAATACTATACTAATTAATAGAAATGACGTAACTCGCGTACAGACTTTCATTACCAATTTCACCTTCTTAAGTGACAAACCAAAAAGCCTTGCAGGCTTCTTCAATTTCTAATCGAAAGCGTAGTACTACTTATTCTATAGTGAGAAGTTCAATGGGTACAAATTTTCATAGATAATATCTTCAACATGATAGACTTTCATACAAACTTACATTCCCTATTTTAAATCCTTGGGGGAGAATATCTTGCAATCCTTTCTTAGTGGGTGCTTACGTACCAAGAGAAACCTACCGTCCTTGAGGAATCATCAGTCAGTCAGCCAGTCAGCTGGGACCATTAAGACTCATGATCTTTTACATTTAGTTATCTCCATTTACTTAGATGTTCCTAGCTTCGTGAAAGCAAAGTTATTATATAATATTGGCAAGTGAGAGCAGCTCAATCTTAAAAGTAAAATCTTATACTTACTTGCGATGCTGGTGGGCGGTGTCAGCAGGCGTACCCACGTCTTCTGCAGCCAACGCCTCATAGCGGCGAAGTAGCAGATCTAGCACACGACTGCACTCCGCGAAAGACCTACCAAATTATTATTGGCACATCAAAAAACTATAGCAATAATATAGTAGTTGATTTTTTCATCATATGCCAAATTTTCATATTGTCTATATGATCTGTGGTCAAAATAATGAAATATGTGTTTTTTCTAAACAATAATTTATTAAATGATATACTCTAAATAGAAATTTAATTTAAAGAAAAAAAACTAAAAATATCTACTAATTAAAAATACTATCTAAATAATGATAAACGAGAAAATTTTGAAGAGACGACGGGTTCAGGGTGCCGAGGGCACCTGTTGTGTTGCTACGCTGTATCACTTCAGTACTAAAAATTTTAATATGGCGCCACAAAGTTATCGAATTACCATGGCGATGTGTGGACGACTGACAATTTGTGTCGGTAGCGCCCACCGGCGAGATCTTATTTTCGACTTAGTATAGTTCGCCTCAAACTTTATGGCGGATCGGAATACAACGCTATGAGCATGTGCTATGAACGTGCTTGCGCAGGCTCAGTCATATACCCCTCACTCCACTGCGTTGGCTGCGTCCCGCTACACCTAAAACTGGTTACTGCGACGCGACTTATGCCTATGTTCACATCCGCCGTAAAGTTTGATTGGAACGGTAACCATATTGTATCGATAATTATTTCAGGAAAAATATTTTAATATGAAAATTTAGCCTAATTATTTTATTTTTTCAAAAATGGAGTCTTTTATATGATGCTTATAAAAATTTGGCGAGTGATGAAATAATCAACCTGTACATACATCATGTTGCAAAAACGTAGGTTCAAAATAAAGGTAGCGGTGGGCAGGAGCTATCAACATATAGTTTTAAGGGCATATCGCCTGGTTTTTAACCTATACTACACATAAACCAAAGAAGGACGCCCATCTCCCATACAAACATGGGCTAGGAAAAAAAATTATGGGTACTTTGAAATTTGTGCATGTGGTTTGATTTGCATAGGTCCATGAAGCCTTATGATATAGACATATATTTTAACATTTTTAACACGCTGTTCCATCTCGGCAACCGTCTTGCTTGACATGCTCAGAAAACACTGGTACGAAGGCAGCCGTCGCTGTTCATTGGGGGGTCTACCATCGATAAATCGTTGCCGATACAGTTCGCGAGAACGATTTAAATTGCTATCTTCATGGCCTACGCATAACATCATATCATAGGTAATATTCTGAGTTAGCAAGCATCGTTATATTGCAAAACATGTTGGAAAAAAAACTCGAAACAATTGTAGGATATCGATTAGAAAATTTGAAATTAACAACATATTTTTTTTCCAACTTGACATTTTTTGAAGCCTGTACTTGAGTATAATGACATCCTTGTATTGAGGTAGCAAGCATTTATGAATGAAAAATAGAAAAACTATTCACATAGACAATCATTAGGTAAAATAGGTTCGTAGCCTTTCTGTTAAATAATCTGGTTCGTTGACATGATAGCTTACTAGGGTTGACAAAATTTTTGGCTTTGATAATTAATTATATTTTTTACGGAGTATTTTGTAACACGTCGTATTGTTGCCCCATTTTCAGGACGTAATCACATTTTTCGGCAACAATCCACTTGAGGTTTTTTTTTCGTTTCGGAGAGCACATGTGGTATCCAACGACAATAAAGATTCCTCACGTCAAGATGTGTAAGTAAAACGGTATGCACACTAACCGAACCAACAACTAAAATTCTTTCTATGTCTTTAAACTCTTATGTGATTCGTGGATCTTCTCGCTCCAGCATTTCAGTAGTTAGTACATTTTCTGCAGTGAGTGACGTCTGCGGGCGTCCGCTTCTGTCGTCATCTTAAAGTCTAGTTCTAGTTATTTTAAATCTATTAAATCAATCGTTGTCTGAGAACAAGCAGATTTGTCTAGCGCTGATTTTAAACTTTCAAAGCTTAACACTACTGATAAACCAAAATAAAAATCATAGTAGATCATAGCACGCAAATATTCTCGCTTGAGCTTCATCGTAGCAGAAGTAAAGGCGTGAAGTGATGACAGAATGCCAAAAAAATGTATTATTTTTAATGCTATTTAGAAACTCATTAAGAGTAAGTGAACAATTGCAGAAAATCAATTGATCCAAGCGTTCAAAAAAATATATATGTTGTAATAAAAATGCTAAAATATTCGCGTACTTTATGGACGCTCCCTTGACCATTACATCAGCTTTTAGAAAGTCGTGCCCATTTTTGCTCACGGGCTCCCGGTCTATTAGATGTTCAGTCGGAAATTTATTGTAAATACAATAACGATTCTACCTCTAAACAAGAAATGGTAATAAAAGCAAATTAGTACCTATACGTAGCTAGAAACACGTTGACATAGGTGGATTCCAGCTCGCCGTCGTCGGTGGCGAGCGCCTCCACCAGCCGTTCCACGGTGCCCGCCTTGACAAAGCGTACACGCACTGTTTCCCATTCCAAGTGAGAGATCTCGTCGTCTGATTCCTGATAATAAAGCAAATACTGATACTGAATACTGATGTAAATGATAGTAGGTAAATACTCACGTGGAAAATCTCACGCTCGGTTGTCTAGTCCCAAACTAGACAGAGCCTGTATTATGGGTATTAGAGTTTGACCGTATGTAACCGCTGTACCGCACCTTAGGTACGTGCGCGGCGAGGAGGGAGGCCATCAACTCTCAGGACCTGCCTCTCTCCTCGCCCCACACATATCTAAGGCGCCTCCCTCCTCGCCGCCCACATACCTAAGGCGCGGTACAGCGGTTACGGTCAAACGACTACTGATATACTTAGATATTTTTTAAAAAGACTTACTTAAGTAGATATCTTACACCCAGAAACGAATCAAATTGATGTGTTCGGGCACAAAAATATTTAACCCGGGCGGCAGTCGAACCCGCGACCTTCGGTTCAAAAATTAGGGTCTTTAACCACTAGACCAATCGGTCAGTCAAAAATCACAATATTTTATATTATCTACCAGTTTTTGCCTAAGGCTTCGCCCGATTGAATATGCATTGCAATCTTATGGTTTCCCGTTTCTACCTTATTTTTTGAGTTTTACTCCTACTACTAATTACAATATTGGTTAGTAACTTAGTAGCTTATGTTTAGCTTATGGCTCATCGAATACCTCTATGGAAAAAATCATATCGTTTCGATGCTTCGTTACGACATGAAGAAAGGACAAACAACCACATCTACTCATTTATCATATTAGATAGGACTTACATTCCAAACTTATATGCAACACTGGTGGGCAAACAAATCGAATCACTCACAACTTTGGAATTAAGAATTGAAAAATGTACTAAACATTCATAAATAAAAATTGTATCTGCATAAAAAAGCAACTGTTATTGACTACAGGGATAACGCATTCACTTTTTATTATTTTTATATAGTTCAACTGAACGTTGAAAAAATATAGAGGTTTTTGCTCATTCTATTCATGGGAAAATTTGTTTTAGTTTTGTGGGTAAAAATGTGGCTAGCTGTTTTTTCCGATCTGTAAATCTCCGTGGTTGTCCCACTATGAAGTCTATGTTCAGTTTTGTTTATTGAAAAAAGATCCCACGTCTCAGGAAGCCGCCCAAGCCATCGCGTTTAGTCCAGTTCAATTAGATCTTAGTCAACGTCGGGCGGCTGAAATACTGCAAATCGGTCGTTCTTCGGTGCAGTACGTATACAGGAGATACCTGGTCTCGGGTCACATCGTCCACAGACTATCGATATATCAATTTGAATGGCCTAAGGAATCGACAACTTAACGCAGTGCATATACAATAATAATAATAATAATAATACATGGGACTTCCCACACAAGTCCCAAAGTAAGCAAGTATTATGCTTGTGTTATGGGTTACTAGACAACTGATATACATACTTAAATATTCTTTATAATATATACATGTATAAATATTTTTTTTTTATATTATATAACAACCAAGACCGGTACCAGTATCAATATTCATCATATTAATACTGACCCGACCTGGGATTCGAACCCGGGACCACTAGCTTCGTAGGCAGGGTCGCTACCCACTAGGGTAAGCGGTCGTCGTAATAGATTCGCAATGACTACGAAGTAGACATAAGCACGCGTACCGTTAGGCGAAGATGGGTTGAAAGAAATTTCGCACCTTGAAGGGCTACAATAGACCGGAAATTGACAGTAGCTTCGATTGACCGCCTTCAATTTGTTCGTGACCATAGAGAATAGAAATTGGAGCAATGGGCGCATTTTTTTTTCTGATGAGACAATATTGTGAATTTATGGAAGCGATCAAAGTCAAATAGATAACATCGGCGTTTCATTCCATCAGCCCTTTTTTATACCCCACTGCAAGAGCTTAGGTCTCCACTTAAGATGAGGAGGCTTGGAGCTTAAATACACCACGCTGCTTCAATGCAGGTTGGCGGATTGTAACCACAGCCATCTATTCACAGCAACCGAGACCAACTGCTTAACGTGCTCTCAGAAGCACGGAGTCAGTGCTAGTTAATGTACTTAAGTTAGAAACAACTCATTGGTACACACCCGGACTCGAACCACGACCACATGGCCTAATAGATTTTATAGAGTATAGACAAATCTATAAGGCCATCGGTCAAGAGAACTTTATCTTCAGTGCTGTATCGAAGAAACTGTTGATTTTGGCTCCATAATGGTGTGGGGCGACGTCTAACTAACAGCACGAACAGAACTGGTTTTTATCGAATCGAATGCTCGATCACGTGTTCTGAGTGCAGAACGAAATACTCAAGATATTCTTGAAAACCTGATACCTTACTGACGAGATATCGGAAATAACATGCTTCTAATGCGTAGTAATGCAAGACCTCATGCAGCGGGATAGTTATTTCATATTTTAGAGATGTTGGCGTTCGCGCTATGGATTCGCCAGCAAGGAGCCCTGATTTATACCTAACTTATATAACTTACAATTTATCTGAACGACATCGTAAGACTGAAGCTATATATAAACCATGAGATTTCAATCACATTTCCATATAGATTCAAATTTGGTTCGTTCAACATCCGGTGCGGCAGCGTGTCGTTATTTCACAAATATCTTTTTCTCTTAAAAACGCGCTTTAGTTATATTTTAAAGAATTCAATATCGTAACAATCTGTCTTGGTATTTATTTTATTCGAAGTAATATATTTTCAATAAATAAAAATAATACATCAAATGCATGTCGGTCACGAATAAGATAGGTTTCAAACAAATGTATGTTTGGAATTGACTTACAGCATTTTTAAACCCATATTGTTATTATAAAAAAATTATTTTTGTATTTCGCTTCTCTTTTTTGATTCGCAGAGGCCATTATTAAAATTATAATCTATGGATCAAAAATTAACAACACCTTATTTCATTCATCCATCCATCCGTTTAGACGATAGAGCGTGCCAAAGAAATATCCATACATACTACGCTCAAAAAACAGGTTCGAGTCGGACTCCCATGGAGATGCTCGTTCCTTCCTTACTATAAATAATCTGAAGTGATCTTTTAGAGTTCTTTTTTTCCTTTTGAAATATAGAACCCTAAAAACGAGGAATACGATGAGAAAGAAATATGCGTCTGTAGAAATTATGGTTCCTGTAACAAAATTATGATGACGCGTAGTTTTACGTCCTCGGTTTCCTCGTATTTATGAGGGTCCCGATCTTCAATCTTAAAAACTATACATTTAAAAAAAATACATTTGTCTTTTTCTTAACGACAATATTTCATTAGGTATGTGTCACAGCTGCACTAAAGAAAAGTTTTTTTCTTTATATTTTCCAATTTTCCTCCTAAAATTATAATTCGTTTATAGTTTAAGTTTATCTGTAAAATACATGTGAAGCACTATATTTTAAAACTTTTAGGCTTAGTGATTTGAGATGAGATCACCAAATCTATGAACTTGACCACAGGTAATCTGCTAATAAAATAAATATATACAGTGAGACGGACCGATAGACGGTCAGGAGAAACTACAAGGATTTCTCGTCGGACTAACCGAACCCTAAAGACGATCTCGTGACATCGTGTAGTTTCGACAGACCTCGAAACCATCTGAACCAAAAATAATTTACATAAGCAACTCGAAGATAAACGTGAAACAACCAGAGGACTGCAAACACTGCAATACCGTAGTTCTATCGTGTACAAGTAAAAAGCTCGAACAGAGTAAATCTGACAGAAACATTTTCACTGGCCGTGCCGCCCATTTATTACTGCGAAATGCAAATTTCCCTGTGTTCTAGAAACGTCTCGTTTAATTTTGTATCAAGCCCGAGGGCGTTCACCGAATTCACTTAACTAGCTACACAAATAAACAGTATTGTTTACGTGATTTATTATTTTTTTCATTTCAATTATGTTTTATTTTTTAAATAAACAATTGCGTAAGCGTTTTACTGTTGTTTTACTTGTTTTACTTGCCGATATGAGGCCGATGACAAATACGTAGTATCCGGAATTCTGACATTCGATTAAACCATCGTGTTTCTTCGAATCGTGAAATTAATTTAAATCATCGGAATTCAATTATTTAAAATAAGGAGTTCTGTTTGAATTTTTAAATACGTAATGTATTTAATATTATTATTATAAATTTATTTCGATTCTAGTTTTCATTTACGGTAGACGTCTCTTAGCAAAGTAATTTTAAAAATACGTTTTAAAAACAACGTATAAAATAATAAAACATGGTCCGCTTGTCTATTTTTCGTGATTATTATTTGATTTATATGTAATTGATCTTTATAAATATTTTTAAAAGCTTAATCTTAGGAGCTAAGGTTAGTATTTGTCGACTCCCCAAATATGTTCTCTATATATAAAATTTATACCCTAATAAACATGTTGCTATTAAAATTGGCCCACCGCTCATTAAAAAACGCCGCATGAATTTTTCAGATTAGTTGATTGGCTGCCTTATACTTATGTATTGAAACTTGAAACACAAACAGTTTTCTGTTAATATTAAATGCTAATAAAAAAACCGTTAAACAATGTATTTCAAATGTGATACCGAATTTACTTTAAATTTTTTATCATTATTAACAATCAACAGCAACGGAACCATTAGCCACAGTTCAGTACCTACGGTTACGCGTACTCAATGAATGATTATTGTTACGTATATAGTACCTACTGCCGTATCCGTTTTAATTATCTAATTATTTCACAACCAACAAAAATAACACGTGGTTGTCAATTTTCGATCTAACTGACTAACTAAGGAATTTACCAGACAT
Organism: Luffia ferchaultella; assembly: GCA_949709985.1. Taxonomy (NCBI): domain Eukaryota; kingdom Metazoa; phylum Arthropoda; class Insecta; order Lepidoptera; family Psychidae; genus Luffia; species Luffia ferchaultella. Next base: position 7,786,664 of record OX453241.1, read on the forward strand.
ATACTACGATTGAATAATAAATAGTGATTTTTACGATAATAAGGTTGATAATAAAAATATACCAAGTAGAGTCCAGTCTACTGCTGAAAATTCTAGGAGCCAGCGAACTGAGAGTATTTTCTCTAAATAACCTCAGCTCGTATCAAATTATCGTATCAAAATGATTGATTGTTAAAAAAAATCTTATGACTTTTTGAAGTGAAACCTTGTTTGGCGGGATAGAAAAAAAATAGTTACGGATCTGACGTCATTCGAGTTACGGATTTGACGTCATACATATATTTGAATCACTCACATATTTTGTATTTACAGTTCGAAATTTGAAATGAGATTGTGATGGTGGAGCCTCGAATTTCGAATACGGCCGCATCTCCATCATCTTACTATATTTTTGGGATTTTCTGGTACAGTCGAGGAGTCTAAAGTGGAATCTAAAGTACCCTGCCGAACTTATATTTTGATTCAGTGTGACCCGCAGTCTGATGCGAGCATGCTGTCAATTTTATATACTCTATGATGCGATACTTGAGCCCTATAGTAATACGGTTTCAAAACCCAGAGTCTTTCCGTTTTCATCCGTCGGACTTCTGGAAGTTTTTGGATTTATTGAAGTTTTTTGGGATCGGAATGACCCTGATCGTCTGTAAGAACTCATATTTTTGTGTTCCTGTGTAAATAAAGTAAATAAAGCGCATAACTTTTTAGAAAAATTCTCAAGACCTATGGAAACATCTAGGGAATCACTTATGATTGTAGACCTCAAGTTAGGAAGAATTAAGACCACCTGCAGAACTATAATTAATGCAAAGTATAAAGATAAACAAACAAAAATTAAAAGGATTATTATATTGATTTTCGGTAAGTTACGGTAAGTTTTCATTTAGTCAAAACAGTAAGTTTCAGTATTTTATTTATATTTCATTATCTATATATTATTATTATTATACATATATATGGTGTTTTTGATACACATTCATTTTATAAATATTGTCCTTTTTAGGTTTCCGTGTTTTCTGTTGAAGAGCTTTTCATACTATGTGCATTCACTACGCCGACTCAACGCCTAACAAAAATATTTACACAAACCGTTCCATATACGAGTTCGCTTATTCACCTAGAACGTGATTATAATTCTGCAAGTGTTTGTAAACGTACACAAACAAAACGCATCTAGCCAGCTCGTAGACATGAGTAATATAAGAACGTTGCTTAATATTTGTAAACAAAATCGTACATCGAATGTCTATTTACCGTATATACCTATTAAAACGCATTTACATACGAATAGTTTAATGAAACAAATGCTATATGTCGTCAATCCCTATAAATTAATGGAATAATCTTTCGTTGAAATTCAGATATCAATAACTACATTAAAATTATAAACTTTGTCTCAAGTGTTTCACCCTTCCCCACCTACAACAAAACGAAGACTTTCGTCTCTGTGTAAATAAAGCAATTAGGGAATCTAATATTTTCTGGTGTCGGTATTTCTCACAGACCATATTATATTATTGTGAACCGTTTCAAATCTCGTTATATGCGACTTAAAGCTCTTGTTGAGGGAAGTTAATTAAAATGAACGCTCGTTTTTTTATGGTTCCTAGTTCTCACCTCTAAGGCAAAACGGAACCCTTATATGAACATTCAGGAATCTGTTTGTCCGTCTGTCTGTCTGTCTGTCACAGCCATTTATATCAGAAACCGTTTGGCATAGAATGAATTTTAGCATACTTATACATTTATGATTTTGACCAATTGTACTCTTATAGATCTCAAGGAGAATTGTAAAAATGTTTTTCTTATTTTTCCTATTTTATTAACCGTACGATGATGCTTCATTCTTATAAAATTATCAAAAATAATAAAAGTCAATAAATTAAGCAACTTTCTTATAGACATCATGTAAAAATAATGTAATAATAACGACCCTCCCATAATACAAGTTCCGCGATAGAAGGCGCTGTATTGGACTGGTCAAAGTTTTTTATAAATCGAACAACTAAGAAATCGTAATCTGGGAACTTAAAAAAATTAAAATGGATACCAAAATTTATACGTTGAGTGAATTTACTGATGACTGATTTTTTTCATAAACGGATGCTTTATAAGGAACAAAAAAAAACTAGCGTTTATGCAATGATTCGTTTATGAATGTGCGAATGAGATTACCTACATTAAAAATAATTTGGAAGAGAAATATGATAAACTAGCTTATAAAAACATACATTTAGCTACTTTATAAGGATCCAAATAAATAAGAAAACAAAATACAAAAAAATAAACTCTGATTTCATTATTTTTCATGGTATCTTATTTTATTATACAGGTTGTAACAAGAACAGTAATTGGGTATTTCTCTAAAATACGGATACTTAGCAATTTCGTAAAAACTTTCAGATAACAGGCTATTTGTATACAATATGGATAACAGATGTATTTTGCAAAACTATTAAGCCATGGTGCACTCACACAGACAAGTCAACCTTATAGACCACGCTTTAACAGGGAGTAGCATTCGCCAAGGCTATGTAGTGACACTACATAACTACGTCACTAGTGAGCCGTCAGTTGGAAGCACGTCGGAAGTCATTAAATTGTCAATTTTGAACGAGCCAATGAAAACTAGCCGACCTCTCCCTGCACCCCGCCACTTTTTGGCGATTTCGTTTTCGTACTGACGTTTATTAAAGCGTGGTCTATAGGTTCACTGGTCTGTGTGCACTCATTATGTTCATGTATATAGAAACGGCTAAAGGCACGAATATACCTATAAAACAATCTTAAGTTAAATACTGGATGGTAGAGAACCCCCAAGGCTATCAAAGAAAACTTTTTTTATATGGTCCTAAGGATTTTAAATAACTATAGAAGGTTAAATAGTATAAAGACACATTAAAACTCGTAAGGACAAGAAAAAGACAAAAAAACAAAAAGGACAACACATTTTAACTAAGTTCGTATAACACTTGCTGCGTCGATAAAACAACACACCTCCATTGACGGGCATTACTCCGAGCACAATACAAGACTTGCGCGTCTTTCGCGGGCGGGGGGACTCGTTAAAGTGAATGAGATATCTATACATAGAGTATTTTCTTTCAAAAGACGGTAAAGACAAGTTTCGGTCCCCAAACATGTACCTCCCTACATAGGTAACGTGCGCTTATTTAAAATTTTGTTGTTTGATCTGACTTAATTATTATTTACATTATTATTAATACAGAGCATCACATATGTGGAAATGTTAATTTAATAAAGATTTTTACACGTCTTTTTATATTGTCTGACTTTAGAAATAAAATAACGTGGTTGCGTCCACCGGTTACCATGAAAACGTATGATTTAATGGTATACATAATTTATAAATTACGTATTTTAAAACAATTATCTTAGAATTATTTAAAAAACAGTTATATACACATCTTATAATAAAGAAATAAAATTTCCAGTGCATATGTTTCAAATAAGATCAGTGCAACCCTGTTTTGTGTAGATCGTAATATGAACAGTTTTAACCCCCAAGTTTTGTTGCTTAATTATAAATTTAAATAAAATCCAATAATTAAAAATCATTCATTGTATGGTTTGTAAATCAAATGATATCAGATACTTTGTATAGTCAGCAGCACATCAAGTGTGTTTTATACAATTGCACTATTTACAGTATATATACAGTACGCCTCTATTATGAACGTAATACCGACATTCATAAGGTCCAACTGTTACGCTTGATGTACAGTAACATAATCTATGACTAACTATCAACAAACACTATGGTTAGTACATTGATATACATCGGTAAGTACTAAAATTATTGAAGACAAGCAAAAGATTCTTGGTAGTGTTCGATTTCCATCTCAGCGATTAAAAAAAATATAAAAGGATTACATCTGTAATGGAATAAAATTGTATAAACAACTTGATATGAAATATTATAAGAGGACAATTAAAAAAATATTGATTAAAAAATATAATTCCATGTAAAAGAGACTCTCAATGATAAGTCATTTTAGGCATAACGCTAATGAGGCCTAGGCACGGAGTGTAACATGACTCTTGTGGTTCTCTTTTGATTTGGCCGGGGGACTAAAAATAGTTCACAAGCAGACAAAGCCTTTTTGCAGCTGATACCTATGAAATTATAGTTTTTTTCTATAACTATTATAATACTGGACAAAATCTGTTTACAGCTGCATTACTTGACATTTTATAGAAATACTAGCTTTCCGCCCGCGGCTTCACCCACGTGGACTACACAGTTGTACCGGCACGGCTAAATGGACGCGACGACGCTCCAGAATATATAGGTACACTTTCTAGAAAATTCTGCAACTTAACTACCTAAGTAATCTCTATAAGTACCTAATTTCATAAAAATCTATTTAAGCATTTTAGCATGTAGAATGGCTATCGGCCTTAAAATCGGTCAGCCGTTTTCGAGATTGACCGGAACAGACAGCCAGACTAACAGACACTACGATTTGTTATAGGTATATAAAAAAAATACTATTCATTCCTGACAATGCCCTCTTTATGTTTACAAAATTTCAGTAAAATCGGATCAGCCGGTTCGACGATTAGCTCGAATAAAGAGACGGACAAACACACAGACAAAAACCAATTTATGTCACTCCTGATAACCTCCTTTTTAAGTCTGCGAAGATTCATTGAAACGGTTTAGTCGATTTTGGAGATTAGCCGGAACAAAAAGACAGACAACTACACAGACAAAAAGTTACCTACTTATATAATAATAATACATAATAATAACGTATACATGAACAACAACGTCTAGGCCCCAAACTAAGCATTAGCTTGTGTTTTGGGTACCAAGCGAAGACACCACATACATATAACAACCAAGACCCGGTACCAGTAACAATATTCATCATATAAATACTGACCCGACCTGGGATTCGAACCCGGGACCTCTAGCTTCGTAGGCAGGGTCGCTACCCACTAAGCTAAGCGGTCGTCACTCCTGCGATATATCACTCCTGACAACCTATTTTTAATGTCTGCATAGTTTCATTAAAATCTTTAAAAGTTTAGCTCGAACATACAGATAGATAGACAGACAAAAAAACAAAAAGTAGCGTATGTCACTCCTTATACCCTTGTTTTCACGTCTGCAAAGTGTCATTAAAATCGGTATAACTGTTTTAGAGTTTAGCTCGAACAGACAGAGAGACGGACAGACAGACAGACAGACAAAGAGTAGCCTATGTCACCCTTGATAATGCCCTCTACACGTCTGCAAAGTTTCATTGAAATAGGTTCAGCCGTTTCGGAGATTAGCTCGAACAGACAAACAGACGGACAGACAGACAAACAAAAAGTAGCCTATGTCACCCCCGATTAAGCCCTCTGCAAAGTTTCATTGAAATCAGTTCTCGGTTTTCACTGAAATCGGAAATTGAGATTAGCCGCAACAGACAGACAGACACTACAATTTTATTACCTGAGTTGACTGACCGGTTGGCCGAGTGGTTACAGACTCTAACTGCGGAGCCGAGGGTCGCGGTTTCGATACCCGCCCGGGACAAATATTTGTGTGCATGAACATGTCTATTTGTTCCGCGTCTGGGTGTAAAAGTATCTATTTATGTATGAATTATAAAAAAAAAGAATATTTAAGTATGTACATGTATGCAGTTGTCTCGTACCCCATAATACAAGCATAATACTTGCTTACTTTGGGACTAGATGGCACTGTGTGGGATGTCCCGGATATTATTATTATTAATAATATAAAAATAGGGCATGTTTCGATTTAGCGAGGCGAAAAGTTTTCTTTTCTGTCCAAAAACATATTTTCCCGCGCCATTAGCCCTTTATATTAAATCGCAATATCTAATACAAAAAATAAACGCACAATATTTATTTACTCGTAGTACCTGTTGACATTTAATGCTGCTCTCGACACAAAGCCCAAATGTACTTTTATGTAAAAAAAAAGAGTCGATAAAATCAATTCGACAAAAATACGAATAAAATCGTCATAATAAATGACAATAATATAAAAATGATATAAATGTAGGTCAAATATTCGCTTGTTTATTAATAAACCATTCACAGAAGATGTCGACGACGGCTCAAGATATGGCCAGCTTACTACTAAACTCTACCAGGTACCAGGTATTACAACATTACTTTTTTTGTTTCTTTTTATATCTATTTGATTGATGTATTCATGTCTATATATATATGATTACATGTGAATGGCGTGGTCTTGTTCAAGAACTGAAAGTTGCTTTATTTTTTAGATAGATACAGCTTGTTTCACATACAAAAACATATTATCTCTCAAACAAAAGGCAAAAAGACAAATTGTTGGAACCTTTTACGTCGAAATAATTTTTTTCAGTATGACACTTAAACTGACCTGAAAGTTTTCTAAGGAATGCTTAATGAATAATTTTATAAACAAAATCGGTTTCTGGTTACCATACAAGAAATAACTTGTGGTCCATGGGCTGCAGCGCCGACTAGAGTATACATACTAAAAATGGCGTATGTATTCAACTATAAACGTACTGCTATTATGCTAACGTACAACGATCTCGGTATGGAATCGATATAGAAACCAACCATTGGCACCACAGCACACGTGACTTGTCGCTCCATAATTGGTTTCCAAATGGTTTCTAAAATAGTTTCCATGTCGATATTGTTTTAAGTTAGCTTATTTGAGCTGAGTGGCTTATTCGTACTGTTACGTCATCGAGAGGCAAGAGGAAAAAGGGTCTCAAAATTCATTTGTCGACGACAAATTGCCGTGACATTAGAACATTAGAATCAATTATAACTTCGTAATGAAAAGGATCAAGTTATTCGTAAGTTGTCGTGTAGATCTCGAGATGTTCTGTAAGGGGAGATGAATATTATGAAATCATTGAGTAAAAAGTTGTGCAGGAAAAAAATTAAGGTTTTCTAAATGAAAAAAAAAAGATATTTGAGAAGAAGAAATGTCATGACCTGGATTCACGTTTTTAACTTTAGTATTTATAGATTGTACTTTACAACATAGTGTTTCTAAAACCGGGTTTATAATAATTATTTTTTAATTTTTAAAATTGACTCATTTTAGTCTTAAACACGATGTATATTTCATGTGGGACCACTATGATACAGATAACAAAGTAACAAGTACCACGTACAGTAAATAGAAAATTAAAAATAATTTTAAAAAGACAATCGACACTATTTATGAGAAATATTCTCTCAGTATGGCCAATGAACGCTGGTGCAGCGGTAATTACCCGCCGCGCCAGCGCAGCGTCCACCACGAAAACAAATTAATTTAAAAGAAGCAAAAATTTATATACCTATAAATTTTGAAGTAAGGCACCCATGAGTAAGATCAATCAAGTCAATTGTCAGTTTTCTCAACTACTAACCTAAAAATGGACCAAATCGTAAAAGTCATTTGCCACACCCATCAGGATGTATTTCCCTTAGATATCCAAACTTATTTTAAAAAAAAGGTATTTGATTGCAGCATCTAATTGAGAGGTACCTTTTCCTGTTCATTGTTTTTAGAGATGTTTATTTTTATTCATACGAAATAACACACTCGATGCGTATTAAAACGGCATCATGTGGTCATAGTTAACAATGACATGATATCATTCATATTTATCGCAACAATAAACCTTTATGTGGCTGCATATTTTGTTAAGTACCTAAAGTATTAAAATAGCAGTTACGTCTTTTTAACATCGGAAGCGTATGCGAATACAATAGCGCGATAGTCTGGATTTCTAACGACTGCCACTAGGAACATGTACGTTTGTTTAATATTTTTTTACGCAGAGTTACCAGTTTATTTTTATGGTTCCATATCTCATAATAATAAAAGGCGCCTTGTTAGCATCACTTCTTTGTTCGTATGTCTGTCGAGACACTTTTTCTCAAGAACGCGTGGAGATATCAAGTTGAAATTGATATCCAATACTTAAGTGTACAGTCTCTTGGAGCTGAAAGACAATCAAGCTTTTAAGTCAACGCAATCAAAAAATAGGGCCATTTATGCAGCATATTTTGACACCCGCAATTAATTCAGAATTCCCGTTGAACTTTTACGAAAGGCAAGAAGCAAGATCCTAGAACACAAGTAAAAGAAAAAATCCGAAATTCGTTAACTTATAGTTAAATCATATAATTTTATTTAATACTAGCGACCGCCCGCAGCTTCGCTTGCGTAGACTACAAATTCCTGTTATAGGTACTATTAACGTTCGAGATGGTTTATACGTACTTTTTGCTGGAACCAATTTTGGTCACACCCATTCAAACTTTCAATCTTCATTCCCCTTCCACCTTTTAAAAAACCGATACAATTTTTCATCTCCCGTTTCCCACTCTTAAAATGTGGAAATCTAAAAACCATGAAACACGTCATTATTTAAGTCCCTCCATTCCCATCCTTAAGTTTGAAATTTCTAAAAAAGCCTTTCTTAACTTAATGCTCACGTTATAAAATAAACTTATGTTCCAAATTTAAGCTTCCTAGACTTAGTACTTTCGGCTGTACGTTGCTAGATCAGTGAGGACAAACGACAGACAGATAGACAGACAGACAAACACAAAAAGTAGCTTATGACACTCTTGACAACCTTCTTTCACGTCTGCAAAGTTTCATTAAAATCTGTTCAGCCGTATTAGAAATTAGCTCGAATAGATAAAATTGAATTGAATAGACGTACAGACAAACAGACGGACAAAAAGAAGCTAATGTCAACTATCTTGACAACCTTCTTTCCCGTCTGCAAAGTTTCCTTAAAATCTGTTTAGCCGTTTTGCAGATTAGCTCAAATAGACAGATACACGTACAGACAGACGGACAAAAAGCAACATTTGTTAGTTTTAACGACCTTCTTTTCATATTCATTGATGTTTCATTTAAATCGGTTTAGACATATGGACGTACAGACAGACATACAAAAAGTTCTGTATATCACTTAAGGAATGGGTGTAGTCAAAAGATTACATCCTGTTATATGTGTAAAGTTTCATCAAAATCGGTTAAGCCGTTTTGGCCGAAGCCGATTTCCTCGAATAGACAGACAGTTCGTTTTCATGTATATAGCCTATAACTCTCCGCTAGAATCAGGCTATCAAAGGCAAAAATAATTTTTCAAATCCGACTGGTAGTTTCAGAGATTAACACATCCAAACAAACAAACAAACAAACGAACGAACGAAAGAACCAACCAACCAACCAACAAACAAACAAACAAACAAACAAACAAACAAACAAACAATCAATCAATCAAGCAAGCAAGCAATCAATCAATCAATTAATCACGCAATCAATCAATCAATCTATCTATCTATCTATCTATCTATCTATCAAACAAACAAACTCTTCAGCTTTATAATAAGTATTTCTATTATATAGATTAATAGATTATAAGATAATAAGAAAATAAGATATTACTAAAAACCGTATCAAAGTCTATTGGTTTGGAAGTAAAAAGTTAACGAACAGAGGCAGACAGCGAATTTATTTTCTCCCGCTATAGTTTCATTAATTTTAACGTAAATGTCAAAAAATCAAAAAACATAAATTTCAATAAAAACTGTTAAGATATTAATTTAAATTGTATGGTGTAAAAGACAATTATAATATGCATGAAATGCTTAAAGACAACTAACGTATTTAATTTGATAAGGATTAATATCACGTTTAAAAAACATCTTCACAAATCGTACATTATGTTAGAACAAATTTGATTGTCATAAAAAAGGTTATAGTAAGTTAACCTTAAAAGATACACATATGCTGTCGCAGACTTTTAGTTAGAACATTTAAAGGGGAACAATTCCGTGATACATGATTTTTGCTTAACATTAACCGTTTACGCAGCGCGCGCGACGGAAGCTCTCAAAAGGAATAATTTTTCCCGTTTTTGCAACATTTGTCATTGATGCTCCACTCCTATTGGTCGTAGCGTGATGTAGTATAGCCTATAGCCTTTCTCGATAAATGGACTATCCAACAAAAAAATAATTTTTCAATTCGAACCAGTAGTTCCTGAGATTTGCGCGTTCAAACAAACAAACAAACAAACAAACAAACAAACAAACAAACAAACTCTTCAGCTTTATAATATTAGTATAGATATTTTTTTGAAGTTGATATAATAATATGTGTTTACTAGCGGTAATTAGAGATAAATCACTACATATTATAAAATAAAGTTACCTGCCGCGTCTGTCTATCCCACAGATCAGTCAACCTATAGACCACGCTTTAATAAACGTCAGTACGAAAACGAAATCGCCAAAAAGTGGCGGGGTGCGGGGAGAGGTCGGCTAGTTTTCATTGGCTCGTTTAAAATTGACAATTTAATGGCTTCCGACGTGCTTCCAACTGACCGCTCACAAGAGACGTAGTTATGTAGTGTCACTACATAGCCTTGGCGAATGTTACTCCCTGTCAAAGCGTGGTCTATAAGGTTGACTTGTCTGTGGTCTGTCCGAATGCGATAAACTCAAAAACTACCGAACGGATTAGCGTATGGTTGACACCAACGGACAGAGTGATTCAAGAGGAAGATTTATGTATATAATTTATTAATGTTTTGTGAAAAACGTCGGAAAAAATCTAGCCGACTAGACTGAGACCTTACATCGAAAACGCTGCCTAATCCCTTTGAGATATAACAAAATAATATATGGAGGAATCGTTCCTCTTTCATAGGACTAAAGAAAAATCCGCGATGGCATATGTTTATCTTTCATGGATAGCTTACTAAACCTATTTTATATTAAAAAAAATGGTGTCATATGATAAGGGGATTGGAAAGCAATTTTACGGATACAGTATTAATCCTTATCAAATTAAATACGTTATTTACCTTAAAAATATGTTTTTACAAGCTTTTTTTCTTTTAGTATCAATTCGTACTAAAATATCCACAAGGTTCCATAAAGTTATCGTCTTAGAGTGGAGATGCACGGGCTATTGATGATTGTATAAACCGGGGGCCGCCGGCGGGTTACCCTACTTAGTACGCTCCCGGTGGCCCTTTTCTCATGAATAGTATTTACGTGGGACTCTGTAATCACGCATTACCAATAATTCTTTATATTAATAATGGGCAAAAATAATAAATTATTTGACCTACCATTTTTTTTTTGCAATTATTAGTCTTTGAGAGATGATTACTCAGAAAAAAAATTGGAAGGTGATGGTGAAATCTATAAATTTAATATATATACGTTAACTAAGAAATATACATGATATTTGTTAGTTTAAAGTATATATTTTTTAGTACGGTGTGTAATGCAAATAACTTACACTTGAAGCGCTGCGCGTAGGCCGGTGGTAGCGGACCTTCTTGAGGTACACGGTATAGATTGCGCCGTCGACACGTTCCTCGCCCCACAGCCGCCACGTCGGCTGCTGGAACATATGTACAGGTCAACACAGCCGCTAACATACTTAACTACAATTTAATAAAACAGTTAAAGACGATTATTGTAAATAAAAAAATATTTTACACACAGCTGATGGTTATTATTGGTCCAAATAACTCTATAATCATTTCAGAAACAGAGCTCCTCAATAGATCTCTCGCCTACTCGTTGCGGAAGTCAGTCGAATTTGTGGTAAAGATAAGATAAATTTATTTCTGCATAAAAATTGGTTTTTGGTTAAGGTTTTTGAATACGGGAATAAACCTTCAGACATGTATCCTTTCATGTATACGATAACAGATTACAAGTGGAAGGAATAAAGTAGAATAGGTAGCTCAGTGCCGAAGCGTGTCCAGAGCGGCAGACGAATGCTAACTTTTATGGATATCGTTGTCATTGGTGGTGGGGTACCTACTTGCGCATGCGTTGTAATATTAAAATAGATTTATATGGTAGCAGCACACACTTAAGCCTTTGTCAACACCATTGAGATTTATTTTATATATTTATCACAGAGTGTAGTGGATACCTGCGACACAGTTCAATGTATAGCAGTGTAAATGTATTAAATTCATTCATATTAATTCCGTTGTCTGGCACCCATAATACAAGCTTTGCTTAGTTTGGTACTAGATGGCGCTGTGTGAGACGTCCCAGTTATTATGTATATTACACCTAATGTAAAACAGACCAAAACGAGCGTAGTGATTGGGGATGAGGAATTAGATATGGTTGATACTGCAGTGTTTCAAAGTATAACGTTGGATGTCAAACTCCAGTGGGGTCCTCATACAGTTAGTCTTTCAAATAAACATGGTTGCACAGTTTATTCAGTAATAAAATTCGTCATTTGAGAGATATTTATGTTGTTGTGGGATAGTGCTGCCGTTATCAATATTTCTATTCTACAGAAAAAAAAACTATTCGTGCTATGTATGAAATGGGCCCTAAAGATTCAATAAGAGTTACATTCAAAGAAACTCATATAATGACAGTACGGTGTCAGTATATTTATGAACATATATTGTATGTTCATAAAAATAACAACAAGAAAGAATAGTGATATACACAATGTCAATTCTAAAAATAAACGTAAACTCGCATTAAACACTGCTAGGCTCCTTAAAATAAGTAATTAATTCAAATGTTATTGTGTAACATTTTATAATAAACTTTCAAGCAATATCATAGATTTTTGAATAAATAAATTCAAGAATTATGTAAAACGACAATTTATATCTAAAACATATTATAATTTAAAGAAATATACGAATGATGAAATTTTTTTGGGATTGAATAGCTCTAATCCACTTAGTTCTTAAGACAATGGTTTGTAGTGCCGTTGTCGCTAAAAAAACAAGCCACTCTAAGTTTCTTGCAGTGTTCTTATTAGAGTGGTCGCGTACGAACCTACTTAGACTTGAGCTTTATGACGTTCAAAAGTTATAACAGTGTCCTACTTGAAAATTAATGAATTCTTATATGTTATTTTATGTTAATAAATTTTAGGATATATTGTATAATCTCTTACATAATCGTCGATTACTCGACCTGAAAACACGGGTTTGGCCTCAGGTACGCCGCATATCCACCACATGGCCCATGACCGCGACGTCAGTCGACGTCAGCGCTCAGCTGAGCGCCTCGCAGTCACCGTTTCCATCATACTCTCACGTTCACTTTCACTTGTGAACGGCGTGCTCCCGCGCTATTGTGCGGCCGACGTTAACATGTAAATTGGCGATTTTCCATTCAGATCGATTACCGACGTGAGAGGTGAGAAAGAACGACGCGCGCCACGCGGACGTGCGTGACCGCGGTGAAATCGTAACCGCACCACCGCGCGGCTTCACCGCTCCACTTGTAGCGGTGTCCGGCTCGGCCCGTTTACTAACAGGTTACACACCGCCGCACCCTCTAATCACTGTCACTCAACTAACACACCGAGAATTCGCTCCGAGGTTTCAAACTTTTTACAACAATTGTCGCCGCACTCCGTCTATAACATGCAATTTAGTCCTTCACGTATAATCGACTCGCTTACCGTCCGAGCTCTCATTCGAACCAATTTATCATTTTCACTACGATTAACACGGAAACCCGACGACAACAGGCAACATTTCAAAACATAACTTTCTCTCATGTAACCCAGACCGTATGGGTCCGGCGGCGGCCCGCTTACGTAGATTATATAACATTCGTTTCGTTACCGCGTGTTGATTCGCGATCAACTCGAGAAACGAGCACAGTATAACCTGGTATAACAAACAGTACGGGATTTATCCCCACGAGACGCTAATACTGCAGCGCGTACGCAAAGCAACTACGCTGTGCTGATACAACGTTCTCCTGAGAGAGATCGCGTGGAAAACTTCGATAGAGCATGACGATGCTTCGCACCGGTGCTGCACGTCATGCACAATACGATCGATTATTGCATGTAAATAAATCGATGAAATAATGAACGTGACTGTGCACTCACGCGGACACAACGGACCACGAGAACAATATTAAATATCAGTGTAAACTCGCGAGTTGTTCGGTTAGCATTTACATAACAAGCGCTCTTAAAAGGCACGAAAAACGTAACCATATAGACTTATATAGTTAAAATATATGTGAGAATCGTTAATCCAAGCGTCATTAAATGGTTTTTTCGTGGGGTTTTGTTTAATCAAGTTCATCAAAGTCGCTCAGCGTGCTATGGAGCGGGCTATGCTCGGTGTTTCTTTGATGGATAAAATCAGAAACCCTGAAATCCGTCAAAGAACTAAAGTTGTCGACATAGCCGAAGCGATCAGCAGGCTGAAGTGGCAATGGGCCGGTCATATTTGCCGTAGAACTGATAACCGATGGGGTAGACGAGTTCTTGAATGGAGGCCACGTACCGGAAAGCAAAGCGTTGGACGCCCCCCGGCCAGGTGGACAGATGACCTGAAGCGCCATACCGGGGGTAGTTGGATGCGAAAGGCGGAGGACCGTGTGTGGTGGCGAGCCTTGGGAGAGGCCTATATCCTGCAGTGGAGAGACACGGGCTGATGATGATGATGATGATGATGATGATGATGATGATGATGATGAAGTTCACCAAGCGGAAATAGAGATTATTCTTATAGAAAAGAACTGTAATAATTATTACAGTACGCGCCAAACCTCTAGTTCGCTCTGAAGTCGATACAAGTAGCGTCAGAGTAAAAAAATAGTAGGTATCGAGTCAAGAGCGGGCAACGTGCCTGCGCGAAACACACCCGCGTCAACTTTAGTGCAAACTGAAGTTTGGGGCATGCGGTATTCCGTAATGGTTACTGATAGTAATTATTTACTTTGCTTTATGTGTTGTAGGATTATTCCTGCATATTATGTTTAGATATTTCGTCGAAGACTAACTTAAAATATGTATATGCAAAGGAGTTGTGAACCATCCGTGCCGACTCTCACTTGGAAAATTTTATATAATCATAGAAGTGCGAATCGAAAACAGCGAATGTATCATGTTGTAAAATTCATCTGACATTCAACAACCAAACATTACCTACATTGGCAGCGTAGGTACCTAATGATATACTTTTAACTTTCCGCTATAAAACAAAAACCTTTAAACGTTTTTTAAGCTATTGCATAGCTTCTATCGCGGGCCTTGGAGCGCGGGGACCGAATCGAGAAATTCCGTAACGAAAAAAACCTCACGCTCATAATCAGTGCAAGAAAATAGGAGTGCATAAATCGTTAAGAGTGATTACGCCACTTCGTGCTCGGTGCGTGTGCATACGCCTATCGCCGCCTCGTCGTCGTGTGCGTCTCCTACTTCCGTGAGTGTGCTTCGACCGAACTACTTCTAATTTATGCGATCCTGGTACTGCGCTTATAATACCACTACGCACGGAATCGCGCCATTGTCGCGCTGGACCACAGACAAAATTGTCTGTGACTGGGACCCACATAATTTATTAAAGTCAAATAATATTTCCATTGTCACCTACTTGACTATAATCTCCACGTGCTTGTTGTTCTCCTAGTACAAGGTGGCAATATGAATAAGTCTTTTTCCGAATCAAACTTGAACGACTCGATTATGCTTGAACCAACTATTACCCCACCAAACTCTGTCTTCGTTCGTGCGAAAAAGAGAAAAGAACACGAAAGTCCCTCTGATTTATCGCAGCCTAGCACTAGTACTGGTAACAATGAGTTGTCCGCATTTAAGGAAGAAATACGTGGGATGTTTGCATCGTTACTTGCTGCCCAACGACAAGAATTTAATAATTTTGTCATTTTCTGTCAATATAAAAGAAATAATAGAAAAATTATATTCTTGTTGTACTCTCGGACGATCGATGCAATAATTATGTGATTGAGCTATTCCTGGAATAAATTCTGTCTATCTGTGCAATTGTGTTGTCATTGTGCACCGGCCCAAGAGTTACAGTCCGCTCCAAGATCCTAACATTGGTCTTTTTTTTTAATTTAAGTCGTAACAAAATAAGTAATTTTTAGTACGCCTTCATCGCGAGCATCGGCCGTCGTCTAAAAGAAAGGGGACTCGACCCCCGTTCCGGTACCTTCCTGGTGCAAAGAATTGCCATTGCAATTCAGCGCGGCAATGCGATGAGCGTCATGGGCACATTTGCGTCGGGGGCGACGAGGGGTGGATTAGTTTTATTTTTTATTATTATTATTATTTTTGTGTATTACTACCGAATTAAATTTTTAGTAAGTAAGCCTATTTTAGTTTTTATAGTACTTTTGAAATATTTTGAATTGGTATTAAATTACCAGGAGGACAGACATACAAATGTCTGTTGAGGTTAATTAGAACTTTATACTTCAAGCCATTCCTGAGTTCCTGGTTTTTGATATACAGATAGTTAGACCACGATCTTTTTAATATTTTGAATGAACATAAAAATAAAATTTAGTATTTTTTTAGTTAATTTAATTCCTTTTTTTTTAAATGTTATACTAGCTAGTTTGAATTGGCATTAAATGACCAGGAGGACCGACATTTAGTGTTTTGATTTATTAGAACTTTATACCTCAAGCCATTCCTGAGTTCCTGGTTTTTGATGTAGTCGGACAACGAAATGTCTTTTATTAGGTTCCGTTTTTTTTTAAATTTGAAGTCGTAACAAAATATAATTTTTAGTAAGCCTATTTTTTTAGTTTTAAGCTATTGCATAGCTTCTATCGCGGGCCTTGAGCGCGGGGACCGAAACCAGAAATTCCGTAACGAAAAAAACCTCACGCTCATAATCAGTGCAAGAAAATAGGAGTGCATAAATCGTTAAGAGTGATTACGTCACTTCATGCACGTCGACCGAACTACCTCTAATTTATGCGATCCTGGTACTGCGCTTATAATACCACTACGCACGGAATCGCGCCATTGTTGCGCTGGACCACAGACAAAATTGTCTGTGACTGGGACCCACATAATTTATTAACGTCAAATAATATACTTTTTAAAACAGCGCCATCTATTATAATCTGTTGCACCTATTATTAATGAAGAAAGTCACGAAAAAATAGTGCAAGAAAATGAGTGAGTAATTTATATACATACATAAAGCCTTGTTTTTTATTACATTGAGTTAGTTTGAATTGGTATAACATGACCAGGAGGACAGATATTTATTGTTTAGATTAATTAGAACTTTATACCTTAAGCCATTCCTGAGTTCCTGGTTTTTAATGTACAGTTAAGGGTTCCGTTTTTATTTTTTTATTTTGAACTTACAGAAGGAATCCGTAATGCATATAAATTTAGAAAAGCTTATTTCAGTTTTTTAGTACTGCTTTTTTTTGAAAGCCTTTTGTTTATATTTATTACATTGAGCTAGTTTGAATTGGTATTAATTGACCAGGAGGACAGACATATAAATGTCTGTCCTCTTGGCGATTAATTAGAACTTTATACCTCAAACCATTCCTGAGTATTTGGTTTTTAATGTACAGATAGACAACGAAAATCTTTTAGGGTTTCGTTTTTTTTTCATTTTGAAGTACAGAATCGTTTTTATTTAGAAAAAGCCAATTTTCAGTTTTTAGTTAGTTAGTTTATGCTTTTTTTTGAAAAATGTTAAACTATATTGCATAGCTTCTATCGCGGGCCTTTGAGCGCGGGGACCGAATCGAAAAATTCCGTAACGAAAAAAACCTCACGCTCATAATAAGAAAATAGGAGTGCATAAATCGTTAAGAGTGATTACGTCACTTCATGCACGTCGACCGAACTACCTCTTATTTATGCGATCCTGGTACTGCGCTTATAATACCACTACACACGGAATCGCGCCATTGTCGCGCTGGACCACAGACAAAACTGTCTGTGACTGGGACCCACATAATTTATTAATTTTTTTAATTTGAAGTCGTAATAACAAAATAAGTAATTTTTAGTAAGCCTATTTTAGTTTTTATAGTAAGAACTTTTGAAATAGTTTGAATTGGTATTAAATGACCAGGAGGACAGACATATAAATGTCTGTTGAGGTTAATTAGAACTTTATACTTCAAGCCATTCCTGAGTTCCTGGTTTTTGATGTACAGATAGACAACGAAAATCTTTTAGGCCCTTTTTAATATGATCGTAATAAAAATATAATTTAGTATTTTTTTAGTTAATAATTCCTTTTTTTTATACTAGCTAGTTTGAATTGGCATTAAATGACCAGGAGGACAGACATTTAGTGTTTTGATTTATTAGAACTTTATACCTCAAGCTATCCCTGAGTTCCTGGTTTTTTATTTAGTCGGACAACGAAAATTGGTCGGACAACGAAATTTGTCTTTTTAGGGTTCCGTTTTTTTTTTTAATTTGAAGTTTTAACAAAATAAGTAATTTTTAGTAAGCCTTTAGTATTAAATGACCAGGAGGACAGACACTTAATGTTTTGATTATTTACAACTTTATACCTCAAGCTATTCCTGAGTTTCTGGATTTTGATGCACAGATAATTCGACAACGAAATCAACCTTTTAGGGCTTTGTTTTTATTTATTTTTTATTTTTTTTTTCATTTTCAAGTACAGAATCATAACAAAATAAGTATTTAGAAAAAGACTAGTTAAGTTTTTAGTTAGACTTTTTTTGAAAGCCTTGTTTTTATTACATTGAGCTAGTTTGAACTGGTATTAAATGACCAGGAGCACAAACATTTAGTGTTTTGATTAATAACTTTATACCTCAAGCCATTCCTGAGTTCCTGGTTTTTGATGAAAATCTTTTAGGGTTCCGTTTTTTGTTAAATATTTTGAATGAATCACAAGAATCGTAATAAAAATAAGTAAATTTAAAAAAAGCCTTTGAAATGGTTATCTCAGCTAGTTTGAATTGGCATTAAATGACCAGGAGGACAGACATTTAGTGTTTTGATTTATTAGAACTTTATACCTCAAGCCATTCGTAGTTCCTGGTTTTTGATGTAGTCGGACAACGAAAATTGGTCGTACAACGATTTGTCTTTTAGGGTTCCTTTTTTTTTAATGTGAAGTCGTAAGAAAATATAATTTTTAGTAAGCCATTTTTTTAGTTTTTTTAGGTAAGTAAATAGTTTGAATTAGTATTAAATGACCAGGAGGACAGACATATAAATGTCTGTTGAGGTTAATTAGAACTTTATACTTCAAGCCATTCCTGAGTTCCTGGTTTTTGTTGTACAGATAGTTAGAACACGAAAATCTTTTAGGGTTCCGTTTTTTTAAATATTTTGAATGAAAGTACGAATCGTAATAAAAAATAAATAAGTTTTTAGCTATTTTGAAATGGTTTTAATACTGAGCTAGTTTGAATTGGCATTAAATGACCAGGAGGACAGACATTTAGTGTTTCGATTAATTAGAACTTTATACTTCAAGCCATTCCTGAGTTCCTGGTTTTTGTTGTACAGATAGTTAGAACACGAAAATCTTTTAGGGTTCCGTTTTTTTTAAATATTTTGAATGAATTACAAGAATCGTAATAAAAATAAGTAAATTTAAAAAAAGCCTTTGAAATGGTTATCTCAGCTAGTTTAAATCGGCATTAAATGACCAGGAGGACAGACATTTAGTGTTTTGATTTATTAGAACTTTATACCTCAAGCCATTCCTGAGTTCCTGGTTTTTGATGTAGTCGGACAACGAAAATTGGTCGTACAACGATTTGTCTTTTACGGTTCCTTTTTTTTTTTAATTTGAAGTCGTAACAAAATATAATTTTTAGTAAGCCATTTTATTTATAGTTTGAATTAGTATTAAATGACCAGGAGGACAGACACTTAGTGTTTTGATTAATTACAACTTTATACCTCAAGCCATTCCTGAGTTCCTGGTTTTTGATGTACTGATAGGCAACGCAAATCTTTTAAAACTTTTAGGGTTCCGTTTTTTTTTTATTTTGAGGAAGTAATTATTTTTTACGAAGCCCTATTTTAGTTTTTAAGTATATCTTTTGAAATAATTAGAATTGGTAGGAGGACAGAAACTTAGTGTTTTGATTAATTAGAACTTTATACCTCAAGCCATTTTTGAGTTCCTGGTTTTTGATGTACAGATAGTCCGACAACGAAATCAACCTTTTAGGGCTTCGTTTTAATTTTTTTTTTTTTCATTTTGAAGTACAATCGTAACAAAAAAATTTTAGGTTGACTTTTTTTGAAAGCCCTATTGCATAGCTTCTATCGCGGGCCTTGAGCGCGGGAACCGAATCGAGAAATTCCGTAACGAAAACTCACGCTCATAATCAGTGCAAGAAAATAGGAGTGCATAAATCGTTAAGAGTGATTACTGATCACTGCACGTCGACCGAACTACCTATAATTTATGCGATCCTGGTACTGCGCTTATAATACCACTACGCACGGAATCGCGCCATTGTCGCGCTGGACCACAGACAAAATTGTCTGTGACTGGGACCCACATAATTTATTAACGTCAAATAATATTTCCATTGTCACCTACTTGACTATAATCTCCACGTGCTTGTTGTTCTCCTAGTACAAGGTGGCAATATGAATAAGTCTTTGTCCGAATCAAACTTGAACTGATTCTCGATTATGCTTGAACCAACTATTACCCCCACCAAACTCTGTCTTCGTTCGTGCGAAAAAGAGAAAAGAACACGAAAGTCCCTCTGATTTATCGCAGCCTAGCACTAGTACTGGTAACAATGAGTTGTCGCATTTAAAGAAGAAATGCGTGGGATGTTTGCATCGTTACTTGCTGCCCAACGCTATTGCATAGCTTCTATCGCGGGCCTTTGAGCGCGGGGACCGAATCGAGAAATTCCGTAACGAAAAAAAACCTCACGCTCATAATCAGTGCAAGAAAATAGGAGTGCATAAATCGTTAAGAGTGATTACTGATCACTGCACGTCGACCGAACTATCTCTAATTTATGCGATCCTGGTACTGCGCTTATAATACTGTTACGAACGGACAGAGTAATGACCGCCATCTAGCGTCAACCAGTAAAATCACTTTGTAGAAGGGTTTTACAACAAGGACAACACGAAACCCCTACTCAATACTAGAATGGCGTTAGAAAAAAGAATGTTCTAGGATTATCCAAATTGATCGATTACGTTCGTGCGAGTGGAGTGATTTCTGGAATGTTCTCGAGTTCCTTACGACTCATATAAATAGCCGCAGGAACGTGAGCGATCTCAGTTCTGTTTTGGGCTACAATTAAGCGACTTCGAAGTGAAAACTAGTGATCCCAGTGAAACCTACGACTTGGCTACGACCTAATACATCGTGAGTGCTTAGTGTTTGGACTTAGTGCTTAGTGTTTGGACTTAGTGCTTAGTGTTTGGACTTTGTGCTTTGTGTTGGACCTAGTGTTAGTGAATAAATTCTTCAAAAGAGTCAGCAGGTCTTTCTCTCCAAATTCTTCGAACCCTAACACGTAACAATACCACTACGCACGGAATCGCGCCATTGTCTCGCTGGACCACAGACAAAATTGTCTGTGACTGGGACCCACATAATTTATTAACGTCATATTTGACGTTTGTTTCGGACAAAGACTTATTCATACTGCCACCTTGTACTAGGAGAACAACAAGCACGTGGAGATTATAGTCAAGTACTTACAGTACAGTACAGTAAGTACTTACAATACTTGACTATAATCTCCACGTGCTAGTTGTTCTCCTAGTACAAG
This sequence comes from Luffia ferchaultella, assembly GCA_949709985.1. Taxonomy (NCBI): domain Eukaryota; kingdom Metazoa; phylum Arthropoda; class Insecta; order Lepidoptera; family Psychidae; genus Luffia; species Luffia ferchaultella. The sequence goes on from OX453241.1 coordinate 7,808,234, forward strand.
GTGGCAATATGAATAAGTCTTTGTCCGAATCAAACTTGGAACCGGACTCTCGATTATGCTTGAACCAACTATTACCCCACCAAACTCTGTCTTCGTTCGTGCGAAAAAGAGAAAAGAACACGACAGTCCCTCTGATTTATCGCAGCCTAGCACTAGTACTGGTAACAATGAGTTGTCGCATTTAAGGAAGAAATGCGTGGGATGTTTGCATCGTTACTTCTTTAAATATTTTGAATGAATCGTAATAAAAATAAGTAAATTTAGAAATGTCTTTTTTTGAAATGGTTTTAATAGTAGAGCTAGTTTGAATTGGCATTAATTGTCCAGGAGGACAGACATTTAGTGTTTTGATTTATTAGAACTTTATATCTCAAGCCAATCCTGAGTTCCTGGTTTTTTATTTAGTCGGACAACGAAAATTGGTCGGACAACGAAATGGTTCCGTTTTTTTTTTAATTTGAAGTCGTAACAAAATAAGTAATTTTATAAGTATTAAGTAAGAAGTACTTTTGAAATAGTTTGAATTGGTATTAAATGACCAGGAGGACAGACATATAAATGTCTGTTGAGGTTAATTAGAACTTTATACTTCAATCCATTCCTGAGTTCCTGGTTTTTGATGTACAGATAGTTAGACAACGAAAATCATTTAGGCCGTTTTTTTTTAATATTTCGAATGAAGTACGAATCGTAATAAAAATAAGTAAATTTAGTAGTATTTTTTTAGTTAATTTAATTTTTTTTTAATGGTTTTATACTGGATAGTTTGAATTGGCATTAAATGACCAGGAGGACAGACATTTAGTGTTAAGATTTATTAGAACTTTATACCTCAAGCCATTCCTGAGTTCCTGGTTTTTTATTTAGTCGGACAACGTCTTTTTAGGGTTCCGTTTTTTCTTTTAATTTGAAAGTCTTAACAAAAATAATTTTTAGTAAGCCTATTTAGTAAGTACTTTTGAAATAGTTTGAATTAGTATTAAATGACCAGGAGGACAGACAATTAGTGTTTTGATTAATTACAACTTTATACCTCAAGCTATTCGTGAGTTTCTGGTTTTTGATGCATAGATAGTTCGACAACGAAATCAACCTTTTAGGGCTTGGCTTTGTTTTTATTTATTTTATTTTATTTTTTTCATTTTGAATACAGAATCATAACAAAATAAGTTTAGAAAAAGACTAGTTAATAGAAATCGGAATATTTTGGAAAATATGAATTAACAGTATTTTAATGTTACTCGTAAAAATATAAACCAAATTATAACTAAATTATATAAAAAGTAAAACTAAAAGTATTTACAAATTAAAAAATACTAAGTAAATTATGATAAATGACAAAATTTTAAAGAGACGATGGGTTCAGGGTACTAGTTAAGTTTTTAGTTAGACTTTTTTTTAAAGCCTTGTTTTTATTACATTGAGCTAGTTTGAACTGGTATTAAATGACCAGGAGGACAGACACTTAGTGTTTTGATTAATTAGAACTTTATGCCTCAAGCCATTCCTGATGTCCTGGTTTTGATTCACAGATAGTCTGACAACGAAATCAACCTTTTAGGGCTTCGTTTTTATTTATTCTATTTTTTTTTTTCATTTTGAAGTACAGAATCGTAACAAAATATTAGAAAAAGCCTAGTTTTAGTTAAACTTTTTTTGAAAGCCTTGTTTTTATGACTGAGCTAGTTTGAATGGTATTACATGACCAGGAGGACAGACATTTATTGTTTAGATTAATTAGAACTTTATACTTTAAGCCATTCCTGAGTTCCTGGTTTTTGTTGTACAAATAGTTAGACAACGAAAATCTTTTAGGGTTCCGTTTTTTTAAATATTTTGAATGAAAGTACGAATCGTAAGTAAGTTTAGAAAAAGCCTATTTTTTTAGTTAATAATTATTTTTTTTTGAAATGGTTTTAATACTGAGCTAGTTTGAATTGGCATTAAATGACCAGGAAGGAGGACAGACATTTAGTGTTTCGATTAATTACAGCTTTATAACTCAAGCCATTCCTGAGTTCCTGGTTTTTGTTGTACAAATAGTTAGACAACGAAAATCTTTTAGGGTTCCGTTTTTTTAAATATTTTGAATGAAAGTACGAATCGTAAGTAAGTTTAGAAAAAGCCTATTTTTTTAGTTAATAATTTCTTTTTTTTGAAATGGTTTTAATACTGAGCTAGTTTGAATTGGCATTAAATGACCAGGAAGGAGGACAGACATTTAGTGTTTCGATTAATTACAGCTTTATAACTCAAGCCATTCCTGAGTTCCTGGTTTTTGATGTAGTCGGACAACGAAAATTGGTCGGACAATGAAAGTTTTTTAGAGTTCCTTTTTTTTAATTTGAAGTCGGTAACAAAATACAATTTTTAGTAAGCCTATTTTTTAGTTTCTATTTAGTAAATAAATAAAGTTTTGAAATAGTTTGAATTAATATTAAATGACCAGGAGGACAGACACTTAGTGTTTTGATTAATTACAACTTTATACCTTAAGCCATTCCTGAGTTCCTGGTTTTTGGTGTACAGATAGGCAACGAAAATCTTTTAGGGTTCCGATTTTTAAGCTACATCGCTTCTATCGCGGGCCTTGAGCGCGGGGACCGAAATTAGAAATTCCGTAACGAAAAAAAACCTCACGCTCATAATCAGTGCAAGAAAATAGGAGTACATAAATCGTTAAGAGTGATTACGTCACTTCGTGCTCGGTGCGTAATAAATAATTAATAAACAAATGAATAAATAATAAATAAATAATTATTTATTTATTTTATTTATGCAGTATTAAATCTGAGTTACTCCTAGTCGCGCCTAAAGAAGTTTTACTTCAAAAACAAAAAAAAAATACTGCATAAATAAAATAAATAAATAATTACAATTGCATAAGTTGATACAAAATGCTATGCAATAGCTTTACCGCGGCAGTCCTCGAGTGCCACATGTCTTTTTTTGTGTTGAATCTGTTTAGAATTAAGACTTTATCGACACGGCGCACGGGGGTCAATCCAGTCTTAAGTCTATTACTTCAGATTTAAATGTGTACATGGATTGTTATAAGCTATATTTTTTTCATTCTCATCACAAGTACACACTCCTAGCTGCTCGAGGCGAACGCAACTCTGTCACAGCCAATCGCACAACGCAAACGGCATCGAAGCGGAAAATGAGTCGCGCGAATATGTGCACAACGCGTTGTACCATATATACCTGTTCTGTACTCAAGTATATGGCGTCGTACCAACACATATAAAGGGGACATATTTCAATAAATCCTATGAAACTAAGCGTGCCAAGTTTTTTGAATAAATTTTAGCTATTTTATTGATAAAAAATACTTATCGGTGAAACGAAATATCTCAATTTACCTTGCAAACTGCTTTTGAAGTTTTCACCATTAACTACTGGACAATTAAACAATTTTCGGCGTTAGAAGTATAGGAGCTTTGTTTCAACACCAGGACACGCATAGTACGTTTATTATTTTATCTATTCCGTCTCTACTTGTGGTTGTGAAAGTACGTTGAGTTGAATTTTAGCTCTTTTATATGTTACTATAAAAAACACTCTGAAAGCTAAGAAACGGGCAAATGTTTATATTCATATTTGTTCACTTTATGCTATTAACTTTATCTTAAAAACGAAATAGTTTTGATTATGCTTCCCGGACATACACAAGTGTTTCCTATTACAAAGGTTTACGTGAAACACTATATTCTTTTCATTGGGTCATTACACTGGCTACTTTATTACGTCTTTTAATTTAAGCAAGCTCATTTAAAGTGCCTGTTCTAAAAAAACGAAAACGAGGATTACCACCCGACACCCGTTCCAGTTAAAATCTATTTCTAGAATATTATGACAAAATCTCAGATTCGCTACTTTTTTAAAAATAACATCATACGCTGTAATATAATTATATTTAGGAACTATGGGTACTTAAAAGTTTATCGCATATTTTATGAAATGAAAATACAAAACATTCCTGTAAAAAATTATATATTTTATTTGTAATCAAGTAAACTATAAAAGTTTACAATTCTTTACATTTTATTTGAAATATGGCAAGCTATAAAACTTAATTTTTTAAATTATATATTTATTTTTGTAACATATGAACGAATAACTCTTTTTTTCTTTTTTGAACTGGCCAATTATGAACATGAATTGCATGCGGAGTGGTCAGTACTTATAAATCACTTCACATAAACATCAGTTTAAATCTTCGAAGACTTCCTAAAGATTTTCTTGTCATTCAAGCTTTTTTACTCAACAAACGTATATAAATACATCGCCATATCAATTCTAAAACGATCTAAGCGTAGTTCTATATTTAATACTGAAATTAATGTAACTGCCAAAAAACTTTAACTCTTTTGGCGTCTCATCACACCTAAACTACAAAAAATTAAAATCACAGACCTAAATAAATTATTCCGATACCCTTTACGCACATGTGTTTCGCAAGAAATAACCTTCAATTAAATATATTGTATGATTTTTCAAAAAGCATGAAACGTGTAAACAAGTATATTTCATTTACGAGGCCAAACTACTAGAGCTCTATCGAGCCTTTCAAAAGCAAAACGACAAACACGGCCTTTTAGACATCCGTTAGGCAATAATCAATCCACCAAACATATGTGAATATGAGCATCATACGAAGTTTTTCAATACATTTGCGATTAAAATTAAGTAGGTAGATACTTCAAATGTAATAATGGCGGGAGCTAATGGCGCGAGCGGGTTGCTTTTCGCGGTTTACGCATGCTTTACAAACAGAATGGTCGTTTGTGATTGGTGTAAAATAAAAAGGCCTAGTACTGTAAAATACAACATTACGGTTCAAGTTTCGATGTCATAAAGACTGTATTAATAGCAAATGTATTGAAAAAAATTTATATCCTTCTCCTGGTAATAGTGATAAAATTTCTAAACTACTAAAGAAAGCGAACAATCGCGATAGAATGCGTCAATAAAAATGACATGACGTCGCAATATGATTCAATAGAGGCTAAGATGGCGGTGGCGCCGTCTGACCTGATCTGAACTCATCCGCTGCCAAAACAAAGACTAACAAACCGTTTGTGCAAACTTTATTATTACCATTATGCAGTACTAAAACATATTTCATTTACCAAGTAAATGCTTAAACACAGACGTATTGCTCTAGTTCCAAAAGAGGTTCTCCTATTTGTTGTTAAATTAATTCCTAAAAGTGTACAGTAAGTGTCCTATCAAATTGTAAGGCTAAGCTAACACGCTCGATTGTAAGACGACTAAACTATTGAGTCGAGATGTGTGCGCTTTGCGATTTCACCACTAGTTGATAATTGATATTATTGGTTGACATACAGTCGATATTTGAGCATCGACAGTCGTTCGGTTAAGGACGCTCCAAAAGTGTATAAATGGCACTTGTTTGCGTTTTGCTTATTGCAGACGAAAATAAAAAGTAAAAGGAATCATTTACTCAGTTCAACCTATATTTAGCGAAAAATTATTCAAATGAAAATTAAACACATTACATTCTGAGTTGCGAAATTATTCAGACAATTTTTTTTTTTAAGTAAAATCGAATGAGTGAATCCAGTTTTAACAAAATAATTATTGATTGGATAATTAATAAAAAGAGGGGGTGTGCCCCAGCTCGGGGTCCTTTCTGATGCAGAGGCTCGCCATAACGATTCAACGCAGTAATGCCGCGAGCGTTATGGGTACCTTTGCATCGGGTTCGCCAGGGACTGGTTATTTTTAGCTTTTAAGATTATAAATTTGTAGATTATAATGTATATTTTTATAAATGGTAAATTTTAGTTTTTAATTGTTTTTTATCTTAATATTAATTCACTTCTTATGTAATTAATTCATTAATTAATTTTAAATACAGGGCCGGCCTATTATCTATACTGTCTCTCTATAAATAGCTTCATGCCGTCCTTTACCCCCCATCATAGCGTAGACTTCATGCAACCTCTCTAGGCTGTCTAGGCAGACAGCTATCGCGACCGTATCGATAGAGTTATACTCGATAGTTCTTCGACTGTTTAGTCAAAAGACCTCATTGACCGTGTTTTGATTTTCCTGTTGAGCTAGGAACGATCGTACACGCACTTTCATATAAACACGCAGCCTTTAAATAGTTCATCTATTAAAAATTGAGCGTATGAGCTAGCCCTTCATAGGCTAGAAACTCTAGATCCAATTATCTGTTTGATCGGTTAGTACCTACAGCTGAAAACTACATAGAGATTTTCTATGAGACTATTTCTAAAGCCCATAGAAAACAATAATGCTTATATCATAGTTTATATGCAGGTAAGAGAACGTTTTTACAGTAATAGTTAATTACAATAAATATTTTTTTGTCCTGTCGACGCATTCATATAACGGTTTAAATTCCCATGACCCTGACATGGCTTAGGACACAATTATTTGTACAGTTGTATTTCACATAAATGATGAACGTAGCTTTTTAAAGACATTTTATATTGACGATTACAAAAAGATTCAGTATAAGTTGTACAAAAGAAATTCCATCTCGCCTAAGAGCAAGTTCTATCAGTTAGAAAATTGCAACAAAAACAGTAGTTTAAAGGCAACCCTTTCTAATGTGCGTACGTGCAAACATCAAAACAAGCGGTTCTAAACAGGCGTTGTCTACTCAATAAGTTATGAATATTTCAATTTTTAAAGACGCATTACAATTTCTTAACTTTCCGCTATCCAAGGGAAGTTATTGATTTTGGTTGGTTGATTTGAGGAAAATCGAGTTTTCATCAGATCTCCACGTCTTTAGGTCCTGGGAAGCCATTCAAACCATTTTCGGCTGGACGTCGTCCGTGTGTGTGTGTTTCTTTTCTTGATATCTTGAGAACGGACTAATCGATTAAGACCCGCGATTCGGCTATTGAAAGGATTCATCGAGACTTAGATCTGATTAGATTTTGAAGTCAATCGGTCGAGTTGTTTCAAAAATATTCAAAAAATAAAAATTAAAAAAAAATTACGTTTTTTTAATAACTTTGAGATGTTCCAACCGATATACTTGAAACTTTATATACGTTTTTTGTACACAAAAAACTGCGTCGAGTGCCGCCAAAACTATCAAAATCGAACGACGCGTTAAAAAAAATATCGCAGTTCACAAATTTCCGAAAACGTGTTTTTTTAACATAACTTTGAGATTTCAAGATCAATCGATTTTTGATTTTACACAAAAATTTTGTGCTTACAAAATTACATATAATGCCGTACATTGCATTAAAATCAAACGAAGCGTTCAAAAAATATCGCAGTCTACAAATTTCCGAAAAAGTGTTTTTTTTAACATAACTTTGAGATTTCAAGATCAATCGATTTTTGATTTTACACAAAAATTTTGTGCTTACAAAATTACATGTAATGCCGTACATTGCATTAAAATCAAACGAAGCGTTCAAAAAATATCGCAGTCTACAAATTTCCGAAAATGTGTTTTTTTTTTAACATAACTTTGAGATTTTACGATTTTTGACTTTACACAAAAGTTTTGTGCTTATACAAAATTGCATTAAAATCAAACAAAGCGTTCAAAAGATATCGCAGTTCAAATATTTTCAAAATAACATTTTCTTTGATATGTCCCAGGTTTCTGAGCTTGAAGAACTCTATATGTATAGAAATTCTGCTTTTGGGCTTGGAAAGCTCGGAAAATGAATATTATGAGCTCGAAGAGCTCAAAAACCACGAAAATCGATATTTTGAGTTCGAAGAGCTAAATAGCTTTCTAATTTTCTACCGCTTTGAACTCGAAAATAGCGGGAAGTTTCAGGGATGGCCTGCAGGGTCAACCGATTTTTTTCTTTCAATTTTTTACCGGTTAATACCGGTAAGGACTTCATCGAAAGCGACTTTATAAATGGTTGTGCAAATGTTACAACATACGTGCTACCGATCTGTGCGGCCCTGTATGAAGTTAGCTATAAAAACAAAATTGCAGTAGAATAATTTCACACTAGAATTGCGCCTGCGAGTAAGGTTGACCTGCGCAATCGGACATGGACATCACACTTCAGAGCCGAACGGATAGTTTAACCTAACTTTAATTATGTCTAACAATCGAAGTATAATTGTACCTTAATTATGCGTATGAAATATATACGAAGTGAAGCTTATTCAAAAATCCATCGGAGATATTTTATTCGAATACACTATTGTATTAGTTACGCATCGAAAAATTCTAAGTGTGTATTTTCAATAAAATACGCTAACTTCTATTTGACTTTATGACGTCAAAAGATAAAATTTGCTGCTGCTGTCAATTAATAAAATAATGTGACAATTCAGACGTGTCAATGACTCCGAATGACATCTTTAGGTCAAATTTTTTGCCGGCAAGCAAATTACCATGGCAAATTATTATATACAAATATTTGTGTGCTAAGTATTAATAATATAACAGTATTTTTTTCTTAAGCCCGTGGTATTAGAAAAAAAATAATTATAAAACACCTTGGACACGCTTCGCATACGAGTACCCAATCGTGAATATTTTAGATAAATATATAATCAAGTCTAAACCAAGGACATCCATGGCCTAAACATATAATTTTATAATAAATTTATTTTTTCTCAACTTATAATAACAATCCGAAGCCATACGTACCTGAAACCTCGCAAAACATAACTTTTAATAATAACGTTAATGTATTTATTGCGATTAACGTAATCAAATTAGTACAATCGGCGAATGTTTCGACGGTTGTAACATTTCGTAAATACTCTTCTGAATACGACCGCTTAGCCTAGTGGGCAGCGACCCTGCCTGCGAAGCTGGAGGTCCCGGGCTCGAATCCCAGGTCGGGTCAGTATTTATGTGATGAATATTAATACTGGCACCGGGTCTTGGTTGTTATATGTATGTGGTGTCTTCGCTTGGTACCCAAAATACAAGCTAATGCTTAGTTTGGGACCTAGACGTTGTTGTGATTGTATGTGTTATTATTATTATTATTATTATTATTATTATTATTATTATTATTATTATTATTATTATTATTATTATTATTATTATTATTATTATTATTATTATTATTATTATTCTATAAATAAACAAAAATTACAATAACACCATACAAAATGTGACTGCTAATTTCCATACTATTAATACCTATTCGAATCGATCAGATGCTTTTTGTGAACAGATATTTATTATAGATTGATCTATTTATAGACAGATTTGATAATCAAAACGAAATATGATTTGATTGATAGGAAGACAGACTTATCGATCGCATGCACCGCCAGCGGCTAAATATAGCTGAGGACACCAAGTGAGTAGGCTGTCCCCACCCCTTGACCTTCGCCCTATAGTCTCACCCTCTCCCACGCGATTAAATGTCAATCATAACGGCAATCTCGACAAGACAATACGAAGTTGTTGATGTCTATATTGAGATGTGATTTATTTTTTTTAATAAGCGAAATCAACACGCTCAGCGAAATAATTCACAATAAATTCATTAAAATTCACTCACCACCGACAGCTCTGTGACAACTTATTTATGCTTTTTCTTCATTTGACATTTGTTAGTATTTTACTAACGAACTCCTATTTTGTTGAGCGTAAGATTTTTTATACAACCCTGCCATTATGGTATTTTCCAAAAAAAAACTCTTCACATATTGGCTGACCGATTGACCGGCTAGAGACCCTAACTTCAAAACCAATGATCGCGAGTTCGATTCCCGCCCGGGACAAATATTTGTGTGCATCAACATCTCTATTTATTTTGTGTCTGGGTGTAAAATATTTATATATGTATATATTATAAAGAATATTCAAGTATGTATATCAGTCGTCCAGTATCCATAATACAAGTATAATACTTGCTTACTTTGTGCCTAGAAAGCGCTGTGTGGGATGTCCCAGGTATTATTATGTTAATTATAAATTGCTTATCTTTGAATTTTCTGGCTTAAAACTACTGATGGGAAATGCTGATAATTGATGTTGCGGATGTGGATGTAGATGTAACATTTCTATATTTTTTGAACACCCAATGAAAAGATGGGAGAATGTTTTTTAATCTATTTTTTATATCTTTAACATAGCCATATTAATAAATCATAGATAGACATCAGATAACTAATGTAGGTATTTGACGCTTATTTGTTAATTTATAAAGTTAGGTACTCGTTTGGGCGGGAAACCACTCTATAGTAACGAAGCCGACGCGGCAAGTCCTTTTGAACGGTTTCCACTGGGTGGTTTCCACAATATAACTCTCTAAGCACCAGTCATAAGGTGGTCGCTGAAAATATTATTCTAACACAATAATTGAGTGTGTGAAGCGATTGAACGTTTATCACAGTAGCGCTTATTAAAAATACACAGAAATAGTTATATTTACACTTCAGTTGTGACTCACAACGGTTTCCGGTGTTAAATTATCTTTCAATACGGTTTGACGCATACTTGGTGAGTTATAAACAATGACGTATGATTCACAAGTCGATAAATCTAGCAAGAATAGTATACCTAAATATAAAAAATATTATCATAATATACTTTTTGGACCGTTAGAATTCCTGAAAATTTAATTTGTTAACGCATAACTAAATAAATAAACTAAGTAGTCGTGGTAGCCAAGTGTAACGAGCCCATTCTTGTTTAGAAGACCGTGGTACGAATTCCAGGGCCAATGTACCAATGTACCAATGACTTTTTTCTTACTTATATACATAACTATCACTGACTTTGTGCCTCGGAGAGCACGTTAAGCCATCGGTCCCGGTTGCCATCAATAGACGGCAGGTGTTAAAATCCACCAATCCGCACTGGAGCAGCCTGGTGGATGAAGCTCCACGTCCCCTTATCCTGACGGGAGGCATAAGCCCCTGTATTGAGACATTAATGGGCTGATGGTATGGCATGGTAAATAAATAAATAATAATCATAGTGTCATATCTAATCTGTATAAATATTCAAATATCTCTCATGTAGTTGGAATTACCTATGAGATGATGATAAAATGATATTTTTTGTACGTGTCACGTCGCTAAAGATAAAATTGTTGGGTTGCCGTGTAGTTGCCATAGCACAACAGCAGCGCCGACTCTCATTATCCTAAATCAAAGAAAATGTTTATTATTCCACATTGCAATAGGTTTGTCGAAAAATTTATGGAAGAAACTCGATGTATAATCCATCTATCAGAATTTTTTTCATGGATTTTTTGACTTATTGAACTGAAACCCGATTTTTTCGTCAGCTGATGGAATCCAAACACTGTATCTGTATACTAAATACAAAATTTTTACTGATTTTAAAAAAATATTTCGAAAGTCAAACAAAGACTGAAAAACTTTCTCTCCTCGTTTATCAAATGAAATTTAAGATATAATTCGTTGGAAACTAATATTAAATTGATCTATTAAAAAAAAATTAAATAACAATCATTAACCCGCGGCCCTTCCCAAGGGTATTTTTTTAATTAGGATAAAATTTAAAAATAAATATATATACATAAATGATGTCACACAAATAAACGAAATCACAAAACAACAACGCATTTTTGCTTTACCTATACAAGAATTATCCAACTAGTTCAACTCGTACTTAACAATGTAATCAATGCTAACTGATGTTAATTTCGTGTCTGTTATCTGTGTTATACATTCTGTTAATATTACTTAAGAAAACTAACGGACGTCTATATACGTCAATATAAACTCTAAGCTAAAAATAATGATTATGCGAATGGTTTCCCTAAACCGTTATGGCGGCCATCTGACGTGCGTGCGACACGTCAGAGGCTCATTATGACAGCGACGACTATGACGTCCCTATTCTCGCGAACATTGTGGAACGTTCCCCCAATATCTCGTTCACACGTGAATGCCCATGAGCAGTGTTTTCATTTACAAAAAAAAAAAATTTCAACGTGATATTGTTTAACCTTTTGTAATAATACCTTCATAATTTAATTGGTTTTCCTTTGCAGTTTTTAATCGGACCGCACTCGTTAAACTTATAGTAAGTGATTGCATTTAATTTCAAGTCAGTTTCCAACGCTTAGGATTCCGTAGCAGAAAATTCGACTTGCCAAATCACCTCGCGTTCGAACAGTTTTCCCGTTGAACCCGTGTTCTCATAAAGCTGTAATGGAGAAGGAAGGATCAGTGCTACAAACGAATGGGCGACCAGCGTGACGGACGCGCTTCGATGGCTTCGAGCCCTCGTCTTCGGTTGATACTATAAACTTCTCGTCTTCCGCTATTACCAACTTCATATATTTATTTATAGGGAATGAATAATTTTATGAGTGTACGTCTTTGGGTTTGTTTTTATGAAGTTGAATTTTTATTATAGTTAAAACAATTTATTACAAACATTTTCTACACATATACTACACGTATAATATACATTACCTTCAAGTTACAGAATATTAAGAATTGCTTCTTCTTTTAACGTTCAATAATTTTAATTTTTTTTTTTATATATTATAACAATTTAATTTGTTTGTGTTTAAATAAATATATACGACATCCAGGTAGACTGAGTTTTGATTGCTTTTGAAATAATTTCAGAATATCGAATTTTGATATTTTTTACTAATTAATTATATGTTGTAGTTAGACACAAACTAGCTATTTTTAACGTTTCGAAACAAGATACATTTTACTCCACACAATCGTAAGAAAATCAGAAGTTAACGTAAAATTCAATGATTTTCTTTTTTCATTTTATTTAAAACTAAATATTCACTGGTTGGAAAAGATAATGCCTAATGAAAGGTTTTTTACAATTTGGAGAAATTTGAATCGGAGGGGCGTGAATAGAACACCCTGCCTTAGTTTAATAATGCGTACAATTATGAAAATCATGCAAACATATTTCACGTTTTAACAGGGAGTAATAAAATAAATAATAATACTTATATATAATAATAATAACGTATACATGACAACAACGTCTAGGTCCCAAACTAAGCATTAGCTTGTGATTTGGGTACCAAGCGAAGACACCACATGCATATAACAACCAAGACTCGGTATCAGTATCGATATTCATCATATAAATACTGAACCGACCTGGGATTCGAACCCGGGACCTCCAGCTTCGTAGGCAGGGTCGCTACCCACTAGGCTAAGCGGTCGTCAAGCGTCGTAAATGCGAGAGTAATTCTAACGTAGTAGGTACATTTATTCTGTGGCAGTACTACCGAAGACTATACGGCCTCGGAGGTCGACGCCCAGAGCTCTCGGCAATCGATAACTCCATGAACCGTGAACAAGAGATAGGTCGTTAAACGCTAAGGAAATCTGAAAGGGTTACAGTAAGTTATTGCGTCCGCATATCAGATTCAAGTAGAGCATTTCACTAAATACATGTGTAATTAGTCATTTTATAACGATATGTGTAGTCATTTTATCGCTTCATGTTTTTAATAAACTAATGTGATAGAAATATGTATCAATTAATTGGAGACTATAAAAAAACATAAACTATCTTCAACTAACAATTTTTATTTCACAGTTTCGTACATAACAAAAAGTCGATTCGGTGAACAACTGTTGATACTAAATTACCCAAAACACGTAATATATTAATCCATTGAACAAGTAAATGATCAGGTAACGAAGCCAATCAGTAATAAAAGAGCGTTAATGAACGAAGATACCGGGGGTAGATGTTCCGCGCCGCCCAACTCTCTTCCGTTAGGGCGTTCGATGACCTTCGTGTAATGGAGAATTTAAAATAAACCTTCATCAACTCGAACCCGTTTCACGGAACTCGGCAACATAAAACTACTTGATAGGCAAATGTTGCATTACAAGGTAACGAAATACAACCACTCATTCGAATTGTAACTTACAAATATTGTACTCTTATTTAAAGTTCCTGATAGCTGTAAAAGCCGCTTTATGACTATGAACCCCTATGGCCTACATTAATATGTATATAATTTCGTTATTCTAATTATTGTGTGGCGTACTAACCCACTAGACTAATTGAACTTATTAGTGTTCGACGAAATTAAACAACACATTTTATGCTTATTTTCTATTCACGAGTACCTTCCGTTGCAAATTTAAGGGATTGGGATTTTTGCGAAGGTTTTCCTGTGAACTATGAGGGATGCCTTATATTCCATAACAAGCTTCGTTTACTTAAAGTTTCTTTTATATTTTCCTATAAACTGTAAGTGAAATTCTATCATATGTGATTTTTTTTTTATAATACTCAGGGCATTCGGAGATAAAATCATAATAATAACGTATACATCACCGCAACGTCTAGGCCCCAAACTAAGCATTAGCTTGTGTTTTGGGTACCAAGCAAAGCACCACATACATATTGACGACCGCTTAGCCTAGTGGGTAGCGACCCTGCCTACGAAGCTGGAGGTCCCGGGTTCGAATACCAGGTCGGGTCAGTATTTATATGATGAATATTGATACTGGTACCGGGTCTTGGTTGTTATATGTATGTGGTGTCTGCGCTTGGTACCCAAAACACAAGCTAATGCTTAGTTTGGGGCCTAGACGTTATTGTGATGTTTACAGTATTATTATTATTATATAACAACTAAGACCCGGTACCAGTATCAATATTCATCATATAAATACTGACCCGACCTGGGTATCGAACCAGAGACTTCCAGCTTCGTAGACAGGGTCCCCACCCACTAGACTAAGCGGTCGTCAAAAGAGAGGGAACTGAATGGTACTTTAATATCTTTAAAACTTCGCATTTTATAGTTAAGAAGTATTTATAGAAGTATATATAATATTTATTTATATTTAAGTTATTTCTCACAAAAAGCCTTTTCATTCGATAAGTCACATGATGTACTTGACAAAAGCCTTTTTTTTAGATTTCAAATTTGCGGAAAAACCCCAAAATGAAAATTCGTTTGTTTACGCTATGCCTCCGTGACCAGGTCACCCAACTCTATACAGGTATCAAATTTCAACTTTTTTAGTCCAGTAGAATCGGAAAAAACAGGCTGTGACAGATGAACAGACAAACACCAGAGTGATCCTGTAAGGGTTTCGTTTTTTTTATCACAAATGTACAGAGCTCTAAAAACTATGCATATCATAGCACTTAGCCAAATGACAAAGAAAAACTCGACTCTCAGATGACGCTCTAACCTGATTATGTTCAGCTTCAGGAAGACCGCCCAGACTAAAAGGAATTTTTCATGGAATTTCAGAACCACCATAAAATTCCTATAAACTTTACAAATCTAAGGATCTTGATATTTAATTATAGCATTCTGTTCTTAGATCTATCAGCGACAAAATACGCTACGAAATTTTGGAAAGTATTTTCCTGTGCGTAAAGTATCACAAGAGCAAACTGTGATTAGTAAACAATAATAAGAATGTTTGTATGTCCTACGGTATTCTTTTGTGAGTCGGAGCCACTAATACAGACATAAATTTTATAATACGAAAAACAGACGTGTGAGCAATTTACATTTTGGAAACCCGGGAAACTGACGCTTCCAAGTTGTGAATTGTTCGCACGGGAACGATTTTGGGGCTTTGGTATCTGCAGTATATAAATAATTGTTGTAGTTAATACAACATTTGTTCATCAAAACGTAAATAAATAATAAACACAGTGACGTTCACAATTTCATTACACGAAATAGACATAGCTAGTGGTACTGTTATACCCTTAACTTGTATGCGATATTGCCTATCTGACTCACACACCTCACCCCACAGTCCAGTCATTAGTTTATATATAAACCACCGCCGCTCCCGCGCAGTTCAGTTCAGCCTAATCCATCTTCGAGATTCCAAGCAAATAAAAGTGCTAAAGTGATACAAATATTCATAAACTTGTAAAATCATAGTTAATTTCTATTTCGATTAAAGTGTTTATTTTAGCAAATAAAATTAGTTTTTTTAAAAAGGGAAACCTGAAAACCCTTCTAACATTTGGTGGCAGCGTAAAGGGATTTCCAAAATCCTGGAAAACCCTCCGAAAAATCAATCTCAAAACAAAAAATCTTTCTATATCATCCAAATAAAAAACAAGTGAATAAGTGAAATTAACGTCCAGTGATAAATAAAGTGTCCAGTGCATTGTGTCTTTAGTCCATTGTGTAATAAGTGGCATACAACATAGCAGCCGACGTAATCAGACGTCAACCTACGGGATCTGCTTGTGTCCAGCACCGACAGACAACACCTTGCTCCTGTTCAACGCCTCAGTTCTGTTCAGTAATGAAACTCTTCAGTTATTTCACGACTTTCCTGTGAGTGACTCTAAAAATAATTTCTACATCTATAACACATTTTCATCTGTTTATCATAAGAAATTGTATTAATAACTATAATAATTTTAGGTCTGTAAAACTGTATTCAATTTACCAATTTTAACTTTTAACTTATCAACAACCTTGTGATCAGACCTCCGAGTCATTGTTTAGACTACGCGCAGTGTAATCCGAGCGCATACCCATTGTGAATCGTATCGTATTAGTCAGTACCTAAACTAAATGCCAAAAGACGAAAAAGATTTAATAGATATGACCGAAATACCTTTAAACGTTTTATTAAAATTTATTAAACCTTATAAAGGAGATAGGGAATCGTTAAATTCTTTTATAAATAATTGTGATAATGCCATACAACTCGCATCCTCTGACCAAGAGGACATCCTTTTTAAATACATACAAAGTCAACTTCAGGAGCGAGCCGAAACAGCTTGCTCAGTAAAAGAATTTGATAACTGGGACCAACTTAAAGAATTTTTGAAAACACAATTCGGCGAAAGAAAACATTACTCACATTTACTCACTGAATTACAAGAATGCCGACAGAATAATGAACGAATCAGTCAGTTTGCTTTACGTATCGAAACTCTTCTTTCTAAATTATTAACGGAAGTTACAATGAATAACACGAAAAAGACCGAACTTCCGGGACGTGTTGCGGCAATGGAAGACCTCGCACTCCACTCCTTCACCATCGGTCTTAACCCCAGGATAGCGACAATAATTAGATGCAAAAACCCTAAAAACTTAAACGAAGCTATAAACCTAGCTATTTCATAAGAAAAAATTCAGCAAACTATGTATACGCGAAATCCTTTCCCAACAAAGTTTCAAAAAGGTACTTTCACTAAACCTACTACTACCACACCTATATTCAAACCCAATTTTTATACTGCTCCTGAAGATTCGGAACTAAACTCAAATAAGACTATTACATGCCGATACTGTCGCAACATAGGTCACACAATAGACAATTGCAGAAAACGACAATATAACAACAACAAATTTAACAGAAACAACACAAATAATTTTTCATACGGACAACGCGAAGCACGTCCACAATTCAGAAAAGAACAAGTTAACCTTGTAAATACACAAAATGAGCTTCCTAACACTGATGATGACTATTTAAACTAAAACATGTCCCGACTCCGTGTCGCACGGGACAGTTTCCCAAAGCCGACACTTTCTCAAAACCTCCTAAATCTACCAAATCCACTGAATCCACTGAATCTACCAAATCCACTGAATCCACTGAATCTACCAAATCCGCTGAATCTACTAAATCCACTGAATCTACTAAATCCACTGAATCTACTAAATCTACCAGATCTACTAAATCAACTGAATCTACTAAATCTACTAATTTCACTGAATCCTCTGAGTCCACTAAGTCTAGTAAATTTACCAAATCAACTGAATCCACTGAATCCGCTGAATCCACTGAATATACTAAATCTACTAATTTCACTAAAACCCCTGAGTCTACTAAATCTACTGAATCTACCAAATCCACTGAATCCGTTGAACCTACTAAATCTACTAAACCTACTAAATCCATTACATCTACTAAATTCGCTGAATGTCTAAAATCTACTAAACCTACCAAATTTACAAATCCTACTAAATCCGATGTTTTCACACCAAACAAGCTGACATTGACAGCAACTAATGACGAAGTTATTTACGAAGTTACCACTAATCCTTCTCAACGATTTTTGCCCCACATAAATATTCCTACATCTGTCTCTGAATCTAATCTCAATTTGCTTATTGACACAGGTTCATCTGTGAGCATTTTAAAAGAATCATCTGTTAGTGACAAGACTGATCTAGTTAAGGAAGTAATAAAACTCAAAGGTATCGACTCGAATAACGACGCCCTTTCGACCTTAGGATACATCAATGTAAAATTACTATTCCCTGACGAAACCATATCCTACGACTTTCACATTATTCAAAATACCCCCTTACAATATGACGGCATAATTGGCAATGACCTCCTGAACGAACTTCACTCACATATCAACTACGATAAAAACTCTCTGAAATTAGGAACAAATATTATACCACTACGGACTTGTGAACCAGTATATACTATACCCGCTCGCACAGAAACAGTAGTCGAATGTTCTGTTTCAAACCCCGATCTTAAAGAAGGTTTCGTCTTAGACCAACGCATTTCAGACTCTATCTTAATTGCAAATTGTATAGTCAAGGTTAAAGAAAATAATAGAATAAACTTATCAGTAATTAACATGTCCGAAGAAGTAGTCAATTTAAGTTCAAATCTCAATTTAAAACTAACACCCATCCACGTCAATGTAGACAACAACTATGCCAACAACGACAACAACGTGATATTTCATTCCAACTCAACTCAAAGAACAAATGACGTACTAAATTCGCTGAGAGTATCACATTTAAACGATGAAGAACGACATGCACTTTTTGATGTGTGCTCAAACTATTCCGACATATTTCACTTGCCCAACGATGAACTGACTACGACCAATGCTATTGAACATGAAATAAACACCGAATCTGCTATACCAATCCACGTAAAATCTTATAGATTTCCCGAATGTCATAAAAAGGAAGTCGAATCCCAAATAAACAAAATGTTACAACAACGAATAATTAAACCCTCTACATCCCCATGGTCTGCTCCTATCTGGGTAGTACCCAAAAAACTAGACGCCTCTGGCCAACGCAAATGGCGTGTTGTTATCGACTATCGAAAGTTGAATGACATTACTTTTGGAGACACCTACCCACTTCCTCAAATCGCAGAAATACTAGATCAACTAGGCAAAAGTAAATATTTTTCGACCCTTGATTTAGCATCCGGATTTCACCAAATACCCATGTGTGAACGAGATGCACCTAAAACAGCCTTCAGCATTCCTCAAGGTCACTACGAGTTCAATCGTATGCCTTTTGGCTTGAAAAATGCCCCTTCGACCTTCCAACGTTTGATGAACACGGCTCTGTCCGGCCTACAAGGGATAAAATGCTTTGTTTATCTCGACGACATCGTAATATATTCCTATGACCTTAATTCACACATTGATAATCTTTCCTCAGTATTCCAAAGACTACGAGACTTCAAACTCAAACTCCAACCCGACAAATGCGAATTCCTACGAAAAGAAGTTGCTTACCTAGGACACCTAATAACTGACAAGGGCGTAAGACCAAACCCAGACAAAATCAGAGCTGTCGAAGAATTTCCAATCCCAACTTGTCCTAAAGACATCAAATCATTCCTAGGTCTCGTATCGTACTATCGACGATTCATCCCCGACTTCTCCAAAATATCAAAACCACTAACTTCACTCCTTAGAAAGGATACACCTTTTTCCTGGCAGAATGAACAACAATTATCCTTCGAAGAACTAAGAAACCGACTCACTACTGCACCACTTCTAATTTACCCAGACTTTTCCAAATCTTTTATACTTACATGTGATGCATCTAATTACGCCATCGGCGCTATTCTTTCACAAGGCGAAATCGGAAAGGACCGACCAATCGCCTATGCTTCCAGAACCCTCAACAAAGCCGAATGCAATTATTCAACTACCGAAAAGGAACTTCTAGCAATTGTTTTCGGATGTAAAACTTTCCGCCCTTACCTATATGGTCGAAAATTCTATATCGTCACAGATCACCGTCCGCTTAAATGGCTATTCAACCACACTGATCCGAGCAGTAAACTTCAACGATGGCGCCTAAAACTCGAAGAATATGAATACGAAATAATTTACAGAAAAGGAAGACTCAACTCCGCCGCTGATGCCTTGTCTCGTTCTATTCCAATCAAAGATTCCAATGAAACCACAATCCATCCTATTATTTCAGACACCGAAAACCAACAACCTACAATAACATCTCCAAACCCGAATTTTGACGATATTGATCCATTACAACTTCTACCAAATCCATCCTCTGATCCAATAACTTGCTCTGATTCACTTGATGACGTAATCGAAATTCTTCGTGAACATGCCCAGAATCCTGAATCATCTACACATAACGAACCTCCTGTGGATATCATTGAAACTCCTCAAGAAACCATCGATACACCACAACCTTCTACATCCGCTGATCCTAACACTGATTCCAATTTGCTTGATGACAATTATTCAAAATTCTTGAAAATTACTTCCGACAAAAACTTTGTCTCTAATGCTGTAATTATAGAACATAATAATAGCATTCTAAAAAGTCAATCCGAAATTTTAATAATCCCTACGTCCCTCGACTTAGACGAGTCCAACCCTTACATCCAAGAAATCATAGGCAATCTAGAGAACCCTGAAGAAGTTCTGTATAGTGAAAAACAATTACATTCTTTCGAACTAATCAAATTTAATAATAAATTAATATATTTACTATTCCCCAAGGTTCACCACTTTGATGAATGTTCCTATAAAGATATCTTTGATACTATAAAAAACTTACGCAATGAACTAACCCTTAATAATTTCAATACTGTAAAAGAAATAGCAATTACAGATTTTAAAAATCCATTCGAATCCCACAATCTGTACAAAATTCTCAAAATGCTCCTCTACATATTCCACAACACAGAAATTCAGATTAATCTTCATTATAACAATGTAATTTATCCTAGTCTCAGTGAAATCCCAAAAATCTTAAGAGAAAATCACGACATACCCGTTGCTGGTCATCTAGGATCAATTCGTATGTCGCAAAGAATAAAAGAAAAATATTATTGGAAAGGTATGCGTAACGACATCGAAGATTATGTAAAAAAGTGCGAACAATGTCAAACAAACAAAGCCCTTCGTAAAATAAATCGAGCTCCAATGCAAATTACCAGCACCTCTACCCGTCCGTTTGAACGTATCGCTCTAGATATCGTTGGTCCACTTCCTGAAGCTGGAACAATTAAATTAAAATACATCTTGACCTTGCAAGACGACTTAACAAAATTTTCTATAGCATACCCAATATCCAACATCACCGCAGAAGAAACTTGCGAATGCTTGATACATTTTATTTCTCTGTTCGGTATTCCCAAACACATCCTAACGGATCAAGGTACGAATTTCACTGCAGAATTATTTCAAAAGACATGTACATTTCTAAAGATAAAACAACTGTGGGCGACCCCTTATCACCCACAAACTCAAGGCGCTTTGGAAAGAAGCCATTCTACGCTCAAAGAATACCTGAAATCCTACGTTAACGAAAACCAAACTGATTGGCATCGTTATGTATACACAGCCATTTTGGCCTACAACACAAACATACACAGCACGACGAACTATTCCCCTTACGAGCTTTTATTTGGCCATAAACCGTTCATTCCCAACTCTATCTACGATGATAACCTCACTGTCACATATCCTGATTACGTCCGCATACTTCAACACCGTTTGAAACATTCCCACGAAAAAGCTTTACAAAACTGTAACAATTCAAAAACTTTGTCTAAAACATATTACGACAAACATACTAAACCAGTCAAATACAAAATCGGTGACTATGTGTATATAAAAACCCATCCCCGTCAAAGAAAAGCACTTTCACCTATATGGAAAGGACCCTACAAGGTAATTAAAATTCACGGGAATAACACTTTAGCTGTGCAAATCAATCATCGCCATGTTAAATATCATTACGATGAAATAAAGATGGCCCATATTAAATAATTTTGTCCTTTCAGGGCAACTACGTTCTGTCTCGTCCAACAAGATTTAATACAACAAATCACTAGAAGTCCTGGAATCCACTTCGATCCAATAGGCTCTCTAAAACTAATAAACGATCATCTACACATAATAATCCCTTTAGACATATCTCATATAAAAACCCATATCGAAAATATTAATGCTGTTTTCGGTACTACGCGTTTCCTTTGTCAACAGAATGATGCTATTGATGATTTCGAATGCCATAATATGTTACAACCATTGCATTCTCGATACGACGACATTGTACGTGACTATAACACGATTTCACATTTATTACCTACACAAATTAAAAGATCCGCATGGTTTGCCGGCATAGGCACAGTATTTAAACACATTTTCGGCACTATGGACGAAGATGATGCAATCAAATATAACAACGCTATTCAGATGTTACAAAACAATGATAAAAAATTAACTTCTCTCATAAAAGAAAACATTTTAATTTCCAACTCTGCAATTTCTAGTCTAGATGAATCAATGAAAATACTAAACACAAACGAAAACATCTTAATGGAGAATATTGACAACCTAACCCTTAATTTGAAGAATTTATCTTTAGCAACTAACAAACTCTATTTTAAATCTAAGATTAATGAAATATTTACTGTTCTAGAATCAAACTTACTTACTTTATCTTTTAAGTTAGAAGACATTGTAAACGCCATTAGTTTTACTAAAAGTAATACTCTACATCCATCTATCCTAACTCCTAAACAACTCTATGATGAGTTAGTGAAAAACATAAGGCTCTTAGCCAAACCTACAGAATTTCCTATTCCAATCGATCTTGATAATATCCACATTATAATTAATATTTCCGACTTGATTGCATATTTTCTTGATAACAAAATCGTTATTATTCTGAAAATTCCTCTAGTTACTCATGAAGAATACAACCTTTATAAAAACATACCAATTCCCATACCACATGATCCTGATCATCCCAATTCTTATGCTATGATTATTCCGTCCACTAATTATATTGCTCTTAATAAAGATAAATCAACATATTGTAACTTAAATAATTTACAACAATGTAAGAAAATACTGAATCAATTGTTTATTTGTGACATGCTAAATGTATATTCTAGTGTCTCTAATCCGAGTTGTGAAACTGAAATTATGTCAAAAGTTCCATTATCATTACCACAACAATGTAGCAGTAAATTCATTCATGGAAATATTGATATATGGCAAAAATTACAACAAAACAAATGGATATTTGTACAATCCGAAACTATTAAGATCACTATAGAATGTGAATCTGATTTGTTCGAATTGAAAGTTCTAGGCACAGGTTTCTTTAATTTACCCTATCAATGTATTGCATATTGTAAAAATATTCAACTTATTTCTAAATCTCCATCTAAACTCAATGTTAATCCAATTACATCTGATTTTAATTTAATAAATGACAGTTGTTGTAATCATAACGAATTTAATTCAATCATTTCAAATATACCTGAAGTTAAACTTTCCAATATTAATTTGGATAATCTTAAAGATTTAAACTCAATTTCAAATAATATTGTAAATAAATTAAATGAAATTGAACAATCCGATGTATTAGCTTATAAGCCTTTTTATCCTATTTTAACGTACTGTATTATAGTTTTAATTATTCTTTATATTGTATACCGTATCACAAAAAAGCACTATCCCCGTATCCACACTTTCCTCAACAAAAGAAACCACTATAATCCTAACCCATCCAAAACCGAAGAAGAACCGGATCAAAACAATATCGCTTTGCCGCGAATTAGAATTACATAACTTTGCAATTTTCCCCGCAAAGTCAGTCTAACCCGGGGGCTGTTATACCCTTAACTTGTATGCGATATTGCTTATCTGACTCACACACCTCGCCCCACAGTCCAGTCATTAGTTTATATATAAACCACCGCCGCTCCCGCGCAGTTCAGTTCAGCCTAATCCATCTTCGAGATTCCAAGCAAATAAAAGTGCTAAAGTGATACAAATATTCATAAACTTGTAAAATCATAGTTAATTTCTATTTCGATTAAAGTGTTTATTTTAGCAAATAAAATTAGTTTTTTTAAAAAGGGAAACCTGAAAACCCTTCTAACAGTACCATCATATCGCCTGAAAAATTCCGTAAGTGTTTTATGGGGTAAAGTACGCATACTTAGCAGATTGCCTCCAGGAATGTTATATTCGCATTTACATAAATTTAAAAATATAAAAAAAAAAATTAATGAATTGGGCTATTGCACAGTAGATGATTATTTAAGTTACCGAGATGTCTGGATGTCAACCTAAGCAGTTGGCGTGTATTTTTTTTTATGCATTTCTTCTTAATTTGTTGAAATGTAAAGTTTTGGTATTTATTTGTACATACTTATTGTTAATACTTTGAAAAGAGTAACTGCTGAGTTTCTTGTCGGTTCTTCTAAGTAGAAGCTACGTTCGGAACCGATAGTAATTTTAAAAAATTAAATGAAAAAGAAACTGCAACTGTAAACCTTGACAATTCAATAGTAAGCAAGTCTACTTGAATAAAAATATTTTGATTCAATCTGATATCTTTATTGATATGAACACAAATACATTGCTAACATTGATACCATGTGATACCAAAAAGTGAAAGTATATCGACTCGATTACGTGACCAAAGATGTAAATCGATTATAGAAAATACTATATCGACTTTCGGAACATTTCATTTTGTCGGAAGTCATTTCGTTTCCCCAACACTTTTACCGTATGCATCTATGTCTATGGTATAGGTACATAAACACGCGATGCCATTCTAAGAAACTCGACGTCGACGTGAGGTGTCGGTGTTTTTAATGAAAAATTCCCAATAGTACGGAAACAACGAAATGTGTTTCCTTACATTCTATTTTGACTAACTGATTGGTCAAGTAGTTAGAAACCTTAACTTCTGAACCAGAGGTCGCGGGTTTGATACCCCTCCCAAAACAAATATTTGTGGCCTGTCTACCTATTTGTTCCGCATCTGGGTATAAAATGTCTAAATGTCTTTAAAAAAATAATACATATGCGTGTATATCAGTATCTAGTACCCATAGCACATGCTCTGCCTGGTTTGGGATTACATGACCGTGTGTGAGACGTCGAAGGTCACTATTATTTCGTTTCTAAAAATCAAAAATTCAGTAATTTTATATATAATTAAAGAAGTTATGTATAGTAAGTTATTAGAATAGAATTTTGATTTTAAAAATTGTTACGGAAAACCATATTAATTATCTCCAATTTATTGTCACAATAACTACTGAACAGATTTTCTAGGATTTTCACTGTCACTTAGCATCACCAATAGCCGTTTTCATGGCGCTATCTATCGCTCCGATTCCGCTAGGTATTAGGGAGAGGGGCGATTATAGTGGGTTATAGAAGCATTCTGTGGTAATATTATGTAGTATAACGTTAATAACGTGGTAATATATCTTAGGAAAGTGTGAATATAATTTAAATGAACTTTTGGATACAAAACTCAACAATTTTGTAACATTACACAATTATTTGGATTCAAAGAATTCTCTCGCATCTAATAACAGCGCAAATAAAGCAAAACACAACTCTAAGGAGGTCGCTAATATTTCTTTACGGGTATCCCGTATCCAGGCGCGGAACGCGATCGTATACCAATACTTTTCTACAGATAATAGAACGACTTGATGGCAAGAATTTCTTTACACGTGGATATATCTCAGCGTTCCTGAATGTTGAATAGACTTCTTTTCGCGCAATCATTGCTCCCTTGAAAATATACTTATTGTATGGGTTCCTTTGAAATCGTATGATTCAGTGATTCCCGGGAAAATACTGCTTAAATATATGAACATACGGTGTGAAAATATTTTTGAAGAATATCTTATATATCTTGAAAGAATATAGAGAAAATAGATTAATTTCCAAGAAATCAGAAGAACTCCTAACGACCAATAATTATTACGTACCGAAATTCACAAACAAAAATAATACATCTCGAGGCACGTGTAGTCATAAAATTATTTATTGAACCAAAAATCTCGCGGTAAATAGACCAGATATTTTACAAATTTCCGAGTCAGTCAGAATACAAAAATTCCTTCTAAGAAATGAAATTTAAAATGTTTATGGATAAACAAATCGTTATTCAATTATAATACTAGATCTAAGTAAAAATCAAATCAAAGACGAACGTCTGAAGACTCAACAAGCAAGACACGCAATAGCGTGGAATTGATATCAGGGATAATAAAACAGAATTGATTGCTATCAGCTAACCTGATGGAGTATGTCACGGACAAACGAATTACTAGTACGTAATTACCGGCTGCGTCAACCAAAAGCGATGATTGGATGACTCAGACGTATGCGACCAACTAGGTATACCTAGACTTCGCACATACGTCGGCAAATGTTACGAGTAATAAGAATTCAGGTTACATTTATAAACATTGTACGCTTTTAAACAAAAGGTATCTACTTAAAGTAGTATGTTCACTAAGTGTGTTGTTCTACATAAACAAAGTGATGATTCTTGTACTGTCTTAAGGTTCCCTACCCAATGGGTGGGGAAACCATTAATGATGAAAATGGATCAAGTGTGAGTCGGACTAGCACTAAGGACCCACGAAACTTCTTACTGAAGCCCAAGTAAAAACTTGGATTCGGGTCTTGTTTTTGAATTGCATCTGAACTTTCTGGCACGTCTTCTCCGATTGAATCAGGCGTAAGGGTCATTTGTAGGGGTCTTAGGTTTGATCGGTCTCTTAGTTGCTCAATAAAATATCCTAATATGGATGTATTAAAGACTCAGTGTTAAACAAATAAAAGATGCCAATGAAGCTTATTTATTTATATTTATTTTTATTTTAAGCTTATATATTTATTTTAAAAAAAGACTAATTGAAATATGTTATTTAGTTTTCTGCCTCTCCTGTGAAATTGGGTTCGTTTTGTTCGCTGGCTCCTCATTTACATTGAGAGGCAGAAAACTAAATAGGTAACATATTTCAATTAGTCTTTTTATATTTTCTATTTTTCAGTTAATAAAAAAAAACTAATTTCTGTTTAGATCATTTTAGTCGCAACTGTATTCATAAAATTTATTTTTACGGGCTCTGATTAGATTCAGATCATTTTGAAAGCAATTCGATTTTATTTCGAAAAATTGACAATTGTCTACTAGCGATAGATCGTTGTGAACGAAATCGGTCATTTCTGTCTGATTTTCGTAAGATTTTTGGAGCGTTTTCACATCAAATAAAATTGACATTCAATAGAACGTTCCAAGGTGCACCAATATAAAAAAAAAAACAGGTTTGGGTTCAAAAGCGATTTAGGTCGTTTTCTTCGCCGACTTCTCATATGTTACTTTTTGCCCTACTTCTGTTATTTTCATACCTAATATGGAGCAAATTGTAACATTCGCTAGGAAATTCAAGAAAAACTCAAACTCAACACCAAGATAATACATCCCCAAGCTGCCCAAACTAATCATAGCTTTGATCGCCAATAGTAATACCGTGTATTTGACGTTAAAATTAATCAAATACTTACCTTACCTACAAAAGACATTTACAGATACTTTCAAAATAGTTTGCCAGTAAGTATTGTTATCGAGATGATCCACTCGCCTTACCTTGATGTACCATCGCGTCTGTGATTTTCGATGTCTTGGGCGTCTTCGGTCCGGACTGCGTTGATCATTACGTGCTGGAGAACGTAGTGCGTGGCATCTTGCTGCCAGCGCTTTAGTTCGTTCGGCCAGCGAATGTCGTAGCTCGCCGCCTGCGCAGCCGCGCACCAACATCACTCGTTCACCCTCCACTCCCACCATATATATATAATCCGAATCTAACCAGCACATAGCACTCCATTTCTGTTTCACAAAACTATTTCAGTATTATATAAAATAATGTTTTCTATTTTATGTTATCCTGGTGCACTTTTAAACAGAAACAAGTAGGTAATCAATGCCAAGTAGGTATCGTACGAAATAGTCGTTTTATTTATAGTATGATATAATTTTTTGACTTAATTTGTAAAAAATGAAATCAATTCGGTAAAACCATCGATATTGAAAAATATGTATATTCATATATTACAGATTACTAGAAATTTTCTTGTGTTTTATGTTATATGGAATGTCTTACTAGGAATCTAGTCGCGTACGTGGACTGACGACCTGGTGAAGGTGGTTTGCCTTCGTTGGTTACAATTGGCCCAAGACCGTCAGTTCTCAGTAGTTCTACTATGATAAAATACCTAATATCGGAGTAGAGTTACGGGGACTTTCTTGACCCGTGACTGTGACAGACGCCTAAAACCGAATGTTGTGCAGAACGAGGAGACAGGCCCACGTCCAGCGGTTGAAATAATTATGAAGATAATGAATGTGTAAGGATGTCAAACATCATCATAGTAGCACATGGTCCGCTAATTTCTGTCCATGGTTCTAGTAGTCTCATTCATAGTCTTTTTTTGTTATTGTTATTTGAATGAAATTTGACCCATACCATAGTTGCGGTGACAAACAAATCTATACGTAGTTATATATCTATGGTCAAACACCTCTGGTGTCACTTGATAACTAACATATGCGTCTGATGAGACATGAGACTTTCTTATGAGACATTTTTTATGAGACACAAGAAATTGTCTTATTCTATTATGTTTAGTAACGCACAGAATATTGAAATCATATTAATGTTAAATGTCTAACAAATTACGTTTCATCATCATCATCAGCCCGTTTTACCCCACTGCAGGGGCTTAGGCCTCCCCCAGGGTGAGGAGGGGGTTTGGAGCTTAAATCCACCACGCTACTCCACTGCGGGTTGGGGATTGTAACGACTGCCATCTATTGGATTCATGGAATGGGTTCATCCAATGCAAACGTAAGTTGCCTAGCTCACCTATTTCACCCTAACAAAACTGCTCCGCTTTTTTCTACTTTTCTATGGTAAATGAAAGAAGTATATAATAACCCTTGGGTGAATATAACTTTTAATTTGTGTTATAAAATAAAATATAGTCGTTCATAGACACTTATTAAGTGTTAAGGACATAAATTACATACCTAAATAAATACATTTAAAATCAGTAATAAGATTTTTTTTTCGCGTCTGTAATTTTTATGAATTGATAGACATGTTGGGAAAATATATGCCATCATATTGTGTTCATTATATTATATTCCTACCTTTTAATAAAAATATATTCTTTACATATAATTTGTATTTATTGTCTTTATTTTTAGAACAGTGGAAATCAACGATGCCATCAGTATTAACACAGAACAGTGGCAGTTTGATATCATCGCGGTCTACAGGGCCATCGGTTTCATTACAAAGGCCAGTGCCAAGGCTACACGCGATCACTGCAGTGTCATATTAATTGGAGCTCATATAACACGACAGAAAGATATGTATCCATCTCAGATCAGAAGTCGCCGTATAACAGCAATAAATTTTTAGCACTTTCAGTACATTTGTTCAGTGGGAGACAATAAAAACTGTTTTCAAAAAGCTATAAGGCATATCTCAAAACAAAATATCATGTAATGTACATGATATCTGCCGAATTTTTTTATATCAAGTTTTATGCACATGGTTGAACTTCGATCAACTACTTGCGAGATTTGACCACATTAATATGAAATAATAGGCTCTGCAACGTAACAAATTAAATAGAAGCTTGTAATATTAAAAATAAACTGCAATCTAGAGCTAAAGAATAGATACTATTTGACAAACTTTTAAAAAGATAAACCAAGAATACAAGGGAGATAGTAGTATGTACACATCGTAATCCCCTAATCATAAACTCAAACAATAATGATATAGTATTGTAAGATAATTTAAGATAAGATTAAAAATAAAATCATTGCATTTGTTATTACCGTCTTATTCCGATTCTTTCGACTTGAATTTAAATAGAATCAAGCACAGAAAATACAACCGCGCCAGGAAATTCACACTGACAAGGAGTTGACAACCGCTAAAACAAACTCTCTTTTTTGTTTGGGCCGCTGCTGATGAGGGTTACAAAACAAGCTACCAACAAAATATTTTCATATACTCGAGAATATTAAAGTAGTTAGCTCACAAAGTATCAGAATAACGACAATTAACTAAACTCAGTTCCATAGTTCTTAATTCCACAGTTTAATTCCTAAAGTAAATTAATTTTGTTGTTTGGTATTTAATGGTGCTTCGTTATCTTTACATAAGCAGCTATTAAATATTATGCTAATATCATTGTGCAATATAGCCAACGCACGGGCCAAGTTTCAAACTGAAATGGCACTTCGAATGCGGATTTAGCATACAATTTAGATAATGGTTAAAAACATCCGAAATGTAATTTAAAGGTGAAAACGCTTTTACTGAAGATAATAACCGTTACATTATTTTACGATACTCACAGGAGGAAATTATGTCTCTCTGGTTTTCTTGATCCGATAATTGAATTTGATATCTTAAATAACATCTGACCCGGTTCAAGAAAATGAGATTCAAAAAGGTAAGTAGTGAAATATATAAAGTTAAGTCCACAATGCTCTATGTCTACAACCTTAAAGCAAAATTTCATGTCTTTACTGTTATATAGTATTTTGATATTTGTTAGAATAGCTTGCAAAAGAACCTAATTCCAAAAGTGTGTTTAAAGCCAAATTTACAATTTTTCATATTTCATGTTTAGCAACAACTTCATTACTATCGGTTACTAATTTTGTACTTTTTTTTATAAATCTTTATAGTAGTATTTTATCAAAATTTATACGTTTTTATCTATTTTATATAAATAAAATAATTCAATATCGTCTCTTAACGGTTCAATTATATTTTCCACGCAAGAAGTGTGTATTCGAGTTCGTCTATGGAATGTGATTCTAACCAATTACGACTGGACCAACGTCTCTGATGAAATAATGTCGATAACAGGGCTAAGTACCTGGGCCCATACAACATGGATTAACTGACAGGATATTATACAATTGAGGAAGGGAGCGGCGCACGAGACGGTCTGCCGCGCCCGTAACTTTTCTTTCGTAGTCAATTTGGTTATACTATAAGTACTAACTCATTGTCCATTGTTTAAAATGCTTTGTTTACGAGTTAAGAATTGTTTTTCAATTTTGTTTGAAAAGCATGTCTTCTAAATTCACAATATTACGTACCTATGTGTCGTGGCCATATCTTAGAATTAATGATTTCATGATACGTTCGCTTTTGTGTACTAGCCAGATGATAAAATTGATTACTTCACGAAAACGATTATATAATGTTCATTTTATGGGTAGCTCGTCGCTCCGCTTCGCTCCTTGCTGTAATATAAACATGCATGCCTAACCTAACTTAATCTATCAATTTAGAAATGGTGGATCATCAACCTATCTTGACCGAATTTCGAATGAATCCGAAAGCGAAGATATGAAATGATCAATTTTATTATCTGACCACGACATATGGACTAAGAGACAAAAATAGAATTTAAAAGCTTTGTATTGTCTTCTCAACAAAATGGGATAATTTCGGAATAACAAGATATTTCTTAGAAAATACACCAAATGGAAAAATATTTTATTTCTGAATTGCGAATAGAACAGCGAGTGCGGTAGCTACGGTCTAAAAATAGTGCCTACTAACGAAGGGAATAGAAATGAAAACGCGGTCAAGTCTGAGTAGTGTTTGAGGGACACACCTTTGTTTTTAGATGTTTATAAAAGTACTGCACTGCAAGGACACATTTATTATTTGCTGAAAGGATTGCACGGCTAACAGTGTACATCCAATGAAGTATAGGATAATAAGTAATTTTATACGACTTGCGTTACTTAACATCCAAAAATAAAAGATCGCCCAATAACAAAAATATTCAATTTGAAAATTAAAAGTTGCGTATTTGTGCTCCTAACCTATTGCATATATCTACTTAGTATTATATAAAATCAAAATACCACTCGTTCTAATAAATAATCAATTCCGAGCCAAAAATGGAAAAACAAATCACACTAAATTTGGATATCAGGTTTGTTTTGTTACCTAGTATCAACTAATTGAAATATTGAAATTCCACCTATAAGGGAGTAAATTGGAAGGAGTGGGTAAAATTGCATGAAAATCCGTCATTTTTGAAGTTAAATGCATGAAAATTAGTAGGCATTTGGCCTTAAGGTCGGAAACTAAATATGTTGATTTCAAGATTTTTGAAACTATAAACCTTAATAGAGTTAATATAGGAGATGAAAGTTTGTACGGGGAACCCATTATTTTGAAGCACCGTCGAAGCGAATCACACGGAATTCGGACATCAAATTTCTTTTTTGATGCAAGCATCCATTACGTACAATCTTTCGAAATACTAACCCCGAGAGGGTCACATAAAGTGGCCAAATTTATATGTAAATCTGACATTTCTTAAGTTAAATGCATGAAAATGAGTATTGGGTTATTTGGTTTTGGGTCAGAAACTAAATATGTCGTGACTGATTTTTTTTTGTATTGAATTGACGTCTGTCAATTTTGAAGTTAAATGTATGAAAGTTGGTGTTTGACCTTTAGGTCAGAAAGAAATACGTCTTTTTTTCAAGATTATTGAGAATTTGATCCTTAAAGAAGATAGGGGATGAAAGTTCGTGAGGGATCCTGTCATTCTTAAAGTTAAAACCATGAAATACATTTTTTTTTACTTTATGGTCAGAAATTAAAAAAGTCTCATGGTTTATAGAAATTAAACCCTCGAGGGGGTAAAACAAGGGATAAAAGTTTGTACGGGAACCACATCATTTTCTAGGTTAAAACAATGGAAATTTATATTTAGTGTTTAATTTGGAAATTGAGAGAAAGGCCCATTTAAGTAAGCAATTATAGAAATTTAACCCTCACGGGGTATTAAAATTGGTATTTAACCTTTTGTTTGACTATTAAATATGAAATATTTCAGCGTTTTTGTAAAATTGCTAAATAACCCTCAACTATTGCTAATACAGACGTGTACGCGAGCGAAACCGCGAGCGGTCGCTAGTGAAATATATTAAATCTTATATAGGTATTAAAGTTTCATCCGAAAACAGCAGGTGGTTAGAGGGCGACGAAGCCAGGACGGTCCGCACCTGGCGTTCGCGTGGCTGTGTTGTATTAACTTTAGTACTAAATATTGTAAACCTCCGAAGTATCTACCTGCCCAACAAGTGCCTGTTGCCGTTTCGACACGAACCAGGTGTTTGACAACCCACCTTTTCAAACTATTAAGACATTTAATATCTGGATGAAATACATTCGAATAAATGTAAAAACATTTTACATATTAAAAACCGGTCAAGTGCAAATCGAACTCGCACACGAAAGGTTCCATACCACCATACAATATAAAAAAACGAGCGCGACGTTAATCGAACTTAACCATTAATCGTTAATATTATGTAATTTAAGAATTATTGCATAAATTTCATTTTATTTCGTTATTTATTTAGACGGCGCTCGATCCTCTCTGGCTAATCCGAATAGTAACAACATGAGTGCACTGATAGCTAAAGACAATTTTTATTACTTATTTTATTACGGTGGACCTTTGACTTTTATTGTCGATTGTGAAGAAAATAAGCTCTGCAAAGAAAAGGGTAAATTACCTAGTAATACAATGTAGTTTTCATCATATCTTTTACAATAACGTCACAAACATAAAATGCAATCTAGTTTTCGCTTATTGGCTAAACGCTGTCATTTTCTATGGAATTTTAACAAAATTTTTACTTATAAAAGTAGATTTTATAAGTTAAATAATACAGTCTAGTCACCTATGATAGTTTTTCTTTTAACTACGTTTTATATAGGTACTTCTGTTATAAATTTTTTCCACATATCCAAAAACAACGGTTTATCTGGTGGAGGGGGGGACACATGACTCCAACAAAAATTAAGAATTTCGGAGTGTATACCTCAACAACTGTTGACTTAAATAAAAAGAATTGTTTGAAACCATAGATATAAAGGTTTCAAACAGTTCATTTTATTTTATTTAAGAGGTACCAAACGATTAAGAGGTATCAAACATAGACATTTTGAAACCTTGATATCATTTTTAAGACCTATCATTTGGTACCTCTCGTGTTAATATACGATGATTTTTTTTTCCTACTTTAGTTACATGTATGGCGAGCTATCCCAAACAATTTTTTTTTTCTTAATTTCACTACGTCGTTGTGTAGCGGTTCATAGATTACACCTGCCTTCCAAATTTCATCAATATACAGCCAATAGTTTCCGAGAAAAACCACAGACATGGGGAAACTATAAGGGTTCCTTTTTGCCATTTGGTTACGGAACCCTAAAAATGAACTGTATATATCGCACACAGAAAACTAAATCGAATACTATGTCGTAGGTACTAATAAGTTATATGTTTACATATGACAAATCATATTTCAGTTTCTACGATAAATACCTACACATATTTTCGAATTGATTTATGTCTCTTGGCATCGACTACCCGCACATCCCTTTGAAATAACTATACCTGATAATTATTCAAATTATTCACAAGGTAAGTTCGCTTCAAAATAACGCTCGGGTTACCGTGCGACTCGTACTCGTATAACAACACAAAAGATTACTATAAAACATTATTAAATCGTCACTGACGTTCCGCGAACATTTAAGTATGTCAAATCACAATTTATTGTCACTTCACAGAAATTGGTAGTAATTTTCGTTGGAACACCGGTCGTGTTGCGTGACACGAGATATTTGTGGCCGCGATTGTGACAAGCCCTACACGCGCGACAACGGGCGCGCTCTGACTCCGAGTGCGGGCGGTCGCTCACGGCTCACGGTAGAGTCCGGCAGACGGCAGCCTTGCCGCTATCAGTCGACTCGACATGTCTCGACCGAGTGTGCGCACAAAACTACCAATGTGTCATAGTTTCAATTCAAACCCAGGGTTTTCCTCGTACTATTGATGTAGATACAAGATATAGAAATAAACGATAGACGTCTAAGTAACATGTAGTCATGTCAAGCGATATGTTAAATTAAAAAAAAAAACATGTATCATAAATTAATGTAAAAGGACATTGAACCACCGTCATGTTGAATTGGTTTCAAAGTTACAACAAGTAAAATCAATCTTGACATCAATAGTAAATACACCTAATCACGCATAGACCAACTGTTCCGAGTCACTCGACACACGATGTTCAAAATTAAAAGTACTGCTCTCCTAAATAAATAAAACTGGGGGGTGTTTTGAATAAGCAGTGAGGCGCTCTAGGCCCTAAGTAGGCCGTGGGTGCCTCCTCGAGTACGTTAAAAAGTTGTAGGTCAATGTACGGAGAACAGATCGATGACGAATTAGAACTAGAAAAATCCGAATAACATATAGATTACCCCTATTGATTGTTATTGAAATAGCGGTAGTTGAAGGCGTATCAAACTCGTTTAATGTCCTGTAACTGCTTTGTTATTAAAAACAATTATTGTACTTGTTCTAAAGTCATATCTGGCTTACAGTGAATGTTTTTCTTCGTTATACCCTTCACTCATTATTTTAATATACCTAATTATAATAATTCTATCGTTGAAAGTACTTACAAAGTTACCACTTTCCCTTTTTTTATATATTTTTATATCCATTCATAGGAAAGTTATAGATAGAAACGACTACATATATAATACGTTTAATGGTATTTTATAAAACTCAATCCATTATTCACTTCTTTTCACGTATTTCACACGGTCAATTTGCCATAGAACCGACAACCGATAGAGTAGACGAGTTCTCGAGTGGAGGCTACGTACCGGGAAGCGAAGCGTCGGACGCCCCCCGACCAGGTGGACTGATGACCTAAAGCACCATAACGGAGGTAATGGGATGCAGAAGGCGGAGGACCGTGTGCAGATGAGTAATTAAACGATACAGAGGCACAGCTTCATACAATAAAACCGCGCGAAACGGTTACACTACTACAAGCATGCGCGGCATGTGTGTGTGTGTGTCCACTGGCCGCTTGTCACGTACGCGGCGCAAGTGGAAAAACCCGGCTCAACCAGTGTACTAGCTCAGGGTCAGAGTAATAAACAATTTTGAATTATATAACTTTAAATCAAAAAATGTCAAATAAAATTTTTACGTCTATAATGAAAAATTTAAAAAAAATTAATTACCCCGGTGGTGTAGTACGTAGCGTTATCATAACCATAAGCATAGTTATAAGTAACAGTATGTATGCATGTTAGTGAGTGAGAAACAGTTGCAATACAAACTTTGAACAACTAGCACGTTGTATTCATTTACCCTACACAACGGGACAAAGCTCGTCCTCTTTTCGATTTATATTGGGACGAGAAATGCTCCCCAAATCCCCAATCCTGTTTGGTCTATAGCACGGTGTTAATGTTGTGATATTGTGTTTTTTTTTTAATTCGGCTTAACATCAACTATAAACTAAATTGCTGCAAACTAAAATTACACAGCTCGATCGGAGTGAAAGTTTTTTAGAACCAATTGATATTCCAGATTAATATGCAGAAATCGATGTTTCAAAATGTGGCTGCCCGCGAACGTTTAGGTCACATTCGCTAATAGTTCACGATCCCAGTTACGTTACCCCAGACTTGCGTGATTTTAGGAAAGATGAAATTTTTAGAATCGGTAGTATGATATAAACTTAGAAAGGAATGGATACTCGCTAAACTGAAAGTGGGGCCGTTTTAGAGGTAGCAGGTATATTTGTAAGAAAATCACGTGAACTATTTACGGTTTAGAAAAGAAATCGATTTTTGACATCGGTTTGCGAAAACGAATGTCGTTTGCGACATCACTTTGCAAATCGTTGGGGTAAAATCCGTAAACGCCCATCTTTAATAAACAGTCATATAGCCTAAAAACTAACAACACACTAACTCAGAGTAGCCACGAATTGTAAGAGAGAGATATTCACGCGTCAGAGTGCATCTCACTTGTACTTACGCGCTTCACTTGTACTTACGCGCTTGAATAAGTTAGCAGGTTTTTTTCCACCTTTGATGCCTGCTACCTGGAAAACGACCCCGCTTTCAGCTTAGTGAGTATCCATTCCTTTCTAATTTTATATTATACTACCGATCCTAAAAAAAATCATCTTTCTTAAAATCACGTAAGTCTGGGGTGACTGGAATCTCACTCTATAACAAAATATCGACGCGACGACGCGCGACAAACAAACATGCATTAGACCCTGGCAAAATAAATCTACATATAAATACGTGAAGGAAAAGCTTTAGACCCCTTTTTAAGCACACTGCGCTCACGGAAGAATGTGAGATTTGGCATAGTTACAGTTTGTGTGGAGTATGAGTGTTGAAAGCTAAAATCTATATACAGGTGAGTTTTTGATATGGGACTGTATTGCGAAATCCTAAACTATGAGAAATAGCGAAAAGTGTTCAAAGGATTCATAAGCTCGATTTATAAGCAAAAAAACAGCATATTCACATTTTTGAACAATTTGTTACCTACTTTAACAGGGAATCAAACTACTTCATTTGACTATCTATATATACGTGAAAAGGAAACTTTGTGCTCCTTTTAAAGCGTATTACGTGTACGGAGGAGTGTGAGATTTGACATAGGTAAAATGTCTATGGAAAAAAGAGTGCCAAAAGCTAAAATCTATGTATACCATACCTAATATGCTTGACAAATATTGTCAACCATACGAGTTTGATAGTCTGTCCTTTGATTCAGTTTGAATTGACTTCTTCTTCTTGATTATGGCGTTTTCTGTTTATATTTAAATTGACTTACTCTCGCCTATTTATTATTGGTGGTTTTAAAAAGTGACTTCAGTCGAACTTCGACCGCTGGGCGACCACTAGTTATAAATAAATCTATGACTATAAACCACATAATATTCCATTCGTGTTCTGAGTTTAACCACGCATTATCTTGATCGGCTATAACTCGTGAACTAGTTGGCCTTAGATTCTCCTGACAAGCAAAATCATTTTTTATCGTAGAAAGTGGAACTAATTAAGGGCTTTTTGAGTGTACTGTATACAACCCTCAAATATCGCGTAATGGTACACTATTAAGATACCATAGCTGCATCCCGATGACAATGGATTTCGAAATTGTCAATGGAGTTAAAAACTAGCATTTGCTTTCTTCAGTGGTCAGTACTGTTGAGTGACTTCTAATCCTATGGTTTGATATACAGCTATCAAATACGTTAAGATTGTACCTACGAACCAAACGTTTATATAGATAGTTTCTAAAATTACTCGTTGCGGAGCAATTGGTTATAAAAGTATAGGAACCCAAGTATATCGGAAGGAACCTGTACGTACAATGACATATATATATAGAAAATTGTGGGAGAAAAGTCTTCGAAGGAAAAATCATAAGTGAAAAATACGTCGAAGTTCAAGTGTAGAAATCATTTAAAACCGGTTAATTATTATGAAAAAAATCGGCCAAGTGCGAGTGGGATTCGCACACGAAGGGCTCCGTACCACGGTACGATATAAAAATAAACACGTTTCTTGTTATTTTGTAACTTGTGATTTCTTATAACCCCCTTTATTGTTATTTATTATTTTCAAATTTATTTCATTTTAACTATTTGTTGTTATAGCGGCTATAGAAGTACATACTTCACGAAAATTTGAAATGTAGGCAATGCTATCAGTGGCGTGTGGTGGGTTTAGAACATGGCTACGCCAACACGACATGTGAAGTTTAAAATCATTTTGGTGGAATCTTCAAAGTTCAGATATTTACCTTATTATGTCTGAAAGACACGTTTTTCATTGCGCGTTTTTACGCCATCTGTTGGAATTTTACTAACCTAGTCTAACCTATTAGTTTAGTAACCTAGTGTGATTTTGTTTTAGTTTAGTAATAACGTAGCAGATGGCGCTATTTGGCAAAATTATATAATCAAATCATGATTATATAATTTTGTATTTTTGTTTTGTGCTGTGTGAAGATAATACAACTAGTTTTTTATTTAAAAGCAAAGCAAGGTAATTGTGAGAATATCTAAACAAAAAATAAAATAAAATAGGTACCTAACCTATTAGACAAATGAAAAATCTCTATTATTAAAATAACTATTATTTTACCTAATGATTTCACCTTAGTTAAATACATCATAAATACTTATTTATATATAATAAACTCGTCAATGATTTCATTATAAAATAAACCTGACCCAGACCTGAAATATTACGTAATTATGTGTGGATTCGTTTGTAAAAATCATTGTTTATAAAAGCTAATTGGTTTATAAAGCAAGAGATACCTAAGTTCTGTATGATTTTAATTACCTACTTACTTTGTCACTGTGCAATGACTGCGAAATACATTTCTTTCAGTCCATTGAAATCCTCCAAAATTTCCATTTCGTTATTTGACACTTTAATTTCACCTAATTCATCGTTACTTTAATACAACTTTAAAACATAAAACACAACAAATCGCAATGAATGCAATGCAATGAACACAGACAATAATTGAAAACAATAATGAAGTTAGTTTAGCCGCAGAATTCGCAAAGTTCTGCCTGCAGTCTAATTATTACGTACGAATTTCACTTCTATAAGCCTGGCTTAATTTCGAGTATGAAATGCAGTAGGTACTGACCGATGACGATCGAAACGTAAGAGGGATAGATGCCATTCATCACTACATGTAAGAAGAAGACAGACATAAAAGACGTAACTCATTTGGCTTGCCTCACGGCGTGTTCGCAACGTGTCGGTTGGCGTCGGTATGTCGTGATCGGGAAAGAGAGGGAGGCCGGTGATAGGGTATTAAGATAAGTCAGTAACAGTCAGTAATAGCGCGCCATTGTATTATATGCGCGCGCGGGAAATTCAAACACTCAAAAGAGTACAAACTCTTGCGTTTTTCATCATTATTGTAGGAAAATTTTAGACATGCATGGCTTTTTGGCTTTCAAGGAAGACCCG
This sequence comes from Luffia ferchaultella, assembly GCA_949709985.1. NCBI lineage: Eukaryota > Metazoa > Arthropoda > Insecta > Lepidoptera > Psychidae > Luffia > Luffia ferchaultella. The sequence goes on from OX453241.1 coordinate 7,848,173, forward strand.
CGCCTGAATGCTATCACAATTACAAATTACCAAAAACGTCGAAAAAAAAAACATGTTTATTTTATGGGGACCCCCTTTAAATTTCATTTTTTTTTATTATTAATTTTTGTTATAGTACCTAGCTATAGTATTACATTTTTTTTAAATTTAAAGTGTTAGCAATGATTTATATAATTTCTGTCACAGTTTAAAGCTGTCACAAAACACACAAAGTTGACTTATATACTAAAAATCAGTTCCGCGATGGCTTCTGTGGAGGACGGAATATTATTATCGCCTACACGGAATGTTATATGCCTAATAGGTAAATGTGTTTCTTCGTTCACCTAATATAAATATATTAATATTATATAAACTGTCTGGGTCGCCTGTTCTAGCAAATATGTACATCTATACTACGAAAACAACTACTACGATAGTGTAATAATATAACGAAAATTTTTAACCGTACAAGGAAAACATACCTAATTCGATACATAAAAATTATAGCACTGAGAGCCTGGAAATTCTTCCCAAAACACTAAACATTTCAAACCAGTTTTACATAAACAAATCGGTAACCCAAATTTTAAAGTTAGAAGATAAAATGTTCATACGATTACTCTTTTCAGTAAATACGTCCAACTCGTCTGACGTGACAGGTCCAAGGTTACTCAGGATATCAAATACCACGAAAGAGTGCGAGTCAGTGTCACTTTGTGTCGATACCTAGAATGTACGCAGCTGCAAAAAACGCATATACTTCAATTTCAAAGGATTTTAATACACACGTAAGGAATAGAAGACGTGAAAGATTTACAACCCGGGCTAATAAGAAAAACACTTCTTCACCAAAATCCAATTGGAACAGTCCGTTCGTTCGTCCAACGGTCGTCCATTAGGTTGTTATCTGGAACCTAGGCTCTGGGAAGTCTCACATTGATCACATTATAATCAGGAACAAAGAAATATTTTTTGGTACTGTGAAATGAGAACAGGCAAAAATTATAGAATCCAATCACAAAATTATCAGGGGTAAAATTAAAACTCGAACTTCCAAATGAAAACCAATCAACAAAACAAATCAACCACTAGAATAGGAGGTAGCTTCTCTAAGATTAGATCAAGACAACAAAATTAAACTTCCACTGATACTACTCGCATGATTTGCTGATGACTTAATTCTAATAGGAAAAAATATCGTCATTATAGACCGCATACTAAACGAAATGATAAAAACTGTTGAAAACAAGATTAGTTGTAAACGAAGAAAAAACTAAGTTTGTCATACGGGACCCATTCAGTCCGTCGACAAAGAAAGCCTCGTTCTACTAGGAAACGCAATGACACGCCCAGTTCAAGAAATAAAGTACCTAGGCACCTATGTAACAGCAACGCGAGTCAAAAAAGCTACTATAAAAACTAGATGTAAGAAAGCCGTAACCTATCTCAAAATTCTTTTACAGTGTATTCAACAAAGCAAACTAGAATGGAAATCGCAAAACTCATTTACAAAAGGGTTAGCTCATCAGCCATGACTTACGGCCTCAAATTGACCGAGCTAGCAAAAGCCAATCGCTCGAAGCTTTAGACGAAATGAACCGTATTTTGAAGATTATGCTAGAAATAGTAAAAAAAAAATACCACTAACAAAGAAATCTGGTAAATTTTAGACGGAAAAACAATAACAAAGACTATGAAAGTGCGTAAATTCTCCTACTATGGACATATGCTAAGAAGAAAACACCTCATCTAATGCAATGAAGAAAAACAAAATATAGGTTGTCTCATTCATACATGGAAGTGCATCGGAAACCATAACATCAATAACTACACAAACTACGACAAGGAATACTGAAAAAGAACTGCGGTAAACAGAACAACACTAAAAATAATGGCAGAAGAAATCCGATAGTCAGACTCAATACACCTAGTTAATGACTTTGCCCCGAAGAAACGAACTCCCCCGGTTGCAGTAAATACTACCATCCTCTATATGTTACACACTAAATATAGTATCTATATTCCCCTTGCTGGCTTTACGATGCTGGTATTCGGGTCGGCTCAACCTCCTGTCATTCCTATATCCCGACTGCAGCCTACTTACACTCTGTCCTATCTACTATGGCTCACTGGCAGAACTGTTGGCTGATGAGTCATTGGAACAGAACGGAATGGATCACCAAAAACGTCGAAAAAGACACGTTTCTTGTATGCGGACCCTCTTTAATTTTCAACTTTATTTTATTCTTATTATTTGCTGTTATATTCAATGAATGAATTAATATATCATTCGTTTACTGCACTCCTTATTGTCTAAGATCCCGACTTAGATCGTGAGCCCCTTGTCCTTTTTCTTGATGAAATATATGTTTTATAGAAAAAAATATATATAAATATACAAAGCCTAAGTTGATTAACAACCCATATCCTAGCAACGCTGAGTAAGACACGTACAACGCCGAGGCCCAGCAAACTCCCACTATGCCTTGGTAAACACGAGTGGAGGGAGTACGAAGCAGAGCACAAAGAGAACCACGAACATAAGAAGCACTGTATAATGCTTTCTATCTCATTTTCTCCTACGTTAAATCTTATGAATTTATGTGTATGTCTCTTTATATTGTCGCTTTTTCGTTTCATCGACTTTCGAATCACAACGACGCTAAAGAAGTTTTCACTTCAAAAAAAACAACGCCATATAAGGTTAATCATACCCATTTATGCGACTTTAATGCGACTAAATGGTCTCCAAAACCTCTTTAGAATAATTTATATGTATAACCTATTCTACTGATAACTTTCATTGAGTGTCTACGTGTTTTTTATTGTCTGAGTATTTTTAAAGTATTATTTTTATTGTTTGGTTAACTTTGTAGTTTATTTTTCTGTTTCCGAGATTCTTGGAATAATAATGTCAGTTTAATACGGTTTGTGTCTAGAAGAAGTGATATTGATAAGAAAAAGCAATCACGTGTGATAAACAACAAGCGGTAAAAATCAGATGTTTTGTTCCGTACGTCGGTCGTCGCGTCGCTCGGTGTAGTTTATTTACAAATACCTTCGACGGATTTTTATTATGAAGTAAATATATTTTTGCGTCTTGATAAATTTGTACGAGACTTTGTTAGTGTGTAAACTTCTATATTTCTGATGCGCATTGTTATTATTATTAAAATTATATTAACGGATCTTCATGATGAATTGCTTGGCGTGCAGGGCTACTGTGTCTAACGATGAATTGCTGAAATGTGCTCCGTGTGGAGGCATTTATCATTTTAAATGTTTAAACATGAATAAATCCTATTATAAGGGCCACCTAGTTGACCTCAAGCGCTCGTGGTGTTGTCCTACTTGTGTCAATATACCAAAGCGCAGGAATGACAATACTCCAACGCGCAAGGAATTCGAACCTCCGGTGCAGGCTCCGATGTCTAATGTTATTTCTATTGATGACAATAATCCATGCAAGGACGTGATGTGCGCCGATGAGACCCAAGTGCAGCAATCGTCTACATCGGGTGGAACAATCACATATGAGGATTTCGGGAAGCTGCTTGATATAAAATTAAGTGAAATACGTCTATCCTTGTCTCAGGATATCAGAGGTATGATACGGAATGAGGTTGCTGTCTCAATAGCGGGACTGAAATCTGATTTCACAGTAGTGACGGACTTCCTGACCGCGGAGCAACAAGACTTGAAAAATGATATAACAGCTATAAATGATACAGTTAAAAAACTTGTGACAGATAACAGAAAATTCCAAGATATCTCGTTATTAGAGACTAAAATAGAACAATTAGAACAGCAAGCTCGTCAGTGCAACATAGAGATTTGCAATGTCCCTGAAAGGCGCGGAGAGAACCTCATAAAGATACTCCAAGATCTGGGTATGGCGATCAAACAAACCATCACGCATAGCGATATAACTTCGATCCATCGTGTGCCGCACGCTAGTTCCGAGAGTATTCACCCTAAAAATATTGTTGTGAAGTTTAATACCCGTATCTTACGGGATAATTTTCTCTCAGCGTTTCGATCTTATAAAGGGTTTACTACTGATAGGATCGGCATATCGGGAGAGTCACGTAAAGTATATATTAACGAACACTTGACATTAAATAATAAAAAGCTATTTCGGGATACACGTGAAGCTGCCCGAAAACATAACTTTCGTTTTGTTTGGGTCAAACACGCTGTTATCTTCGTGCGCGAAAACGAGACGTCTCCTGTCATTGCTATTCGCACTGCACGTGACTTGTCGAAAATTGCGTCTCATTGTAATAAGTAGTTCAGTACGTTTTAAAAAGTTATTAGTTTTAACTATCATTTTGAAAATCTTATGTGTAAGAGGTAGCTGTATGGGCACTTTTATAAATTACTTAATAGATGCGTTACTAGATTTATATGTTTTCATCTTTTATATTTTGTTTTCTTTATTTACTATGTGTATTGTTGTATACTCCGTGCATTTGTTTGATCTTTTTACTTCAGTAATAATGACTCATTTACATTTGCATTGGTTGGCTGATTGTTGCACTTTGGGCTGGGTGAGTCATGTTGATCATATGTTGCGGTTTATGAGCAGAAATGATTGCTTTACAGTTATCCTTGGACTTGCTACTCTCTATTTAATTTTAGGACAGCTTTTACTGTCATCATTTACTGTTTACTGTGGGGTATTTTGTGAGTGTGAGTTGCATTCTATGCTCAACAACTTATTAAAAACTATAAAGTATAATTTGATAACTGTGCACTCGGATTCAGTTGATTACTGTAAACACTTTTACAGTAAAATATTATCATATAATAATCTACATATGCTTGCCGTAATTTTCAATAGTAATGTTTACAATTTAGTATTTTTTAAATATTTATATATATATTTGTATCGCAATAATAATAATTCTAATTTGATTGGTCTGGATGTAAATGTTGTATTTTTGTGTTATGAATCTCAGAGTAACTCTTCTCTCCCATTCTACTATACTATTCTTACGGATTTGATATCACTATTTTTCTTCTGTTTAATGCATGTACAATACCATCTCATTTATATGTCACATTACTTGTTCACACACTGCTACTGCCACTTATTATCATTAAGAGAACTTTTTAAGCTTTGGGAAACACCTATATTATTATTCAATTCCAATGGCTAATAATATAACTATATATTATCAAAACTGCAGAGGTCTAAGAAGTAAACTGAGCACTTTGTATATGAACATTTTGTCGGAGTGCTACGATATTATTGTGATCACTGAAACATGGTTAGTTCCTAATATTGCTAATAATGAATTTATCGACTCACGATACGCGGTATATCGCTGTGATAGGGATCGAGGTGCATGCGGGAAACTGGATGGTGGGGGAGTTCTGGTGGCCGTACGCCACGGTCTGCAGGCTAAACGCCGCGTACTGCAATTTACTCCTTTTTCTGATAGCAACACATCAATTTTACTACCCATAGTAGACTATCTTGTTATAGAATTTCCTTCAAGGGTACCTGGTAGACATCACATACTTAGTGCTCTGTATTTGCCGCCTAATCAGCCCTATACCACTTACAAGTCATTTTTAAATTCTTTACAATCCACCCTTATGTCCGATGATGTTGATAAATTTTATATAGTGGGTGATTTTAACATACCTACTCTTGAATGGGATTGCATCGGGGGAGTATCTGTTATTCCTAAGGTGACAAGTGTAAGTGGTCCCATTGATAGATATATAATAAATTTTTTGTCATTGATAAATGCTTCTCAATTCAATCACGTCAAAAATAACAGAGGCCGAATTTTAGATTTATTTATTTCTAACTCGAATGACTGTGTGTGTGATTTGCCCTCCAACCCACTAATACCTCTTGACCTTGCTCATCCACCGATATGTGTGATTGCTTCTGCTGATGCTCACTTTGAATCTATGGCTCGTCAGTCTCCTCTTAGGTATCGTTACTGTGAGGGTGATTACATTGCTATCAATAATGATATAAGCGCTATGGATTGGAACAGAGTTTTAAATCATTTGCCGTCTGAAGTTGCTGTTGATTTATTTTATGAACATATCTATAAGTTTATTAAGGCGCATATTCCTAATCGACCTGTTAAATCTCATGAATTTCCTGTGTGGTTTTCTCGTCCACTAATTCATATATTTAAAAACAAAAATAACGCATGGGTAAAATGGAAAAAATACAAAAACAAATCAGATTATGACATATTTGCGCTTTATAGACGTAGGTTTAAATTATTAAGTAAAGAATGTTTTCAAAAGTATATGAGTTTTGTGGAGGGGGGCCTGCGTAGGGACATGAGAATATTTTGGTCATACGTTCGTGGTTGTAGGGATAAATCTGGAATTCCTAACTTAATAAGATATAAAAACATTGAGTCTAGTGAACCGGAGAATATTTGTAATTTGTTTTCGAAATTTTTTAGTTCTGTTTATGAGTCATGTAATAGCCTCAATTTAGACTCATTGCCGAGTGAAATTAATGACAATGCAAACGTTTTCTCAGATATTCAGATAACTAAAGATACTATTACTAATGTACTTAAATAATTGGACGTTGCCAAGGGCTCGGGCCCCGATGCCATACCCCCATTTTTTCTAAAACATACTGCAGATACTATCAGTGAACCTCTTGCTATCTTATACAATAAATGCATTGGCGATGGGATCCTTCGTCCTGTATGGAAAACTGCTAATATTACCCCTGTTCATAAAAATGGTAGTAAAAATGAAGTTGAAAACTATCGTCCTATTTCTCTGCTGTCTACACTATCGAAAGTATTTGAGAGGCTGGTTCATAATGCGATCTATCCGAGTCTACACAAAATTATTATACCTGAGCAACACGGATTCGTCAGAAAACGTTCCACTTTGAGTAACCTTGTAGTTTATACTAATTTTCTCTTTGAGAGTATGGATAGTCTTAAACAGGTTGATTCGGTTTATACTGACTTTTGCAAGGCTTTCGATAAAGTGGATTACGCAATATTACTTAAAAAAATTGCTTTCAACGGTATACGGGGCAACTTGTTGCGTTGGTTTCAATCTTATGTCACAAACAGAACGCAGAAGGTTGTAATTAATGGCTTTGCTTCAAACGTGATAACTGTGACTTCTGGTGTGCCTCAGGGATCCATTCTAGGCCCATTATTGTTTATTTTGTATATCAACGACATTGGCGTTTGTTTCAAAAATTGTCACTATTTACTTTATGCAGATGATTTGAAGATTTATTGCAATATTAACAGTGTTAGTGATTGTATCAAACTTCAAAATGATTTGGATAACCTATCAGTGTACTGCATCGCTAACAAATTGCAACTAAAATTATCTAAATGCAAGTCTATTACTTTTACAAAAAAGATTAATATCATAGATTTTTCATATGTTTTATGTAAGAAGCCTTTAAATAAGGTATCAGTAATTAAGGATCTTGGGATCATGTTAGATTCTAAGTTACACTTGGATGTTCATGTCGACCATATAACAAAGAAAGCTTTTCAGCTTTATGGCTTTGTTATGCGTACTTGTGTTAACTTTAGTAGATCAGCCTCATATATTTATCTTTATAAATTTCTTGTTAGATCACAACTTGAGTATGCGACACCAATTTGGAAACCCTTCTATGATAAATATAGTAATCAGATTGAATCAGTTCAACGTAAGTTTCTTCGTGCTGTTGATTATAAATGTCATCGAATGAGATCGTCCTATTCTCAGTTACTCAAAAAATTTTCACTAACATCTCTCAGGGAGAGAAGAGTGCTCATGGATGGGATGCTATTATATAATCTTTGCCACAGCAGATTTGATTGTAATCGATTGACCAAACAAATTTATTATCGAATACCTAGCAGCTCGAGGCGTATACGTACAACGTACCCTCATAAATTGTTCATGCCTGCGCGCACTAGATCAAATGCTGGTAAGCGTGCGCCTCTGTGTCGCATTATGAAAACATATAATAAAATTTTTTATGATATTGATATATTTAAACTGTCACAAAGATTATTTAGGAGGGACATTTTGGCAGCTTTAGCTGAACATTTATGACTTTTTTTTTTTGTTTAGTGTTTGTTTTTTCTAAATTCTGTTTAGTTTAAGTGTTTTTCATTAATTTTTTTGTTATATTATATATTGTATGTTGTGTATGTTGGCAGCTCTCAATGAACTTTTATGTAACTAATTCGTGGACAGCGTAGTTGACTGTGCAATTATTATAAACTGTTTACTTATAGTTAGATATATAAGTCTTATTGTACACGTTGTTTGTTGTCCTAAATAAATAAAAAAAAAAAAAAACATGAAAACTGCTTAAAATGTTTCCTTTAAAATAAATCTCGTATTTTGGTATATTCAATGAAACCTTCTTCTTCTTAGTTATGGAGTTCTCTGCATTTAAAGCAATTTCGCCAGAGTCGAGGTTTCTGTTCGAATTTTTAATAAAAAATAACAAGAATAGTCAGCGTAGCGTTATTATGGAGCTTTTTCAAAATATCGCCAGAAACCACGACGTTCCACGTGCGCCATTTTGAAAAAAAAACTCCTCAATGAAACCTATTATGTCAACCTATTATGACTCTTCTTATGTAGATCAATGTATTATGTATTTATTATTTAATTTACAGTTACCATGGCAACGTAACGTGAAAGTCTACAAACAAGGTCCGGCATTTCACTTACGCTTTCTACAAAAAAATGTCTCGCTTGGCGAAATTTTACTTAGCGAACATTCCACACCGTTCAAACGAGTTACCTTCGATTTAGACCGACTGAGTTATCGATAAATTTGGTTACAGATTTTAAAGAAAGTATGATGACATTCTAAAATGAGAAAAATCTCTCTTGCGCACAGGCCTACTCCTCATCAAAATGAAATAAATTTAATAAAAATTAGATTTTATAAAATGGCATGCAAAATATGCACATTTAATCGTTAAAGATAGTTATTAACCTTTACTTAAATAAATAAAATGACAGTAGTTTAGAAGAACGAGGAATTCGACGAAATGAAGAAAAAGAGAAGAAGTGAAGTTTACATCGATCGCCTTGACGCAAAGGGTCGCTGACGTCGCGACATTGAAACGTTCACAGCGCCATCTCTGATTACATGTAACAGTTTTATCTCCATATTTTCAATAGATAGAGACAAATACAAAGCAAAAATTGTGGAAAAGAAAAGGACACGAGATTACAATTAAAAGGATGCGAGATTCATCTGTATTTTTATTTGTTCAATTATTATAAAACTACAAAAGTTCAGCTGGTGGTTTTCGAAAAGGTACTTCAAATGAACAATATCAATCTATAAGAAAACCGGCCAAGTGCGAGTCGCACTCGCGCAATGAGGGTTCCGTTCCGTACAAACATGTAGGTATATAAGTAAAAGTAAGTTTGATTTTGTTACAGCTTAAAGGTATTACAGACCTGAGTATTTGATATGAATTTCAATTTAATACCTTAACGAGTTCATGAGGAAAGGGGTAATAAGTTTAAAATTATTTAAAGTATTTTTATTATATACCTATGATGTAACTAAAAATTTATGCTTTTCGCAATTTTTCCTTTATCTGTGCTATAAGACCTTGCTTCGTACCAAATTTCAAGATTCTGAGTTTACGGGAAGTACCCTGTAGGTTTTGATTCTTTAGCGAGTATAGAAAATTTGCAGCATAAACGGCTGTATTTTTGCAGCATTTGCAGCATAAACGACAGTACACCTGAGTATTTGATATGAATTTCAGCTTGATACCTCAAAAAGGGTCTTGATACAGCGACAGACAGACGCACAACAAAGTGATCCTATAAGGGTTCCATTTTTTCTTTTTGAGGTCGGAAACCCTAAAAAAAAAGACTATTTTATAGTTTTTTCGAAAGTTATTATGCCTACAAAGTTTTACACAACATAATTGACCGAGCCTGTTTTTCGGACTAAAATATTGTTGTTAAAATACCTAAATATATAATCGAATGGACCTAAAATGCCTCAGAAGTCATCCTTGATAAATCTGTAGAATTGTATATGATTTATATAATAATATATTACTTAATTAATATATTATTGGGTACGAAAAAGTGTACGAATGATTGAATGTGAAAATCAAACGTCTTTTTCATAGCGAGGTTAGAACACTACCTTTATAATACTTAGCACTGTGAGGTGTGCAAAAAAGAACTAAAAAAAAAACCGTTTAAAAAAAAAGTTGTCTAAAAAGATAATTTTTAGGAATATGTAAAAGTACAGTTATCTACTTATTTTTCTTTTTTTAGAACACCGCCTTTTTAATATTCTTTTGCTAACTACCTACTACTACTAATCTCATTTTATTGGTTCAAATTATCTGTATAATGTATTTTGTCTGTTTCTGCTTGTTATCTAAAATAAATAAAAAAAATCCATATTTTCTTAATTTACTATTTTTTCTATAGTTTAGAATTTTCTAGAAAATTACACAATATCGGTATAGATGTGTAGTTTATGCAAACGAAACCACGGCTCGTCATAAATCGTCAAGAGCGTACACGGGAATTCGTATGGAGGTAAATTCTTGAAAGGTGCTCTTAATGAGAACATTGGATCCTAGAAGCTAACGTAGCGCGTAGGTAACATCTAGTAAGTGAGTTGTTTTCCCTTTATGCGTCATTAGTGAAACGGGAGAAAAATCTGTTTTGACAAAAATATTCAGTGTGCATTTTTTGTCAAAACTGACGTTTCTTCTAAAAACCTTTTCTATAACGTTAATCTACCAATTAACGTGTCGTAATAGCCCGAACGCAGGACACATGTTTCAAATTTATAAGGCCATGTGGCCGTGGTTCGAATCCGGGTGTGTACCAGTGGGCTTTTTCTGTAACTATCACTGACTCCGTGCTTCGGAGAGCACGTTAAGCAGTCGGTCCCGGTTGCTGTCAAAAGATGGCGGTCGTAACAATCCATCAACCCGCATTGGAGCAGCGTGGTGGATTTAAGCTCAAAGCTCCCTCATCTTGATGGGAGGCCTAAGCCCCTGCAGTGGGGTATACAAAGGGCTGGTGAAATGGAATAGAGTCTATCAATTGACGTTGAAAGGATATTTAAGTGAATCGAAATGGAAGCGGAATAAAGAATACACGGATTGAAGTTTTGTTTCATGAATTAATGTTTATACCTACTCTAATCCCTTAAGCATTTAAAAAAAAATGTAAACAAACCTTATAACGGATGTTTTATTGTACCCCATTCTCCTAAATTAGTCAGAGCAGCGTTTGCAAATGCATTACAATAAAACATGCAATATAATAGGTACTTCAGGTATAAGAATGTATATTATAGAATTCAGAACTACATATGAGTCAAAATGAATTTGTCTCTCTTGGTTTTTTTTACATTGATATGTTAGGATCTCAATAGAAACAAAGAAATCCTTATAGGATCACTTCGTTATCCGTCTGTATGTATGTCAAGACCACTTTATTCAGGAATGCGCGCAGGTATCAAGTTCAAATTTATATCTAGTACTTAGGTCTACAGTGAAATGAAGCTGTAAAAAAATTAAGCTTCGAAGTAAACTCAATAAAAAAATATGGCCATTTATATCGCTTATTTTGACATTCGCAAGAAAATCAAAACCTATACGGCACTAGTTCCCGTTGACCTAGAATAATTAAATTTGCCAAGTAGCAAGGTCTTATAGCACAAGTAAAGGATTAAATCCGAAAATCGTACATTTTTAATCATATGCAGACAAACATATATACACGTAACATTAAATACAACATAATGTTCAGAACCATACAATGAGCTATTCTAGTTCGTTTACCTTTATTTAAATCCTAGATGAATAAAGTATAGGTGAAAAAAATACGTACGCCACAGTCAATTTTGATACTTAAACGCCAAAAAGTTATCGAATTGCAAGAGAGGCCGTTATAGAAACTATTAAGTTAATTAACTAACTAAGTCCCCGTAAGTAATTTCGGAGTTTGATTAATTCGCCGCGCCAAACAATAATGACCTATATATTCTAAACTTTATACTAAACTGGGATTAGTTGAAAATCACACAAGTCACATTCAATAAGCAGTAATAAATGAGTTAATAAATTAGCTAACTCTAAAAGCTTTTAGTTCTTTACCTACTTCGAAAGGAGATAAATGGGAGGGAAATATTGACTAGAAATCGTTTCTGGCAATTTGAGACGGTATGTTTGTTCACCTGAATTCTGGATAGTGGTATCACTACTCCTTCCTCAAAAGAAACCCTGGAACTTCTAGAATCAATTCTGTTAAACTCGATTAACTTATATGTTAATTGCTTGGTGGATAACTTTAACGTAGCTAAGTAATTAAGTAGATAGAAACCAACCATAAGGTTCTTGCGAAAAAATACGTTGCAAAAAATCTCGTTCGTGACAATGGAGTAGAAACTAGAGCAAGCTGAGTGTGGTAACGCAGCGCCCGCCGCCGCCGCTCCCACGGACACTTTCATTTATTTATAAAACAACATTTGTACCTGTTACTACTTGAGTGGCCGGTATTACGTATGATGTAAAGGAATAACTACAGAACATCGATGAAAGAATATATTTCCTTTTGCCGTGCGAACCCGCACAGGGCGGAATATGTCTACTGAGTTTGGATGCACTACGAAATCAAACCAGTTTTAATTTTTTTTTGTTCATTTTCATAACAAAATAGAAGTGTCTGTCTGTAATTCCAAAATAAAGGCTCATATAGTTATTTGCACCTTACCACAACCCGAAAACGGGGAATTTAAAGTTTTTGTCTACTATATGTTTGTTTTACGAGACGAATCTCCGATTCGGCTGAGTCGATTTTTATGAGACTTTTACTCGCAAGCAGAGGAATCATCAGAAAATATTATAGCTAGTGTTTTTCCGGAAATATTTAGGGTGCCTACCTGAATAAACTTAAATAACATTGAAAAGTTTGTCTGTGATCTCGAAATAAAGACTTTTTCTTCTTCTTCCATCGATCTTCTTCTTTTATTTTTGGCTACTATCTCGAATTTGATAACTTTGCCAGTGTCTAGTTATAAGACTTTTGATTACGTGTTTTGAAAATGTTTGTCTGTCTGTTTGTCCAGACTAATCTCCTAAACAGCTAAACCCATTATGACGGAACTTTCACTGGAAGGTAAAGACTTTTTAAAGAATATTATAGGCTACTTTTTATTCCGGAAACATTTAGAGTTCCTGTGCGAACTTGAAAACCGTAAAACTTATTAAAACCACGTGAGCGAAGTCGCGGTTGTTCGCTAGATTTGAATAAACAATCAATCAACCAATCAAATATCTTTATTTCGTAGTTTTATAACATAATCTTTAAATAGGTCACAAGAGGGAATTTATAACTTTATGGAAAAACGTCAGCACAAAGGCGCATTCTAAAAGTGCTGATTTCTCTTAGAAGAATACGCAAGAAACTGAGGAACGCTCTTTTCAACAATATTATAAACAATTTTTTAACAATAAAATTAATATTATTAAAACAAACCGATAGGCGAGCGGTTTACACACATGGATTTTTATCATCTAAGTAGTTTGACACTTTATAATATGCTTTTATATAAAACTTTCGTTTTATTGTAGTATTAAATTTTTTAAGGGGTAGATCTTGAATTTCAACTAGGATCTTATTGTAAAAGTTATTACATATATGTTAATTCGAAATAAAAATGTCTTAATAAAATGTTTAATTGTGTTGTCATGAAGCTTATATACACATTGTGCCTCCGTGGCTGTTAGTTGTGAGGTACGATTTACGTTTTACGAAGTAAGTACATAAGTATTTGTGTTCTTTATCACCAAAAAATTTAACTTTTTAGTTAACCTCAATTTATTTTTCTGTATAATATAAAAACAAATTAACACTTTTCGGACTTTTTCTTTTACTTGTGCTGTCAAACCTTGCTTCTTGCTAAATTTTATGATTCTAAATCAACGGTAAAGGGTACCCTACAAGTTTGGATTTATTTGTGACTATTAAAAATGGCCGTATTTTTAGATTGCGTTTGGCTTGATTTTTTTTTACAGCTCCAAGGAAACGTAGACTTTAGTATTGGGTATTAATTTCAACTTGATAGGTTCCTCCACACATTCCTGAGAAAAAGGGACACACAGACAGACGGACAACGCAGTGAGCCGATAAGGGTTCTTTGTTTCCTTTTGAGGCACGGAACCCTAAAAAAATACATTCAAAGCGGGAAAAAACCTTCATTTTAACTCATTACAAATCTTTAAAAGATGTACCTGAACTTCTTTTTTTAGTTATTTTTCTATGTTGAAATGTGTTTGATACCTAACGTTTATTAATATTAATTTATTTCTCAGAGGTCGATGATATTTGGCACAACAATAATTCTGTTTTGAAGTCATTAGCTTCTGAACACGAACGTAGGAGGATCTGGGCGGTCGACGCTCCCACGTATGGGCACGAACGTATCATACCTAATATTACCACTAGAAGATAAACGCCTCCCTAAATAGGTAGCTGTATGGATTTTAAGTTAAAACGTATTGTTATATTACAGGATAAAATATTGAATGAAGTAAATAAACAACAGCATCGACGTTACTATTTATTTTAACACTAATGACAACAAACATAAGTTCTATGAGTGCACTTTACATAGATAGTATAGGTACCTATGACGACGATAACTTCGTAGATTTGCATAAAGAATTTAAGCTTTTTCTTAAAATTAACGTGGTCAAATCCAGTCAGCTGGAGAAGTTTACGTCATTTCACGACTCATCGATATAAATAGACAACTGAATTCATTTCCGTGCAAAATTATTAGCATATAACCAAAAGCAAAAGCCTTAGTCAGATACATACTTTGACAGTAGACGTACCTCTACGTTCTCTGTACCTACGGAACTGTGTGCAGGACAGGCACAATTTCACAGGTGTACGTGCACTGTACGTGCATAGATCGAATAGACAATTTGTGCGCGTCTCCGTGTTGTGTGTGATAGTGGCCGCTTGCGAGTAAACTGTAAACATGCATTGTGAAAACATAATGATATTACCAAGCTCTCGGCATCCTGGCTCATCTTTTTCTACACATGGTGCGGCGGTGGTCCGTGCCGCGAGGGGTCACAGCGCAGGTGAGTCCCGCGGGAGCCACATCCACCTCGCCCGCCGCTCACGGCCGCGACATCGCGCCGCATTCCATCACCGCATCCGTGCACAACATATGATCGGCCCGCCTGCTCCCGTTGACGTCACGCGCTTTCTCGACACTTCACAAGGTTATATAGGTACACCGCGGCACTGTAACGATATAGTTTGTGGTAACGATACACACACCGCTACGCTTGGTTCGAACTTCGCCAGCACACTCGTTGTTCACACGACAATCTTCTTCGCTTCCTAAATCGATAGATTCACACGTTCATGCGAGAAAAACGAAGCGATCGCGTGCTCGTATACGATTCACAACACACTGAACCAACGTAGGTAGCGACTTTCGCGCACGAACTGAGTGAACCGCGTCCGGTCCGCGTCGTGGCACCTCTATAGACCCATAGACTCGTGCGCCGTGTAACGGCACCGCGCCACCCCGCACCACCGCACGGTGTGGTTTGGCCTTAGTTGCGGTCATCCTAGTTTTATGTTCGATTTTGGTGGGTTTAATCATAATGAAGCACTCTAAGAAAGACCTGTTTTGATATCTTACTTAGTTTAAGAGATACTATTTTTTTTAAAGGTCACTGAACTTCAAGAAAAACGTTTTTGTCTGTATATTCCGAAAAAATTTAAATTCTCGATTGAAAAAAATTTACATTAATTGTCGATTTGAAATGTATTAGATAGTATAAACCGCAAGTTTTTCACTGCACTAGAAAGCGAGAAAATGATGATTTTGTAAATTTCAAAAAAAAATAATATAAAATTAGTTAATGTAATGGTCGCATTTTATATATATTATAGTACTATACCTTCAAATTATTAAATATCTATCTAGCGAGATCTCGGAGATATTGCATTTCTAAGCTTTTCGTTGGTTTCTATGGAAATAGGGTTGTCACAAAAAGTATACGAAAGTATTGTTTACAGGCGGTAATTAACATGACTTAATACCATTATTCTTCTCTGTATTACTAAGGCTGACTACCATCAATGAGCGTCTAAGAAATACTATCTCAGCCACTTTATAACATCCATTTAAGTTAATAACGAGATAAATATTTGGTTCTGACAGTCGCCTGCTGACAGTTTGTGAATTATTCTCATTGTCAGATTGTATCAATATTTCGTCTGTTGTAAGCGCGACTTCATCAGCTTCCATACTATTGAATTCCGATGGGTAATAATTAACATTTGTCGTTGTCATTTTTAAGAGACGGAGAATTTTATTCGGTAGGAAACGTTTACTTTTGTTTTTGACATGTGTTAAATGCCAATCACGTTACATAAGGATCGGACGATTCTAGTGCACGGTGAAACAAATGTGTGATGGTTGTTTCTCGATCTAATTTCCGTGTATGATGTTGTCGATCATAACGCCAACACTTCTGCCTAGGCTCACCTGCTTGCTCGGACAACATACTTATTGGTATTGCGCTGCACTCTATAATTTGCTGACCATGACTTAGTATTTAATGTAGAGTGACGGACATATAAAACCAGTTATATGTTTGTACATACTTTGCAGCAACAGATTTACAATATTCTTCAAATTTTACAGCATGGATTGTTAACTCACTCCATAGAGCTATCGAAACAGTATGCAGATCATCCATCAGCTATAATTATTTGCCTAAAATGTCTGCAAATGTTTTATGATTTCGGTCAGAGAGTGCTGTTTGTGGGGTGTTTCCGTCATTTGTCGTTCCTGCATTCGGACGAACGATATGTATCAATTCAAGAGCAACATTTTCACTATTATTTCAGACTGTATAGTCTTTTTTCGTTACTCAACACTTGTGGCTTCCAGTGAATTTTTAGTCACCCTCCACTTCATAACTGCTGGATCCTTTTTATACTTTACATAAAATACTGATCCATGGTCAGCAAATTATAGACTGCAGTGCAATATCAGTAGGTATGTTGTCCGAGCAAGCAGGTGAGTCTAAGAACAAGCACCAGACTGGCGTTATGATCGACAGCATAATACACGGAAATTGGATCGAAAAACGACCATCACAGATTTTTTTTCGCCGGGCACTAGAATCGTCCGATCCTTATCTGACGTTACTGAAACTTCGTACACGCCAAAAAAAAAACCTTACCTATACCGAATAAAGTTCTGCGTCTCTTAAGAGTGACAACGGAAAATGTTAATTAGCACACATCGGAATCTAACAGTATGGAAACTGATGAAGTCGCGCTAACAACAGACGGAATGTTGATACAAACTGATAATGAGGATAATTAGTAAACTGTCAGCAGGGAACTGTTAGAAACAACTATTTGTCTTGTTATTTACTTAAATCGATGATATAAAGTTGCTAAAATAGTATTTTTCAGCTAGTGATTACATTGTTTGACAACCCTAACCTAAATCTTTAAAATTAAATATTTTACATTGTTTGACAACCCTAACCTAAAACTTTAAAATTAAATATTTTAGAGATCCTGTGGTTGTCGCATCTTGTTTTTTTTTTGTGGTAGTACTTAGTACTGAAATTAACATATACGCATTGAAAAAAATGCGACCGTGAAAATATTCTGGTACAATAACAATAAAAATATAATTACAATAAAATATTCTAAATAATCATGCTTTAAATATTTATTTTTTGTAGGGATATATACGATCCTACTTACTACACTTCGCTTACGCTCGGGCTCGTTATGACGACGGTATAACGGACTTGACATCTATTATTTCTGCTTGTTTCCATACAATACATCCAAAACGTATCAAAACATTCCTACCCACCTACTGTGCGTACTGATATTATACAACAATGACATAAACATCGGTTAAACTTATTTGACGAATTTATTACATTATTATTATTTATTAGAAATGTTCATGCTAACAACCAATATATCATTATTATTTTATTTCAATAAAATTATCCTTGTAGCAGTGCCCGTGTAAATATCGAAGTGAATCCACCCTGCCATTAGGCTGCCTTAATTATATAGTACCAGTTAACATATGCAATGTTCTCATCAATAATATTCTTTACATGATAGATGGCAGTATATTAAAAAAAAAATTAATTCAATAATAAAAATAGTTCAGTAACAAATTATTATAAAACAAAGTATTTTTGTGTCTATCATTGGGAGGATTTGCCAATAATCACCACGCTTGGCAGGCGGGTTGGTGATCGTAGTATGTAGTTTCACAGAGATATGCTGCTGCCCATCTTCTGCTAACCTGGATTAGTCGCCTCTTACGACATGCTTCCCGGGAGCGGTGCGGAATTGTATTCCCCGCACCGTCCCCACACGGTCGGGACCTAAAGCACCATACAGGGGTTAATTGGATGCGGAAGGCAGAGGACCGTGTATAGTGGCCAGTCTTGGAGAGGCCTATACCCTGCAGTGGAGAGACACGGGCTGATGATGATGATGATGAAAGTATTTTTAAGTCAATAATATAAAAACATTATGATACAGCATATGATATATATATATATATATATATATATATATATATATATGTTCAGCATATATATATGCTGAACATTATACATAGTGAACAAATAAAGAAAGAACGTAAATATATACCTACTCTTGCAGATATATACATATTCGTTCCGTGTCTGGGTGTGAAATATCTATATTATGTATGTGCAAGAGTTGTTCAATATATAAGACATCAACGCAGGCTAAGTGAGCAAGATTCCAAATGCATGGCACAAATGCAAAAAAAAAGTTTTATTAGTAACAGTGACGGAAAAATAGTTCGCTCAGAATCAAAAAAAGGCCGGTCCGATAATGTTAACGCAGATCGAATGCGACCAAGACCTTAGTTGAGTAGAGCGGGTTCGTCATCGTCAGTAGGTACAGGGAACGCATAAAACAATCACAACTCACCATGCAATGGGGAAACAGGATGGTGGACAGCACGTACAATGTACATGTACGGGGTTAAACAGCCACCCTAATTTGGACCGAGTATGAAATGTAAACTTGTAGACTTTGCGAAAATTGTGAATAAATACATAGTCACTTCAATTTTGATATCGAATTCACGTAAATATCTGCGGGACGGCCGGTAGGCTGTGCCTGTTTTTTTTTGTAATTTCGTACGCCAAATATGTACTTGCTGTGAACAGTCTAAATGAATTATTGGAGTTTATACAATAAACATTATTAAAAGATTTTTAGCTCGATTCTAGTTTTAATTCACGAATTCTATCATAAGCAAATAACAAAATGAGTGACTCTCAGCAACGTAACATACAAAAATATATAAAAATTATATAATCTGAAGACAATTTTTATTAATTTTGCGATTCAAATCATTTGCTAAAATGTTATATTAGATCTTAACCTATGAAGTTGCCGTTTTGTATGAAAAAAATTAAAGTAATTTTTTTTTCAAACATCTTTATTCCTGTTATTCAAAGTAATCACCCGTGCAATCGATGCATCTTTGCCAACGCAGTGGCAGTTTATTTGATGCCCTTCTTGTAAAAATCAACTGGACTGGCAACAAACTCTTCAAATGTATTTTTTACTGTCTCTCGAGAATTGAATTTTTTCCCCGTTAAAAAGTTGTCCAAATTTTGAAAAAAGTAATAGTCGGTAGGTGCAAGGTCTGGTGAGTACCTATGCACCCAATTTTCGCAGCTTGGAGACTGTTTGTTGTGCAGTATGGGGTCGCGCGTTGTCGTGAAGGAGCAGCAGGGACGAGCGATTGACCGAAGCTGGTCGCAGACGTGCGAGCTTCTCCATCATTGTCTTCAGTTCTTCACAGTACACATATGCAGTAATGCTCATGCCATTTTGTAAAAAGCTGTGATAATCACACCAGCACTAGACCACCAAACACTGACCATCACCTTTTTAACCCCCGACGAAAAAAGAGGGGTGTTATAAGTTTGACGTATGTATCTGTTCGTGGCATCGTAGCTCCCAAACGGATGAACCGATTTGGTTGCGGATTTTTTCATATAAACGGTAAATTAGTCGGGAGTGTTCTTAGCTATGTTTGATGAAAATCAGTCCAAGATGGCCGCCGCCACAAAATGGCGACATCATATTTTTTCACACTCCATCAATATGGCTATCACATGAAAGGAATGGACTAGTAGAATACTATACACTATGACAATTTCAAATCCAAGATGGCCGCCAGCACAAAATGGCGAATTAAATTTTTTACACTACTCCATCAATGTGAGTAGCCTCATTCATAGTTTGCAGGAAAATCTAAATGAAAATCCTGTCTTTAAACTGTGGAAATCTGAAAATATTCGTAAAGTGAAAATGCGTATAAAATTTGTTGCTTAATTTTACTGAGAACTAATAAAGTTAATTGATCTAGTGGTGACTATGGTAGCCACAGATGGTAGCCTACTTATATCAAGGAGTCAATTTCAACTTATGGCCTAAATTTGATTCAGATTTAAAAAACATACCTAGTAATGCGATGATCTATAGTATAGAACCGTCGTCTCCACGCGAGTTCGACTAGCACGTGACCGGTTTTTATTAGGATGCATATTATGCACGTTTATTATAACTTATAAAAATATAATTTATTTAGTATTCAATTGAATCAGCGTCGCTTCCTCAGACCTAGTAAATGTCGGGAGTGTTCTTAGCTATGTTTGATGAAAATCAGTCCAAGATGGCCGCCGCCACAAAATGGCGACATCATATTTTTTCACTACTCCATCAATATGGCTATCACATAAAAGGAATGGACTAGTAGAATACTATACACTATGACAATTTCAAATCCAAGATGGCCGCCAGCACAAAATGGCGAATTAAATTTTTTACACTACTCCATCAATGTGAGTATCGAATGAAAGGACTTGACTAGTAGAATACTATCATCATCATCAGCCCATTTTACCCCACTGCAGGGGCTTAGGCCTCCCCCAGGGTGAGGAGGGGGGCTTGGAGCTTGAGTCCACCACACTGCTCCACTGCGGGTTGGGAACTGTAACGACCGCCATCTATTGACAGCGTCCGGGACCGACTGCTTAACGTGCCCTCTGAAGCACTAAGTAGAATACTACACACTATGACAAATTTCAAATCCAAGATGGCCGCCACTAGAAAATAGGGAATTACTTTTTTTCACAAATCCCTCAAAATTGGTAGCAAATGAAAGGGCTTGACTAGTAGCATAATGTTCACTATTTTGAAAGGGAATGAGGAATATTAACTAACGAAATGAAAACTAAATACTTGAAAAATATTTTTTTGTCTGATTATTTATGAATTAGTTTAACTAGTTTAATTAGTTTAACTAAATAAAAGTTTAAATATTTTGAAATAAAAATTAAATTAAAAATTTTAAAAACCCCCGACACAAAAAAAAACCAACCTTTAAAACGTGTGAAATAATACAAGTTTGTTCATTGCCTAGTGATTTTTGACCCTTAAAAGCGTCGGGGACCTCTAAGTAAACTTAAAATACCTAATAATTAGCGGTCCCCGACGCTTTCAAGGATCAAAAATCACTAGGCAATGAGCAAACTTGTATGATATTATTTCACACTTTTTAAAGGTTAGTTTATTTTTTGTGTTAGGGGTTTTAAAAATTTTTAATTTAATTTTTAGGGGTTATTTTTCGTTTAACACAGTGCATTGGTGCTGAACTAGGATCTGACCAACTTGCTGAGCGCTTTCGATTGTCGAACAGAATCCATTTTTCATCACAGGTAACAATCCGGTTCAAAATTCCTTAATTTCTATGCCTGTTGAGCAACGTGAGGCAGGTCTCGACGCGTACGTTGCGCTGGCGATCGTTAAGTTCGTGGGGTACCCATTATTAAGCTTTTTTACTTTGCCAATTTGTCGCAAATGCTCCAATTTTATTTTGATGCTAAGATCAAAAGCTGCTGCTAGTTCAGCTATAATTTGAGTATCATCAGCTTCCACAATCACCTTCAATTCACCATTGTTGACCAAAGTTTCCTACGAGGTTCATTATTGAAGTCATAATTTCCAGAACGGAAGCGGGCAAACCAATAACGGGTAGTGCGTTCGTTTTTTAAGTTCTCTCCGTAAACGTTGTTGATGTTACGTGCCGTTTCTGCCACATTAGTGCCACGATGGAACTCATATTCCATAATTACATAAATTTTTAAAGTGTCCATTATGACGAAAAATGTTCAAATGTAATGAAAACACAACGCTAATCAATAAACAAAAGACTGACTTTGTAAAAAGAATGTCATGTTTTTAAAACAAACTTAATTTGAATTTAGAATCCACAGCCAATCAATCATTTATTTTTTTTTTTGTTTGAAATGGCCAGTACGGAAGAACGGCTACTTCATATGTTAAGACCTAATATAACACGTACTTAAAAATCTTGGATAATATACCTGATAACAGTTACTTTAAATTAAAATGTAATTTAATAACTAAAAATACCTACAAATTAAAAATACTATCTTAATAATGATAACCCGAGAAAATTTTAAAGAACCGACGGGTCCAGGGTGCCAAGGATACTTGCCGCGTTGCTGCGCTGTATTGCAACACTGATCCTCTACAAGGTATTCCTTGCTCAAAGGATCTGTCGTCAATGCATACAAATCGCTCACAAGTAATTTGATATCCTTGGACCAGGGTCTCATCGTTTCGACGGCGAAGGAATGAAATGGTAACGATCTAAAAGTTCTACATGCTTGGCTATTTTTCTACGAGCCGCCCCGCCCCGTCTTAACAGCTACTAAAGTTTTTTCCTTGTTTTTTTTTTTATATAACCTTGGCCCAAAGTATCCACGCAAATTATATCCCAACCAAGAGCTCTACCACTTTTTATCATCTGAAGTGGTCTCGTATTTTTGTTGAATTTCTGAAGTATTTTACAAATCACATACAATGTTTATAGTCAGAGTCATCATTGGTAGAGAACTAACGCCAACCAATTGAAGTTTTCCTTTAGAAGTGAATACTGACAAAGTTTAAAGTACTCTCTTTAAAGTATTGTTACGCCAACACTGACGTTGGGTTCGTAAGATCAGAATAGATTACGTGGTGACACGTGGAAAAACAAGGTTTTTATTTATCACAATATTAACAGTAATTTGCACATGTATATCACTTTACAGTTTTTCACTTCTTTCGCTGGACTATAACTCCGCACTACTGGACTTGCCAACGTCGAATGTCGCGCGCCTTATTTACCTGTCAACCATCGTCGAGAACATTCTTAAGCCCCTCTCACCGAGCATTCACGAATATGCTGAAAGTTTCCCATAACACGCATTGACTGGTTTTGAACTTTGTTCATTTTAGCTGAGTGTTCGCTCTATTATCATACAAAAAACTGCAATAGTCAATTCTACTACGTATTAATGAAATATATAGACGTCTCAAATGCTTCGGATGACCATCCCAATTAGAACCTGCGAAAACCTTAAAGAGGTTGGAAAAAGTTAAAGTTTTTTGACTTATTTCATTTACATGCTTACTCCATTTTAACGGCCGATCTAACCTAACCCCTAGATATTTAATACAATTTACTGACTGAATTAGTTGATTTCCTATTTTTACCATTGGTTGTTACCTTCTAAAGCCCCGGCTAAATATACAGAATTTTGTCTTACGTGAAGAAATTTGTAAACCCAACTGATTTAATAAGCTACCCAACGTATTGACAGCCACTTGTAGGTCCTCCGAAGCACCAGATATCGTCTTCCATGAAGTATACCTACAGCACAAAGTCACCACCATATTGTGGCACACAAACGCTTGTGATTGTACGACAAATTAAAATGGTAGCTACATTAAAAAGTAACGGAGACATATGGTCGCCCTGTGCTAACCCATTTCTTGCTATTCGACGTACCGATTGATTTGTAGTTAATGACACAATAGTCAAATGTCTCTCAGACAAAAAATTCCATAAGTATTTACAGATTACAAAGCCCGCCTTCAATTTATCTAATATTAAAAGCAATTTAACAATATCCACATTATTGTAAGCATTGTTAATATCTACAAAGCAACCCAGTGACACCATTCCCTTAGAAAGAGCTATTTAAATATGACATACAAGCCTAGTCAGGTTGTCTAGATATAGACATGACCTAGCCCTCCTGAAGCCCACTGTCTCGTTAGAGAAACATTTAGACTTTTCCAGATACCATTCCGAACGCCGAGTAATGACAGAATGTAGAATTTTGCATGGGCAAGATATTAAGGTATAGGTCGAATATTGTTTGCCGATTCGTTCTCATGCCCTGACTTTGGAATTGGTACCACTTCAATATGTTTCCATTGACTTGGCACAAAACCGGTAGACAGAAATCTATTGAACTAAAAGCTCGGTACGTGTAATCAAGGCTTTAGTGCATTCTTTTATACGTTTTGTGTAATGGGACGTCTAAATGCCCATCACTGGATATTTTTCAAACTGGTTAAAAAACGTTTAATTAGATTGATTTTTATGTCTGTTAAATAAATAAGAATCTGTATGTAAAGAATCTTCTGGCAGTATTTCCACCATTAGTTGTTCCACAACCTTGTTTGACGATGTTAATATACCTATTAGAAAAACCATTTCGTCGTACTTCCTCGACCTGCAAAAATTCAGCCTCCGCCAGCCTGTAGCATATGGGTATGTAAAAGGCTCTCCGTATCTTACTCAGGCTTTGAGAGAAGATAATCCAAAGAACATCTCCACATCCAAAGAGTTTTTCACCGAATTTCCAAATTCATCTAAGATGGTGCCGAGATGAATAATTTGGAAATGTGAGGACCTTGTTTGAAGCCTATTGATGTAGAAATAGAAAAAGTGGTATGACTGCTAAATGTCCATGCGGGCGGATAAAGCTAGTTTCAACTAGACGATGCGTAATGTAATATTAACTAAACCCAACAAAATTGCATCGCGCTAAAGAAGGTATGGGACTGTGAATTATAAAAAAACTGATGGCGCTTTAAGTACTTCGCAACCCATGTTCGCAACCAACACCCACTTACGTATGACATACAGCTCGCGCCAAAATTCTTATTTGTTCTAAAGTCGAAGCCAGTCACGCTAGTCACACTCGCAAAGCATTCGAGTATGTTAAATGGGGAGTTGGAATGTAGGTGGTTACCATGTGGTTACGCTGTCCCCTTCAAGTATGCAATATGTTGCATACTTAAGACAGAGCTCGTAAACTCTAAAATACGACATTATATCATACCAAATATGTACGGGAAAAAGATGTACTACATAAACGCTTTCTAAAAAATAAATCTGAGACAAAACTACACATGCGTAAAATTTTTACTTATATTTGTTTTGTAATTATTTTTGGGACACGTGTCTCTAAACAAATACTGTCAATACCTCTAACCTACTTTATTCTCTGTGAAGCCTTATTAGGAAAAATATGTAGGTACCTATGCCGGTGGGCCGAGTGCGGACTGGCTGCGAATCATCGATATATCGCATAACCGCTGACGCCACCGGAACAAGATGTTTGACACGATCTGTAGTTGTACAGAACCTCTATTATATATTTTAAATTTTGTAAGCCCAAGGACGTTATGTAAGCCTTCGTTGTACTGCAACAAAAATAAATAGCCCGGTCCCGACTTCAATTTGATTTCGGTCCGGTTCTGATCTCAAAACTCCATGCTGAATTAAATACTATAAATTTGTTTGAAGTAATCAAATATGCAAAGACAACCATTTAAAAACTGAAATTTCGAAACTCACGACAGATAATTTAATTTTTTTAAGTAAAAATAATCTTATATCAATCTTAAAAAAAAAAGTATTGCAGGTTAAATGCTTTGCTTCCTAAGATAAAATCACGTGGCGCAATGTGAACGTCTTTATGAAAAAGTGGCCGGCGTTCAAAAGGTTAAGAACTAGAAATTATTTGAAAAATAAAAGATATTAACAATGTTTTTTTTACATATTTTATTCATAATAATTCAAAAGTCATACACGACAAATTATTTTAGTAAAATTCTTAATTTAACACTTCATGTAATCAAATCTGTAAATAACATTTTTTTATTATCTAGGTGCTTTTTAGTTAGCACTGCAAAAGTTAAACATGAAACTGTTCTAACGTTATCCATCTATTCATTCGATTGTCACAGTCACTGAGTTACCCGTCTTCTGATCAAATGAAACTGTATGTAACTGTAACCTACTTATTTCAAGAATTTTGTTTGTCGGTAATCTAGTTCAAATGCAAAACATATTTATACCATTTCTCGTAGCTATATGTAAATATACACAGTAAATTACCAAATAAAATACATGAAAAACAAGAGCAACCTTACAGAGATGATAAAAAATAAAAACCCACTTCAAAACTTAAACTATAAGGGTTACTACACAAAATATATAACTATAAGTTTCACTTCTTTCTCGTGTACACATTGATACACGCACCCGTTTTTGGCCGTTACTGTTTGTCTAACGCCGCTACTGATGTGACACCGCGTATAACAATTTATGTTGTTACACCATTATTAGGGTTCGTAGTTCGTGCATCGGAGATTTTAAAAACGGAACCTTTATAGAATCACTCTGGTGTCTGTCTGCCCGTCCAGTAACTTCGACTCTCCCGAATATACGAAAATTGACCATCATTGATATCCAAAATTACTGAGCCTACGGTTTAAAAAACAATACGGAATACAGCGCCAGCCTCATTCATAGTTTGCAGGAAAATCTAAATGAAAATCCTGTCTTTAAAGTGTGCAAATCTGAAAATATTCGTGAAGTGAAAATGCGTATAAAATTTGTTGCTTAATTTCACTGAGAACTAATAAAATTAATTGATTTAGTGGTTACTATGGTAGCCACAGATGGTAGCCTAATTATATCAAGGAGTCAAGTTCAACTTATGGCCTAAATTTGATTCAGATTTAAAAAACATACCTAGTAATGATCTATAGAATAGAACCGTCTCCACGCGAGTTCGACTAGCACTTGATCGGTTTTTATTAGGATGCATGTTATGCACGTTTATTATAACTTATGAAAATATAATTTATTTAGTATTCAATTGAATCAGCGTCGCTTCCTCAGACCTAGTAAATTTTACAATTTTTTATGGCAAAACTGTGTAAAACTATTACACTTGTATAACTGTTGTATCATTATATGATTATATGAACCATTAAGTAAATGCATATTTACTCAATTTACCTGCCTAAAAACCATATTTGTAACTATTTATGGAAACCTACTTTGGCGTGTAGTTAGTCTAACACGCACTTGGTTTTTTTTTTTAATATTACATGACTATTATTAATAAGATTAGTATTTGTACCACAGACACGGAGGGAATAGATTACGCGAATTTGTCAAATTGTATAAAACCAAACATGCGGCCTATTTGTTTTTTAATTACAGATATTTTATATGATAATACAGATGAAAGGAAATATCTCAATTTACTTGGCCCAAGTACCTACATTTGAAAAGTTATTACAATCATAATGGCGCAAGGTCTAACCTTTTTGTATTTCGTTACTGTCATTTTATTAAGGAACCGGCGTTAAGCGTAGTAGTATAGCTCCTACTTTGGGATATACACAGCTTAACTTGTGTCATGTATTATTTATTCCCATATTGTTCCCTTTATTATTTAATATCTATATTTTTGTATTCAAGTCTTCTGGCAGTGATGTCTCATAAACTGGTTTTCCATTTAAGTCCCAAGTGTTTTTACGCTTCCTGAATGCGAATACCATGTAGATAGCTGAAAAAAAAAATTACCAATTAAAATATAATTAATCGTTATACGATAACTAGCGACCCGCCCGGCTTCGCACGAATAGCAGAGCCTAGGTATATGTCTACTTTTTTTTCTGTCGTAGTGTCGTATCAGGTTGTTGCATCGACCATGTGGATTATATTTAATTAGATTCAAATTATAATAGTATGTTCATCCTACTTGGAGTATTTATAATGTATTTTATTTTCAATCCAGCAAATATTGGAATAAGTAAAGAATATATACATAAAAACATACGAAAATATTTCTTTGTATTGTATACAACATCGATAACTTTTGCCTAATTACAACACGCGTGTCGCGTCGGTGTGGGACCGCTTGAATTTATTTTGTCGCGCGATAATTTTAATTTCGTGATAACTTCTAAGATATTAATTTAAATTGTATGGTGTAAAGGTCAATTATAATAAACAAAAAACGCTTAAGGTAACTAAGGTATTTATTTTGATAAGGATTAATATTCGATGCGCGTAAATAAATACCTTACCAATTACCACATTATATGTGACCCTTTTTTTAAAATTAAGATAGGTATAGTGAGTTATACTTAAAAGATAGACATATGCCATCGCGGACTTTTCTTTAGACCTATATAAGAGGAATAATTCCTTCATACACTGTTTTCTTATAACTCAAACGGATTAGGCAGCGTTTTCGATGGAAGCTCTCGGTCGAATACATTTTTTCGGACATTCAAAAATCATCGTCATATTTCAACCAATTTAGACAAAACATTGATGAATTATACACGCAAACCTTTCTCTTGAATCATTCCGTCTATTGATGAGAACCGTATAAAAACCGTTCGGTACTTTTTGAGTTTGCCGCGTTCAAACAGACAACAGCGGGGGGACTTAGTTTTATAATATGTAGTGATACAGTAGATTGAGGCTACATTAATAATTAAAGAGTGCACAAACAAACAAAACAAAACACTATTCGTCAATGCTATAGGCTTGTTGACTGTTATACTGCAGTTTTATTTTTTTGCGTTGTATGCCTTGGATTGTAAAAAATCAGATTATGTAAATTAAAAAGCCATATCTTTACTACAAGTAAATTAAAAACAAATAAGCGATTTAACATGAAGTACATTTTTGCTCAACATATTGATCAAATTCGGTACGAGTTCCAACTATGAGGAAGAATATGGGCTAATGTTCACTGTGGAAAATGTGTCTGTTAACTTTACATAGCTAAACAAATCTTGGTCAAATTCTGTAGGAAGATAGCTTATCTTGTGCATAAAAACTTAAACTTCTTTTTATAATGGACGAAGATAAATTAACAGGGTATAATTTGTAAATTTTTAATTTCCTCTACAACCACTCACAACCTTCCATTCACGGTTGTGGCGACAGATAGCCCTAAGTCTACCATTGATTTTAACAGTTTTTTTAGGGGTAGTGGGGAGCAAACATGTTTGACTGCATGGAATCTTCACTAAGAATGTTCCTGTTATTTTAGAAATTTCAGAATTTTCTAGGGAGCTCCGCGATGTTCTGGGATGTTTCTTTAGCGGTCCCAGTACACGTTTAGTCCACGCGAGCTAAAGGCTACTTTCTATATTAGAGCCTACAGGTCACAGGTGTTATTATTAGCCATGAATTCTCTCAGAGATGGGATAGGGCAGAAAAATTTATTCAAGGTACTGTTGGAAATCGCTAAATACTTAAAACTTTTTAGTGGCGAATGATAAATGCAGCCGTTTATTACGGGATTCTCACTTTAATTTTGTAACAGCAAGAGAAGAGCGAGGAACAAAGCTATAAAGATAAGAGAGAAGGACTTTCCCTTTTCCTATTAAAAAGTGCTTAGGTTTAATTATGATAGAAAACACAACCTTTGATAATAACTATCTACCTATGCACTCATGGAATTTGCGATAAAGCCGAAATAATACATTAGTAAACGCGGACAAAGCTACAGCCAGTCTCTAGTTGTCTCTATATCTAGAGTTCAATCTGTTACCTAATTTAATGAAAGTTAAGTGTTACAGGTTTTTATTTCATGTTATAGGTCGATGAGTGCCATTCTGTATTTTGTAAGAAAATTATTTCATTTATAGACCTAATGTGGTTTTAATAAGGGTAGTACAATACGAACTTTTTGTATTCACATTTTAATAAATAAATTATATAAAAAATAATAAATTTTAATATTAAAAATGTAGTTCGCCATGGTCGCCTTGTAATGAATAAAGTTGATGCTAATTATGAAAAAGTGGAGCAAGATGGGCGTATTAGTAGTTACGACATTGCTGAAGAACTGACCATAAAACAGTTTTGATACATTTGAAAAGGCCTGGGTATACAAAAAACTTGATGTTTGGGTGCCACACGAGCTCACTGAAAGATACTTAATGAACATGTACCATTTTTGAAAAGATGTTCACTGGTGATGAGAAGTGGTGGAGGTGATCCTCCGCCTTACCACTATATATGTATGTATGTATATTCTTATCATCAGATAAGAATATAAAATCATGGTCGAAGTGCCCCCAAGCTCCACAGACTACAGCAAAATTTGGATTACCACGCAACAATGTGATGTTGAATATAAGATGGGATTGAAGGGCATTGGTTCATTATGAACTTTATTGCCGGACACAACGATCAATTCAGTTGTTGTGTTGCCACCAACGGATAAGACCAATGCATGCAATTGAGAAGAAAATGGCAGGAATTGATAAATAGAAAGTGTAGTTTTCACCATGACATTGCCAGACTACATACATTTTTGGCCACTCAGGAAAAATTAAGAGTTTGGCTGCCAAGTGTCAATGCATTCAACATATAGCCCTGACTTTGCACCCTCAAATTTCTACATATTTCAATCTGTTCAGTATTTTTTAAGTAGTGTAAAGTTAACATTTTAACATCAAGAGGGAGTTTCCTTTTAACCCTTGAGAGGAACGGACGTAATGCCGACTACCCTTGTGGGGCCCACAATGCAATAAAATGTTTTGTTCACGCTTCATTGTTGAATAAAGGCTCCGTGCCTTTTTCTATGCCGTTATCTTAGTCAGTGCACATTATCTTAAATTTAAATCAAATCATTAAATTAAATATAACTATCTAAACGATTTGAAGTGCAGTTGGGTTACCTAAAAAACAGTGTTGCGAAATTCAAGTATCTATGACCGAAATATCGGTGTAGGCGCCAGTTACAGCAAGAGCGAAACTTTGTACAGAGAACCTTACCTTTGTACCTACTTGGTGAGATTGTTCTATTATTTAATTACAATTATGTTTAATGAAATTCTAATTTAATTCTTTTATTTTTAAAGTATTTGTGTGTTAAAAATTCTAAAACAAAACGCGGTTGTTTGATGTGGTTGTTAAATGTCTAGTGAATATAAAGTTTAAAGTTTATAAACATTAAAAAAAAAGTATCAAAAATCTATAAACATAGATACATATAACCAGTTCACACACAATTCGAAAAGTATTTGTGGAAGTTCTTTGGACATCAATGGAGGACGCACTCACGAAAAGTGGTAGAAATCTGAAATCGAAATGGCTTTGCACAAGACGACTGGAAGTAGGGTGAAACCATACCAAACTTAATAGTAAACGAAATTGAAATTCCACTTTGATACTCTATAATAAACATATGTATATAATTATTTATACACATATAATACACGAGTATATTTCCTCAGCTGAGAAAGAGAACAAAATATTTGAAAAGTAATATGAAGTTCGTCATGCAATCAATCTTGCAACCACTTTTACATAGCATACAACACATAAACACAAAATAAAATATCTAATAATAAGTACACTTAACAATAAAATAATTATGCCTGTACATCAAAATCAGAAAACATTAAGTATAAAAGACAAAATACAGTTAAGTACATTGAACACTGATTAATATAAACATAATACCTATTTAAATATACCTTCCTAGCACATGTAAGGAAAAACTAGAAAAAATCCAAATAAAAACAAAACTGTCCCTACCCTATCAACCCCATGTTATAAATCTCGCCTTTTGTCCAATTGACAATGGAACATTTGGTCAGTTCCAGAACAATAAGAAAGATCTTTTGCAAACTCTCTCTTTTTGAAGCAATTAAAGGCTATCTAAAAAAACATAGAGTATGGCGCGCGCAACGAAATTGTGTCTGGAGCCCATAACAAAAAGCATTGTGAATAGGCACTTATATAAGAGCAAAGCACAACAGAAAAGCTACTATTGAAACTAAACCATAGAAAAAGTCATAAGTTATTTCAAAATTCTTCTATCATGTATTCAACAAATGAAGTAGAATGAAAAATAGCAGATATCATTCACAAAAGGGTTACCTCACTCATGATCGCTCAAGCCTTAGACGAAATTAGCGCTATATTTTAAAGAGTATGCTGGAGGTAGCAGAAGATACATCTAAAACAAAATTTGGGAAATTCTTGAAGGAAACACAATAACGAAGACTATAAAAGTGCATAGAATCTCCTATTATGGACATATTCTAAGACGAAAAATACTCCATTTACCTGCTACATGTAGCGTATAACTATAATGAAGGAAAACGAAAAATAGATAGTTCTACTTATACATGAAAATGCTCCCTAAACCATGATATCAATAACAACATTAACTACGACAAGTAACACAGGAAAGGAACTGCGGCGAACAGAATAACACAATAAAATAATGGCAACGAATACAGAATCAAACCCCAAAACAACCCAATACACCTAGTTAACGATCGAAGCCCTGAGGAAACAAATTCCCACGATTGCAGTAAATACTAACCCATCCTCTACATGTTACTACGGACGGACACTTGGTTTGCAAGCAAAAAGAAAACACATACTAAATGCAGCACTTGAGTATACAGCAGGAAAAAACAGGCAGACCAATATTCACCTGGAGGGATTCTCTGGACCAAGACATGCAGTACTACAAGCGTAGCCACCGGAATTGGATCAGGCTTTAAGGAGATAGACAAGGAATAAAAGAAGCAGTGGCTAAATATATAAAATTCCAGAGACAGACAGCGAAACGTCTGAGGAAGAACCATAAATGTAGCTTTATCCTCTCACCATTTATATATGTACACAGTATAACATTAATCCACCCGTCCCATTTCCTTTCTCTGGCTACAGGTTGCATGTAAACCAGTCAGATATAAAAAAAATCCCCTCAATCCCCTTCTAAGCTGCGACAACCTACACTCCCTCCCATAACCACGCCCCCTTTGGTATATCGGGATTTATCCCTTTCAGTTGCATAACTGGCTGAAGGAGAGGCACTGATGATGACGATGATAGTGTAAAGTTAACATCAAGATAAGACCGTCAAAACTACTTGTCACATTTTTTAACCAAACTCTAAAACTACAGTAAATGTCACCACCTACAAGATGGTAAGAAGTTATCCAACAAAACGATACATAATATATACTTTAATTAAATGTGATTAAACTAAGAAAAAAGTGCCTTGAATTTGTATATTAAATATACTAATGTTTTTAATAAGCCCTCCCACCCCTGCACAGAATTCTTCTAGTTAAATAGAAAGAATATTATACAACCTTGTCACATTTTTTAACCAAACTCTAAAACTACAGTAAATGTCACCACCTACAAGATGGTAAGAAGTTATCCAACAAAACGATACATAATATATACTTTAATTAAATGTGATTAAACTAAGAAAAAAGTGCCTTGAATTTGTATATTAAATATACTAATGTTTTTAATAAGCCCTCCCACCCCTGCACAGAATTCTTCTAGTTAAATAGAAAGAATATTATACAACGACGCTTGGAAAGTTTCAATAATAACAGTACTATATTTTCATAATATTTAAGTAGCATACTTGCGACTTCCCATTCACATCGGCTCATTGTACCAATACAATCTCTTTCATTTTTCTTCTCTTTGTTGTCCAAAAATGTGCGAGCATGTTCATATTCACTTTCTTCTCCTATTAACTTCTTATTTGGAGGTGGGGGATAGCTTTCAAAACACATTATTCTTTGTAATAACTGCTTATAATCTTTTTGATAATCTTTAAAAAAGTTAGCAAATGGAGCCTTGTACACCAATTCCAGTCCAACTTCAGCAGCTAATTTTATAAATAGTTCAAAGTTTACTAGAAACTCAGGACAATCTACAACCCCTTCAAGGTGGAAATCATATTTTGCACCAAATAATGGATAACCATCTTTTGTATCAAAAAGAAGTTTGATATTATAGATTCTATTTCCAAATGAATTGTCTAAACTTCTCTGTGACCGGGCTACAATTTCATAAGCGTTAGGTATAGTCCCGATGAAGTAACCATCAGGTCTAAGGCACTCAGCAATATTGGTCAGCATTCTTTGTGCTTGTGGTAAGCTTTCAAAGCTATAATGTAAGCCAAACTGACAGCTTGCAATGTCAAAGTGTATTGAGGGGTCCGAATATTTGTCTCGTAATGTGTCCTTTGTGCAATCAGCAGCTATAAACTCTGCAGAAAACAAACGCCTACGCCGTTTAAGTAGGTCTTCATATCGACTACGGCATTGTTGCACAGAAATTTCTGCTATGTCTGCAAATAAAACGCTTTCAACACGAGCTTTCTCCCATTTACTTAAATCACCACCTTTGCCACAGCATATGTCTAGTACTTTTAATGCTCGCCCATAATCTTTTTCTCTGACCTTATCTATATATTCCTGTATAAGAACACTCTTTACCCAATTGTTGAAATTTCGTAAATAAAATATAGGAGAATTAAATCGTTCTTTTAAACCTTTTTCTTCTAGATGGTTATAGTGTGCGGCTACAACACTTGGGTGTTCTGAGTCGTTGTTTTTTGTGTCCTCGATATCACCACCTTCATTTTTAGTACTTTCAATTACATTTTGTGTTGACGACATTTTTCAACATTTGCTGCTCTTGTAACACGATATCAAATATATGTAATCACAATCCAATACTGTATTTCGGCATCTTTGTATGTAAAGCATGCACAACTGAATTTAATAATTAAACTGAGTTCTGATAAAAAAGAGATGTGATGGAAAAAGTAAGCGACTCAAATGATTGTGCTCATTTAATGTAAGAGCACAAAACTTGCTAAAAAAATTGTTCTAAAGAACATTCAATTCTTTAAAGCGCAATGAAGAGCAACAACTAACTGCACTGCACATGCACTGCAAATGCAAACGATGCAAACAATTGCAAAAGTGCAGTGCAAGACTGCAAGCAACGCAATGCAATGCAAAACTGTGCAAAACTATTATTCAATCAACCAATCAACCACCATTAACCACTGTCAACCACCGTCACCAAATGTCACAAAAGGTTTAAATTCAATTCAATCCAATTAGACACTTTTCAAAGAGTCGTCTTAAAGTCTTAAGGGTATGCATTTTGTCAGCATAGCACAATCTAAGCCAAAGGTTTGAGCCATTTGGTCTAACAACAGGTCACGTCATTAGATAGCATAATAATCAAGATGGACCGACTCATACTTCGAAACGATCGAAAACATGATCGAAATCACCGACTTAGAATTGGCGTTCTCTGCCTATAGCAATTTCGCCAGAGTCGAGTTTGTTACTTTGATACTTTCAGATTATTAAATTTAAATTTTGTACAGGTTTGTGATTAATATTTGATGCCGGCGTCCGTTCAATTTGAAAACAAAATGGAGTCATAAATTAGACACATCATGGACACATCATACGTCATTATCATTGTTTTAAAATATATGAAAACTTGATTAAGAATCTTCATAAACGCAAAGTATGCGTTCTCGTTGCACAAAATAAGACACAGTCTTGTCATAAAACGAGACAGCTCTCACAAAACCTCATAACTGAATGTCAAATACTCTCAACCTCCTTAAGCTTATTTTGTATTATTGTGTATGTAGTGTATGTTTAGAAACAAATAGCTTTTTACTGACATTAGGCGTAACAGATAGACTCATCGATTGTTGAGTGGTTAAACAAACATTTTGTTAAGTTACACATAAAATTTATTTTCAGAATATTATATTATGGCGTGGTATCTATATGAACATCCATGAACACATCATGTACGAGTTCATGAAAACGTTACAATGCATTTTTTTACCATTTCATGAAATATATTAAAATAGTATTTCTGTGATACATACAATATTTTATACCGAAAATAAGTACCTACCTACCTATATAAAAAGTTATAAACCGACCTTTGGGCTTAATGGTATGGTAGTCTCGGTTCCTTGTGAGTATATGTATCTACACGAGTCAAAGAGTTTCTTATCTCGGCAAGACCTCACGCTTCGCATATACGTCTTGCTTTACCGTGAGGCACGGATGAGAGTTTTTCTTGTGTTATAAACATCAATACTATGAATCATCCATTCATCCGTTAGCCCATTATACCCCACTGCAGAGGCTTAGGGTTCCCCCCAGGGTGAGAGGTTTTGGAGCTTAAATCCACCAAGCTGCAATATTATGAATAAAGTGGTACAAAGCTCTACAGTGGCAACTATTTCAACGTAGGTATATCTTTGAACTATTTTATACAGCGCTAGTGAAAAATAAGACAGTGACGAGGAACTTTCACCAATTGTGTGAGAGATATCATTCGGGCTGTTGTGTCGGCAACGATAAGTCTAATGGAAATGGACGTTTGTTAGTTCGGTACTTACAGAAATGTGAGTGTGAAAAAGAACTTATAATCTTATATCTGAGTCTCATTGATTAGTTATTTTAAAATTAAACAGAAACCTCATTGATGGTTTTTCATTTAACTTTAGCCCTGGAACCAACAGTACGTAACATTTTTAAAGAATTTCATACATGTATATAATTAAATGAAATGTAAACTGAAGTGACTTTTCTTGTGTGAGTTGCATGTCTCCACTCTGGAATCACTGTTATAAAAAAAAATAACATAGACGCAGCCTATCGCCTGTCTCGTGAAATCGATCCTTCCGTACAGGAAATGAAATAAATGAAAGATCAAAATTGAAGTTATAATGCATTTATTCACAATTTCAAATGAAATCACGTGTAGGACTTGAGACCTATTATGTACGATTTTCATGACCTGCAGTATCGAAGCCCATCCCCTGTTTCTCCACTGCATTGATTGTTTTATACTTTCCCTGTATTGACAAACCTGCTCTACACAACTAACAGGTCTTGGTCCATTCGGTCTGTGTTTACCTCATCAAACTATTTTAGAGCCTATCTTTGATTGGGAGTAAACCTTTTTTTCACCGTCACGATGTCTTACAAATTTACCCAAACTCACAAATTTTCTAGTAAAGTTATTCAGTACAATTTAAAGTATAGTTAATTAGTTTTTATTTATAGTAATAACTTCAGCTACCATAGACTCGAAGTCTATCTATACTTAATATTATAAAGCTGAAGAGTTTGTTTGTTTGTTTGTTTTTAATTCGAACCAGTAGTTCCTGAGATTTGCGCGTTCAAACAAACAAACAAACAAACAAACAAACTCTTCAGTTTTATAATATTACGTATAGATTTCCTATCTACTTATATATACTTATATTATTTTTTTTTTAATTTTTTT
Source organism: Luffia ferchaultella (assembly GCA_949709985.1). Taxonomy (NCBI): domain Eukaryota; kingdom Metazoa; phylum Arthropoda; class Insecta; order Lepidoptera; family Psychidae; genus Luffia; species Luffia ferchaultella. Next base: position 7,885,569 of record OX453241.1, read on the forward strand.
AATTTTTTTTTATGAAGAGCGGAGATGAAGTGGTCGTGGAGGCGATGACGAAACAACAGGAATGAGGCGCGACTCCTCGGCTGACAAGTTATGGTTCCAAATGGCTATATGTAAATCCTCTATTTTGCTCCCCAAAAATGTAAAGTTCCCTCTAAATTAAGATTTCATAAATTAGTTTTAAATGTTCGTAAAAACAAAAATGTAAAGCACTTGAGTTGGCCGCACACTCAAAATCATGAAGCGCAGTGGCAAGAGTGACGGGTCGTCCTGTTCCCTCAAAAATGGTTGAGCAGGATGATGGCTGCTTCTTCTCGCCGTGTCTGTAAACAGACGCTGCGTTGGGGGATTAGGCCAGCTCGGGTTGTTTAGTGTCATAAATGTAAACATTTTGAAGTAAGACGACTTATGTATAAGAGAGAGGAAAAAATAAATAAATAGATAAATTAGTTATTTAATGAAATGAGGGTTAGTTTGATGGTACAGTAGAACACAAAATATGAGTCCAAACGTCTACTCCAGCATTGACTTCGCTCCCGGCCACTTCACGCTGGCTAAGCATACATGCGAAACAAACGTCTATAACCGACAATTTTCATTGTTTACCTTTTGAGTTGTTTTTCAACGTAGCCTGGTTTTGTTCTGTTTATTATGAAATTGATTCCTAAATGTCTACTATTTCACGAGTTAGTCGGCCGAAATAAAAATGTGATCCAATAAATTAGGTACCTATTTGTGCTGTCAAATTCATTTTCAGCGTAACTACAAAAATTAAATCTAACAAATTGTCATTAAAACTTGGTACTTTTTGTCAGTCAGTTTGTGAGTTAGCATTATCTTAACTTAATTCAACAACATGAAGTACTCGTAAAAACGAACGTTGAACCCTCAACTCAATTGAACTTGGTTGATATTAGTGAAGTTCGTGCAAAACGTCTAGGACGGACGGACTCACCGACGCATGCGCAGTGGCACCTTCTCAGCACTTGGGATTTTTGTATTCGCTCTGTGTTGTTTCGTGCCTTCGTGCCTAATGTAAGTCTTTCGAACAACGCAACGTCGTTCAACGTAGGCAAAATGAGTGTCGAAAATCCAACCAACGATAATGATGCAGACAAAGTAAGTTATCAAAAGTCTTTATTTTAATAATTTAAATGATTTGGCTTGTCTTTTTTTCATGTAAATACTATAAATTTTACTGTGCACTGATGAACGCCACCCGAAGCGAAATTTTTCTAAGTCCCAAAATGGCGTCAACGACTAAGTCCCAGTAACAGTAGGTAGTGAAGTAGAGCGTCGGTAATATATTATTCTATATGATTTTAGGGACACATACTTTTTTATGTATTACCTATTTAATCGGTTTTTTTATTTATTTGACGGATTGTTAAATTATGGTTATTTTTTGCACAGAATAAAGTAAATGGCAATAAAACTGAACACGTGAATGGTATTCACAACGGCTACACAAATAGTTCAGAAAAACATAAATCAAGCCACAAGTCTTCAAGCAAGGACAAGCACCGCGATAAAGATCGGGAGCACAAAAGCTCCTCAAAACACAGCTCTGGTGGCAGTTCCAGTAGGTTAGTTGTCTAGAATGTTCTGCATTATGATTACCTTCAATTATTGTATTATGTATATAAAACTATCCTAATCCATTATAACTTTGATTAGGGATAAAGAAAAGGACAAGCATTCTAGCAGTAAGAGTCACAGCTCTTCTCATAAATCCTCTAATAAAGATAAAGAACGAAGTGAAAAAGATAGAGATCATAAGGAAAAAAGTGAGAAGAATAGGCATCGGAGTGATAAAGAAAAAAATCACAGCAGCAAGGATAAAGACCGGGACAAGGATAAGCATCGCAGTGACAAGGATAAACATCGTGATAGGGACAAAAAGGATAAAGACAAGGGCAGATCAGAAAAAGATAAAGATAAAATTGATAAAGACAAGACTAAGAGTTCCGATGGTGACAGAAAGTCATCGTCATCTAAGGATAAGAATCGTGAACATAAGAGTTCATCCTCCAAGGACAAAGAACACAAGTCTAAGGATAGGGACCGTGACCGTGAAAAAGACCGCCATAAGAGTGACAAGGATAGACACAAAAGTGATAAGGATAAACTCTCCAGTTCTAAAGACAAGCAAAGGTAATATTTCATTATCAGTGAACACATCTTCAATTGTATAATTTTCTTATTTCTGGAGCTTTTTATTACAACTATATCTTATAATTTTTAGTTTTAGGGTTCTTCATATGATTAAAATTTAGAACTTGTATTCTACAGGTAGGTAGATACAGGTCCAATCAAACTTTATGGCAGATGTGAACATTGGCACAAGTCGCATCACAGTTACCAGATTTAGGTGTAGCGAGGGGTATATGATTGTACCTGCGCAAACACGCTTATAGCATTGTATTCTGATCTGCCATAAAGTTTGAGGCTAAGTATATTAAGTTAGAATTTGTCGGCCCCAATTAAACCAGTCATAGAAACAAAAAAGTAAATTAGGATTAGTATGTTACATTGAATATTTAATTCTGGTTCAAGGTATGCCTTAAAATAGCCAATTGATACCATTGAATAGCTCTTCATGTAATTGTACGGTGAATATTTTTTTCTACATTTATTTCACTAGTCATATATTATTTTTCACTAAATTCATAATAAAATTTGAGTTATGTACCCAATATCATAATAAATATAGCAGTTGAAAAATTGGCACAGATTTAAGCACAACCATGTGAACTTGTAAAACTTTTGTTTTTATCTAAGCAATCCAAAACCCTGCAAGCCAGACAAATAGTTGATTAGTATTTCATTAGGTGGCTCCATAGAATCTGTGATTAACTATCAATATACCTATTTACAAACTATTTTGGTTATATTAAAAATTAATTTGGAATAGGACAAAACAAAAATAGTATGTATATAAAATGATCCTATAGCAATGACAAATAGCTTATTTCCTATGACAATAGGTAACTTGTTGATTGAAAGACAGCTGTCATAAAGTTCTTAGTATGTTTAGACCCAACTTGTTTAAATTTTTATATTGCACTAACTCATATTTTATGTTATAGATAACTCAGATTTTATGGTATAAATACATTATTTAGTTTTTTATATGGGATGTAATTTGAGATAGGGTTATACAACATAGTAATCTTTGAATAGTAAGTAAATCAAAGCAATAGTGACAAAATATACCAAAATATACAAAAAATCTCATATTACCTGTTGCTGAATTCTCGAGATATTATTTATTTTATTTATAGAAAATGAATCATGTCATATTGGTTTTCATAAATAAAATGATCAAAAATAGCTATGGTATTTCCTTCTTAGTTTAGATTCAGTGACTTTGTGAAGTATTTCACTGAATTACACTATATAACACAGTAACCATATACCTATATGTTTTAGTTTACTTTATACATTCTGTATATTCTTGAACTTTCAATAAAAAAAATTTTAATTTTTGTCGTAGCTCTAACAAAGAAAAAATGCAAAATGAAAAACAGGAAAATAAAATCAAATCTGAGCCAGAACCAGAACCAGAGGAGTATCATTCTAAAGAAGAACCAGTGCAGGTATTTACTATTAAATTTGCAAGATTAAAATAACTGGACATCTATGTATCCATAATGTTGTAATGTTGCATATCAGCATCATCTTTATACAATTAAAAAAAAAACTTTAATGTGAAAAAACATTCAGAAGAAGCTGAAATTCCAACAGTTCATTAAGTAACTAACTTAATTCAGCAGGTCAATCCTGACATGAAAATGGAGTTAAAAGAAGAAGACAGTGATGACGGATATGCCGGTGCTAATACTACGGCATCCTCTTGTGATTACTCTTTGTCGCAGTTCAAGGATGAGCCATTGTCAGAAATACCACTTGAAGAGGAAAGTGAGGAAGACACTCCACTGGTAGGTATTTCGTTACACTATGAAAAATGTAAATTGATATTATTTTTAATTGTTGTATATTGCAAATGAATATTATCAAATGGCTGCTTACAAATATAGTTTGCTAAATTTAAAATTTTATTGACTTATTCATGTTCTGTTTGTTTATGTATGCCATACATCATTTTGAAGTAGATACTGTGTGATAGGCCCCTTAAATACAATTGAAATTGTCTTATGGAATAATATAATTTTATTTTAGAACGCTTCAGATTGTAAAACATTAATGTCACTGAAATCATATGGCACAATTCAGAAATTACATAAGTACTTTAATGTTGATTTTGTTGCAAAAGTAGATCTCTCAGAAAGTTCTTACATCATACTTTTGAACAGGTTGAAACTGAATAATTATGAACATTTCAGCGTAGCCATATATTTACCCAGTGTATTTTTATCTAAATATTATATCTATGACGTTTTCTTTTTCTGGTAAAATGTAAATTTCTTTTGTTAAGGTGAACCGTATGGCGGCGCCAAAAAGGCGCATCGCAAGCGAGAGTGAAGAAGATGACACGCCCCTTACAAAACGTAAGAAACCCAAGAAGAAAATTAAGAAAGGTAAATATAGTGTATGTGTGAATTGCTGGCATATATTTACAGAAAGTTGCCATCTGAATGGGTTGTATGACAACTTGTAGGCTCATATGACATGAAAATATTTTAAATAAAATTCCTGAGCTTATAACATTAATCACAATATTAACATTCATAAATTTTTATAGAGTCAGGATTCGATGAGGACATGTCTGAAGAAGAAGAAGAGGTAAAACAGAAAAAGAAGAAGTCAAAAAAAACAAAATTATCTAATGTAAAGTCTGAAATTGAGGTTGGGCCCAGCTCAGTAAAACGCAAGAAGAAAACTGAAGATGAACAAGAAGTTTGGAAGTGGTATGTAACTTTGATAGAAGGTTCAATATATTTATATAGATGTTTTTAATACAGGTACAGATTAATATGACATACTACAAGGGCACAACAACATAGGAGGAATTATTAAATAACAGTTTTTTTAACAATACATATACCTACGTTTTATACTATTCCGAGGTCTGAGGCGGTACGAAGTTTGCCAGGTCAGCTAGTACTGTATATATAAGGAACATTCAGGTTTTAATGTTATATATTTAACCTAAAATTTATCATCGAAAATTTCATTTAGATTATAATATCATTTTATTGATAAACAGTACCTTTAGTTGTTTAATTACCAAAGTAGGTTCATCAATTTTTTTTTTTGTACATTTTAGTTATATGTATTGATTACCAAGGGATGGTGGCAAGACAATATTGATTTTTATTTAGAAAAATGTATTCAAAGTTTAAGTTTATATTATTACTTTTAATCGTTCTATCGTTTATTCTAGTGTGTATAGTACTGAATTTTCTTGACTCATAGACACAAAAGTATTTGATGTTTTATAAAATGAGGTCTACAGGGTTCTATGCTGTCGTTCTAGTGGTGAATTGGGGATATACCACGCTATTTTGAATTAACTCTAAATGAATTTTTATTCGATATTGTACTATTTGTTTTCGATGCCCATTTATTTTTAATGACGTGAATAAACTTAGCTATTATTATGCATACAGATTCTAAACTGCTGACCTAATGGGCATTGACCAAAACTTTTGACATTACATTTGAATACTTTTCGGTGCAAATGTAGACAATCTGGAGTATTTTGTGAATAATTGATTGTTAAAAATTAAAAGTTGATGACGGCACTACTTCGATTTAAAGCTACAATGTTCTAGTATTGTTCTTGTTTGTATGGCTTTCGACCGCTGCATGTATGTAGTGTTTATTTTATGTATGTACAGTAATGTTTCACAATTCATTTTATATCCCCGTTATTACGCCTCCAAAAAATTTCAAATTTGTTTTCTTTGAATAAGGACACCTAATCCTATAATTTATTTTTTGTTCTATCTGCAATCGGCACCAGAGCCATGATCAGATGTTTTTCGTTGGTTAACGCTTGAAAGGCTGATACTCCAATGAGTTTCATTGCCATTTGAAACATGAAGTTTAGTGCATCATAAATACAGACATAAATATTCAAAAAAAAAATTGGACTATTTTGCAAAATTTTGAATAATGATTGTTAACTGAGTGGATTCTATCAAATTAGCATAATACAATAACTAATTAGAAAATCCGTTAGAAAAGATACACTATTGTTTATACTAAAATAGTAACAAGAACACACATAATTGAAATATAAAAATATAAACATACAAAAAAATAAAAACTGTGATCAACTTGGTTGTGAACTTTTGTTTGACCTGCAAAATAAATAAATTTGAAATCTAAGATATGAAAAAATACGTGATAAAAATGTAATATAGTGCCATCTACACTTAACGAAATTTGTTCTTGACTGTTAGTAAAACGTCTCGAAGGGTATACAACAGATGGCGCTGTTTATAAAAGCACTTTTTAAAAATCAGCCAAATGTAGTGTTGCCATCTTAACAACTTTGCCACTATATCTAGCATATTTGCTCATGCGACATATTATACTATTTCACAAGCTTTTGTTCAACCTGCAAAATGTTCTTGTGGATAGGTAGATTGGGTGTCAAGTATTGTTTTTCAAAATTATCAATTGATTTTTCGGTCACTTCCTCTCTTACAAAGAAGTTTAAATTTTGCCCAAGTCATATTGATGTAGCCAGGATCATCTCCTTATATGTGTGATTTGGATGACATTAAATGATTATGATACCATCGAGCTGATCAGAATGGAGTTAGAAGGTGCATAACTGAATCATTTAATGGCTACTAGTAAACCTATTGAGTTTGGGCTCATCAGATTTGTCTTTATGAGCACATTTTATGGCACATGCTGCTGAGGGTCTGATGATGAGCTGGCAGATAGATAACTGAATCCATCAATATCTACTAGTAAACTCACCAAGTTTTGGTTTATTCTATTTATGTTCACGGACGCTTTTTGCAGCGCATGATGACGAAAGTGTAATAATGGACCTTAAAGATGAATAACAGAACATATAATGGCTACTAGTAGTAAACTCACCGAGTTTGAGCTTATAAAATTTAACTTCTCAAACACTTTTCTTAGCATGTGGTAATAAGGGTTTTATGATGGAACTAGTAGGTAGACAACAGAGCCCCTTAATAGCTACTAAACCCACCCACCCACCGAAATTGGGCTCATTACATTTGTCTTCGTCAACATTTTTCATAGCACATGGTGACGAGGGTGTGATAATAAAGTTGAGATATGGATGACGAATAATAGTGTTAGAAGGTGGACATCGCTAGCTTCTAGTAAATCCACTGTGCCCACGGCCGCTCTAAGTAAGATATGGGAATGGATTGGGAAAAGCCATGATGCAAATTACCCAAGCTCCCAAAAAATGGAGTACATGCTGAAGAGTTGCATGGCGAGGGGTAGCAAACATACATATACCACTAACGTACCAGCTTCTGGGCACTTAACAAATGCATATGAACAAGTTAAAGTATTAAGACAAAAAATATTCTAATATTAAAAATTCTAAAACAAAACATACATATATTAAAAAAAAAATTTAATACCAACTTTTGTGCAAGACCGCAGTAAAAAATATAAAATATGTAAAAAAATCATTTCACCAAAATCAGTGACAAGAAGTCAATTTAGCTCACTCAGTGAAGAAAGATGTTTGGAATTTATAACGCTAACAAAACGTTTAATTTTGATCCAATTTTTTATGTTAGTTTTTACCTCAGAGCAGATTATTAGATAATTTCGATGGTGACAGGCCATCCTAAGTCAATTTTATCTAGTTTTCCGCATTTCATACATATCACCTCGGAACAGATTATCTTATATAAGTTCATTTCCAGACAGGTTCTTAGAAAAGTTTTGCGTTTTACGTGCAACTAGAGTGGTTGTTGCAGTAGATATGTGTGTTAAATGACTAGGCTAAGAGTTAGATGAGCTTTTTTTACGTTTGTCGGAATAATAATTCCTAGGACAGTCCTACAATATCCTAGAGCGGCACGTCTTTTTAGCGGTCCCGATACTAATGTGTAGACCACGCGGGCGAAACCACGATCGAAAGTTAGTATATAATATAGATTTTATAGTACGATATTAAAAATGGCGGAAACAGGGGAATAAACGCAGGGAAAAATAAATTCCGAGGTGGCAACCAATGACAGATTTAGGTTATGTGCAAATAATGTTTCTTGTTGTAAGGCTTACTTTATTGGAAATTCGTAGTGCAGTAAAATACAATAATACGAATATTCTACGAAGATTGCGTTTTATTAAGTAAAGTTTTTAAATGATTACAATTTCATTTATATTTACTGTGTTGTGAATCAGTAGTTGTTATTGTGAGAATTTTCAGTTGTAATAACCTCTTTTTCAGGTGGGAAGAAGAAAAGAAAGATGATGGTACGAAATGGAAATACTTGGAACATAAAGGCCCACTTTTTGCACCACCTTACGAACGGGTTCCTAAGGATGTCAAATTTAGATACGACGGCAAAGTTATGGCACTATCCCAAGACGCAGAAGAAGTGGCTGGTTTCTACGCGCGTATGCTCGATCACGATTATAGTACCAAACCAGCTTTTAATAACAATTTCTTTGCTGATTGGCGTAAGGTGATGACGCCGGAAGAAGCGAAAATTATAAAAGATTTCTCCAAATGCGATTTTAAAGAATTGCAGGCATACTATCAAACAGTTTCAGAGAAAAATCGTAATCGCACAAAAGAAGAAAAAGCCGCTTTAAAAGCAAAGAATGAAGAAATACAAAAGGAATACGGTTTTTGCACAATTGATGGACACAAAGAGAAAATTGGCAATTTCCGAATAGAGCCACCCGGTTTATTCAGAGGTCGAGGGGAACATCCTAAAATGGGTATGCTAAAGAGGCGCGTAATGCCTGAAGATGTGGCTATCAACTGCTCCAAGGATAGTCAAGTACCGAAACCACCAGCTGGGCACAAATGGAAGGAAGTGAGGCACGACAACACCGTAACGTGGCTTGCTTGTTGGACAGAGAACGTTCAAGGTCAGGTGAAATACGTCATGTTGAACCCCAGCTCAAAATTGAAAGGTGAAAAGGATTGGCAAAAATATGAAACTGCCCGTAAGCTACACAAATGTATAGATAAAATTCGGGATACGTATCGCTCCGACTGGAAGGCGAAAGAGATGCGCGTCCGTCAACGAGCCGTCGCATTATACTTTATCGACCGCCTGGCGCTCAGGGCCGGCAACGAGAAGGACGACGACCAGGCGGACACAGTAGGCTGCTGCTCCCTGCGCGTTGAACACATTCAGTTGCACAAAGAGAAAGATGGCAAAGAGTATGTCGTTGTCTTTGATTTTCTGGGTAAAGATTCTATTAGGTATTATAATGAGGTACCTGTTGAGAAACGGGTATTCAAGAATCTGGAACTGTTCATGGAGAACAAGAGAGACAGTGACGACCTGTTTGATCGACTCAACACACAAACTTTGAATGAACATTTAAAAGAACTGATGCCGGGTCTCACGGCTAAAGTATTCCGTACATACAATGCATCCATAACATTACAGAAACAGTTAGAAGAGCTGACTGATCCGGATGCATCAATACCTGAAAAGATTCTCGCATACAATAGAGCTAATAGAGCTGTTGCTGTACTTTGCAATCATCAACGTGCTGTACCCAAAGGTTAGTTGAAAATCACATCAACTATAAATAATGCAACTTAATTTTTTGATTTGCATGTTTCACAATGCAAATGCATCTAATATTTATGCTCATATTCAGTAATTCGTGGACTACTTTTGTTACACAAAAATATAAATCATATAATTTACTGGCAATTTATCGAGGATTGTTTTTAGGCATTCTTAATTGATTCATTGATATATTGATTTTAAAAAAATGTTTCAATCTAAAAAACTGGCTCTGCCAATTTAGTTGTATATAACTTTGAAAGCACAATGAGTTTCGACATATACTATGAAACAACCTATTCTGTTTATAGATTGATAGTGTTCATTAGATTCAGCAATCCATCCGTTTAAATTTTTGTAATTTTATAATAATTAAACACTGAAAAAAAACTGGTAAAAGTTAAAAGTATTATTTTTAACTATTCTGCATATGAGGCATTCCAATTTGGGTTTTCCATTTTATTTTCTATTAAATTTAGTTTAAGTCATAATACAATTGAACCACAGCAAAGTAGATTTCCAATAAGTTTGTTTTGTCAGGTCACAGCAAATCAATGGAAGCACTGAAGGAGAAGATTCAAGCGAAGCGTGACCTAGTAGATGAAGCTGAAGAAGATTTGCGGGAAGCTAACAAAGCAGCCAAACGAGGCTCAGTAAAAGAGAAGATGCTGCGTGACAAGAAGAAGAAGGCACTAGAACGACTGCGCGAACAACTCAAAAAGTTGGAATTGCAGGAAACTGATCGTGATGAGAACAAGACCATTGCACTTGGCACTTCCAAGCTGAACTATCTTGACCCTAGGATCTCTGTTGCTTGGCAAGTAACACTCAATTAACATTTTACATTAATCCATAAACTTCAACAATCCACTATCAATTATAACATTAATTACAGGTGCAAGAAGCATGGCGTACCCATTGAAAAGGTGTACAACAAAACCCATCGTGACAAATTCCGCTGGGCGATTGACATGGCCGGCCCCGAGTTTATATTTTAGGTGCTTTAGCATTAGCTATTTTTTATTTATACGTGTTATTTTACTATAATACTGACGTTCCACTTTTAATATTTATTGTTGTATGAATTCCGAAATTATATCCATTTGGTATTACTATGGTAAAATACTTTGAAAATTGACAGTATAGTGTTCCTTTGTGTTAAGGATTGAAATTAGAAGTCTGATTCTAATTAATGTCATATTTAGATAAATTAGTTTTATAATAGTTAAAATTAAGTTTTTAAAAGGACCTTAGTTTTTAGAAGACTTTTCCTTTGCTTTTCATGTTACATTTTTCCTGTATCTACAATAATGAATCAAAATAATGATAGTTAATTTTATATTCTTCTGTTTACCAGTTGAACACTTCTAACTTTGCGAAGATTTATTTATTTAAATTAATCTTTTTTTGTATACCGTGACAGAACCATACGAAATATTGTATAACAAAAAAAAAAAATATGTGACATGTTACAAGTGATATGTTTTGGGATAACATGTATATAGTTAAGTGCGCTCCCTGAGGTTCGAATGTTTAGTAGGTATGTCTACTTAATTAGAATTCGAACCTAAGTTTGTTTTAGATAAAACGTAGATTTTTTCGTATTTAAAACAAGCAATTTCATGTGTAATTCGTGACTATGAACTCTTGTAAACTAGTGCGTGAAACGAAAAATGTGAAATACCTAATTGTGACAATGTTTTATTTTTGTATAACCATAAATCTGTGGCATATGCAGCCAGTGTTATAAAAGGTACAATGATCTAATAGTTCAATTGTAATATGGTTGTCTTTATCCCTGTAAATAGTAATTTTTACTATGTCTGATGCGAATGTAATGTATATGAGATTATCACAAAATAAAGATAATTACACAATTGATTATTATATTATTTAATTATCCTCTTTTTAAGGTAGGGTTCGAGATACATAGCAAATGGATATCCGTTGTTATATCTTATACGATAGAACAAAAGTTCACAAACTTTATTATAAATAAAAAATTGATGATCGGATTTTAACACCAAGTTTAGAAGTAGCCAAAGCTTTTGAGAAGTTTTTCTCAGATGTTGCAGTTAGCACTACTATGTCCTTAAACACCTCTCCTGCTCTTGCCAAATCATTAATAACTCAAGCAAAATTTCAGTGAGTGCATCGTTGATTTTAAGTTTTCCCATGTGAACCCTACAGTCACTGTTAAATCATTCAAATCCTCTACCTAGGATTCTGTGAACATTAAATATAAATTTGTTTTTATATAATCAATAAAAACAATAATAGCATTATGTATTAAAAATGTTCATATACACAAGTATTGTTAAAAAAAGTGCTGCTAAAGGCAGTTTTTACAATAATGAATGGGATTTTACATCCTTTTATGTCGAGGGTTTATATATTGAGAAAAACATTGTACATGTACTTTATTATTTTCTCCAAAGATCATAATATTAAAATTTGGAAGGTAATGAAAAAATCAGCCAGTAGGTATACCAGTTAAGTAAGTACAGTACATCTTCGCGATAAATAGGCGACACAAGTAGGAAGAAGCGGTGCTGTGGAGTAGAGGACGCTTGCTGGCGCGCCGGGGATCACTACCGCAAGCGCGGGCAGAGCAGCCAAAAAAGGTTTAGTTAATTTAAAAAAAAAAAGTATTAAAATGTAACACAATTACGTGTCTAATAGAATTGATATATATCCGAAACAACGAACAAAACATGTATTTGTTCGTAGCTACGTGAAGTCGACATCCCTACTCGTGTGTCTAGCGCTAAATATTCATAAACGGGCGTTAGTACCGAAGATGACTTACTTACTCGGGGTCTCGGGCTCCAAGTACTTTGCCAGTTATATGATTAATAAACATTAATCCATTTAAAATTAGGAATAATTATTGTACGAGAAAATTCAAACAATGCAATATTGAATACAAAACGGGCGAATATGATATAATAGACAGCTTATAGATATCACTGTAACCAATTAGTTTAACCACGAGGAAAATAACTTCTGTTAGACAAACTAGTTAGACCATAGAGATAATAGAATAGAGTAGGCAAGCCAGTCCGAAATGCAGGCCTCAACAGAAAGAGACAGAGAATAGAGAACCTTGATTTATACTTTCGTACAGTATGGGTACAGTTATTTTCCATCCTTTTTTCTCCCATGCCCAATCGATGCCCAACCGTTACACACGGACCCTTATGGAGCTTGCTTGCTCTAGTTATCTTATCTATATGAGTTATACCACCTAGTTTGACCACAAGAAACTGAATTTTTCAAAAAATTATTTAGTGAATAATAAAAAACAAAGACTTCAATTGTACAGCTTGTATTGAAACACAACTTTTGTAATAATTACTATACACCAGAATCGTCTTGTTGGATGTTGAAAAAATCAACTCCTTCCATTCCCTCGGGCATGTAAGTAAGGCCAGATTCATCGCAATGCCGCATGTTGTAGCCGCGACCGTAACCTGCCAAAAATGCAACATATTAAAACGAAAGAATAAAACATCTATGATTTTTAAATACCTAGTTGAAGTTACTAACCTAGCTGCTTCATTAGTTTGGTGGGCGCATTACGCAGGTGGAGAGGCACGCTCGGTAACGGACCCTTGGCTTCAGTCAGCGACTTCTGACAGCGACGCAGAGCCTGGTACACCTGCACAAGGGTTCCAATGTGGGATATTACAATCTATACTACTCAACACATTTTAAACAAGTTTTTCTATTATGTAACAATCTACCTGTAAAAATTATAGGCAAATTGAGATACAGTACAAATATTTAATGATTTGTTTTCCATTTGTATAAAGACAAGTATAAAATGTGGTTAATTTTAGATATATATATAACTACTTGATATTTTTTCTGAAAAGTAATGTCTTAAAAGTGCAAATTAAATCAAACTTAATAGCCGATCCGAACATAACGTCGCAGAAACTTGTAGGTGCTAGTGAATGTGAGCGGGGTTGCTGTATCACCCCAAAAATGGGCTTGGACCAAATTTATTGACACATACTTTTTATATTTTTTATACCTTCTTCTTAAAATAAATAAAAATTTAGTCTTTAATTTTCTTACTTATTTATTTCCAAAAATTTATTATTAAAATTATTAATTAAAATATCCCTGTGACGTTAACTGGACATATGCTTGCTTACAAATTAATTGCATTATGACTAAATAAAGCCATAATATTTTTATTGAGATATGAGGATTACAATCTCATTTGAATAGTGACCTTATCTTAATATTTTTTAATTAGTTTTAGCTTTTGTTTTTTACTGTGGAAAACAGCGCAATAAGCTCAACCGCCCAGATGACGTCACAGGGACAATTTCAACATCATATGATTTTTTTATAAATATCGGGGTAATTCGTAAATAGAAAAATGGCTATTTTGAGAGGTTCTTTTAGAACTTTATTCATTTTAATTTTAATGACCCACAACGTCACTTTAAAAATTTTGTCCAAGCCCATTCGGATTTCGGATCCGCCTCGCGTTCATATCGGCCATAAAGTTGAACTCAATCTATAAACTGACTCTGCACTCCTAGCTATTATTTAGTCATAATACTATGACACTCATGAATAAATGTTAATATCTGATTAAATCTAGCATTCTGTTCAAAATCTACAAGCATCTCAATGGTGTCAGAAGAGAATAAGTATCTTTTTCAATCCTGAATGAACACCCTGAACAGTCATGATGAGGTTGAACTAAATTAATAATTAATGACACAGAAATAGCATGCGTGTAGTTTTTAAACTTAAATCTTATTTTCTGCAGTGAACCTTTAAAGTTGCAGCCTATAGCTACAGTTAAATGCCTTTGATTTTAAAAATATGAAGTTTTCCAATCACCCTAATCAAGTTTGCTTGCTTAAAAACATACATAACAAAGACTTTTAGTTGTTTGCATTACTTTTTAAGTTTACTCTACAATAACAATGGATCTAATTGTATATTATACCTCTGTACTTTTGGGTGCTCGCGCGAGCCGCACAGCACACTGAGCCAATAACACGTCACACTCGGGCATACCAATCTGCTGACAACCCTGTAAGCATGCCACTGCCTCTGGTAGTGCACTTGGGTCAGCCAATCCTATATAATGTAGACATAGATATATTTGAATCCGTTAAATAAGTCCTTACTAAAGCATCTTAAACATTCCAAGATCTGGATATTATATATTACTTTATAGAATTATGGACTCTGGTCATATGTCCACTGATAGAAGAATGAAACTGTTTGCTCTTTCATACATTAATTTATTCATGCATAATATGCCGGGTGCGGGTGATGGCAGCTATCATGACGGCATTGTAGACAGAACCATCCCACCACAATTACTTCAAATATGGGAAGCGGAATTCGGGTTATTAGTGTCGCGAGACACAATCCCTGCACGCACCTTTGTCCTGTAGTCAAGTCGCTTTGGGTAGGCACGTCGTTAAAATAAACACCACATTTTCTTTCTCCCACATGTTGCTGTCTATTACTGTATAGTCCATAGTGTTTTATTCAGTCCAGTTTGTCGTTTAGTAATTTCACATCACAATCTTTCTTTACCAATGTCTTCAGCTGACGCCCTCACGAGTCGCCGCGCGACGTACAGCGGGTCTTCGCCACCTTGCAGCGCTCGGGCCGTCCAGTACAAAGCTGCGTTGTCGTCGCTCGCACGTATCGACTTGTGTATCGCTGATATTATGTTGTAATGCTCCTCTCCGCGTCGGTCGTATAGTGTGTGTGTACGCTATATAATTGAAAATACTCAATAATATTTACTAAATAGAAATCTTTATATTTAGTAGTATAGCAAATAAATTATGAAGTGTCAAATATTTGTTAATGATTGGAATACACAATATAGGAACGTTTATATGTCCATGCGAGTCTTGGGCAAAAGTTTGTAAATTTATAAATCATAAATTCACCTTTATGCCCTCCTTAATATCGTCGAGAGTGAGTAATGCGGGACCTTGAGTCACCATGGTGTTTGGCTCAGGAGCTCGCGCTGCTAGAGCCAATTCCAGCGCGCCCAATGCTACCCTTGCGTCACCGTCACACACTTCTGCTAGCCAATTTAGTGATACATTTTCTATTACAATCCTGTTGTATAGGAGAGAAATAAATAGATTTATATTAAAGTTATTAAAATTAGATGCACACACATGAATCTGCGAGATTTAAAACTAAAACGCAGTACAGAAACAGTTTTCAAATGTATGAGTTTTGCTGATTAAACAAGATGCAAAACTGGGCATTGTTGGCCCAATCCTTTATATTGTCGCTTCTATTTTCCACATTTTATAACCTATGGAAAAAAAGAAGAGATTCTCAAGTCGACACTTATAGGTACATTTTATTTTAATATATGACAACAATTCATATACCAATTTATCTAGATGGGCCCACCTACGTTCTAAAGTATCCGCGCAGGGAGCCTACCAAAATGCAATAAGTCCACCAACCGACTTTTAGTCAGTGTCATGACCTAGCGACGAACAAATGTGCGCGATGCCGACTTTTGTCGTAAAAATTTGCAAAAACTACTTATCAAAAACGCAGAAAATGATGAATATCGTATTTCCGGTAAGTAAACATTTTAATGTAACATTAGTTTATGCCCGCAGACTGTTATTCGATTATTTTTCGATTTAATTTGAACATTAACACAAGTTCATTCTCGTCACATTTTCATAGGCAGTGTAACACGACCACCCCAGCCGATGTCGGCGCAAGGCCGCGGTCGGTCCATCATCATCATCATCAGCCCATTTTTTAACCCACTGCAGGGGCTTAGGCCTCCCCAGGGTGAGGACGGGGGGCTTGGAGCTTAAGTCCACCACGCTGCTCCACTGCGGGTTGGGCACTGTAACGACCGCCATCTGTTGACAGCGTCCGGGATCGACGCTGTTTATTCTAAAAGGTCTTATATTACAATTTCTCTAAGCGAATAAATGCCATAAGCGTTACAAATAGAGCTCAATTTCCATGCTTCATGAAAGAAAAATAACCGTAATTCCGTTTGTAGAAATGGATTCTAAAAGGTCTCAGAATTTCGTAATGCGAATATATGTCATAAGTGTTACGAATAGAGCTCAATTGCCATGCTTCATGTTAATAAAAGTATATATAAGATATAAGGTAATACGGTTCGTTATGGCACCCGGCGGACACTTTCTACGAATCCTTATAAAATTGGTACATCAATGAGGACAATATATTAATTTTATACAGTAGTCCGATTTCGATGATTTTTTTTTTATTGACTCAGGGATAGGGTATAACAAACATTTAGATTTAATAGTATTAGCTATTAAACCTAAATGTTTGTTATATCCCCATTCTATGCAGATTCTACTAAAATTTAGCCATACTTCAAGTTATAAATGAATGTACATAATAAATGAAAGTAGAATATAGGTAATAAAGAGTAGAGTAGGAAATCAAAACTTACTTTGATATGTGTTCATATTCAGTATTGTATGTTTCATCACCACTCTCCACAACTACAACATCTTTTTTAATTTCGAGAGCTCTTTTAAGAATCTGCATAATATTCTCAACACTAAGTTTCTCCATTACAACAACTCTGCAGCGGCTAAGCAGAGCATTGTTTAAACTGAATGATGGATTCTCAGTTGTAGCCCCGATAAGCACAATTGTACCATTTTCAACATGCGGAAGAAATGTGTCTTGCTGAAGTTTGTTAAATCTAAAAAAAAATTAAGAAACCTTAAATCATATAATTTTAAAAATTTGCCCTTCGTGTTGACTCAATTTACTAAAAGTTCGAAATATTTTTGCACAAAGATGTTTCTTCCAATATTGCTTTAATATTAAGTTTAAATGTTTCTGTCAATGGGCTATTTCCAAAATCTGTTTACATTTATTACTTATGACAGAACAAAAATGATGAATATACCCCTATAAGAACATTGTATACAAAATTCCATTAGAAATATTAAGTCTCCCTAGTTGTAAAAAATCTCAATAATATATAGATGATACAGACTAATAAATAGATGAGTTTTGGAGTGCCTACCTATCCATTGGTTAATTTATTTATTTGATGGAAATTATACTTTTTTTTAAATAAAATAAAAATCTATTTGTTGATATTGTTTGATATAAGTATGCAATGTAATTCCTGTTCTACTTGCCTGCGAGATGAACCGTATTTTGCGCCGACAAACGTGGCCGTGACGGCAACCGTCGCCGGTCTGTTGATGCTGAGATTTCAAATAGAGACCATGGTGCTTTGCTGAGCACAGTGTCATATTTGGCTATTTTTCGTGTCATTTGTTTTACATTGCGGTTATTAAGAATAATTTTGTAATCAATGGGTAGCGTAAGCCTGCCTTCGGTAGCAAAAGGGTGAGCAGGTGTGGGGAGGAGAAATGACAAGTTTCTTTTGGCATTATTTAGGTTCATAAGAACTCCTTCAGGAATTTACTATTTACCTCCTTAATATTATGAAATCCCGTATAAACTCCTGAATGTAAGTGATGATATATTGAAGCTTCGAATTTATTAAATATACCTACATACTATAATATCTTAAGTAAATATATTCATACTTATTGGGAATTAAAAGTTTGAAAATTTTATTAATTTAGTCAATATAGCCTAAGTATATCCATAATTTTAACCCACACCCTTTGATACGCCGCCAAAGCACTCAGACAAAAAATCCACAAAGAAAACCGTCGCACGTGTCGGCCATAACAATGAAACCGACGGCTTACATGTGCGACGTAGAGTTTCAGCGAAAATTTATCAGTTTATATCGACACTTCACGGAGTAAGTAAATGACCAAATAGAACATTTTATTATAAACACAGGTGGTTATTCAAAGTATATGTCGAGTGATGAAGAATGTCATAAGTTTTTGTTTCGTATGCAGCGAATGTAATAAGTTTTTGTTTCGTGTGCAGCGAATGTAATAAGTTTTTGTTTAGTGTGCAGCGAATGTAATAAGTTTTTGTTTCCTCTAAATAAATATAATTTAATTTGTGTATTTTGTTCCTGCTTTGCCTTTCGGTGTACCGAGGTCTAATATAACGGATAGACTATAGGTACTGATTCTAGCCTGATTGCAGTAAAAGACTTCAGGTAATTTCCATACCTTTTTGTCTAAAAAAACTTGCACAGCCAGATCAAAAATTTGGGAATGGTCAATTGCTAAGTCACACATAATTTAGGTGGTCTTCCACCACCTCCAGTTCCTAGCTAATTTAGTCTCTACGACACCCATATATATATTGGACAATTAATTCCCAAGTAAATTATTTTTGCTATAGATTTTGTCAACTAAATAATTATAAGGGTGAAAAATTATGAATTTTTTAACATGTTTCAGTTTCATCAAAAACCATCATATGTCAATATGGTAATTGTGTCTTAAACTACTGCTATTTTAACCTGGCTTTTTCAGGTGAATTGCATTGCATAAGATATATTTTATAACCACAGGCACCTATAGCTGATAATTTACAAAATTAACCATTACAGCCAGATAGTTCCTACGATTTAGTACTATTGCTATTGAATGCCTTTTGTACACAAATCAACAAAGAAAAAGCATGGAAATATTACATAGTTGAATACCACATAAATTAGGTAACTGTAATGTAAAACATTAGCTTTTGTACTTTCAGTTTACTTGAATCCACTTACCTGTGTATTTCATCCATGAACAAAACAGTTTGTCGTTTATATTGCATTTCATTTTTAGCCACTTTCGCTACCTCTTTCACATCATTTATTCCAGCCATGGTAGCTGATAATTTAACAAATCTTAAATTATTTTGTTCTTTGCACAGGTTTGCTATTACATTTGCCAGTGAAGTCTACAAATAATAAATAAATCCTAAGTTTTATTAAATTATGATTAAATTACAATGAAGTAATAATGCCACACTAACTTTACCACAGCCAGGTGGACCCCAGAGGATCATGTTGGGGATTTCTTTACGTTCCAGTAATGATCGTAGCATAGAACCAGGGCCAAATGTTGCACTCTGACCAACAATGTCTTCCAAATATCGTGGTCGCATACGTTCTGCTAGAGGAATATTATTTCTTGTTTCATTAGATTTTCTTGAGGAATTACTTTCAGTAGAATCTGCCAAAGATTGCTGATAGCAATTTGATTGATAAAAATGACTTTTGTTAATAATATAACTAGAAAATGATAATGAAAGTCCTAACCTGGTTTTTTCCATTTGTTTTAGGATGGAGTTTCAAACGCTTCTCTTGTGGTGAAGTTATTGTAGAAATAAGATCTGATCTACTTCTTTTAGAACTAACTTTTTGTTCTTGTGCGTTTAAAAATAAGCATCTGTTGACATGATCTTCAATAAAATGTGACTGAAAAGAACGATTGCATACTGGACAGGATATTAAATTATCACTATTAGTTTCAGACATCCTGCATGTAGCTAATATTTTTTGAAATGATTGAAAATTATTTGATCTCTATGACTGTGATTCAAGAATCATCAAGAATCACTAACACCTTGTAGTTAAATGTTTGTAGTTATCACTGAAGTGCACTGAAATTGACTGAAGTGCACTGAAGTTACTGACACAAACTAGTTACTGAATTCTGTGAAGTGCACTGAACCTACCTAATCTGTGGTGTACTGAATGTCCACCACAGAACAAATTTATGTCCACTGTGGTCCACTGAATGTCACTGAGTCAATCTGAATTTGACGGCGACACGGCGAGTCGGCGACCATCATGCGACCACCAGTGCTGCCACTTTAACATAAATTTTGTGTTTTGTGTTTTATGTTTTGTGTTTAAAACTTATGTTACCCTAAATTACCCGGAAAACAAGATAGTTTGAAAGAAAACCCAAATTTTTGTTTGAGGACAAATCAAAAATTACAGAATTTTTAAAGTGGAGACTTTTTAGTCAACTAAATTTAATTAAAACTACTCACAAAAACTTGTTGAAAACGGACACAATGTCTGCAATAATGCATGTAAAAACAATTGATGCCCTTCAATTCAAACCCACACAAAAAATGATTAATCAATCATACAGAAATGTAAAAATGATTAATTAGATAAATGTTTATAAATATTGTGTAAAATTACAGGAAACTATTTAGCATAGGGTTTGCACAAAATCTATCGATATGTCGATATATTCAAATATTAATATCTCGTATACTTTATACTACATAGTGGCGTCTGTTCCACTTGCAAGATAACGGTAAGTGTTTTTAACATATTGGGAGGTTTATTTAGCTTGGCAGCAATTGTTAGAAAAAATCTGACGAGCTAGAAGCCGGAATATATATAATAAGAGATATTATTATGACGTTATAATATTTACGATAGATCGCATATTTAGTACCAGCTCCGCAGACTAACAGAATTTTTTAAATTGCGCACCCGTTTATGATACACTCAAATGTAGTATTTATAATTTTTTGATGTGGGATATCTAGTGGCCCATTTGGATGGAAGTATACCTTTTTGTCGGCTTTTGCCGACTTAGCGCTCTCTCGTCAATAAGGGTCATAACATTTCTCTACATTCCGTGATATTTCGTGACATTTCGCATGATTTTTGTGGTATTTCGGGACATTTCGTAACATTTAGTTATATTTCATGACATTGCGTTAATTTTCATGGCATTATGGGATATTTCATAACATTCTGTTCGAGATTCTTTGAACAGCGAATATACTTAGATCCAACGTTCTAAGGCACGTACTTCTATTATACAAGCACGCGAGAAGAGACGGAACATTTTTAGAACCGAGACATTTTCAGTGTTGCCCATATTATGTTCTAAGTAAGGTAATGAATGTTTTCCAAGTTCAGTTGTTTGCGCTAAAAGTAGATGGCGTAGCAGGTTATTGCGGTTGTCAATGTCAACTGATTGGGTTGAAATCTACATTTTCTTTGGTTGTCGTCACAGCTGTTTGCCACCTTAAAGTTTTTAACACAACTATTTTGTTTGATTCAAGTATTTTTGTAAATTTATACGTTTCTGTTTTTAGTTTATTAACAAAAGTAGATTATAAAAACAAAACTCTCCAAAACCAAAAACATTGACAATCGCGTTTTGTAACTAAGCAGTGCGTCAAATGACATCTACTAATGTCATTTGATGGTTTTTTTGTCTTCTATTGCGGAACATTAATTAAGATATAATTACTAAAATATAATTACGACTTTAAAAGAATTCTTACGCTAATAGTTTATTCTTCCCTTGCGCTGCCGTAGTAGCGCTATAATAAAGAGCGCGACGGAAAAGTGGAAGAAGTATGTCAATACTAGAAAGTAGTAATTTTGAGTGGATAGTGTCACGTGACCTCATTGCTTCTATAGGGTGTGTCGCTGCACATTTCTTTCGCCAGGTAACGCATAACATAACATACGTTCACATCACAACAACGTCTACGCCCCAAACTAAGCATTAGCTTGTGTTTTGGGTACCAAGGGAAGACACCACATACATATAACAACCAAGATCTGGAACCAGTATTAATATTTATCATATAAATACTAACCTGACCTGGAATTTGAACCTGTAACCTGCACCTTCGTAGGCAGGGTCGCTACCCACTATGCTAAGCGGTCGTCATATTGATTGATGTAGGTCGCCATAAGGTTGTTGACTTGTTATTTGTTTACTTTTATGTTTTTGTAAAATTTTTATCGTTGTTTTGTTGAATTGTAAATGTCTTCGTTTTGTTAATTTTTATTTTCCTTTGTACACGTGACGTAGTGTCATTGAAAACAAAGATTATTGATGTTGTTTTATTTATTACTTAGCTTATATTCAACTATAGGAGGTTATACTTTGTATAATGACTATAACGCCTTTTTTACTCTTTTCGTCAAATTTATTATCATTATATTTAAAAAAAAGTGTTTTAGTGTAAAGGAAACTGCATTTAAATAGTTTGTTAATTTAAAAAGTGAAAGTTGCGAAAAAAATTGGAACTAGAAATTAATAATTAATAATAATAGCAGATTAAAAATAATAAATATTATTGCCGATTTAGATTTTTGACAACGCGATCATATCAATGTCACATCATCATTAAAGTATTACGTACTATCGATAACACATAATACATACCTCCGTGCACATCACTAAAACTCACTTAGTCTCGTGTGAATTTCACACACATAGGTACTCATTTCCATTTCGGTAATGCGTCATTGAAAAATCAGGTCCTCTCTTACGCTAGTATAAGTACTTTGATGATTACGTCCATGAATTCAAGGTGATTCAAGGTATAGTTTATTCTCTGGCTCTTTCTGTCGAGGCCCAGGTTTGCCTATGTGCTATGTACCATGGACTTCTCTATGTGATCTCAATGGTAATAACTGTGGAACTTCAGGATCTCAATGGTAATAACTGTGGAACCTCAGGTAATTGCTGTAAATCGTTAAGGAGTTCCTTCGACTGTGTATGGTCTCCATCATCAGACCAGCAGGTAATATAGTACTAATAACCCATATGGGTGCAAAGCTCTCATTAATAGAAATGAATTAAGTCCAAACACCAGGTAATTGCTGTAAATCGTTAAAGAGTTACTTCGACTGTGTATGGTCTCCATCATCAGAATGGCACTTATAATCCATACGGGTGCAAAGATCTCATCAATAGAAATTAATCAAGTCCAAACACCAGGTAATTGCTATAAATCGTTGAGGAGTTCCCTCGACTGTCTTTCAGCTCCATCATCAGATCGACTCCCGACCTTCATTATATAGTACTTGTAGTAGTACTTTATCAAAATACTTAAAATACGATATTTTAAAATACGATTTTCGAAGGTTGCCCTCGATTTATCTGGGATGCCATCATCAGATCCTGGTTTCCTTATCATGGTACCACTCCGAAGATATCCCCCTTCCCCAAAAAAAAAATCATTAAATTCGGTTCATAAACAACGAAGTTCAGTGGAAAGTGGGTTTTTTTTTATAGGCTGATGATTTAGTTATTGCCTTTTCAATTTTATTAAAAAATTGCACTGATTGTGAATTG
Source organism: Luffia ferchaultella (assembly GCA_949709985.1). Lineage (NCBI taxonomy): Eukaryota > Metazoa > Arthropoda > Insecta > Lepidoptera > Psychidae > Luffia > Luffia ferchaultella. Next base: position 7,909,279 of record OX453241.1, read on the forward strand.
AACGAAATTGATTGTGATTGAATCTGTGCGGTCTGTGGCGGTCTGTGCCAAATTGTGATTTGTCCTATTTTTGAATTTATTATTTATTTTTAATACCTTAGATTAGTGTACCTATTAAATATTATTTATTTATCTATCTTAAATTGCTAAGGTCTGTGCTGCTCTGAGTTAGGTACATTTTTAAAATTTTGTTTAAGTAAAAACATTAATAATGTACGTATATTAAATTGTATCAAGAAATGTAAAATTGAACGAAACATAATGGTTGACATGAAAGTAAACACCGAGAAAAATAGTCAGAAAAAAAAATATTCGAAGAATAAAGAAGCCAAAAGTATATTATGTGAACCTCAAATAGAGAAAATATTGCCAAATGAGGAAAGAGAAGTGGTAAGCATTGAAAACTTATAATTATAAATTAATAGGTAATTGATTTATTGTTTATATGTAATAAAAGTATTTTATTAATTATACTAAACAATGAGATCCCTTCTATCTTGCCTTTTACAAAGCTATTATTATAAATTAATAGGTAATTGATTTATTGTTTATATGTAATAAAAGTATTTTTATTAATTATACTTAACAATGAATATCTTGCCTTCTATCTTGCCTTTTACAAAGCTATATTGTGCAATGTTGGGTAGTGCTTTCCAATGTAGCCTGCTCAAAAGTTACAAAATATTTAATCAGGCCTACACCCGGCAGCGTGAGGTCGGCTGTCGCATCTCGGAATTGGTTAGATAATTTCCCTCTCGACGATATTTTAGAAAGAGGAAACTGGAGGTCGTGTAACTGGGGGAGGGGTGTAAGAACCTCGTGCAGTATATTTTTTTAAGGAAATGAAAATAAATTATAAAACTTAGTATCTCGTCGCTCTGCTCTGCTTCTCTTCTCGCATTATCACAAGCAAACCATAACCTAACCTATTTTTTTGAAATGATGGACCATTAAGCTATCTTAGCCAGATTTCATATTGATCATTTTTATGAACACAATTTTCATCAGGCAATATTGGAAAGCTGACCCTGAAGTTGTAACATGAAGAAGTATGTAACCATGAACTAATTGATACATGAAACTATATAACATTGGCAAACCATTGGCCACTTACCTCAAAGATTATCTTCTTTGTTTTTAATTTGGAATGTAAATTATTTGACTACAGGGTGATGGAGCACCGGCTGAAAATAATTCTGACATATCAGGTTTTGTTAATGATACAGTAAAAATGGAAAAACAAAAGTTAGACACACCTATGTTGCGTTTGAATATAGACCTTGATTTGGTGTGTTTGAGTCTGCTGATTCTGGCAATGGCGACACGTCTTTACAAGCTTGAAGAACCCAGAAACATTGTGTATGTTTTTTTAGCAATTCATATATATTTTTTAAATAATTCCTATTATATAACATAATTAATATTCAGGTGTACCTATCTGAATAACTAAACATAGCAATATGCTACTTTACTGTTAAATATTTATTACAATAATAATATGAAAGATTAACAAATATTCAAGTTTTTGTTTTATGTACTTGTTGTAATATGAGAAACTAAAATGTTTTGCTGCATTTTTTTTATTAAAATATTAGTTACTTGTGGAAGGTAATCTAGGTTTTAATATGTATAATGTAGCATTACCAAATGGGTACACTGAATGATTGTCAGTGCTGTTCCTATATTTTCCGTGTAGGCAATATAAAAACGGTACTTAAAAATATACTCTCTGTTCACTCAAAATGCAAAACCATCGTGAATACCCTTGACTTATTTCGTGTGGTTTTTATAATGTCTATAGCTCTTCAAGTTTACTCAGAAGCTCAAAATATTACTGGAATAAAAAGTAGCCTATAATATTCTCTAAAAGGTCCTCTACCTGCCAGCGTAAGTCCCGTTAAATAATTAAAAAAATGTATTTGTGGGTTTTAGTTACATGCTGATAAACATGTGAACTGAAGAAAAACTTTTTATTTCAAAATCACAGACACACACTACAGCTTTTTTTTATATACGTACTAGCGACCCGCCCCGGCTTCGCACGGGTAACGGAGCATATAAACCGTATTGTTTTTTCTGTTGTAGTGTCATATCATAATTTAGCTTTTGCATCGAACATGTGGATTGGATTTAATTACTTTTAAATGTGACGTAAGTTCATCCTCCTTGGAGTATTTTTAAAGTATTTTATTTCCAATTCCATAAATATTTGAAAAAGTACAGAGTAAATACATATAACCAAACCTAACCTAACTACGCGTGTTGCGTCGTTCCGTATGGGCGCCCGGCTGGTCGCGCGATATTTATATTTTGCGATAGCTTCTAAGATATCAATTTAAATTGGGTAGTGTAAATGGCAATCATAATGAGCATAAAATGCTGAAGGTAAATAACGTATTTAATTTAATGAGGAGTATCTATATAAATTGCTTTTCAATTACCTCATTATATGACACCATTTTTTCAAACATAAAAATAGGTACAGTAAGCTATCCATAAAAGATAAACATATTCCATCACGGACTTTCCTTTAGTCCTACTTATATAAGATACACAATTACACAATTCCTCCATACAATATTTTGTCAAAAGGATTAGGCAGCGTTTTCGGTGAAAGATCCCAGCCAGCTTGATTTTTTTCCGACTTCTTCAACAATAATCGTCATATTTCAACAAATTTTGGACTAAACATTAATAAATTATACGCGTAAACCTTCCTCTTGAATCACTCTGTCCATTGGTGTCAACAATATGCCAATCCGTTCAGTAGTTTTTGAGTTTATCGCGTTCAGACAGACAGACGCGGCGGGGGACTTTATTTTATAATATGTAGTGATAATTTCTTTAAATTATTTTTTATTAAAAATTAAAATTAGGAAATTTCAATAATATTCAAATTATTAATTTCAAAATTTGCCCCATTTAATTTATTTTTGAATTTGACCAGACATTATCATAGAGAGAATAATATCGGACATATTGTTTTCCAAGAAGAATGTCTAAACAGAGGTTTATAAAATGCGTTTCAGTTGCATCAAAAAACAGCTTTTTGCTGGAAGTCATCAGAATTCTCTCAAATGATTGCTATTTCAAACAAAGCGGGTTTCACTCGGCAGAACGCATGAGATAAAGATTTGAAGTGTGCAATTCAAGGTTAAGTCACTTTTAAAGTGCATGCTCACCGACATGTATGAACTTAAACCTATTGAATATTGATTTTAATCATTTAAATATAGTTTGAATTGCATGAAATGATGCTTTGATTTGAGGCAGTGAGAATTATATGAATGAGAAAGACTTCTACATGTTACTATTCTGCGAGATCACACTAGTACGAAATTTTTTAAATGTTTTACAAGATTGAAATGATGAAAAAAATTTATTTACAGATTTGATGAATTACACTACGGACGTTATGTGACCCTTTACACTAAAGGTGTGTTTTTTTTCGACACTCATCCACCATTGGGTAAACAGCTGTTATACTTAGCTAGTCAAGTGGCTGGGTATGATGGGAATTTCACGTTTGACCGTATCGGTTCACCTTACCCTGATAATGTGCCAATACGTGCACTACGTTTTGTTCCTGCCTTCTGTGGAAGCCTTTTAGTACCTCTAGTCTATATTCTAATGTTAGAACTTTCTTTGTCACAATGGACAGCAATTCTCGCAGCTGCACTCATATTATGTGGTAAGTTATTTATTATTATTATTTATTCATTAGGGTTTATTTTTTATTTATTTTATTATAAATTTTTTAGGGTTTAAACTTTTAGCCATTCAGGTGCACAAATAATACTTACTGATTTTCTGAATTGCTTGTTATGTTTCTTTATAATATATCGAGTAGGGTAGTTCCACAGCCTCAACATCATCTCATCAACTGAATCAATTAGTATATGCGGTCGTAATTAAACATTGGTTTTGTACATTGGTAATGCATTTATCTCAATTAAAATTATTCCTACTTGACTTTGCCATTGCTATAGTGCCGAGGCCCTGGAAACTTCACTACGATTTTCATTTTGAACCAAGAAAACCAATTTTGAACATTAAATTACTAATTTGAATACATTTGTTCAGTTATCAAATTTTAAAATTGAGTAACGACAACTTTGAGAATTTAACATTTATGTACGTTTTGTATAGTTTGACACTTATTAAAAACAAAATTAGTATTTTTTTCATAAGTACAGATACATCTTATCAAATGCATGGTTATACATAGTAGGTATATGTAACCATTTCATAACAAGTCTTATTATGTTGATGAAAAATTGTAGCAATAATAGTACTTTATGTATTATGATAAAACTTACATTAATTAAATCTTACAGGTTTTTGAAAAACTTTACTAGCTTTTATGTTTGTTCACATCCTTAACCTATTAAGATAAAATGAGTATATGGTGTATAAACATGCCTGTACACATATATTTCATGATTAAATATAAATCAATTAATTAAAATTATTAATAATTAACTCCTACAGAAAATTGTTTTGTGGCACAATCAAGATTCATGTTGCTTGAATGCATTCAAATGGCGTTTGGCTTGTATGGATTAATATGCGTGGTTCGTAGTACACGCCAGCGTGGCCCCATCGCAGCAATCTGGCTTTTAATTGGCGCTATATGCCTTGGTTGTTGTTTCTCGTAAGTTTTTTCACAGAATCATTGTTCATATATTAATCTGATATCGTTCAAAAATTTACATGATTTACACATTTTACAAATACCTTCTTACCTGGAAAACATTGGAAATGTATTCTATTGAAATTCTTATTCCCGTTTCATGTTTCGCGCATGTTATTGACGTTTTCGTCACTTTACATGACGCACTTCCGTAATTTTTTTGCTAGCGAACAGTCTAATAATTCCGATATTTCAGTATGACAACATTAGAAGAGTTAAAATTAATATTTTTATTCATATCAAATACGAGGGCTGCTATTTAGGTTTTGTCGTTTGAAGAAAAAAACAACTAGAACCTTATATTATTTACTGTTTTTCAAAGTATTCACCTTGAAGTTTAATACATTTTTTCGTTCGCTCGACCCAGTTATTAAAACACTTATTCCACTCCAAAGTGGGTGTGTTCAAAATGGCCGACTTGAAAGCGTTGACTGCTTCTTCACCAGATTGTAGTCTTTGCCCACGAAGAGTTTTCTTAATTTTAGTAAATGTAAAGAGATCGTTAGGGCTTATCTCAGGACTGTATGGGGGATGCTCAAGAATTTGTACGTTTTCCTGCTTCAAATAATCAATTGTTTTACCAGCGGTATGTGAGCTTGCGTTGTAATGGTGTAGGATGATGCGTCGCTTTGAGTTAGATTTCCGAACTTCGGCGATGACTAAATGTTTGTGGTAAACAAACAGTGGCAAGTAGTGGTAAACAATCTGAGTTAGGCCTCTCCAATAGTTGTAAAAAAATATAGCACAAACGTTTTTCTTCGAGAGATTCATATTCGTACGCGACCTGACAGATTCAAAACAACGCTGTGACTAAATAGTTGCGTCAATCCTAATTCTTTCAATTGTTTTGATATTCTAAATTCAAACAAATTTGAACATAGAAGAATTCTAAATTCAAATTCGGCGGGAAATATTCAAACGACCTAACTTAAAAGGCATGCCATGTATGAGTAGGTATTTATAATTAGACTTGAAAAAAGTATAAATGAATCAACCAGTCTCCAACTTTGTTTTACCTTTTTTATCTTCAATTAGATTTATTCATGTTGGAAATTTTTTTCAAATATTCAAATTTTCAATTTTTCATTTATCATTCAAAACATTTTTTTCCAGGATCAAATACTCAGGATTCTATACATATTACTTAGCAGTATTCCTGGTGGGTCGTCAATTATGGGGTTTTATAGGTCGCGAGGGCTCGACTATAGGTCTAATCGCGTCTGCATTCTGGCGGGGTGCTATTCTAACTCTAGTGCCAATGGCTGTGTATGTGTCTGTATTCTATGTTCACTTGAGCTTACTGCCTCGAGCTGGCCCGCATGATAGTGTGATGACGAGTGCGTTCCAAGCGTCATTGCAGGGCGGACTTGCGAGCATTACGCGTGGACAGCCCTTGCATGTGGCTCATGGTTCCCAAATCACGCTGAGGTATGAAGCATGTGATTTTTCATTAATTCATTGTGTATATTACTAATAAATAATTTTTAAAAATAAAACTTGAAACACCTTTTCTAATTACTGAAAAAATTTCAATAAGCGTTGTGAGTTGTCGTGTATTGAAATTTAATAATGTAATAAGCAATCTCTTGTCAATAGAATATTAAAATTCTATGAGCGTTGTGTAACATTTCAATGAATGTTTCTAAGAAATACAACATTGACAGACAAATTGTTGCTTTTCTATCACAGACACACACATGGACGCACATGTTGGTTGCATTCGCACGCACACGTGTATCCCGTCCGCTATGCCGATGGCCGCGGGTCTTCGCATCAGCAGCAAGTTGGTATATTTTATGACATTGGAGCTAGCTATATTGGATAATTATGAATATAGGCTATGTAATTTTTATGATGGAGGTTTCTATAAATTAATATTTATTTTATGAGTATTGTAGACTGAATATTTTATTATGGTTTATTTTATTTAACTGAAGTATTCTCTAAATAAAAATATTTCATTATTTTTTCAATTTATTTTTTTCCAAATAATATATAATTGTTTTTATTGCGAAGCCATATTGATACAGAATTTTTTTTAAATTAATTTTGTTACGATATCCCCTCGAAATATTGACTATTTATTTATTATTTCATATCAAGTAACAACGACTCATTTGTTAGTAAAACACATTACAACCTAAATAGGTACTAGTAACATAATATCACAGCCAAAATTAAAACAAACTACAAATCACAAATCAACATCAAATTGTAAAAATTAACTAAGTCATACTCAAGATGTCTATACTATATATACTCTATATGAAATGGCTATCCGAGAAAGAACGCAAGTCACTACAAGTTGCAATTTTCATGAAATTTAGTAAGTGATGCTATTCGTTTTATGGCCCATGCCCTCTCCCAAGCGACCAGTTCACACTATATGAAGGCGGCAACAGCGACCAATAAAAGGACATTCATACCTTTTTGATATCTATAATCCCTCCATTATTAGGCTTTATCACCAACTTGCAAATATGATGTATATTTTCATAAGGTTACTAACTATTGATTAAATATTTGCAATTACTCTGTCTAAACTTACCTTATATAGTCATATATATAATAAATTAGAAATAAGACAACTCAAGTGTGTAATGTTCAGGTGACATGCTACAGTTTTAAAGACGTGAATAATTGGTGGATAGTAAAGCGTCCAGATCACGCCGAGCTGGCGGTGGCACGGCCGCCCGACGCGATTCGACACGGTGACGTGGTGCAGATGCTACACGGCATCACAAGTCGAGCACTAAACTCTCACGATGTCGCTGCACCTGTCTCCCCACAGTCACAGGTAAAATTATACATTTCATGGTATAAATAAAATTAAGTCCATCCATTGACAGGCTATGAAAAGACACCATAACAGTATAACAATGCCTTCTGGGCGCTGTTGCGGCTGCCCCGATTTTGTGGCACCTCCGCCTCACTAATATTTGCGAAGGAGCACACTGACGACTTCTATGCCGTAAGGCGGAAGCGGGTAGCCTCTTTGCTGGGCAGAGCGTGGGCCGGCCGCAGCAGAGCGCCCTGTCGGTCATTGCAGACAGAATTGACAGCCCCATATTAAAGCATTGGGGGCTGTTAATTAAATAACTATGTAAATTATTAACTAATTGTAACTACATTTGATACTAACATTAGAATAAGTCTACTACTAACACATGATGGACTATGTTGTCTAAATTAATAAAATTTCATTCATTCATAACTATGAAACATTTTCAAATATCTTAGCAAACAGTCCATTATGTCCCACTGCAGGGGCTTAGGCTTCCTCTCGGGATGAGAATACTTAGAGCTTAATCCATCATGCTGCTCCAGTGCGGGTTGGTAGATGTCTTAGGTGCCAATCTATTATAAGATCCAAGACAATTTTTCCTAACTAATATTATTTAAAATATTTCTGTTAAGACAAAATATTGTTAAACTGATGTCAAACTTTCTCAAATGATTAAATGTTGAAGGTCCTGGGTTGAAGTCCCATGTCAACCTGAGTTTGGGTATCGAGTATAAGCGTTTTTTACTCAAAATACAGGCAGTAGGGAATTTCAGTTTGAGGCTAGTACAATGTATGGGAGCGCCAAAATCAAAGCGTCATTATTATTATTATATTATAACCGTGTCTATGATCGTATGAGCAAATATCTTTTATTTTATTTAATTGCAGGAGGTGTCTTGCTACATTGATTATAATGTGTCAATGCCAGCACAAAACTTATGGCGAGTGGAAATAGTTAACCGAGAGAATGATGATGCCACTTGGGATAGTATTCGCTCCTTAGTGCGTCTCATACACGTCGATACTGGCTCAGCACTAAAGTACAGTGGCCGCCAATTGCCATCATGGGGTTTCCATCAGCACGAAGTGGTCGGTGACCGTGTCAAAGAGCACCAAGATACTGTATGGAATGTCGAAGAACATCGATATACTAAAGGTAAACATTCAATGGGCTTTTTAAACTTATTTTACAATATAAAATTTTATAAATATCTAGGTAATTTTCACTGAGAGTTTGAAAAAATCTAATCACAGATAATGCTAGATGTAGTAAAGTTTCTTGTATTCAATCAAATTGATAGTAAGACTGGGTACGCACGAACTTCACTTCATTCACACCCTCAAGATGTAGTAGGTAAGCAAAGCACCGTACATTTCCATGGCGAGTGAAGTTGATGATTGTCTGGAATCGTCAAGTTACGAAATTGTCAGTCCTATTGCAATTTGTTTGGCTATTAATTATAAAATACTAATTTGGTGTCTAATTCCAAAATATGATCTTCTTTAATATGCATTTAAGAACTGGTTATTTTTCATAGCTGAAGACAGGAGGGAGCGTGAAAAGGAGCTGGTAAGCGCAGAGATGATACCGACGGCGGTAACACAACTTTCGTTTTGGGAGAAATTTCTGGAACTACAGTACAAGATGATAGCTCATACAGTTGATGCGCCGCACGGACACATGTTCGCCAGCGAGCCAGCCGAATGGCCTCTGCTCACCCGATCTATCGCTTACTGGCTTTCATCTCGTTCTAATGTATGAACAACTATATTATATGTAAAAGTCAATATGTCATCATGATGGTTTAATGTTTGTGCCTGTACATAATCAGTGTGCATGTTATTTTTACGTTGCTACCATTATTGATCATATTAATAACTGATAACTCTGAGCATACATTATGTTTGAACTCATAAATAAACTATTTGATTTGTACACAAACCAACATGGAATAAAAATAGAAGGTAGAAATCAGAACAGAATCAACGGTACTAACTTACAGAGAAATAAACCTTAAAAAATTCAACTCTTGTCGCTAAAAGTAGACGTTTAACTTTGTATTGTGTTAGTTACTTATAATTTTCTTATTTTTCTTTAGGTGAAAATAAAATTTCTTTTTGCAGGCTCAAGTGCATTTAATCGGCAATCTGGTCATCTGGTACGCGGGTACAATCGGTGTATTCCTTTATGGTGGACTACTAGTTTTCTACGCCATGCGACAGCGTCGTGCTTGTTATGACCTATCGCGGAATGCTGCGCAACGGTTCAATGATGCTGGAGCGCTATTATTTATGGGCTACTGGATTCAGTACTTACCATATTTCTTTATGGATAGAACACTGTTCCTACATCATTATCTCCCGGCCTACCTTTTCAAAATACTCCTCTTAGCTTATGTTATAGATCACATGTATCATGTTTTACATTCTCATAAAATATTTGTAAGATTGGCGAATTTATTTATAATAGGTGTAATGGTGTGGTTTGGTTATGTCGTAAAAACGTTCAACAAATTCAGTGTGCTTAGTTATGGGACCACTGATTTGACTGAAAGTGATCTTATCGACTTACGTTGGAAAGATACATGGGACTTCATTTTGCACAAGAAGGGATAACAATCTCAAGAAAATGCTCAAATTACTCATTACAAATTATATTTTTAGATATAGTGATACATCGAATCTGATTTTTCTACATTAAAAAGAAAAATAGTATTTGTATACATTATTATTAGCTGAATTTTTATAATTATAACTTCATTACATGCCATGACATCACAAGTGACAACTTGATTTTGTCTAAATAGGTATTACTATGAATAAGAAAGTATTTAAATAAATTATATTTTGCATAATATATCTTTTTTTTTTGTCATATTCATATTTAAAAAAATAATAGCATTTTGGTTTCAAAACTACCATGCCAAACTTTATGACCGAGCTGAAATAGTGTCGTGTAGTGTTACAATAATAAGTAACTTTTAGCTTTTAGATGTTCGCGAGTGTGAGCTGGGATGCTATATCATCACAAACATGCATTCGCTTTGTGTTCAGATAGGACATAAAGTTTGGTTCGATCTGTTCAACATATAGAGGGCCCTACTGTCCCCATTTCTCCTACTGCAATGCTTCTCGTTTCGACGTCTCAAAGCGAACAAGAAGGCGGCTGTACCACATCAGTGGTAGGTACGCGAATCGCAGCAGTGGCGCAATATGTATGAGCTCGTGACATGCTTCATACGTTTTTATATATTTGTTTCTGGTGATAGCGGTAAGGTCGTGGCCAGCCCTCAGTCTTTTACTACTCTGCTTTTACATATCGAGCTAGACCTTTCCGCTTCGAACATCGAATCAAATCCAAGTTCGCGGCGGTACAGCACCCCCGCTGACATCTAAAGACCCATACTGTGACGCTACGCATGCTATGTTCAAATTGATAATTTTTGGCTCGATCTGTACCTACTTGTGTTATGCACGCGTCGCTTGTTAAGTTAGCCTCAGCTAGCGACATTTTGCGTTAGTCGCACATACTCTATTAGTACAGGATCCGTAGAGAAGTCGTCCTTTACCCATCTGTTTACCAGACGAAAACTATTTTTTATTAAGTATATATAAACAAACATATCGCGAATATATTGCATATTAAAATATGTTCATTTATGGCTATCATTGTCGTGTCAGGTATCGTGATAGCCCAAAGCGCTACGAACCTGTCTCAAATTTATAAGGCCATAGGGCCACGGTTCGAATCCAGGCGTGTACCAGAGTTTTTCTGACTTAAGTACATAACTATCACTGACTCCGTGCCTCGGAGAGCACGTTAAGCAGTCGGTCCCGGACGCTGTCAATAGATGGCGGTCGTTACAATCCCCAACCCGCCGTGGAGCAGTGTGGTGGATTAAGCTCCATGCCCCCTCACCCCGGGGGAGGCCTAAGCCCCTGCAGTGGGGTAAAAATGGGCTGATGAAGATGGCTATCAGTGATTATAAAAAAACTTTTTTTTTCAGTGCTTCACTTTCTTGCTTACCAAATGAATTGAATACAAATTGAAAGTAAATTGCAAAAAATAATTGTAAAATAATATTGCCTACTTTCTCAATTCAAATAGTTTACAGTACAATCACGCAGAAAAAACAAAGAAACATATGATTTCTATGTACAAATAACATTTACAATGAATATTCTGTGGTTATGACATATAGACACCTACTTAACGGCCAAAGCATGTTTTTATCATAATTATAGTGTGTTACTTAGGTTTGAGACCCTAACCGCGGAGCCAAGGGTCGCAGGTTCGATTCCCGCCTGTACAAATATTTGTGTGAAAGTATCTATACATGTATTATTTAAAAAAAAGAATAAGTAATTATATCAGTTATCTAGTTACCCATAGTACAAGCATAATACTTGCTTTCTTTTTGGATTAGATGTCACTGTGTGGGATGTACCAAGTTTATTTGTTACTTTATCCACATATTCTTTTCTTATCCTACTCTTAATTTTTTTCACCTGCCCTTCCTTTATTTCTTCAGAATTAAAGTGGAAAACCTGCCATAATTGCTACAGATTTTAGTAGGTACTCTACATATGATTGAAGCTCTTTTCAGGGATACTCACTTATTTTTCTGCTCCACCATTTTTGAGATTATTTATGCTCAAAAATACCTTTGAGCTTTAATATACTATAGATAATCGTAGCTTGAGGATTCCTTTAAGTAACTATATTTACCTAAAATATTTGAATCAGTGCCATTAATTACTCATAGCACTACTGGTAATTGGTAATGCCCTAGGCAAAAACTGATACCTTTATTTTAAAAATTGATTAACTTTTATCCTTGCTTGACATCAGTCGGTTTTTTTACAATGTTATATAGTGCTGAGTGCTGCAAAACTTAGTTTGCCATCGGCCATCTTCGGAAGTCTTTGTATTTCCGAACGTGATTGGGTAGTATTGATATAGAGTAGTTAGAATATCAGTACTACCCAATCACGTTCGAAATACGAAAACTTACGAACATGGGCGATGCCAAACTGTTTCGTAGTACTGTATAGACGCCTGCTCTCATATCTGAACCCGTCCAAAACGACCAACGGGTGAACAGAGAATTGCATCATAAGTCCACCATTCTCGCCCTGCACGTTGATTGCAGCAGATACACAGAGCCCCTACCTTACCGTAGGAACCAGCATGCGTGGTCTTTTTTCAACATTTTAGCTACTATTTAATAGTGATCAAAATACAAAATGTTCAGTTTTGAGCGCAGGTGTCTGTACCTATATGAACATTTCTAATTTTAAAAGATTATGCAAGACTTGTTTCTACGTACATAATCTAACAAATAAACAATGCAGATAATAAATCTTTTTAACTGCAAATATGTCATGTATTAAAACAATAAAACACAAGAAAAATGTTTTATTAATGTGAATACAAAAATGTTCTAACGACTGGTTGTAGGTTCAACCTCCATAGGCTGTACTGGTTGCACGGATACAGACTCCACTTCTAGAGGAAAGACTTTTTGTCTTAATACTGCGGTAGTACCCTTGCTATAACGGTACGACCCTTGCTTCTTGCCCTGAAAATATGACATTATTTAAATTTATTTTATACTCATTTTTTGTATTCAAATCTAAAATGTGCTTATAAAAAATTGAATGATTGTGAATTGGTGGTATGAATTTCTAGAAGTCTGGCAAATAAGTTCAAGTAGTTGAAAATATTTTATTAAATGTTCATGACAAGTACAGGGTAAATTTCTTTTTAAATTTTATGGTCAGAACTTTATTCTGGACAAAATTTATTTATACCTTGACATTGGCTTCTTCATATGTTCGCAGATACTGAGCAGGACCAGTGCTACGAATTACACATAAGTCTACATTTGATCCAGAACCAAGATCATTGAAAATACCAGCGGCTATAGCATCACGAACAAGTTTCTTGCCCTCCTCTTCACTGAGATTAGGTTTCCAGTTAGCTTCAAAAACAGACATAGCAGCAAGAGAACCCGAGCCTAAAATAAATATTTTTAATATAATTATCAACACAACTGGTCAAATTAAATGTAAACAACCCTAAAAATAACACAAATCTATTCTTTTAACCCTATTTATGCCCATACATGTCATTTCTGTATTGTATATTGCGCCTTGCAGAATAAACTGCAGTGGTAAACGGCGCCTCTGGCCAGATTTTTTAAATCAATGTTTGCAAGTTTAACTAAAAATGCAACCACTGTTTATTTTTCACTTCTAGAAGATCTAATAATGCCTTTGATACGAAATTATCAAGATTATAAATGAACCAATATGACACTGAATACATTTATTTAAAATTAATTATGATGCAAGTCATTTTAAAAAATTTAACAACTCTGGAAATATAACTTGTTTTTATACTAGTGGTAGGAACTATAGACAAATTTTATTTATAACAATGTTTTGTAGGAATATAACTTAACAAAATAAACTGTTACTTACCCATGGTAGTGTAGGGCAACTTATCCACAGAACCATGGGGATAAATGCAATATATATGGGGACCAGTACGATCAACACCGCCCAGTACAAGAGCAGCTCCAATATGGCCTTGATAACGGAACAACATTCGCTTAAGCAAAGTTGCAGCAGTAGCAACAGGCACTGTGCGTCCAGTGTGCAAGCGTTGCAATTCTAATTGAGAAGAAACGGTTAAAGTAGTCATTTCTGTATCTGCTGCGGTTCCTGCGCCACAGCAATACATATTTCCAGATAAATAATGGATTTTCTGACAATTCTTATCCGACACTGTAGTATTCTCAGTTGCCCGAGTATCTGCCCCCAAAATCACGCCATCTCCATAAATGATTCCAACAATCGTGGTGCCTGTTTTAACGGCTTTGGGTGCCGGGAAACCTTTTTCCTTTAGCAGATTATTTCTGTAACAAATTAAAATAAAACACAATATGTTCACAAGATCAGAACGGAAGATGCTTCGTATTTGTTGGGCTATAAACTTTGTACACCTTTCGAGACTTTGACAAAAATCTTACCTAAAACAATTCTCGAAAGAAAAGCCAGCAGCCGGGATTTCTGGCACTAGTACAGATGCCATAGTAACAGTTTTTAATGAAAATTATTTCTAATTAATATACGGATACTATGGAAAATAAATATTCAATGAGAAACAAAAATATTCCAATCCAATGACTACAGTTTTGGTGTTTGGTGGTTCTATTTAGTTTTAATGTTCTGTTTCTCTGCCATTCTGTGCCAATGACTTGCAACTGCTTGCAATGCAACTAGGGATAAATAGATGTATCGATATTATACGAATGAAAATATCGATATTTCTATCGATATTTTAACGGTCGATATATCGAACATCGACATTTGCCTCTAGGCAGCATTGGCGGTCGTTCTTTTATTATTCAACGAAACTACTCCAAAAGACATGTAAAATTTTATTTTGTCCTTACTTTTCATGTACGGGAGGCATCCTAGGATAATTTTTAAGATCGATATACATTCATATATTAGTCGAAACTAGACATATATATTTGTCTAGTTTCGACCTTTCTATCGATATAAATATCGACATTAAATATTTCTTGTATCCCTAAATGCAACCCACCCACAGACTATATTACAACCACAAAATACATAGGCTATCTACAGAAGCGTCACTAGTGGGCTCTCTTAGGTTGGCGGTCAAAAAATTTCTTATTTCATTTTTTTTACATTGTTCGATCAAATTCATTGTTTGTTCGTTCTTCAATTTTTTATAAATAATATTTAAAAATTCTTTCTTAAGTTGGCACCCAAAAGTTTTTTTTTTATTTTTTTTTCTAATTCGTTTGTCCGTCGTTTGTTCTTGATTGTTCGATCAAATTCATTGTTTGTTCGTTTTTCAATTTTTCATAAACAATATTTAAAATTCTATCTCACCTAATTGACGTTCCATTTTTTAATTTTTTTTTCATTTTTTTTCATTAATTCGTTTGTTCTTGATTGTTCCATCAAATTAATTATTTGCTCGTTTTTTAATTTTTTATATAATAAGTATTTAAAAATTTTACACAATATTTAAAAATTTCAAAATTTTCGCAATCAATTGTGAATCATAAAAATAATAACCAAAGTGGCTGAATTTGATACAGAATTAAGAACTAGTGGCACGTTAATGAATAACATAAAAACTGACCAAATATTCGGTTGCGTTATTCAGCAATCCTCGTTCAAAGATATGCTTTATCGTGACCAAAAAAAAAAACGATAACCAAAGTGGCTGAATTTGATACAAAATTAGTACTAGTTGTATGTTAATGGATGACATAATGTGGTAAAAAACCTCTATGGTATTTTTATTAAAATAGGTAGTTATAAAAATTACATTAACAAATTCCGAAACTGTTGTTAAAATTGGTTATGGTACTCAATAAAATGAATTAATACCTACTCAAATTTGCTTACTTTGTTTGATTTGTACTCATCAATATTCACTTAAATTCACAAAACAGTAAATTAACAATTTATATGTATGCTTCATACCAATCTTCAAATCTTCCTCGCATCCTATCAATCATAGACACAGCTTAAAAATATAATCATTTCAAATGTTTTACAAATGTATAAGTTCCAAGATCAAGTAATTCTTACATAATTAATTAAATAATATGTAACTGGTACAGCTTTTATTTCTACTAAAATAAAACTATTACAGTGTTAAAAATATTTTATGCCGATGATTCTGAGTTCATAATTCGGTAAAACTTACAGTATTTACAGAGTATTTATCTTCTATATATCGAAAATAAGGTTTAAAATAAAAAACTCCTTTTCTACTTTTAATTTAAAAAATGTATAAATGTTTTTTATTTACTAATGTTTCAAAATGATGACTGACAAGATCTGATATGACATAATATTAATCCCTAGAGAGTACAGAGTTGAAATGATTTTATGCCACTGACTGACGACAGTTTGGCTTGGAGTTTTTCAAAATGGCGCATGTGTAATGAAGTATTTTTGGAGTATTTCGAGTAAAAATTCGTATTAACTGTACAACGTTACCTTTTTTGTAAGTTAAAACACTGACATATTATATACTTCATATACACTCATATGATTCTATACAATGTAATTATTTGAAGTTTCCCTCAAATCAACATAAAAACTGAACCCCTCCACATGCTTTAATTTGAAAAATCTCCTAAACAAGCAATAATAAAAAATAAATTAATCTTTATATTCTCTATGAAATTGTTAATATTGTCATACCTAGTCTCGTTAATCCCCATTTTGAAAATTAATAATTAAATAACCATATTTTTTTAATTAAAAGAAAGAATTCAGTTTCTTATTTTGAATCCTAGTTTGCATAGAAACGATAAAAACGGTATGTGAAAAAAAGTTGTCCAACCCAATTTTAAGTTGAATGTTGTTTCCTACATACAATATAAGTTCTTGAAATAATACTACCTTTATAGTTAATGACAAGAAAACGTTTCAAGATAGTTGAACTATGAACAAAAAAATGCGCGTAAGTCTGAAAAAGTGCGTGCAAATTCGAAATTTCGCCACAGCTATTGTAATCAATAGCTTTCGATCAAAATAACTGTGACGTATTGACGGACGGACAGACAGCTATGACAAAATTATAAGGGTCCCGTTTAAATATTTGGCTGTGGAACCCTAAAAAACCAGTGGCACGATATAGGTATCTAGCTTTTATGTTTCTTGTCTTTTACAACATGTTAATTAGTCGCCATGTACATAGACACTACATAGAGATGCCACGTTGTGACCACGACAATATGTAACGAAAAAATATACGCCAAAGACCAAAGTGGAATTGAGTGAGCCGCACATGTCGTACTGAAAACGCAAATAAAGATTCTTCTGATATAACATTTTATGGAAATTCAACAGATTTTTTGAAACGCACAATGGTAATGACTTAAATGGTATGACTTATCTCTGAATAATTTTGTTCACGGTTTGGTTTCGAAGTATGAGCCACTCCATCTTGATAATTATATTCTCTAAGTTAATCGCATAATATAATTTAAAATGAAAAATGAAAATGATCAAACGAGAAATTGATTAGAAATTATCCTCAACACGATTAATAACATCAATGTGTACACCACACATGCGTAACCGAATGCAGAAAGCAAGTACAAATATGTAAAACGAAATCGATTTATCAAGAAACATGGTTTCCGCCATTTCGAATTACAAAATAAAATTCGAAATCCAAGAAATTAAATTCCGTAATCAGTGTGTCCAAAATTATTATTATTAAAATAAGTACATAGCAAAAATACAGTTGTTAGACGCTGCGCACATGCAAACATGTATATGCTTATATTCTGTTAGAAGTTAGGTAGGTAGATGTTATTTATTTGGGAAATTTCGAAAACTTATTACTGGCAACATTATTATGTTAAAAAAATGGCGCGTAATCTTAATATGTCAAACTTAAATTGAATCGTATTTGAATATAAATATTAGTTATTTTAAACATTTATAGGCGAAATGTGACTCCGTCGGATTTGATGTTTGATTTTGTGTTGTTAATGTACAGTTTTACTACGCATGAAGGCATTTTTTTTAGTTGTGTACTGTGCGACTCCTAAGTATGTACCAGGCATGGAACTAATATGTAAGTAAGGTATGATATAGTTTGTGAAGGTATGTACTAAAAGCGCGTGAGATTACTTTTTGTGTGAATGTGTGCGTGTATTCATGTATGTACACAAAAATGCTTACTTTTCTTGTTATTTGTGGACACACCACAAAGTATGGCCGTGTCTAATCTATATATTCCTATATCAGTGTATTAGGGATAAATAAAAATTAAACTAAAAGAAATAAAAATCTTTTCTTTCCTGTATTTTTCTTTAATATTTTTATTAACAAAATCAAATGGTATACTTTTAAGCAAACTTAATTATTACACATTATTGCTTTGGTTAATAGGTACATACCACATAAATATCCTCGAAAAAAAAACAATGGATTTTCTCCCACTCCGGGCAGTAAACGTGTTCTCGATTCATTATATGTCGCGTAATAAAATACTGTATCAAGAAGTCAAACAAAAATTAAAACTGACGGGGTCTCCTTCTGATCGCTGTCTGTTCTAAGAAACAAAAACAAACGAATTGAACAATGGTAACCCAAAACTAAAATCAAAGCGGATTTCCCTAGCACCATAGATGTCGTCCTACTTATGCATTTTTCAGCCTTTTCCTCAGAATACCAGAAGTAGCGTTCAATTATGATTACACATACCGCGTTGTGTCCAAAAACATTACGTACGTCCCGCTCCTGCCCCACTTCCCGCCCGCGTAATGTTGCTAGCTCGGGAGAGGTTTCCTACTGTTTTTGGGATAATCATATAAAATAAAAAAAAAGGTGTTTAATAATAGTTATTTAAGATACACGTGCGGAAAGTAAGGTTTTCAGGCACGCATTCGGATAAAACCTTTTACGCTCAAGTATCTTACAACATTTTTCAATGCATTTTGCGAGGAAATACAACAAAAAAATAAGTATAATAAAGAAAGTAATTTTATTTGCCCAAAGCCTATTTACAACGAAACGGCGCGCTTTCTTTGCAGAGCGCGCGTTTCATACAGTTTTTTTTTTTTCTTGAGACAAAGGTACAGTATACGTACAGCCAATAATGTGAAAAATATTTTTGTTTGCGGAAACAAAACACGTATTTTTAAATGAGATAATCAAGAATCTTATGTTATGGCGTTTATCATCATTTAATTATTGCTAGAGCGCGCATACTTATTAATAATTGTTTTTTTTTTCGAATATCAAAACCTCCTTGCATCTTTGTAATTTTTTAAATTTTATGACTTGCACCATGCACCATAGAGTCAAAAAAATTACTTTATTTCAGGCGTGAAATAAAGGATTTCAGTACTGTTTTATTTCACGCGTGAAATAAAGAGTCGGTTTCCACAAAATTTTGTTACACAAAAAAGAAAACTTTATGAGCAACTACATTGAAAAAATATTAACAGTTAGGTATATTTAGGCCGCGATTATATAACACAAATTATTTCTTGCAGGGCAGCCGTACGGTCGCCGCGTACTTGTGTTCATTCATAGTAAGTTTTAACTATATTAGGTGCTAGGCACAGGTGCTAGGCCAAAACTCACAACATTCAAATTTCCTTCAGGCGCCAGGTGTTTACTTGAGTTCAATGAGTTTTTTAGTACAATACGAGTATAATTATAGAAAGGAAGTAGCATGACCTTCTGACACAAGTGTTCTTCATTTAATAGAAAGTTACTCATTACAACATGAAATGCATACATACATTTTAGTTAAATAAAGGAAATAAACATTTATTTTTTTATACCTATTACAATTAATAAAACCTGGCTTCAATAAGGTAAGTTTTTAAAAATAAGGTTAAGTAAGTAAAGTTTTTATTAGGTACCCCTTTGTTGTGTAAGCTTTTTATAATATTTTCTTTTAGAATTTGAACTGATTTGCAGAATTTTACGTTTAAATAAATAATGTAGGCACTTAATTTTATATCTAAATCTTTTTCAATAACCGCCGTTTCTATGACTTTCACTATTTATGTGGTCATCATTTACCAGGAATATATTATTTTTTTTAATGAATTTCTTGAAAATTGAAAGAACGATTGCTAAACGTTCGATATTTGAACTTATAACAAAATCTTCATTTGAAATTTTTCGGACATGTGCTTCTCAAATACGACATTCATGTAATTAAGATTTTGGGAAGGGAAATAAAGTCTGCCTTTATTTTTCAATCCATATCACAATCCATACCACACCTGAGGCCAATTGCTTCCACACAAAACAAACATTTTATTGATTTCGACAGGTAATAAGCAACAGTTCCCGATATTAACCTACGATATATTTTCACAGATAATGAAGCTGAGGCAATTCTAAGACAATAATTTTGCAATGCTACCACTATTTTCACTATTATAAATCATTATTGAGTAGCTTTCTCGTTGTATCACATAGAAAGTCCAAATCAGAAATATGGATATCACCAATTTCTGAGTTTGATCGTGTAGGCGATTGCGGCTGTGTATCCTGAAATGAAATACTTTAAGTCTATCATAAAATGAAAAAGCAAAATGCTTAATCAAAAACAGAAAATCAAATGTAATCAATTAAACATAAAAATTTTAGGTAGGTAAGTAGGTACGCAAATTTTCCGAAATCGAAGGTCCAGATTTTTCTATATGTGACTCAGACAATTGTGATGTCAATACCAAATGCCGAAATAGCATGCCATTATTAGATAATTCATATATTACTCCATTCACCAAAATTTAATTTTAATCGGAATGCATAGAAGATTCATTAACACGTATACAATGTATTCATAAAGGTATATCCTTTGTATTTTCTAGGAAAAAAATAAATTTTTGGTATAATAGCCACCGAATTTCCAGTCACTAGTCGTGAATGAATTCCGCATTTATCAGTACGGTATTGGATTACCCACCAACCACCTACCCGCCATCAACCCGCTTTAAAGCAGCGTGGTGGATTAAGCTCCAAGCCTCCTCATCCCGAGGGGAGGCCTACGCCCCTGTAGTGGAGTATTAATGAGATGATGGAATTGAATGAAATTGGATTATTTCATAATATAATTATGACCTACATAATGAACAGGAAAGGTCCAATATGAATAATATTTAACTAATATATCTTGACTAACTGTACCTTAGTCGGAATAGCTGATTTCTTTAGTTTTTTTAAACCACGTTTTGTGTCACAAAAATATTGCTCGTCAAAGTGAATTAAACAAATTACGTTCCGCTCTGATGGTCTCAAAAACTTATTTAGCCGTGCTCTTTGTATGACTTTCATCTAATTCAATTTTCTTTGTTCTTTATTGTTCACACAGGTGCTTTATTACTCAAACAATAGAGTATTCTAAACAGGTATTAAATAAAAAGTAGATAAAATTTTCGATGGAACTGGCAACACTCACAAAATGAACGCGCCATTTTTTAAGTCAATCACAATATGTAAAACAAATTCAATAATTAAATAAATCCACTTTTGAATACGTTACTTACAGATGAAATGTGATCCCATCCGATTTCTTCGTAAGCCCAGCAGCATTTTTGCATGTAGGAACGACACAAGACGACATTTTAAAATTAAAATTGACACTTGTACTGTACATTATAACTCGGTAAGTGCTACGGAGTGACTAATCGCAACAAAGTGAAACCACTCTTTTTAAGAGTGGTTTTTGTTTCTTCAGTTTCACACTCGCAGGCGGTTTCTGGTATTCTGAGGCCTTTTCATTAACCGGCGCCGCGATACGATAAAATAATTTCATCTAGTGTTTCATTGCGGGCCTCAACAGAAAGAGACAAAACAAGAATACCTCAATGTATACAGAATTATTAAGTCTAATCTCTTTTTATTTTGAGCATCCGCATTTGATAGCTCTTTGGTTAATAGCTGTGATGCTGTGAATATCAAATGAGTGTCCTAAGCATTGCGGCTTAAATTGGCCATAAAAGTAAAATAAGAATACATCTAGGTACAGTTGTTTTCCATCCTTTTTTCTGTTATACCCAACCGTTGCATATAGGGCTTTATGGACTTTGCTTACTCTAGTTATATTTCTCTATGGACGGGAAAGAACTAAAGAGCCAACGTGTGTATGTTACTTGAATTATAAAACCAGCGGTGGTCGTTGGTTACCAGTGACGTGACCAACGTGTGAAGCCGGCTTGATATAAATAATGAACCAATCAAAGCGGGACGAATTGCTTGTGAATTGATTGATTTGACGAAATGATTGAGCTGTCGTCAATCAACAATGACAATGTGACCAGATGCACCAGATTTTTATTTTCTAGTAGATTTAAGCATTTTAATAACTTTATTGTTAGAAAGAAAACAGTATTTTTTTAGCAGATTTTAGAAATACATCATTATTCTTGCTTTTAATTTTATGGCTCTGACCACTTTTATTTTTAAAATTTTCAATTTGAAAAACTTTGTAAATCTGTTACTCCGTCTTTCAATATCTAGTGCAAAAGTCTTCAGATGTAAACAGAATAAAAACGTACAACAGAAATCAATTTCATAATAAGTACCTACCCTAGATTACGCATGTGAAATTGAATTGAAGTGGGTCTTGTGAATTTAATCATACTGTCCACTTTTAAAAAAAACTTACTGTATACAAAAATACTAAAAATGCTCTTACTATAGATGAATTAATTACCTGTAACATAATTATCCGCCAACCCGCATTGGAGCAGCGTGATGGATTTAAGCTTCACGTCCCCTCATCTTGAGAGGAGGCCTAAGCCTCTGCAGTGGGTTATAAAAAGGGCTGACGGAATGAAATGAAACATAATTATAATGTTTCAGCATAATATTTAAAAGCACTAAGAAAAAGAATATTGAACAAAAAATAATAAAGTAAATATACTTAAAATTATTTCATTAGTATTAGAACAGAACTACACTTGTTCTGGGACAAAATATTATGGGTATGCAAAATGAACGAGCCTAATCCTAATTGATAATTGGTGTGTTCATATCTCAACTGTTATTGATAACTTTAACCAATAGATTTTCATTATTCTAAATTGGCTTTTTATAATAAGAAACACAGAATAAAATACAAATAAGGTCAAATTTTACTTGGCGGATATACGAAATGCCATCTTTTTTTCTTGCTTTTGAAGTGTGATTCCTGCATTTTTTTAATTGATAACTTCGGTATTGTGCTATGTCCGATTAAGTCGAGTAGCGAAACAGCACTACACGTAATAAATACCATCGAGCGTGTTTTGGCACTTCTTTTTTCAGGACGTTTTTGCGCGTTAGACCGTATATTTTCCTAATCTTAAATCAATGTCAAATCTTTAAAAAATTGTGATGGTTCTGCTTTATTTTATATATAAACTAGCGACCCGCCCCTGCTTCGCACGGGTAGCAGAGCGTATAAGCCGTTGTGTTTTTCAGTCGTAGTTTTATATCTGCTTGTTGCGTCGAACTTGTAGATTTATTAGAATTAAATTTAACGTAAGTTCATCCTACTTGGAGTATTTTTAATGTATTTTATTTCTGATTCTGTAAATATTTGGAAAAGCAAAGAATAATATTCATAAAAACAAACTAAGATATTTTTTGTATACAACATTGACCACTTTTGCCTAATTTTACATTACGCATGTCGCGTCGGTGTGGAACTGTTGCGCCGGGCCACCCGGCCGCTTATTGCGCAATAATTTTTATTTCGAGATAATTTCTAAGATTTAAATTTAAATCGTATGGTGTAAAAGGCAATCATAATGTGCATGAAATGCTGAAGGTAAATAACGTATTTCATTTGACAAGGATTAATATTGTATCTGTATAAATTGCCTTTCAATTACCACATCGTATGACTCCATTTTTTTTAACATAAAAATAGGTATAGTAAGCTATTCATAAAAGATAGATATATGCCATCGTGGACTTTTTTGTAATCCTATAAAAGTGAAACAATTCCTCCATATATTATGTTGTTATATCTCAAAGGGATTAAGTAGCGTTTTTGATGAAAGCTCCCAATTGGCTTGATTTTTTCCGACGTCTTCAACAAAATTGTCATATACAAACTAACTTGCACAAAACATTGATAAATTATGCACATAAACCTTTCTCTTAAATCACTCCGTCCATTGGTGTCAAATCCGTTTGGTTGTTTTTGAGATTATCGCGTTCAAAGAGATAGACAGACAAACGCGGCGGGAGTCTTTATTTTATAATATGTAGTGATTAACACATAAGTACATTTTTGGCAGAATGCGTTTCAGTTCGGTTGCATTGCGATTCAGTAGAACTTGGTAGAATGTCACTGGGTGCTAATGTTTTATTAAGTGCTAATTATTGAGGTTTCGTTTCATTTGCCAGACGTTCAGACGTTGAACATGTTGTGTTGTTACATTAGCATTATAAAGTAGATTTGTAAAGAAAAATACTGGTCTCGCTTATCAACAACATTCAACGGCACGCATTGGAAGCGAAGGGGCGTGAAACGTCAAAGTGAGGTCAATCAAAGAAGTGAAGAAAAATGAAGAAGAGGAGGTTGGGGCTGGAGGAGGTGCGATAGCTTACTCTGTCTGTACCCTGTAAAATTCAATTATTCTGGATTAAATGTAATTGAAAGTAGTTTCTTGAGTGCAATTCACAGGTGTAATTGGTGCAATTACTTAAATGTGCAAAATATTAAAAATGTCACCCAATTCATTTGCATTTTTAACTATTTTGGTGTCGATTTTAGTATGTTCTGCGGCCGGTCGTGATTTTTATCAAATTTTAAGCGTGTCACGAACTGCTAGTACTAATGAAATTAAAAAAGCTTACAGAAAATTAGCTAAAGAATTACATCCAGATAAAAACAAGGACGATCCAGATGCATCACAAAGATTTCACGATCTTGGAGCAGCATATGAAGCCCTATCAGACCCGGAGAAGAGGGAATTGTATGATCGCTGTGGAGAGGAATGCTTAAAGAAAGATGGAATGATGAATAATGCTGACCCATTTGCGAGTTTCTTTGGAGACTTTGGCTTCCATTTTGGGGGAGAACAGCAACAACAGGAAACACCCCGTGGAGGCGACATCGAGATGCAATTGTCTGTGTCGTTAGAAGAACTATATAATGGTGATTTTATTGAGGTAAACAGATTCCAGATTCTGTTAAGTGCTTAGTTATTATTAAATATAGTAGGTATAAACTGTTGGTATCTTACATACAATGTATATATAAATGTATTAACTTAATTTTTTTAGATTACCCGAAACAAGCCTGTCATCAAACCGGCATCAGGTACACGTAAGTGTAATTGTAGACAAGAAATGGTGACTCGTAATCTGGGTCCAGGTCGTTTCCAGATGATGCAACAGACTGTTTGTGATGAGTGTCCTAATGTTAAACTTGTCAATGAGGAAAGGATACTTGAAATAGAGGTAATACATGTGACATGTCGCAAGTTTCTATTACACATTTTCATAAATGCAATGCAGTTATTGATCAAATCTAAAAGTAAACACTAGAATTTATGAGGGTTTTCGGGATAACCATGGTAATATTTAAAAAAAACTTATAATTCCCCCTTATGACATAGAATTTACAAAGCTACTTTTAATCGCTATTGATGGCAAATCTAGGACCTGGTTTTATCATTGCATTAGCCCATCAATGCCCTAGTGCTCGCTTGGGCCTTCCTTCGGAATGAGGGAGTTTGGAGTGTAATGCACCTTGCTGCTCCAATGCGGGTTTGTGGATTTTAATGACTGCCATCTCATAGTTTTCCTGATAGTAAACAATGTATTAAACATATATATTTCCAACCCATGGCGCGATTTTTGAGTTGACGCGAGTGTCAGCAATCAGGTTGCAGCCCAAAACTATTCTGTTTTCATTTGTAACAAACTAGTGGACTCGTCGAGACGAGCGCGGGGCGCGCGACATCAATCATGGATCACTTAACAACAGTTGTGTCCGCCTACATACAAAGATGGATGCAACGCAGACATATGTTGTTCTGTCACCGGCTATGTCCGTTTAAGTACAGTATAGATCCTATTTCGTAAATAAAAAATATGGGTTAAATAATCATAATCAATAATTTTGTCTTACCGATTTTCTAATGACGTTTGTATTACCTACAGTATTATGTACGATTTATTGCCCGCGCTGACTTATGACGCAGGTGTTTAGCCGTGCGGACCGCAAGGGGAGAGAGTCGGGTGGAGGTCGCATTCCTCGCTTCGCTTCAGCGATCCATAGCACATCGGTGCATAAGCATATCGGCGTATAAGCATGCGCTTTGCGGCCTCGCGAGTTGCGACTGGGCGACGGCGTGGTACGGTAACGGAATGGCACGCGCGCACCAACTTAGTCTATTATAAACGCGTGTAACTTCATGTAAATAGCTATGGACAACCGATGTTAGCACTAACTGTTAGCGGAGCAATAAATTCAGCCTAAACGTAACCTGTTTGTGAGGATATTCGTGTTGATTCGATGGACATTCGATGTCCGTGTCAAGTTCACTATAAAAATAAAACTTGATCAGTGAAACACATTGGGATCTCGACTTAAATCAGCTCAGAACATTAAAAATGAACTATGCGAACATGATGTAACTTCCAATACGTTACCAATACCTACGCGGCGCGATGGGGCAGAGCGCGCAGCGCGCGTGAATGGTGACTAGACATATTAGTTGTTTTGGGAAAGGTTTGTGTAGTCGTATCTCATTATTTTCCTACTATAACTAAACTATACTAAAAGGAAATTAAATAATTAAACTATACTAAAAGGAAATAAGACGGCCATCGATTTTTTACCAAAAATCATTATATTAAAATTTGGATGGTTATAAAAAATTCTATTTGTAAATAAAGTATATAACTTAATAATAGATCATAACAATTTCTAGATTTGATTAAAGGATATATGTATATTTTTGATCATCTTTTCAATCATTGATAAAATAGATACAACGTGACTGCTCGCTTACAATGCGGTTCCATGACTAGCCTATTAGTTGTGTTCTATAAGTGACAAAAGTCGTGTTCGCTCACAGGCACGCAGCTGCTAGCAACAGCGATTTCAAGTAGTTCTGTGAGTTGTATGCCATCAATCAGTGTATCAAAATGTAAGCTAAAAATATGGAAAGGAATATTTTATTACTCAAACATTATTGATCTTCCAAATGCTCCAGTTCCAATGTTTAAATCCTTTCTTAAACAATATCAAGTGAAATATTTTACTATGTCAATAAAGTATATTGTTGGGAACATTAAAACTAAAACCTGTAATTCTGTACTGCAAGTAAATAAATACTTTAATTGAAATAATTTTTTTTGTTAACATTTTAACACTAGGTGGAAGTTGGCGCACCAGACGGCCACAAATCTCGACTGCGTGGTGAAGGGGAACCACACATGGACGGAGACCCTGGAGACTTGATCATCATACTACAGACAGAACGGCATGCGCGGTTTACGCGCCTAGGCGACGATCTCTATACTAATGTCACTATAACTTTACAGGTGAAGTTATTGACATTTTATTAAAAATAAGTGTTTAATATTAATTATTAATAATAACATGATCTTTGTACAGTAACAGCTTTTATATACTGTGTTACACAAAGTCCGATCGGCGTTTTCGTTTGCGCAGATGAGTGCGACCGGTTCCTAACAGTTGGCGCACGGACACTCGGGATTCACCGCGAAATCGAGCAACCAATAACAATGCATTATTTTAGCACATGATGAAGTCTACTTTTCCATCGGTAGATTGATACCTTTGTGTAAAATTGTTCTAGCTTCTACCACAGGAATAAATAATACCGAGTAGAAAGATATCTCTCTTACAGCTACAATATGCTACAATGTTAGCTTCTTCTTCTTCTGTTATCTTTAATCTTTATCTATCTTGGGTTAAGTAATTTTGTCAATATCAAGTTTAATATTTGGCAACATTGTATGTATGTTCAGAGAGGTTGTATAGCTTATGGAGTTTAAAAAATATATATACGTTAGATACTCCATGTGAACCATTTTGAAAAAAAAACTTCATTATTATCTAAAATTACTTAAATAACTAGGGCTGTCATTTGTCAAAAACTGATGGACTTTGGTTTGCGTTCGGTACGCCCAAATGAACTCAGGCAGGACAAATCGCCCGGCTTGTGCCGCGCGTGTTAGAACAAGACAACCGAGTAGAACAGAATAGTAAACGCAATGAGAGTTGAAGCTAACAATACATAATTTGCTTTAACTGTTTTTATTGTAACCCTAAAAAAGTAAATTGATGGACTTTTCTTTATCCAAGAAATGTAACTGTGTGAGTAGATACTGTGTTTGTCTCAATTCTTGTTGCATCTACTATAGTGCCACACGGCTTTGCCGAATGCAAATAAATACCGAGTCGAACATGCTGACTCAAACAGATGTATAACTGCCATAATCAGTTGTGTTCTACTTCTTAATTACCAAATTACCAGAATATTAAATCATTCCAGGATGCATTAACAGGGTTCACGCTTGATATTGAGCACTTGGATGGTCGTAAAGTATCAGTGACGAGAGATAAGGTGACATGGGCCGGTGCACGCGTACGCAAGAAGGGCGAAGGCATGCCCAACTTCGAGAATAATAACTTACATGGCAATTTATATATTACATTTGACATTGATTTCCCCAAACAGGACTTCACTGAGGAAGAAAAAGAAGGTATGAAATATTTGTAATATCACATGTGCTTTATTTCTAATTTATCACTTTTTGAAGTTCCGTACCTTAAAACATGGAACTCTTATAACATCACTTTTGTGTCTTTATGGCTTTTGTCACACAATCTTGTGCCTAAATAGGTGCCTTTCAGAACAATTAGTACTGTTTTCATCCCTCTGATCAGGTAACTTCAAGCATACTTTCCAAGTATGAGAAATGAAAAATTTATTTATATTTGGAAGCGAGTAGGGTCTCCTCAAAAAAAAAAAAGGTTTGTGTCATATTGTTTCAAAGGGTCATTTTTAAGGACCTCAAAATAATTTTATCCAAATTAATGGTTTTTACTTAAATACTTCAAAATTAGTGACAAATACCATTTGCTTACTCTCGTTTAGGTGTGGGTACGCTTAGCAAAACAACAATTCTTTGATGAACTGAAAGTTTTGATGTAAACTATAGTAACTTGCACTGCCCACTTGTCCAAGTCGACAAGTAGTCATCCAAGGTGGGCGACCAGCCAGCTATTATATTTACCAAAATCAGTGCTGAGATTAAATCAGGGGTCATTTTATTTATCAAGAGTAGTATGTCCACTGAGGTCATGAGGTTATTGGGGTTTAAGGGGCACCAAAGAAATATAATGTTATATTTAGGGAGTCTGAAATCTACCGCTTAGTCAACACGGCATGTCGTTCCTTTTTTGATTTAATTTGGTATGTAAAGCAATTTTTTAACATGTTTTTTCGAGAGATGCACCAAATGTGGGTTATGCCAAAGCTTGGCTTCGGCCGAATGTTCGGTTTAAACATGTGCCGAAGCCAAAGTTCGGCAGAAGTTCGGTTTAAATTGGCGCGCTTTTATCCGATGAACTTGTCGGTTCGCGTTTGTTCCGTCGTTTGCCATGCCACCCGCGCGCGTTCCACCCGTCACTCACCGTGCCGTTTCTCATTTGACGTTTTGCTATAACAATTTTTAAATGAAAATATTTTTTGTTAATCTTTCATTTTTAAACAAAGAGTAAAAAATGATTGTTTTTATTCTTTTTACCTTCAAAATACAATACTACATTAGTAAGATGGTAACTACACAAGTAGAACTGAGTATTTAAATGTAGTTATGCTGATAATTGGAGTTACGGAATTTTGGCCGACATTCGGTATATCCTGGCATATTTAAGTGAAATTCGGCCGGAGACGAAGTTCGGTTAAAACCTGCCGAAGTTCGGTAAAACCTGCCGAACTTCTGCAGTACCGAATTTGAACCGAATTTCGGTGCAACTCTAGTTTTTTCTGTTAAATTAAACTATTTTCAGAAACTAATTTCAATACTTTTGCCTTGTATCAAGTAATGGTTTTTTTTTAATATTTCTAAATTTCCATGGTGGGTAGGCTGTGTTTTTTTTTGTCTAAAAGTAGTCAAGGATACAACACAATCTGAGATATGATTTGATGTTTGACACTTGGTTTCATATGTGATGATAACAGACTACGCATATTAATAGTTGTTTACTACAAATTATTTTTAATAAGACCTATTCATATTACTCTGTGTAATAGGAGACATTGACTTTTTCTTTCCTTACTACTTCATACTAATAGCTTACCCACAAACTGTCATATATAAATGTGAAACAGAGGTCAAACAGTTAAATTTATTTTTCTTGAAGCAATTAAGTACCATCTTACTGTTGTCAGAGCTTTTAATAGCAAAATATGGCTCAGAGACAATATGAAAAGCCATATCTGCCATATCTCAATACACCTTGAAAAGGTTTTATAAAAATATGAAATAAAATATGAAAGGACAATCCTTGAACTATCCTTATCATTATCCAACAATCAAAGCTATCTATAAAAAAATATTGAAGTTGATCCTGATTATTATATATGTTTTTGTACCATGAAATCATTGCAGGGAAGAATAGTAATTAAAAAGTATTGAAACTTGAATAATGTGATGAAAACAATATGAAGATGACATTCTAGGTATGGCAGACCATATTTTTAAAATTAGTGTGAGCTGGATGCAAGCTCTTAACACCTTGATTATAATTTTCTGTTATTTAATACAGTATTTTATATTTAATTAATTATGATGAATTTAATTACTAATTTATGGGAATCACATATTTCTTGTATTTTCCTAAGCTGATAGATCAATTATATTTTGATATTGAATGATTGTCATTTGATATTCATTTTGATTGACATTTGGCTGAAGAGGCGTAACATAAACATACTGTGTTTGTGGTTTACTGTATTCTGTGATTTTGATATCTAAATATTCTCAATTATGTCAAAGAAAGTGGAAAAAAAATGGATTACAAAATTATTTATTTAATATAAATTAACAAAATGACGTTTATTTTGATTATTATGGTGAATTTTGCATATCTTTCACCTGAAATTAATATATCAATATAGGTTATTTTTATGGCAGTTACAAATAATTTTGTACACTATTCAAATTCACAAAGGTTTTATCACTAAATCATTTTGTGGTTGATTGGTAGATTAATACATTAGCAACACACATGCAACACATAAGAATATTAACTCTAGACGTAATATTTTAAGTTCAGGGAATTTTATTTATTATGCCATACAATTATAGGATTGTCTTTTAACTTCTCGCTAAGAATCATAAAATCCGGAAAGTTGTTTTCTGCTTGATATTCCAAAACCGAGTTATCAAGGCTTATAACTGTGAAAGCCCAACACTGATGAAGAATTTCTAGCCATATTTCACGAAATTTTTGTTTCGGCCAATACTCAAATTCTCCAATCAGTTAAAGGAGGATAGTAAACAGATTAAATGCGATCGAAGCGATGAGTCGTAAAACGCTGATTATCATATTACGATCAATGGGTATCGCAATTAATATTACGATGTATTACGATTATGGTTTTTAGCTTAAAACATTGCAATTAAAGATGATCCTTTCTCTTTTCTTTTCCTCATCTAAAGAAGCTTGCTTTGAAATATATAACAACTACAGCGACAGTTCCACGAAAGCAGCTGTTTTTAACTACCCGATTGATACTAATGTGCAAAATAGGCTCAAGCCCGAAAATTTACAAATGCATTGTTTTTTTTTACAAACATTTACTAAAAGTTTATTTCCTAAATAGGATAATTTTTAAAATTTGACAAATGCTTCATATCAAGTGTTCCAACATATTTAAGTGATTTCTCTTTGAGATCATCTGAAACCTCACATTTGTTTTAACTCTCCAACCCAATTAGTTTTTGAGATAGTGTATTTGAACGAAAGTTACGCGTACGCTCATTATTTTCCCATATCTCAAGGTCATTGCGGAGTACGGCGGTCAAACATTAAATCGTGTTCATACTACATCAAGTCTATGTCAAAATATAAATTTTGATGTTGTCATTTGAAGGCCGACTCGTCATACTTATCCGGCTAAACCATAGAGATATAAGCAGGCCCAGGCAACTTGTTCGCCGCGGTCATGGACATACCTACGGGGGCCAGGAGCAGTGATACCAGTTACTGTGTGCCAACTTTTCTTTTTTATTGTAGCAACATTATTTGCCAATGATACCAGAAACACAATTATCCTATGTTTTCAAGATTTTTTTTCCCATGATAATCGCAGCAGAATGTATGAATGACTGTAATGAAAGTGTTTTATTCGACTATGAACGATGTATATGGAACAATTCATAAACTAAGTGCGTGCAGTGAGCAAATTAATTAAGAATTTAACAAAATCATTGTGTGAAATATTTGTACGAACTCTTTAATTAAACTGTTGATTATTGTCCCATCAATCAAATAAATTATCTATTTTGTTATTAAAATTGCATATTCTTTAAAAAAGAAATGTATTGTAATTTATTTAAAATTTTTGGGAATGGTCGGTTCGATAGGATCACTTTTTATAGTGTACCTTTTTTGTTTTATATCCAAAATATGGTTAAAACTTAAAAAAAAAAAACATAAATTAGTTCTTTTGATTTTTTAGAAAGGCGATTGACTGAACGAAACCTGACGACCAAATGACGACATATTAACAAGTCCATTGAGAGTATAGAGTTGAAATGGATTTCCAGTCACTGATTTACGACTGCTTGATTAAGATTTTTTTCGGAATGGCGCATGTGAAGTATAGGTCATTTTGATAAAAAGTTTGTATTAACTGTAAAGTTGCCTTCTTTTAATAAACCATTCAAAGCATAATTTGCAGAAACATTAACATATTATACCAATATGTTTCCAATTGATCATAAAAACTGTACGTTAGAAAATATGGTCTTACCCTTACCCAGTCACTTTTATGAAACATGAATTAAAAAATTATAAGGATATGATAACGAAATTGAATTATACAAGTAATAAGACAGTTTCCATAATACTTTGTTCTATCTAACGAACTCAAGTTGAATGGAAATTAATCTTAACAGCGCCATCTAGTCCCAAAGTAAGCAAGTTTTTGCTTGTATTATGGGCACTAGACAACTGATATACATGCTTAATATTCTTTGCAGTATATAAATACATAGATATTTTTCACTCAGGCACCAAACAGATTGACATTTTGATGCACACAAATATTAGTCTCGGGCGGGAGTTGAATCTGTGACCTTTGGTTCTGCAATTGTCAATGTTTTTAATCGTCTAACAAAATGACTTAATTTTTTTCGTATGCTTATGGTGTAATCCACATTTCCTACCTCCAGAAATGAAAAACTCTCAACAGCGAATGTTATTTCGATTTGTGAACCGTTTTCATAAAATATTTATGGAAACACTTCGGCATTTCACGAAGAAACAAATTATCTTTTACGTTCCACCAGGACAATGCACAAGCACAACATTTTTCGAGATTACCTACTAAGTTAAACATAAATTCACGCAAGAACGGTGCGACTGCGAGTTACAGTGAGGGGTATCCCACAAATGGCCGCTGACCGCTACAATGTTATTGTTAGTCACTGGCGCGTCGCCACAGCGCTGTATCTCAATATTTTAGTCATAATGTTAAAGTTTTACAGATGATGAATAAATCTAGTGTAAATATTTTACTCACATATACATAACATGTAGACAACTACACAAACAAATTTTTGTAAATAATAATTACCTACATAGGTAGGTAATTATTATTTATTTGATATATATTTATTTGATTTTACATCACTGATGTTTGATTTCTGCATCCTTATCTTCAAATTGTATATTAGATTAGACCTTTGATTACGACTGCTAAATCACAAAAAGTTTTACCGAAATAGGTTCAGTAGTTTTTGTGTTTATTATGGTGTTTATACAAATAGATAAAAATTCCCAAAACGATTGTTTTAAGTATCGTCTACCCACACATAATAATAATAACGTCTACATCACAACAACGTCTTGGCCCCAAAGGGCGCTTTAGTAATCTAAGCATTAGCTTGTGTTTTAGGTACCAAACGAAGGCAACACATACATATATCAACCAAGACCAGGATTACCGGTACCAGTATCAATATTCACCAGATAAATACTCACCCGACCTGGGACCTCCAGCTTCGTAGGCAAGGTCGCTACCCACTAGGATAAGCTGTCGTCATAACCCATAACAATTATTGTTTTGGAAAAATATCTTATGTACAGGGTTGACCGTACGAATATGTTACAATTTTATTTATAAATTTTTCGTTACATAACTATATAGTAAGATAATAATGATTTTTTATTAGTAAAATTTTAACAAAATATTTTATTCGGTGTTTTACATAACTAAAAATTCTCACAGTTATTCAGTAGGTACTGATATTATTATTCGTAATCATATAATCCATCTAAATAACATATAATATCAATTTGCAATCTGTATCTCTTAAACTAGGTAAGAACTGGTAAGAACTGTAACTATAGGAATTCTACCTCAAATACATGAAAATATTATTGCACATTACTACATGGTAACACTACAAGTTTGACTGATTATTCAGTTATATATGGGGGCCAGTGGGGGCTAATAATTTTACGTCAAAAATAAGTGTGTTTGTTTGTGTGTTTAGATATAGGAGTGTACGTGCATGAGGCATGAGGTTTGTGATTGCTGGCAATTAAATGGTTCTAGGGGCAACCAGTAGTTGGCGCTATTCTTGTCGTTTTTTCCCCCTATAGAGTTACATTTCTTCTTCCCGTAGGGAAGTATATATTGTTCTGTGGATATAAGTAAGCCCCCAATAACAAAAACGACATTGCGTATGGATTGTGCGGTCGGTTTGGTCTCCCTGTATAATATTTTACAATTATTAAGTTAATATTTTTAGGATTAGTTATTCCACTGTAACATTAATGACAGATTGAACATGAGTTGAACTCAGAACTTAGGTACCATACTAAACTTCTCCATTACTGTCTTTAAAATACAAATCATTTTAAATTATTGATTTCAAAGCCTAGGTCATAATCGATTTGCATAAGGACTAAAGCTCTAATATGTGTAATATAAACTACAATTTTTATTTTCTTTGTTTCAGCACTTCAAAAGATTTTGAAGCAATCACCAAATAACAAAATGTACAATGGACTATAATAAGTTGATTGCCAATTTATTTATTAATTAGCAAAATGAGTGTGTGCATGGTGGAACCAAAAATGAATGTCATTGCAAAGTCACATTTTTTTGTGAATTTAATGGTGCGATTTGTTTTATAAAATAAATGAAAAATAATATGATTATTTTATTGTCCCAACGCAACATGCTCCCTTGTAAATTAAAATGATCAGCTTATTAGCACGACGGCGATTTAGACCTATTATTATTACTTCTAAATAAAAAACCGGTCATGTTGGAGTGAGTTGGAGGTCATGTCTTTTAGAAAGATAACATAGAATTTGGCTCTTGGATGTGTCTCACAGTGAGTTGTAAGCAGGCTCATAGAAATTCACGCCACGACCGAGATTAGTGCTGATTCCATTGAACTTCTGTCCAAAACTAGCACGGTATAGCGTTATCACCGCTGAACCGCTACGACACCGCTAAGAGCTAAGCTAAGGCAAACTAATTGAACAGTTAAGTTTTTCATATGTTATGAGGGAATGGTTTCTCGTCAGTATGTGCATGTGCGCAAACGGGCTAAACTATTACTCATAAATATGTAGAAATAAATATAGCTAAACCCAATTGTTGTGTCGCCAAACGTATAGACGTATATATCTATTTAAAAGGCTAATGCAACAACTATTGTCCCACATATTTCATCCGGGGATACGTCGGTGTCCCGTTGCGACAGATTATTCACCGCTTTCATTGGTGGAACAACAAATGAGAGAAAAACGTGGAAAACAAAACACGTTTTTTGTATGGAAAACCCCTTTATTTTATTTTTATTTGTTTTAGGGATTATAATGATACTTCACGAAAATTTCAAGTGTAAGCAATGATCTCACAATCATCAAAAACGTCGAAAAAAACACGTTTCTTGTATGGGGACCCCTTTCATTTTTAATTTTATTTTATTTTTACTATTTGTTGTTATAGCGGCCATAGTAACACTGAAAATTTCAAGAGCCTACCTATTACAGTTCAGACGATACAACCCTGTGACGGATGGACAGTGGAGGCTTAGTAATAGGGTTCCTGTTGGGTTTGGAACTTTGTAAATTATTGTTTTATTAAGAACCATTGATTATCCTCAGTCC
Source organism: Luffia ferchaultella (assembly GCA_949709985.1). Taxonomy (NCBI): domain Eukaryota; kingdom Metazoa; phylum Arthropoda; class Insecta; order Lepidoptera; family Psychidae; genus Luffia; species Luffia ferchaultella. The sequence goes on from OX453241.1 coordinate 7,945,702, forward strand.
AAGATCCTTGAATTCATGATCTAGTCGTCGATATTGGATGTTTGCTGTTCCATGTTGTTTGCCATGGATGTAATAGTACCTACGTGTTTGCTCACTACTGTATTCTTTGATGACATAATCGCCTATCACCCTCTCTCTGGCATGTCATAAGTGAACATCCTCCACCTTTTTACTTACGTTATACTTTAACGACCCCTTATACACGGGTGTACTACAGGTAGGAAATCAATTTACTATCCATTATTATGCGGTATTCCAATCATGGCTAATAATACGTAGTACTTGGGTGACCGAGCTTTACTATTTTATTTTTGTACAAACTTTTTGAAAATATACTTAGTTAAGAATCATATACTGATTAAATATCAACATTTTTTTTATTTTATCCTTCCCTGCAAATGAGCCGTTTATTTAAATAAAAAAAAAACCATGAGTCCAATTTATTAAAGCACAAATACCAATCTTCATTTCAATGTAACTTAAATAATTACAGATTTTCAAACTTGCGACCCCATTGTACCACCCTAGAATGATAGGTCACCCAGCTTAGGTAAAATTTGTTTTCAAGCTTCTCTATGTGATTTTTAAATTGTTTAAATGGTTGAATCTTGATTTTATTACAAGTTGTAGCAATAAGTATATATTTGATTATATTCAAATGTTTTTTAGTATAGGATGTCATTCAGCTATGGGGTTCTGCAAGCCATAATAACATTGAGATACTGGAAAGATTTCAAAACAAAACAGGGCGAAATATGCTAAGAATACCTCAGCATATAAGTAACAGGTATATGTACACATGTAGACATCAAAGTTAAGACAGTGAAACAGGAAATTGAGACAACAGAAAATATCAAATTAAACTAAACTGTCATAAAAACGAGCTAGCAGCTCAGTTACAAGGAACAGGCAACCTTAAGTTTTTCAGACTGAAAAGGCATGGTGTTCAGGGTCTAGCAGAGAAAGATTGAGAGGTGCCTCACTGGACGCACTTTTCTCCATACAATACAAGAATCGGATAATCAGACAGCAGTTTGGATTATTGTCGCATAAACAGATTACCAAGTAACTGGATATATAAGAAAAAAAATGTAGGATGTCCAAAACGAGGGTCATCATTAATATAAAAAATCACATAATTAAAAAAAATGTAAAAGGTGATATGATGTCCAATACCGGAAACTAGGATACGGTTTCACTTTTTGCCTATTTTTATTGCATGCAAATAGCAAAATTCACTTGAGGTATAACTTTTCTCTAGATATATGGGATGCAGCGGAAATGAGTTTTATAATAAATAAGATCATATTTTTATATATGTATATTTTTATTTCAATATACATATGTGTACATTTTATACTCCCATACGTGTATTTGCATAAATCAATAAAAAAGACATTATTTCCAATCACAATAAACAGGTAGAACAAATTATTTCTGCTTATAGGATTAAAATTGACACACAAGTTTATTTCAAAAAATATATTGATGAACATCCAAAACAAAAATCTATTAACCTATACAACAGATAAAATGATTTGTGTGAAAAAATCTTAGAAAAAACATTTATGTAAATAAACAATAAAAACGATCTGCTCAGATCTGAGTCTGTATATCATAATTGTCACCATTGTATTTACAACACAATCATTTTCATTTAAGAAACTGTTTGAATCATTCACACACTATCCTTAGAAAAATTTTATTTACAGTCAAATCTACTGATATAGATTTATTATATTGTAAAATTGTTAATATTTCTGGAAGGTTACGTTCAACCACTGTGACAAGAAAAGTATTATATGGACATGAATTTCCAAACATTGTGATGACTTGCCTGACTGAACTTGTGTTTTATATCACATTTATGTAGCACTGTTTGTAGCATTGACTACAAAGGTTCAAATATTACTTTTTCACACTAACGAGCACAAAATACCTTGGAATTATGAGCTTATAAGCATGGGAAAGCAACACTAGAACCGTGACCATTAAAATATAGTCCAAAATAGTCCAAGTCAATATAGCTAGCGTTTTTCGGTTACTGGCTGCTGGTGTGGCGCAGGTGTCGATGGGACTGTGGACGGAACGGTAGCAGGGGTCTGCGCGGGAGCGGGCGTTTCTTGCGGAGCTTCCTCAGGGGGTGGCGAAAGCAGTTTGGCTCGCGGCCGCCACGCGTCCAACAGAGCTTCCACTCGCTCGTCGGTAGGGCCCCATCGTGCGAAACCAGCCGCGTTTTGTAACCATACAACGACCGTGCCGCCGCCCCATCGGAAATATACCTCGTTCCTGATAAGTACATCTCATTAATTGCTGTGGAATTGGCAAATCGTAATCATATAATAACATTTTTGATAAGTTTTGTTACAATGGAAACAGTGTGCAAACTCACTTTGGTAAGACGTGTTGGAAGCCATGTCTGTACTCATGTTCAAAAGCTGGAATCACCACCTTAAAATATACAAAATGAACTAGAGATTTGCTATGATATACATTATTTAGTTCAATAAAACAATGTAATCTAAAATTGAAAATGCACAGTACTAAACTATCCTAGACGTAGCATATGTACAAAGACCACCATAGCTCCGAGAAATGCGAGACCAAAACTGACGTGCTAGTGTGTTTGATGATCATCTGAGGGAAATAGTATCAACAATCACGTGTCAAGTTCAACGTTATCATTCTGTATTTTCTCATACACAATATCTTTTTCACCTATTTATGTTGGGTATAAAATAAACATAGGATTAAATATTATACCGTCATAATAATAATAATATCTGAGGCATCACGCATCGCCATCTAGTCCCAAAGTAAGCAAGTATTATGTTTGTATTATGGGGTACAAGACAACTGATACATACTTAAATATTCTTTTTTTTATAATATATACAGATACTTTTACACCCAGACATGGAAGAAGTAGACATGTTCGTGCACACAAATATTTGTCCCAGGCGGGAATCGAATACACGACCCTCGGCTCCGCAGTGAGGGTCTCTAATCGCTCGGCCAACCGGTCAGTCAACCGTAAACATTCTAGCCGGAGAGCTGAGTGACAATTTTGAGCAGGTATTTGAGGCAGCTTGAAAACTTGTATTATGCTTCTTCTATAGCTAAATTCAAGGCCGACCCCTGGCTGAAAGGTTGTGGAAGTTTACCATCTCGTATTCAATTTATTTTTTTTAAGTTATTGAGACATTTTAAAATTTTTATATCCTTGATTTTACATATTTGAGGAATTGAAAAATACAAAAGCCAGTAAATTTTATGGGATTTAAAACCCAGCCAGATGTTTGCAAAATAATTTTTCCAAAAAATATACTTGAGGCACTTTGAGATTTTAACAGAGCAATCTGGGTCATTAAAAATTAATATTAAAAAAAGCCAGTTCATTTCGGTGAAATTTCTATCTGCTAGGTGATCGAGAATGTTATTCATGAGTGAACAGCGTTATAGGTATATAGAAGTGTGAGGGAAAGCGTATATCAGCAGCTGTCTCGGTTGTATAATATTAGATATATAAATATTATAATAATAATAAAAATATATTTATGACTAATCACCCAAAATACCATTTCGACTTGACATTTCGGCCACATGAACTTTTTTTTGAATATGTGATTGATATCAAAAATTCGAAATATGTGAAGATCAATGTGACTTACAATAATCTCAGTTTCAAGTTTTTACATCAAATCCCTACTTAATATTATAAATGCGAATGTAAGTTTGTTTGTTACGCTTTCACGCAAAAACTACTTAACCGATCATCATGAAACTTTGCACATATATTCTTGGAGGTATTAGAAGTAACATAGGATACTTTTTGTCTGTCTGTCTGTTCGAGCTGATCTCCGAAACGGCTGAACCGATTTCAATGAAACTTGGCAGACATATAGACGGCATTATCGGGAGTGACATAAGCTGCATATTGTCTGTCTGTCCATCTGCCTGTCTGTTTTGGCTAATCTCCGAAACGGCTGAACCGATTTCAATGAAACTTCACAGATATGATAAAAAATATTATCAGGAGTGACATACAACATTTTTTGTTTATCTGTCTGTCTGTCCACCCGTCTGTTTGTTCGAACTGGTCTCCGAAAAGGCTGAACTTATTTCAATGAGACTTCACAGATGTGATTAGAACATTGTCAGGAGTGACATACAATACTTTTTGTTTATCCGTCTGACCGTCTCTCTGTCTGTTTGAGCTAAACTCTAAAACATTTAAACCAATTTTATTGAAACTTCGCAGACGTGAAAAGACGGGTGTGAGGAATGACATACGCTAATTTTTGTTTGTTTGTCTGTCTGTCTATATGTATGTTCTAGCTAAACTTTTAAAGATTTTAATGAAACTATGCAGACATTAAAAATAGTTTGTCAGGAATGATATAAATAACTTTTTGTCCGTCTGGTTGTCTGTCTGTCTTTTTGTTCTGGCTAATCTCCAAAACGACTAAACCATTTCTATGAATTTTCACAGACACAAAAAGTAGGTTATCAGGAGTAACATAAGTTGGTTTTTGTTTGTCTGTTTGTTAGGACTAATCTTCGAAACGGCTGATCCGATTTTACTGAAATTTTACAAACATAAAGAGGATGTTGTCAGGAGAGAAAAGCAAATTTTTTTATATACATATAAAAAATCGGAGTGTCTGTTTGTCTGTCTGTTCTGGTTAATCTCCAAAACCGCTAATTGATTTTGGGACCGACTTGTGGGATAGCTGTTCTTCATGCTAAAATGGCTAAATGGATTTTTATGAAATTAGGTATAGAGATTTCTTAGGTAGTTAAGTTTCAGAATGTTCTAGAAAGTGTTACAATGTTCTGGACCGTCGCGTTCCTTTAACTGTCGCGGTACAACTGTGTAGTCCACACGAGCGAAGCCGCGGGCGGAAAGCTAGTGGTTTATAAGATAAATAACTGTGAGACGCAGATGGACAGATAACATAACGGTATTATAAGGGTTCCATTGTTGAATCTTGGAACACTTGAACTGGGCTGATGCGGACTGACACTAACAAGAGGGCCCGACAGTTTTTATGTTCCTGTTCTTTTTGCACTCGCATGTTAGAATAAGACTTTAGATTTTCTCTCTCATACTTTGTTGGTCTTCGTACATAAATATTTGATGTTATGTATATAATCCTAGAAGTATTTACTTTGCAAGGTTAAAATAACTTGGATAATAAAATTAACTTGGCGTCGGAATTGAATGGTAGCCTTTGGAAGTTTCCAAGTTAAAAATCACCTGTTTCCGTTTGAAATGACTGGCTTGCAGTTTGTGTAATGCGTGGTGCGGTCGATCGGGCCATTCAGGTAATACAACCACAAAACTGAGCGGTTCTGCCGAGTCTTGCAGTAAGCGCTCCATGTGCCGCAGAGCTGCTTCTAGTAACTCTTCACAGTAGGGCGGATGTGCTACCATTGATCCTGACACCGGGCGCAACTCCAGGAACGGACTACAAAGTTTATAAACAAAATTCAGAATTGTGGTAATTAATGCTATTGTAACTACAATATTTAGAGATTTTTATTTTAAATTAATATTGAATGATGATTTTATTATACTTCTAGCGTTTGCCCATGGCTCCACCCGCGTGAACATGTTTGTGTAACATCCCTCTATATGGCTGGGAAATGGGAAAATGTGCATTTCCATATTTTTTATATTTATTTATTTCTATCTAAATCTAAAATAAAACTATTATTTTTTTTTTAATATTTTAACTTGAAATTTCATGCTTTTGTAATATTCCCGCCCATCTGATGATAGGTAATTAAAAAAAAAACTTGTCAATTGTATTGTGTATCAAATGAAAGGGAATTGTTCTGAAACACATGAATTTTTTAAAATTTTAAAATGCTTAGTTTAAAAGATATTAAAGAAAATATATGATAGTTGAGCATTCACTCCTGCCGCCTTATTTTTAAAAATACTAAGCGTAAAATTTTGAATTAAATACAGAATATGGGTCTTACTCATAATTTAGAAGAAAACATAAATGGAAATACTGAGATTTCCACAGAAAAGATTTGTGAACAGAAAATGAGTATAAAATGTGCTGCTTAATTTAACTGAGGACTAATAGGATCAATGGAACTTTTTCTCCGCGTGTTCAACTTGTACTTGACTGGTTTTTTGTTACTGCTTTGCTCTTAAAAATAGCAGGGTACATATTCCATTAAGTTGAACCATATCACCTATTTAAACATAAAATTTTCATCAAAATTGGTTTAAGTGGTTCTTTAATTATAAAGGTACAAACAGACCAAAAAAATAAATTAAAACAAAATATTAAGTCCAAAGATGACTACTTAGTCTATTACAATAAGTTCACTGACAACATCGACCCAAAAGTATGATTGGTGAAATTTTGAAATTTGGTTTGGTTTGGTGAAAATTGAAAATTAAGTTGTTACTCGGTTCTTGATTTCCTCAGAGGCATGTGTAATCTTTTTTTTACAAGTGAATGAGCAAGATTTTTGAAGCTTTGTTGTTTTGTTCTCAGCACCCTATCATCTTTTTTTTAGTTAAACCAAAAACTTAATTTATATTGATGGTATTATTTACATACAGAATAAGCAAATAAGTTATATTCACCCGCGCGATCCGAAATACGAATCGGTATCAGCAAAAGCAGAGCAGTATTGTCTGAAATAGCAGTCGAGCGGGCTGGCGAAACATTCAAAGGTGACGCCGAAACAGCGATGCAGGCATTCAAGTACTGGCACCGGTAAAGCCATTTGTGCTAAGTGGGCTTCTCCGCCTGCACCCACCCAAGCCGCATATCGCCGCAGGAGACACCACACGCGGGACAAAAACTGTTCGAACTTCTTGTCGTCAAAGCAGCTGTATCGGTAAAGACACTCCTGCAAAGGATTTAATTTATATTCATCTAGACTTTACAAACCACTCTAGAGAATAAATACTGATCTATAACACCATGGACCACTAGAATTTGAGCACTACGGACGTAGCAGTGGGTGGACTGAGATAGTAAACCAGAGAATTGCATCTCTTTCAATGGCAATTCTCTGGTTCTGGACGTTTAGTATGTATTAATAGTAATTTTTCATATTTAACATTTTTTAATCAACTCAATTCAAAATGGTTACCGATGAACGTGTGTATTCATGACGTCCAACATTCACCTGACATCAAAATTTTGTTTCTGAATCATGATTGAAACAAACATGATTCAGTCCAAAATTTTGTTGTCAGGTAAATGTCGGACGCCATGAATACACACGTTTATCAGTACCATTTTGAATTACTATTAATACATACTAAACGTCCACTGAACAATGTCAATCACGCTGATATATCTGTGGATTAATTGAAGAAGGGCTAATGTGACTTTTTGAGTTAAAAGAGACAATGTACATAATTTTTCATTTTCTATCAGAGTAAATGGCGAATGTCAACTTACTCTTTCTACTTTATTATCACAAAATTAAAGGCTAGCGGCTAGTACGTATACATACGTATATTTGCTATTTCGTTCAACGGCGTTACGTGATCGACATTTTCGGGCATGTTCGCCAAATCTCGCTTGCATTCCGTGCAACGCAGCACCGTTTGATGAACATCCCCATAAACATACATACATGCATACAAACATACAAATTGTTCTTTTTTATTAATTTTATATATGTCTTGTGTATTTTACAGTTTATTTAATTTTGATTTCTTGTATATGTTCATAAATCTATGGGTTGCACCTTACAATGCGCTCTGTACGTATCAGCTTGAACTATAATATAATATTATATAAATCGAACAGGAAGCCAAATGGCAGGTGGGAAGACAGTTCTTTCGTTATGTTGTATTCCATGTGATTCAAGAAGGTTAATAGTTTTTTACTAATAAGGTGCTTGATAAAAATAGATATAAAATTATGCCCTGCTACAAATGGGCCTAACTGAAACTGTCATGTCAGAAATTTAGCCTTTTTTAAAACTACCTACAGATCACTGATTATATTAGGTCTTAACCTATGAAGTTGCCGTTCTTCAGTACTGGCCATTATAAACAAAAAAAAAATTTTGGTTAGCTGTGAATTCTAAATTCAAATTAATTTTGTTTTAAAAACATGACATTCTTTTTTCAAAGTCAGTCTTTTGTTTATTGATTAGCTTTGTGTTTTCGATTACATTTGAACATTTTTCGTCATAATGAACACTTTAAAATTCGTATAATTATGGAATATGAGTTCCGTCGTGGCACTAATGCGGCACAAACATCAACAACGTTTACAGAGAGAACTTAACAAACGAACGCACAACCCGTTATTGGTTTGCCCGCTTCCGTTCTGAAAATTATGACTTGAATAATGAATCTCGTGTTCATCCGGACACTTTGGTCAATATTGAAGAATTGAGGCGATTGTAGAAGCTGATTATACTCAAACTACAGTTGGACTAGCAGCAGCTTTTGATGTTAACATCAAAACAATATTGGACCATTTGCGACAATTTGGCATAGTAAAAAAGCTTGATAGATGAGTACCCCACGAAGTTAACGATCGCCAGTACAACATATGCGTCGAGACCTGCCTCGTGTTACTCAACAGGCACAGAAATGAAGGAATTTTGAACCGGATTGTTACTTGTCATGAAAAATGGATTCTGTTCGACAATCGAAAGCGTTCAGCAAGTTGATTAGATCCTGGTTCAGCACCAAATCAATGTGTTAAACGAAAAATAACCCCTAAAAAGGTGATGGTCACTGTTTGGTGGTCTAGTGCCGGTGTGATTCATGACAGCTTTTTACAAAATGGCATGAGTATTACTGTAGATGTGTACTATGAAGGACTGAAGACAATGATGGAGAAGTTCGCACGTCTGCGACCAGCTTTGGTCAATCGGTCGTCCCCGCTGCTCATTCACGACAACGTGCGACCTTATACTGCATAACAAACTGTCTCCAAGCTGCTAGAGTTGGGGTTGGAAGTTCTCCCTCATCCGCCATACTCACTAAACCTTGCACCTACTATTACTATTTTGAAAATTTGGACAATTTTTTGACTGGAAAAATTCAATTCCCGAGAAACAGTACAAAATGCCTTTGAAAAGTTTATTGCCTCCCGTTCAGTTGATTTTTATAAGAAGGGCATCAATAAACTGCCATTGCGTTGGCAAAGATGCATCGATTGCACGGGTAATTATTTTGAATAAATACTTTTATTTGGATAAAGGTGTTTGAAAAAAAAAATACTTAAACTTATTTCATACAAAACGGCAACTTCATAGGTTAAGACCTAATATATAAATTATGCGAGCAAGACACACACTTCAGCTCGTTGTCTCTAGTTGATTATCGTCACAATGTTTTCTTGCCTACAGTTTAATTATCTTTGGTGATCTCTATGTCTATAAGTTACAAATACTCTATTATAAAGGATAAAAATAAAGTCTATCAAAGCCTTAATCTCCTTTAAATTACATTTAGATGTGAAAATATAATTTACTGTTTTGGGACTAACCAATTTCTGTAGATATGATGCATTAAGAACTTGGGTTTCTCCAAGATACCTCAACAGGGCTTGATCACGATCTAAAAAATGGTCTACCAATGGTGGCCGTGGGGCGGGCACAGCAAACTGCACAGGGTAACACCATACCTTACGTAATGCAGCCTGTTGTAATGGGGCTGGCAATTCCTGGTAAAAAGGTAATGAAATTATTACATTTTGAAATATATTAAGATACAAAAGGATAAATAAATAAATAAAAATTTGTAAATTAGGAAATCTAGCTGGAATTTATTTTGCACATTATAAGAAGTTTATTCAAAGTTAATTTGAACTTTTGCCTTACATTGGTCCTGTTAAATAATCAATTATGAAAAATTTGGAATTTATTTAGTTCTAACCAAAATGAACCACATTTACTGATCTGGGCTTGGTGCATTTTGGTACAACTGAAAGCAATTTTGAATGATTGAAAAACTTGGAATGGCTCATATGGACTGAATGCAAGTTCATATTGCATTTCTTATGAATACTGAATTACAATTTTTTTTCAAAGACTGGTACTTTATACTGACTTAAGAATTGTGAATTAATAACATAATAACTACCCAACACTTTGGATATCCAGATCTGCACAAAAATTATGACACCTATACATAGACTGGTATACAAAAAACAGAACAAGTGTGAGACTCGCGCCCCGAAGGTCCCTATAAATATATATACGATATATTTGTGTTATGTATTTACCAAAAAAATGTAAGTTTATAGGTAATAGCAAAAAGAAAAATTTAATTTGACATAACTAAATATTAACGCTTTTCGGATTTTTCCCTTTATGGATGGAGAGCCAGCGCCTGAACAACTGTTTGAGTTTACTAAGGCTAGTTTTTTTTACAGTTCATTACAATTGGTTGATTTAAACATACTGCGGTCAGTCAAGCGAAACTGAGAACAGGTGACTTTGATGCGGTATCAATGGTGTTATATCTGTCGAGGTAGTAAAATAAATTTACCAAGGCTGAAAATTGTTATACCACTTATATATTGCATATAAATAAAAGTTATGGTGGCCAGTCAGCTGGATATTCAAATTCGAAAATTTTGTAGGGGTATTAAATACTATTTTAAACATAAAAAGAGTCATTGATTTAACGGGACAAGGCCCATGGGCCCGTGAGAGTAAGGTATCGCAGGTGACGGTTTGCTTGTTCCTTCATTATAATATTTATTTATATTAACAGACTGAATTGAATAAGCAATTTATTAATTATAATTTAATAATATAAAACTTTATATAATATTTAATAATGGGTTGTTGAACGGAATCAAAACTTTAATTAGAAAAAACCGGCCAAGTGCGAATCGGATTTGCACACGAAGGGTTCCGTACCATCATACAATATTAAAAAAACAAGCGTGATGCTAATCGAACTTAACAATTAATCGTTATTATTATGTAATTTAAAGATTATTGTATAAATATAATTCACTTTTATTTCGTTAGTTATTTAGAAGGCGCTCCATCCTCTCTGGCTAATTCGAAAAGTGATAACATGAGTGCACTGATAGCTAGAGAGAATTTTTATTAAATATTTTATTACAGTGAACCTTTGACTTTAAGTACCGATTGTGAAGAGAATAAGCTCTGCAAAGGAATGCAAATAACACGCTGCCATTTTCTATGGGGTTTTCACAAAATTTTACTTATAAAAGTACATTTTATAAGTTAATCTATTACTTGTTAAATAATACACTCTAGTTAGCTGTGATAGTTTCCCTTTTAACTACGTTATATATACTCCTGTCATAAATTTTTACCACATATCCAAAACCAATGGTTTAGCTGGTAGTGAGAGGGAACACATGACTCTAACAAAAATTAGGACTTTAGGAGTGCTTATCTCAACAACTGTTTACTTAGAAAAACAAAAATTGTTTGAAAGGTTGATATCATTTTTGAAGACCTATCGTTTGGTACCTTACGCGTTAATATACAATGATTTTTTTTCGTACTTCAGTTACATGTATGGTGACCTATCCCAAAAAAATTTTTTTCTTAATTTCACGTCATTGTGTAGCGGTTTATACTACCTTCCAATTCCAATATACACCTACCTTCCAAATTTCATCTATATATTGCCAATAGTTTCCGAGAAAAACTCCAGACAGACAAACAGACGGACGGACGGAAATGGCGAAACTATAAGGGTTCCTTTTTTGCCATTTGGCTACGGAACCCTAAAAATGAATATTGTTCATTATCAAATTTTTTTGTCGAATTTTTTATATCCATATTGTGTGTGATCCTTGAAAATTCGCTTATTTAATTATAAGCTTGATCTTTTCCACTTTTAATTAATATTTTAAAATATATATATACTTGCTGTATGTGTGGAATCTAATAAAATTATAGTATTACATAGAAACTTTTTTTATTACTACGAATAGGTATATCTTGTAATATAACCACTGATAACCACTTACAATGTTTAAAATATTCTAAAATAAAATCCTATGGTCATACAAAATGTACCTAGTGTAGTGATATTTGAAACATGACAGGAACTTAATAGTCCCGATTCAGTTTCAGAGACGAAACGAAATGAAACATTCATTGTAATGATGACTACAGATCAAAAAATTATCTATTCATGGTTTGTACCTATACGTTTAATGAACCAATCGATCGGGTCGAAAAACCTGGGTCCAATCTATAATGGGTCCCGAATCTAATAGATCATTTCAACTGAATGAACCACACATGTCTATTGATGCTATTAAGCAGAAAACTGTTATATTCTGGAGCGAAAGATTCGGTTGAGGAGACAGAAGAGACAAAAGTGTATCTATCCCTATATTAAAGGTACAATGACCCCGATCAACAACCCAAATTGACTTTTTACCTATGAATATACCTGCGCTCTTACCTGTTCAAACGTGCGCGCGCGATATTTTTATTCCTTTTTTCTTTGACTGACGGCACTATGTGTGCACAACAATAATAATTGTAATGAAGTATTAAAAAAAACTAGCCTTAGTCAACTAAAATAGTCATGCAGGCGCTGGCTCTTGGACTATTACTTGTGCTGTGAGACGTTGCTTCTTGACAAAATTCATAGCTCTAGATCAAGGGAAGTACCTACCCTATAGGTTTTAATTAACTTGCAAGTGTCAAAATATGCAGCATAAATGACCTTATTTTTATTGTGACTTAGAAGCAAATTTTTTTTACAGCTTTAAGTGACTGTAGACCTATTTCTTATTAATCTCAACTTGATATCTCACCCGTTCCTGAGAAAAAGGGTCCTGACAGACAGACAGACAAAAGGACAACAAAGTAATCCTATATGGATTCCTTTTTTTGTTTGAGGTACAGAACCCTGAAAATTGTTATGATATAAGTATATCTCACCCGTTTCGGAGAAAAAGGGTCCTGACAGACAAAAGGACAACAAAGTAATCCTATATTGATTCATTTTTTTGTTTGAGGTACAGAACCCTGAAAATTGTTATGATATAAGTATATCTCACCCGTTCCTGAGAAAAAGGGTCCTGACAGACAGACAGAAAAAAGAACAACAAAGTAATCCTATATGGATTCCTTTTTTTGTTTGAGGTACAGAACCCTGAAAATTGTTATGATATAAGTATACATTATTTTAGTCAGTAGGTAGATAGTCATAGAAAACAGGGATTTTGCTACTTTTTTGTCTGCATAGTGCTTTAAAAAATAATAAAAATTTATCTACCTGGATTCCGTTTTCTTTGAGAAGAATACTGTGCTTCTCTCTAATTTTTCGAGCATATTCAGCTGATAGATGATATATCTTTAAACATATACCTTCCACAGATGCTTTCACCGTTTCTGCTAAATGTGGTTGGCATTGTCTCTGAAATAAAATATTTATATGTGAAACCCAATTATGTAGGTAGATCATGGCAAACAGGTCAGGCTTTAAGAAACTGAAAAGTGAAAAATAAAATACCCCTTTTTAGTCTTAATAACTGCAACTTGGTTGATTCTACACATTTATTGAGAAAAACCGCCCCACAGTTTGACACTAAAATATTAAACTTAATTACAAACAGGCTTATGCTAAGCCCTAATGAGGTAGACAGAAAAAAACTGGTTTGATAATTATTTTTACTTTGGCACGGCAGTACCTACTGGTAAAAGCATGTTTTTTTTTTAAGTATTATTTAGTTTCACTTTTTAGTCTCTTAAACAAGGTTGTAGTATGTGACATCATCCTTAGTATAAGCATAGGTATAAGTACACATGTATGCATGGTAGCACGTAAGGAGTCACAATATAGACCTCGAACAAGTAACACATCTCTTATTTACAACTAACAATTTATTAAGTTATCAGAAGGTGAGATTTTAGTAACCGGCCAAAATTTTTCTAGATGTTAGGTATCACCAATAGACCTCATTGCATAAATAAAAAATATGGGTTACATTCGCATAATAATTTATTTTATCTAGTGTTATTTTATAACATTTGGTTGCCTTCTTAACGCTATAGTAAATGTACACGCCCAAGGTCTTGAAACGGAATGGGGCGGCGGGCATGCATGGTGACTAGAGTTATTGGTTTTTTCGGGAAAGGTTTGTGTAGTCATATCTCAATATTTTTCTATAGAACGATACTAAAAGGAAACAAGATGGTTATTGGTTTTTTACCAAAGATCATTATTTTAAAATTTATGTATTTTATGTAATTTGGATCATAAGCAATATTATTATCAACATTTATTTGATATTGTAGTTTGCTCATATTTGTTTTATTAGTTGTCTATTTGCAAATTGATAACTTTGAACATAGAACTACAATGTGAAAAAAAAAAACCATTGATATTGCGAAATACTCATTCTATAACATAAAATAAATTAATTAGTTCATTTTATTTTACTGAATTAGTATATTAATTACCGACTATACTTAGTAGTTATTATATTGAATTAAATTTTTTAAAGAAGCTTTTAAAACAAATACCTCCAGAATTGTGCCACTTGTTCCTGTTTCAATTTACATGCTACTTAAATTCAGTATGGTATAAAAAAATTACCCTTAAATGTGCAAGTCTGTCTTGGAAATCATCATAAGTAGCTCCAACAGTCCGCCTTAGCCATTGGAAAGTGTCTTCGGCATTCCACTTAACAACTTTACGGCTTTCTGGTGATGCATTTCTTGATTCAATCATTTTCTTAGCAGCTTCTGCGTAACGTGAAAGTTGTTTTCGTGCATCACCAGTGAACTTCGGATGTGTCAACTTTATAGGTATATCATTCATGATTTCTTCATACATAGAATGTGATATTTCTGGAAAGCAGTGACTAGGTAATAAAGGATCTGAACCTCCTTGGTCATTAACTTTTCTTTCCATAAGCCATCTATTGAATGAATCTTTAGGAGCATCTATACTTTCTCTAGTATGACATAATTCCTGATAGCATTGTCTAAGTTTGTTTGCAAGTGTGAATCTATAACCTTCTATTTCTGGATGAGGGTGAGGACAAATAGTTGGAGGTCGCTCATAAATAACAACATTTGTTGGAACTTCTATATTCCATGGCCCCGAAAGAACAAACTTTTTCGGAGGTGGGCCATTATCTTCAGAAGGACGTCGTTTGTTAGCACCAGATGGAATGTTACCAGGATTTGGTGGTGCAGTATGACAAATGCCCAATGGATCAGTTATAGGATCAAAGTCACGTTTTACAGCAGGCAACTCCCACATTGACTCTCCTGATAATTTATTCCAAAAATACGGTCGGTTTTCTCGTTTGGACCAATATTTGCGCCAACCTTGTTGTAGTAGCTCAGGGTGTAAGTCTGCAGCAAGATGTGACGCGAGTGGAACTGGAGCTCCTGGCGTCTGAGGGGTATCTCCTCCGCCGCCAGGCGAATTCTGTATTTCGGGAGATGAATCGCTGTTCGTAGCAGTGTTTTCCCATGATGAACTGCCGGCAACAACTTTATCACGAACATCATTCATGTTGTTTGGTTAAAAATCGCGCTTCACTGTTTAATAATTCCAGTCAAATATCTCTTAGCTAAACTGTCACCAAAACGAAAACAATTTGATAACTTAATTAAACACTTATTAGGTTCCTATAGGGATTATAAATTTTAATAGAAAACAGAGAATTGGTTGGAACAAAACTTACGCACGGAAGTTCACAAAAATTTGCGATACGCATTATAAAATATTGAAAATCTCAAAATATCTCACGCAAATTACACAAAGAAGATTGTTATTTTCACAACTATTTCAAAACACGATGTTCGCACTAAATAAAGAAAGTACACGCATACCCAAGCACCGCCATATTCAGAATGACAAATTTTAATGAATACATACACTAGCTAGAGACGTACAACGACGTAGCATCATGCGTAGTACTAAGTAAGCTTGGAACATTTCACAAGTAGCATGTGAATAATCACATGAAATGCGTAATCGTACGTCGCACCTGCTACTTTCTTTGACATGGTCTGCTACGTGCTACTTCTGCTATAAATAATACTCAACGAAATCGCCGAGCACGCGCATTTAATTGTTTTGGATGAAATTTAACTTTTTCACAGTTTCATTGTGATTTCACTCTTCCACAGTTTCAATATTTTCAATGTGATTTCAGTAGTAGCTCGGGAGTCGTGAACTATATAGTTTGTAGTCGTGAAGGGCGATTGTGTCGCAATTACGTAGTTTAAGTATTGTATGTGTGCTGCGATTTATGTAAAATTATCGGTGGATGTTTAGTCTTAGTGTAAATAAATGTAGATTAGTTTAGTACTTTGCTAGTCTATTTGAATATAAGTTTCCTATTTTTTTTTAAATGTCCGTTATGACTTGTGTAAATGTGACTGTTTAGTCACTAAAAATTGCTTTCAAAATCGATATCTAAAAATATGCGTGGACTCCGATCACGAATCTGTTGTCAAAATTAAAAAAATTGGCCGTTATTTGGTCATAATCATATAACTCATATTTCAAATTTAATTTTTAATAGCAAATGGTATATTTTCTGATATTGATATGATTGATTGATCGATTGAAATTGATTGAGTGATTGATAGTATATTACGAGCGTTAAAAGCTCGTGGAGTTTAAAAATCACTGTCTGCGCAATTTCACAGGTGAAATCACTGTGAAAAAAATTAGTCATTTCATCAAATGAAATCGAATTAAAAGTAGCAATCATTTCCATGCTTAAATTACTAAGAACATACTAAGAAGACTAGAATAGGTATGGCACAGAACAATTTTCGAGAGGTATGAAATCTGTTAAACGTGGTTAAACCAAATTCGGAATGTGAAGTACAAAATAGATTAGGGCCAAACAGGGTTTCTCAATCTTTTTTTTTTTTTTTCAAGGGCCATATTTATCACCTGAAATTCTACTGCGGGCCACATAACAAAAAACCATATGGCTGAGCTTAAATAAAAATCTATCTAGCTTTTTTTGACATATACTTGAAACCGCACCTCTTGTTCCACTACAAGTGACGCAGAGAGCGAAAAGTAATATTAGCTATCTCTCTCACATGTGATACGGCGTTCCGACCAGCGATGTTTTGTCATACTATCCGTATTATCGCGCTAGCCAGGTTCATAGCAATCTATTCAAAGGGTTTTGAGAGATAGTAGTTTAAAATGAGAGATGCCCCGCGCGCCACCAAAAATGCTACGCAGGCCACAAGTGGCGCGCGGGCCGCACGTTGAGTACCGTTGGATTAGGCCAAATCCAAAACCGTTTCGAGATAAATTGTTTTTAAACCATATTTTGTTATTAAGAGCTCTTAAAATATTAAAATGGTAAATATTTAAATAAAAATAATTTTAACTGTTTCATCTATGTTTCACATTTATATTGACAGTTTGTGGGTGAGGTATTTATTAGTATCCAAGTAACCTTCAAAAAAATGTCATTGGCTATTACAGATAGTAATATGAATAGATGTATTAAGCAATAATATGCGTAGTCTGTCATCCTCATACAAGAAATTATGCGTCAAACGACAGGTCAGATTATCACATTAATTAACGTATGGCTTTCTTTATCACACAAAAAGAAAGCCATACAGCCTACCCACTTTAAAAATTATGTAAAATTTTTAAGAAACAAATACGTGGCATAAAATATTGAAATTAATTTTTCAAAATAGTTTGATCTATCAGAAATAAATATTTAAAAAAAATTGCTTTACATATACCGAATTAGATGATTCCGAAACAGATAAAATTGCAAAAGCTAATGGCACGGTGATTTTTCTATACTTTCTTTTTAGTTTAGTTTCTTTTATAGACTAAACTAAAAAGAAAGTATAGAAAAATCACCGTGCCATTAGCTTTTGCAATTTTATCTGTTTCGGTAGTTTCTTTTATAAATAATAATCATCCGGTTTAAAATGACTTCCACATAAATTCTACGTAGGTATCTTTAACTTACATTTTTTCCTTCGAAGAGCTTTTCCCAGTTTTCTACGTACAGGTTTCATCGGGTATACGCGTGATTCAATATTTTTATAATAGCTGCATGAGTAATTTTGAAAATTATCTACCTATAACATTTTGCATCGCAGGCTATGTTCCATACGCATTCAATAATAGCTGTTAACAGCCACGCCAGCCACGAACGGCACCAGCATTCAATCACTCTTTCATTCATTTACTTATTATTAGTTCCATTTCATGACCTGCCTGCATTTCGACGCTGGTAATACTCTGTAGTGAAATGGTATGACATTTGAATTTGAAGTGTAGTGGTACAATTAGGTACAATTTATTGTGAATTTATTTCAATTTATTTTTTGAGGTGTTGATACAAATCTATATGATTTTATACGAATGATCAATTTGTATGAAAGGATGTCTTAATTTATGGTTTTATACTGGCAACTAAAACGAGAATTTGGGGAATTTTGACGTGTGTATTGTCAAAGTTAAAGTTTTTGACTTCATATTATTAAGGTGACCATAATATTTTCTTTAGTAGGAATTCTTTATGAATATTAAAAAAAATAACGGATTTAAAATATTCAGTTTTTTTTTTCAGTGCAAATTCAAACACTATGTTAAAAACAAAAATATTCTGAGATAGTAAAAATTATGTTTCAATTTATAGAATAGCATAGTACTTACGCACAACAATACCAATGGAGCATCAGACGGAAAATCTAAAATGTCTAACTACATGAATGCGAAAAGGAGTCAGCAGCAGGAATCAGTCCAATATAAGCAAATGTTTCAGCGTAAGATGATATAGAAACACATAAATAATAAAAATACAAGCAACATTATGTAGATAGATGACTCACCGCAAACAGGACGATGACCATGCGACCGATCGCGGCATGTAGTACGATTTGTTTCCCATCACGAAATTGATTACGGTTGTCAAATATATAGTACGCGATTCGTCTTATTGTATTGATATCGTATGATAATGATGGATCAAAACTTTCACTGTCCCAAATGTGACCTAAAAGCTATCACGTTAGTACTAGCATTAAAAAGTTTTACTTTTGGTTTTATTAATTAGTAAGCTAACATCAACTTGTCAATTGAAATTACTGGGTTTGTGAAAATTTCTCCTGCATTGGTTTTTTAGTTTCAGTTTTTAATATATTCTTCATATCTCCATTAAAAAATGGTTAAAAAGTGTTGTATAAGATACTGTGGCAGAGAATCAGTGAGTGGTTGTGGCAAATTTTTTTCACAGGTAACTTCAAATATAGTATAAAAAAAAATATTAAGTAATAAATCTTACATTGTGGAATTTAAAACAGTCCCGAGGAGAGCACCAAAAACAAGTTTTTGACACGTTTCTAATAATAATTTGCGATTTGCTTGTAATTTATAAAATAAAATTTTAACGTCATTACGAAAACTGTATTCTCCTTTAGTTAAATGCAAGACAAGTAATAAATTCATCTTCCATATAAATAAAATCGTAGTGCCTGTCTGTCTGCCTGTTCTGGCTAATCTCCGAAACGATTGATCCGATTTAAATGAAACTTTACAGAGATGAATAGGGCGTTGTCAGAAGTGACATAGGCTACCTTTTATCACGAAACTTTTTTTCCCACCTAAGAAATATTTCTTATCTCTGAGTTCCGCACCAGCGCTCAAGTGCAAGACATTTTGGCTCTAGAAATACTGTTTGGGAAGCTCGAGCACCTATTTTAAATTAGTTTTTGTCCGCTGGATCAACGGGAATTTTTTGGGATTGTTGGGTTTTTTTCGAAAGGAAAGAAGCTGATCACCTGTACAAAGTTGTATTTTTAGGTTCCCACGTTTGCATAAGGCAGGAAAACGTGACAAAATTTATGAGTAGTATGTTTTAAACATTAATAATCTTCTCAGCGTATTTAGGCACAATCCTTTTAACGAGATATTTTCTAAGTGATGGATCCTGGGAACCCGGGCGTGCAAAAATACGTAACTTGTCGTGCTTGGCTTCTTACTCATGTGGTACTTAACTACTTTGTAAATAGAGGTGGTCAGCCATCTAATTATTAATCACAATCTAGGTCTTTTTATTTCTATGATCGAATCGGAGGTTTGTATTCAAAGCGGTATTATATATAAGGGGAGCCTGTCGCTAATTTATTAAGGTTATTAAGGTATCTATTTTTGAAGCTTTGATTTTTAAGAGTTCTAACTGATTCACAATTTAATTTGGAGATGATAATCCTCCGCCGACGGATCATATTTTAATACGTGTTGCCACTTTTAGTGACTAGCTTTCTTGAACTGTTTTGAAAAATATAAAAAAGTTGCCTAATAATAATAGAACATAGCGTACATATTATATATAAAAACTTAAGACAAACCAAAATCACAAGTTTGATCATAGTTATTGATTTCTGATCCTTTTCTGGATTATGCACTTGACTTGACTTGATGCACTTTTTGATTAATTTTTGTTCTTGGTATGGCTCGAAACCACGTGATTCAACAAGCAAATGTTATTTGGTAGTTTTTTAAGGTGTCGACAATGTGATTTTAATTTAAATTTTCTCTTAGCCCTTTCTTTCTTTAATCTTTAAAAATCTTTCTATACCTTCCATTTTTTCCATCACGCACATCTGCTATTTAAATATTTGTCATCTTTTTTCGTTCATTCGTTCTTTTTAAGTAAACTTGTTATTTATAGAGCACTAGCAACAAAAGTCAAGATCAGAGAAGAACAAAATAAAAATTATTGTCACCCTAGAAGAAAAAAGACAAAAGGACTTCGAGCTTCGACCTCGCTGTTTCATTTCAGTTTCATTTCCTTGTTTTGCAAAGCCGAGTGCACTATCGTGAACCCTGAGCCTGAACCTAGTATTACGTCCATGGTAAAAGTTTTTTTCTTTCTACAAAAAGCTGCGGGAAAAGCAAAAGGACATACCTATGCCTATGTTTTATCATATTACAGGCATGGGTTTGGCTCAATTCGTCTTGATTTGGTTACCTACTACGGCTAAAAGGACAACAGTCTAGGACCTAAACTTATGACCATATCACAGACGATATAATGGCACTTCGTGGAATTAAAGTTGTGGAAATGATGGGCTTGGCTCCAGGTCCATTTTGTGGAATGATTCTAGCGGATTTTGGTGCATCTGTGACTGTTGTACAAAAAGTAAGTACTGGATAGTTTGTGGTACTGGATTTACCTATCACGTAATGAAATCGTGTTGGGTTTTCAAAACTACCACCTTCTTAATATCTATTTTATTTAGAGTACTATAGTTTTATGGTCATTTTATAATTTATAACACAATATGAAAAATGTAATAAGCCCCCAATAAGCTATTTGATCCATTCAAAATTCAGCCAGAGAAACCTGAGCAAACAGTATTCTTATAACCGAATATAACAGGTATTACTAAAGTTATGGTAGAACTTTACAATGTTGTCCGACACAAAGCAAAAAATATTTAATCAGGCTTTTAACATCATGTATTGAATATTTTTTAATGGAAATGGAAAAAAAATGGGCTTATTGATGACTCGTCACTCTGCTCCACTTTGCTCCTCGAATCGTCACAAGCAATAACCGAATCTAACCTAGTTTTTTTGAAATGGACCATCAACCTATCTTAGCCAAAAATTTATTATTCTTATTAACACAATTTGCATCAGGCAGCATTGGAGAGCTGACCGAAAAGTTAAAAAATATTTAATTTGGCTCAAAATGGAGGGGTGTGGTAACCTCCCACAGTTGAAGAGTCCCTAACTATTGGAAATATGGATTATTAATGAAAATATGGAAAAATATATGGCTTTTTGGTGGCTTGTTTTTCCGCTTTGTTTCACTCCTCGCATTGGCAAATGCAAAATCTAGCCTAGTCTGTTTTTTTTTGAAATGGTATACCATCAAACTATCCTGGCCAAACTTAAAATTGATCATTGAGTGGCTCGCCGAGTGGTTAGAGACCCTAACTGGGGAGCCAAGGGCCGTGGGTTCAATTTCCACCCGGGACAAATATTTGTATCCATGAATATGTCTATTTGTTCTGTGGCTGAGTGTTAAATATCTGTATATGCATATATTACAATATTTTAGTATGTATATCAGTTTAACACAAGCATAATACCTACTTGCTTATTTTGGGATTTGATGGCACTGCGTGAGATGTCTTCTATATTATAGTTATTATTGTTATGAACACTATTTGCATCAGGCAGTTTTGGAAAGCTGAAGCAAATTAATTATTACAGGTGAGTTATCAAAACTTTGCTTATTAATTAATTCATTGTTTGTTTTAGATACAACCTACACCATTTGACGTGATGTCTCATGGTAAAAGAATGATATCTGTAAATATGAAAACACCTGAAGGAATTGAAATTATCAAGAAAATGTGTGTATCAGCTGATGTCATGTTGGACACTTTTCGTCCAGGTGTAATGGAGAAACTGGGACTAGGGCCAGATGTCCTACTTAAAGCAAATCCGAAGTTAATATATTCTAGGCTAACAGGGTATGGTCAAAATGGATGTCACAAGCACAAAGCAGGTCATGACATTAACTATGTTGCTATGTCAGGTGTACTTTCAATGCTTAGGAATAATAGAGATGCCCCTGCACCACCCCTTAATCTTCTAGCTGACTTTGGGGGTGGTGGATTAATGTGCACACTGGGGATTATATTAGCACTCTATGAAAGAACAGTATCTGGAAAAGGCCAAGTAGTTGATGCCAGTATGGTAGATGGTACAGCATATTTAGCATCATGGTTATATCGTTCCCAAAAGCTACCAATTTGGTCTGGAGAGCCTGGTACCAATATTTTGGATGGTGGTGTTGCTTTCTATGGAACATACAGAACGAAGGATGGCAAGTTTATGGCAGTAGGTGCATTAGAACCTCAATTTTATAAATTATTACTTGAAGGATTGCAGCTATCTGCAGATGAATTCAGCCAATTCAGTGATCCAGAAACATGCAAAAAAAAATTTAAAGAGATATTTTTGACTAAAACTCAGAAAGAATGGTGTGAAACATTTGATACATTGGATGCCTGTGTTACACCTGTTCTAGATTTTAAAAATGTCGCTTCACATCCTCACAACAATGCAAGAAAATTATTTAATGTAAATAATGATATATTAACACCTGAACCAGCACCTAGATTATCTCGTTCAGCAGCCTCATCTCAGAGCCAGAAACCCTTACCACAGCCTGGACAACACACTAGAGAGATTCTGACTGAGCTTAAGTACTCTTCATCTGAAATAAAAAAATTAATAGACAAAGGAAGAGTGTATGCGAAACAAAAATCCAGTTTATAAAAATATTCCCTGAAGCAATTCAAATATGTTTGCATAAAATATTAAACTTCTTGTGGAATGAAAACTGTCATAGAACTTGAGGGTGCTGCAGATTAAAATGAGTTTTTGTACTAGTTTGACATGTGACAAATGAATGTTCTATGAAAGGAAGTTGTTCTGTGCTAGTTCATTAAACCGCTATTATAATTATCTTTCCATGCAATATCTATATAATCATATATTTATTAATTATTTATAGGTAATTTTAAGTGTATCGAAGTAATAGGTTTCTTTGGTGCTTGTTATGATCGATTATTTATTAGTTCATTAAACCACCATGATGACTTTTTTTTCTGCACATGTTCATATAATAATTTATATTTGTGGTAAATAGGTATTTTGAAGTCTATTAAGGTTATACGTTCCTCTGGTGCTTGTTTTGATCAATTCACATTTTGTTTTTGTTAAAAGCAAAATAATTTTAATAATGATTAAAAATAAATTCTTTACTACTTACAAGTACCTAATGTTTTTTTTTTACCCTTTTCGCATAATGTTGTACACATAATCTAAACATTTATTGCAGTTTAGTAAATAATACATGTCCCTTAGTTAAGTGTACAACAGGTACAAAGACCATGCCCTCTTAGACAGAACTATGTATCATAAGTTACCATCACACATTGCCTAATACAAACTGATTGCTGTACTTTTTGAGTTTTTTAAAAATACCAATTATTAGTTTTATCACAAATCAAAGTTAGCGCACTTCCGACCTGTACGGACATCGATGTGCGCGTGACGTCACTCGCTGCCAGCGGGCAACGGCCGTCCGTGGCCATTCATATAAACCACATTCTTCGCCACAGATTTCGCTCATTGTAAGGTGAACGAAATTAAAAACACAATAAATAATATTACGGAGGCGATTAAAATGAAAAATGGAGAAAAGATTTGTCCGTGGTCAGTCGGACAATTTACCAAAAACGACGAAGACGGTATATGCGTTCAAAGTTGTGTGTTTGTTACAATTTTCCTCAACAACCATTGGACCGATACTACACCCGCATCTGCACCACGCACACGTACTTGGCATTATTACCAGCAAGTAATTCCGCCGTTTATTAACATATTAAATTTAAATCCCGAAATAAAAATATTCGGGGGTAGAAAAGGAGATTTAAAGCAAGCAAGCTCAGAGCCGTAGGGGACACCATACTACTGTATTCCACGGAACGAACCAGTTCAGAATAGCAAAGTTGTTCCAAGTTACCTTTTGAAGTGGTGGGAGAGGTTGAACTCTCTAAATTGCAATCGGCCAGGACAGACTACGCTACAGAAACACTGGCGACAAGTAAATACAGTGCCCTTGTCCGTTTTCTTATTTTACGATATTACCTACCCTAGGTGGGCGAAATAAGTCATAAATCGTCAGTCTTGTAAAACGTTTACAGGAACCGGGAACTCAAAAGTAACTCAGTACGAGCCAGTTAAGAACGACATTCGTACTGCATAGAAGTACCCAGCCACTGAACACGCCGACGCGGAGGCTATCCGCGGCCTCTTGTACGCTGCCGAGCCACGCTTCTGGCGGCTCATCGTAGCTGTCACCGGCCGGCCCCAGCCGAAGCACGGCGCCGCGACGACCAAAAGGGTCCAAATCCGGTACCACTAACGATCCCTTACACTCGTGCCCTTCAGGCAGCAGTTTCACACGGGAAAGCTACAACCTACAAACAAGTCCGAGGTTCCGCGTCGAGACAAGAGCAACAGGCCTACCGTTAGGTGAAATTGGTGGTAGGTATCGCTTTCATAGGTAGGTAGTGTGTTCAGGTAAAGTATAATAAATAGGCAGGACCTGAATATATCTGTATGATATAGTTTTAAGTGTGTGATCGATACTCAGGCAAGATACGTGCCACTTTCGAAATACCTGAGAGTTTCAGAGGGACCGCGGTGCGGCCCTCCTTATATGTAAACTTCCGTGTTCACCGAAGTTGTTAAATTGTGTTTTTGTGGGTTCCGCTGAATAGTTATTTTAAAATCAAATGAGGTTACTTTGATGTTTTTCAAAATTAGACCCTGTTTACGAAACATTCCGCTTTAAAGCAGCCTTTCTGTGTAAGTTACATTCTTATTCTTGGACAACAGCACAACAAAATCTTAAAAATCCCTAGTACTGTGTATGGGCATAGAGTAAAATTTCTAGGAAACTTAGGGTTAACTAGTTTACAAACTATAGCTAATATTAAAAAAAAAAAACACTTTCTAAATTCATTTTCTTACTGCTCTGCTCCTACTATATAGTACCATGATAAATATGTGGGCATACTAAAAGTTTCTGGAACTGGCCACTTACAATACGACGATCGCTTAGCCTAGTGGGCAGCGACCCTGCCTGCGAAGCTGGAGGTCCCGGGTTCGAATCCCAGGTTGGGTCAGTATTTATATGATGAATATTAATACTGGCACCGGGTCTTGGTTGTTATATGTATGTGGTGTCTTTGCTTGGTACCCAAAGCACAAGCTAATGCTTGGTTTGGGGCTTAGATGTTATTGTGATTGTGTGTGTTAGTACTACTACTAATATAAAAAATACAGAAAGCCATTTATGAAATTTGAAAATGGAACTCTCTGGGAACACGTTACTTTTTAAATTGCGAGACAGTCATTTGTGTCTTGATTGTGGCGTCGATTTGAAAATTGTGCGTCGGAATTACAATAAACTTAACTAGAGAAAATTTTCGCGCTATGATTTTTTATGATTTTCGCTGCGGCTTAAGTCAGTTAGAGAGTTGCCAGAGACTTCAATCGGCATTTTGGTAATAAAGCTCCATCTCGTAGCTCTGTGTATACGTGATTCAGTGATTTTAGACGTGGACGTGATTATCTCCATGACGATGCACGTGAAGGTCGACCAGCGACTACGGTTACGGAATTTAATATTGATATCATACGTCAATTAGTTGAAACTGATAAAAAAATTACATGTCAGCAAATTCGTACTGTATTAGGCATTGGAATGAATGAAGGTACGGAAGCTTTACACTCGATGGATACCGCATGATTTGACGGAAGACCAGGAGCGACTGCGTGTAGAGTGGTGTCGCAAAATGATAGCAAAGTTTAATGGAGGGCAATTATTCGCTGTTTATAATATCGTGACAGGTGACGAAACCTGGTTGTATTGCTTTGAACCGGAAAGAAAAAGTAAATCGGCAGAATGGCTCTTTCCTTTTGAAGATTAGCCAACGAAAGTTAAGAAAAGTCGAACCGTTGCGTTGGCAAGAAAATGGTTGCTTCCTTTTTCGGCAAATCAGGATATTACACAACAGTGTCACTTGATGACCAAAGAATAGGAAGTGCAGATTAGTATGTCAACACTTGCTTGCCGAGAGTCTTAGAAAAAGTTCTGGAAAAGCGTTTTCGAAGCAAAGCCGTCCTTCACACAATAATGCGTCCACACATACCGCTAAGGTAACAGAAGCGTATTTGAAGCGTTCAAATGTAAATCTCAATACAGTCCAGACCTCTCACCATGCCACTTTTTTTTGTTCCCGAAAATTAAAGATAAACTTAGAGGCATACGTTTTACGAGCCCTAAATCGGCGGCGAATGCATTCCATGAAGCTATTGAAGAAGTCCCTTAAGAAGATTGGTCCAACTGCTATTTACAATGGTTCCACCGAATGCAAAAATGTGTCAATTACGGCGGCATATACTTTGAAAAACAATAAATGTATCATAAGTAAAATATCAGGTCTTATTTAAAGGAATCCAGATAGTTTCAGTATGGCCTCCGTATCTATTCCGTAACTATATACACAAGCACAA
Source organism: Luffia ferchaultella (assembly GCA_949709985.1). NCBI lineage: Eukaryota > Metazoa > Arthropoda > Insecta > Lepidoptera > Psychidae > Luffia > Luffia ferchaultella. Next base: position 7,972,799 of record OX453241.1, read on the forward strand.
ATATTTTTTTTGGTGTTGAAAATGTATTTGTACATTTGGGTACAAAGCAACAGTTATAATATTTGTTTTTTTCCCATAATGAGAAGAAATTAAACAATACACCAAACTATACAGTGGCGGCGAGCACATTCCTTCATCAGAGCGCGCGGGTGGCACCAAATGACGAGCAAATCAATTTAAAAATTAATAACTTTGCCATTTTTGAAGATATCAATAAAATTATTTTACTAATGGAATTTTCTTAGTTGGTAGAATAGATTTATAGAATAATAAAAAAACAGTGGACAAGCTCATGGACTGCCTTTAGTATATAACGAAGAATAAGTATATTGTAGTGAACTGTATAACATATTACATAATAAATTACTAAAATCTTTGCACAATATCACTTACCCACTATACTTTGATTAGTTAAACATAATTTTAATAATTTAGTTTTAAGTACAACACACGAAATTTTTCAATATTTTTGATACATTTCTAGAAGCTTTATCTGGTACAATAACATTAAAGTATGTAGGTATGCATAACGAAGTTTAAAAAAAAAAGATTTCCTTATCATTGTAATTTTTGTATTATTAACTCTTTTTATTTTGTAAACCTTTTGTTTACATTTATTGTAGTGGCAGAGTCTAGTATCAAATCAGACAACAGTACTGGAAAAATGACTCAGATAATATAGAAGAGTTGTAGGTATAATATAAATACTGGTGAATGTAACAATAATAAACTCTGAATCTTCAGAAAATTCAAGTGAAGAGTTAAAGCAGAAATAACTGGAGTAGGAAATGAAATTAAAACAATATTCTAACTAGTGTTAAAGATCTTAAGGATGTAATTACAAAAAGTAACAGCTCGAAAATAGGTTTTATTTGACAGCTTGTTTACTACTACACGCGCATCTGCACTACGCACACATACTGGCGCTATTACCATCAACTAATTAGTCTTGATCATTATTAATTTTATTTATTGAAGAATTCATTTTCTTTTATGTCAGCTTTATAAATGTTGCTTTATTTTAGGTAATAATAATAATACCTGGGACATCACACATAGCGCTATCTAGTCCCAAACTAAGCAAAGCTTGTGGTATGGGTATGGGTTAGGCTGTGTCTAAAAGTTTAATAAAAAAAATTAATTAGACAATACTACCTATATTGTGTCACAGTTCTCCTATGATGAGTGTTGCAATACAAGTGCATTTTGTTTGTGGTACGTGGCGAAGCCGAGTTCGCATTGAATGAGGTACTTTTTTAATTTCACATTTCGTCAACTTCAACTATTTTTGATTCTGATTTGATTTCTGGACCGATTGCTTTCAAAATCAATTTCTAAAAATCTGTATGGTCTCCGATCACGAATCTTTGGTCAGACGGCCAGAACTAAAAAAAAAGGCTGCCGTTTTGAGCTCTTTGTATCCGGAACGAGAGCTTTCAACATTGATATCTGTAGTCAAAACTGAAAAAAGTGTTCGCCATTTTGAACTTCTTTCTTGCTGGGCCTAAACTACTAAAATAAAGTCTGTTTCGTATATATTATTTTATTATTATTTTGTACATATTACAAAGAAAAAAACAAGCCTGTTTACATTATTACAACAACGATCAATACTTTTTACAATACATTTGCTATTAATACGATCTTTATGACATCGAAACTTGTACCGTTACGTTGTATATTACAGTACTAGGCCTTTTTTTACTTTAGGGTTGAGTGTCCAATATTGAAACAGTCGTACACAAAACAGCGTCATATTCCCGAAATGTGACGTTGCCAGATAATGCAGTATGCCTAGTCCAAGCACTCTCGTACACCTCCCACTGCTCCCTAGTTTACATGCTTGCCACTTGTGAATCGACGTGTCTGCGGAGCTATTTCGGATTTATCGAGAAAAAAGTAAGATTTAATTTCAATTTCATTTAATTTCTCAGTTAAATTCTACAGTGGATTCCATTTTCTTCAGTATTACGTTACATTGTTCATGTATCATAATGAAACTAAGTAGTACACAATGAAACACTGTTTCATTCTGTACTACTTTGTTTCATTGTGTCCACACTTCAACTGTGTCATTGTTGGACACCTGGGGTATTTTATAATAACTTCAAAAAATATCCTACTACAATCGAACAATTTAATGGGTGATCTAGTCCATATGAATCTACAAACAAACGAAACGAACGAAACAAAGTAGTACACAATGAAACACTGTTTCATTGTGTACTACTTTGTTTCGTTGTATAACCATGTTAGGTTTTAAAGAAGTGGTTCAAAACTTTTTATGATAATCTGAAAAATGTTATGGATCATCATCCCTCTTTTGGCGATGGCACAAGAGTGTACAACCTCGATGAAACTGCCACAACAACAGTCCAAAAGCCCCAGTAGGTATTAGCGCCAAAAGGAAAACAGAATATTAGCGGGGAAAGGGGTACTTTGGTGACTACATTGAGGAGGTCCAATCCAAAACGTCACATTTCCAGTATAGCAAAAAAAAACTATTTTTTTCACAAAATATTTTAAAGCTATTAAACTCCGCATTAATCTACTTCCTTTTTTGACCAAAAAGCTTCCTTTCCAGTGATAGACGTTAGTAAAATTAAGCAGTCATACCAAAACAAAACATTATTTAGGAATTTTACCCCAACTGGTCCAAATTAGTTATAGTGGAAATGTAGCTTTTTGGGCTGGACCTCCACGTGTGCCATTGTATGTGCGGCAGGACAAGCATTACCTATGGTTCTCGTTTTCTTGAGGAAAAACTACAAAGATATAATGTTGCATGGTGCTCCTCCAGGATCCCTCGGACTTGCGACTCCAACCGGATGGATGAATGCGGAGCTGTTTGTTCACGTTATGCAGCATTTTATTAAACACACCTCTGCAAGCCGTGAAAATCCTGCGCTTTTAATATTTGACAACCATGAATCTCTCCTCAGTATTGAAGTTTTAAATTTAGTCAAAGACATTAGGGTGTTGGTTCTAACTTTGCACCCTCATACAACTGCAAAGATGCAGCCACTTGATGTAGGCTTAAATGGCCCCTTCAAAGTATATTACAATAGCGCTGCGGATTCATGGTTGATGAATAACCCTGGAAAACCAATGTCTATCTATAATGTCGCTGAATGCGTGGGTCAGGCATATACGAAAGCAAAGACGCCTATAAATATAGCGTCAGCCTTCAAAAATTTTCCCGTATGATGGGAAAATCCCGCTGTGAAATGATCAGTCACTGAGAGAGATAAACCAACAGGGCCATCTTTAGCTATTGATGCTCCTGATGAACTGCAAAACAGAAAGAATCTTGCTAGTCTCTCATCAGATATAACATGTGCTGATAGCCCATCTGTATTGGAATTGGAAGCTATGGAAGACTCTATAATTGAAGAGGTTTCTGCTCAAGACACTGAATCTGCATGTGAGATGCTGGATTCTAGTTTACTTATCAGAGCAGCGACGCCCCCTGTAAACGAAGTTTCCGTGAGTGAGACTCATGAGCCAGGTCCTAGCATAAACAGTATCAGAGTTAAATTCAAAACTCCTGACACGCCAGAAAAAAACGAGATAGCTGAAGAAAATAAAAATTCGCATGTAAGAAAATTAGCGGCAAAAGTAATGAATATATATTTATACATATTCTTTAATTTTTTATTGTAGTATTAAAATATGTCTCTAGTTTAATACTTTTATGTTACTTGGTTTTATGTTACCAATTTTGGGTGTAATGTAATTAAATAAAATTAGGAAAACTTCATATAATTAAACGAGCAATACTAAAATTACTGCCAAGTAATTTAAAAAAAAAGTTATATTGTTCTTTTTTGGATTGAGCGAAAAAGTGCAAGTGAGAAATTTCGTCAGCTGAAATAAATAAAATTATTTGTGATTTTCTAAGGTAAGTAAATGTTTATTTATGTTTGTTATTTTACTTATTTACGCACCTAGAATAACACTGTCCAAGAAAGCATGTTGAAGTACAAATAGGTACCAGTAAATTTTTAATATTCTAACCAAATTACTCCAATACTATTTCACTTTTATGTTACTTTTATGTCATTCATAACATTAGTTTTTATGTTACGTAACATAAAGCATTGTAAGGGTTTGTGCACATAGCGAAAATTCATTACTGAAAATGTTAGGCAAATCCAAATTAAGAACGAGTACCTGCGAAATTATACCAAACCAATAAATAGATGGCGTTAGTTTAGAACTTTATCTGTTTTTAATTAAGTATTAGAAGAAAAATAACGCTAATTTTGCAATACCATAGTATATACCGATAATTGTATATTATCTAAATTATCGAAGGCAATTTATGGTGTATGTTTAGATTATTTGCCAAAACACGTTTGCAATACATTTGTTATTAATAGGATCTTTATGACATCGAAACTTGTATCGTAATGTTGTGTTTTACAGTTCTAGGCCTTTTTACTTTACACCAAACACAAACGAGCATTCTGTTTGTAACGCATGCGTACACCGCGAAAAGCAGGCCTCTCCCGCCATTTTTACATTTGAAGTATTATTTTAATCGCAAATGTATTGAAATGCGTCATATGATGCTCGTACTCAGTAAGCTAGCTATTATAGTCTCGGTTTATTATAGGCACTCGGCTAGCTTGCATCATAATGTACTATTTTGATATTACACATTTGTAAAAATGAGTTCGCTTCCTGGAATGGGAACGCATCAAACAAAAATGAGTTGCTTAAATAGTTTAGATTTGCTGCCATGTATATTAAATATATTGTGTTTTGACAGACGCCAATGACAGCTGCGGAAATACAAAGAAAGTATAGGGAAAGACTGAAGACTGAACATCCTGAGAAATACAAAGAAATGAAGAAAAAAACGGCTGAAAACGCATTGCAGTATTATAAAATAAAAGACATAATTACACAGAAGACCAGAAGGAAGAGCAAAAACATAAATGGAAAGAAGATAGACAAAAAGCCAAAGAACACAAGCCCTCAACTTCACAACAAAAATTTGATAGAAAACATGATATGAATTGGCGCAACATTCAACGTCGAATCGAGTAAAAATATCAGTAAGAAAATAAGATATTGCGAAAGGATTTGATCAATCTGATGAAAGGCTTTAAATCTCTTCAAAAAAAGATAAACAAACAGCAAAAAAAAATGATAAGACTACAAGGATTAGAAAAGAGTACTCTGAATGAGACTGAAAAGCCAGACGAGACGAGACAAAATATACAGGAATATACCCCAAAGAAAAGAACTGATAAATTTATTAGTGAAATTATTCCCGACTTCGAGACATCAAAAAAACAATTAATTAAGCGAAAATTACTAGAGCATATTTTAAAGGAAACACTCAAGATAGAAATGAAAACGTCGAACAATTCTGAAAAAAATACTTTCAAAAAGATTTTGAATAGCAGCATGGTAAAAAAATACAATTCTGAATAAAAACAATTCTGAAAAAAATACTTTCAAAAAGATTTTGAATAGCAGCATGGTAAAAAAATATAAATATAAAAGTAAACTAATGCTGTACTTGGGATTAAAAAGTAATTTGAAATGACGCAGTGAATGTGTGCGTAAAACAGCTTAGTTACAAGAAAATATAGAAATGTTTTATAACAGAGATGATGTAACCCGTGCTACGGCCGGCCGGTAAAAAAGAGTATAGAACTTACAAAAAAGTTAAGCGTTAAATAAGATACCAATTGGATAAATTGAAAATACTGTGGAGTAAGTTCATCTCTGAGGTAGAAAATATTAGCTTCAGTACATTCAAAAAATACAGGCCATTCTTACCTATTCTATTCTATATGTCTTACCTCCCAAAATTAAGGATTGCGATACTTGTGCCTGTAAGAAACACTAAAATATGCAGTTTTTAGTTGATGAACTAAAATCGCAAGGATTACTTCAACAAAACAAATGAAGTACATCAGGTTTGGTTTGTGATTTTAAGTCAAAAATATACATGTATGGTGATTGTACTGTTTATTCAAAAAGAAAATTAGATAGTAGTGATAAAGATTTATTATTTATAGAAGTTAACTGGTGTGAGTGGGCCTTGCAAGACCATGAATATGGTCAGGGTGATAAAACAAAGAAAATTAAAAGAATGATGAAGATATTCAAAGAGGGTACTTTACAGGACTTATTAAACATATTTAATACAGATATGAAAATCTTTGAAATACATGTGTTTAATTTTTATTATCAACACAAAACATATAAAGATTGCAGAGATAATTTAACAGACAAGGAAGTTATGGTTCATATAGATTTTTCAGAAAACTTCACATGCAAATATCACAAATAAATCCAAGCCACTCATTTTATTAAAGACCAAATAACTTTACACACTGGTGTAATGTACTCAAAAAATGAAAAACCTTTGTCTTTCTGTTCAATATCTCCAGATAATGAACATTCCCTAGAAGCCATATAGGCACATCTTCATCCCGTTTTAAAATATATTAAGAACACTTAGCCAAATATAAGTGTAATACATTTTTTTTCTAACGGGTCCATTACCCAGTACCGCCAGAAAAAGAACTTTTATCTCTTTAGCAAATAATTTTTTTAATACGGGTTTGACAATGCACGGTCCTATTTTGAAGCAGCCCACGGAAGAGGTGCAGCAGATGGCATTGAAGGTGCCATCAAACGTACGCTTGATGCAAAAATAGCTCAAGAAGCTGATGTCCCCGATGCCAATACTGCCTATGAAGTACTAAATTTATCAGATACAAACATTAAATTATTTTTCTACCATCTGAAAATATAAAAGCTTGTAATGACAGATAGTAAACTAAATGTTAAATACAGATACCTAAGTTGTTTCTGTGACGATTTATATGGAATGTGTGACTGTCATTCACCTATGAATCATGATTTCACGACAATAGACGACAACAATAAAGTACAGACAGATAAAAATAGGAAGCAATAGAAAAGTGAACTAGAATACGCCGAAAATAGTGTGAAAACTAAGAAAACAAAACGACTTCGAAAAGTCAGCTCATCGTCTGAAGATAATACAAATATATATATTGTATATGCGGATAGCGACGCAACATGTTACGTGTCTGAATATTCATCGAGTCTAGATATCAACGACGATGAGCCCAACGGAAATAAAGATACTTTAGACCAGACCACTGTATTAGAGTTGGATGGAAGAACTGGCGTCCTTAGGCCGATGATTGAACTCAACAAAATTTATGATAGTAATATAGGAAAGAAAGCCGAAATTTGTGAGGGTACGGGAATAGAAAACGTGCAGCCTTTATCGCAGATAAATCATGTCAGAAAATACGCCCTATATTGATTTAAATTAGTGTGATATATTAAAAAACGACATTAAAAATGAAGAAATTTTTGCTAAAACTATTAGTAAAAATGAAAATAAAAGCAATAATAAAGAAAGTAATGGTGAAGACGATGAAAGAAAAAATGAAAATAATCATGAAGGAGATTCAAGTGAAGCAGTAAAAGATGAAGATATGGTGGATAAAGATGAAAAACAAGATACTAATGAAACAAGAAAAGGTGAAAACGAAGCTGAAGGAATGACTCGGTTTTAGTACGCTATTATCAAAAAAAGACTAGGAAATACTACATAGGTTTGAATTCTGAAATAAGGAATAATGAGTTTCATTATAAAATACGGTTCTTAAAAACTGTCAAGGATCCTACGAGATGTGTGTTCATTATACCAAAAAAAAAGACATTGATTTAGTACCTATGATATCCATAGTCAAACAAGTAAATATAAGTAAAAAACATGACTTAAATGAGTATCATTTCACTAATGATAGTGATTTAGTGTATTTTGTTTGAAATTTTTATTCTTTCTTTATTATTTTAGTATAATGTGAGTTAATACTTTTGTATTGCAATTTGAATTTGTAACTACAAATAAATAAAAAATAACAGTTTTTGTTTTAGTTTCTTAATATGGTGTATGGTATGGTAGGTAATATAAACTCTTACTAAACCTCTTCATTATGTTCTTAGCTTTACAATAAATTAACGTTACTTTTATGTTACTTAAGCGTTACCCTAATGTAAAAGTTTTAATGTTACTTTATGTTACAAAGTAGGAAAATTAAAAGCCTTACCCAAATACTATGTCTGTGATGTTAAATTGAAAACATTCAAATAAATTTTTGTTATTTTGGCAACACTCACTTCTGTAATCTACGATGTGTCAAAGTTGACCATTGATCGGTCTCATTCAAACTTTTCTATGTTAGAAGTAAATATTTCATAAACATTTGCTGTTGCTTTTTAGTGAATAAACAGTCTCTTAAGTGTTTGAAAAATAAATTACAAATACAAACTAGTAAGTATTGTATTTTTGTCACTGAAACCTCTGTAAGAATCAACTGTTTTAATAGATCTTTTTTCTAAAATATGTGGCAATTATACCTGTGGACACCATTGTACATGTTCCTATGGACTGTCCACAGGTACACTGCGATTTGTATACACTTGGATACTGAAGTTGAAGAATGATCTACCTTTTGATTTTGCCAATTGAGTATTGATTAACTATTAAAATACCTACACGTTTTTTTCTTATTTTTAGTGCCTCTAAGCAAAACTACTACAAAACTATTTGTGAGGCCATTAAACAAATTCAAACTAGTATGAGTATATGAAAGACCTCATAAAAGTATATGGTATCGAATTAAACAGTTTTTAAAAATACATATATGCAATTCAATGACGGCAGGAATTTAAATACGCAATCACTTAACATTTTAAGAAATTATGTACAAAGAATTTTCAATGAAGAAGAAGAAATTTTGCTTCATGATTATTTGAAAAAGGCAGCTTCTAAAACAAAAAAAAAACATATATATATGGTCGAATTGAGAAACCTCCTTCTTTTTTGAAGTCGCTTAAAAAATAGAAAAAAAGAAAACTCATAAAAAAAATCAGTTGACCCTGCAAACCATCCCTGAAACTTCCCGCAATTTTCAAGCTCAAAGACGAAAATATCCCTATTAGAAAGCTATTGAGCTTGAAAGCTATCGCTCAAGCTAAAACTATCAATGTTCATGGTTTTTTGAGCTCTTTGAGCTCACAATATTTCTTATCTGAGCTCTCCAAGCTGGAAAATAGAATATCTATAAATTTGGAGTTGGAGGTTTTCAAACTCAAAAACTAGGGACATATTCAAAGAAAACTTTATTTTAAAAATTTTTGAACTGCGATATCTTTTGAACGCTTCGTTTGATTTCAATGCAATTTACGGCATTGTATGCAATTTTGTAAGCACAAATTTTTTGTATAAAGTCAAAAATCAATTGGTTGTAAAATCTCAAATTTATGTTAAAAAAACAGTTTTTCGGAAATTTGTAAACCAATATTTTTTGAGCGCGTCGTTCGATGTTCATTTTGTTGACGGCATTCAACGCAGTTTTTTATGGACAAATAACGTATAGAAAATTTCAAGTAGATCAGTTGGAAAACTCAAAGTTATCTAAAAAAACGTTAAAAAACATTTTGTTTTTTATTTTTTGAATGTTTTTGAAACAGCTCGACGGATTGACGTTAAAATCTAATCAGATCTAAGTCTCAATAAACCCTTTCGAACGCCGTATGGTGGGTCTTAATCGGTTGATCCGTTCTCAAGATATCGTACGACAAAAAAAGTTACATACACACACACACACCTGTAAACCTTAAAATATGGACATCTGTTGAAAACTCGATTTTCGAAAATCGGACGCAAACCAATAACTCCCCTCGGATAGCGGGAAGTTAAAAATAATAAGTTATTTTTTAACAAAAATCCATTTAAGCAACGAATTCTTGTTCGTGTTTTATCAACAAACAGGCATATGTGATTATATTTTCTAAATACATTATACGAAATTTAAAAAAGTAACTTTTTCCATGAATTCGGTTAGTTGTCCACAGACGCATGACTTGCCTCCAAGTATGTAAATAGCATAACCCCACTTAGATACTGGTGATAATTTCTAAATCACAGACACTTCAATTTATTTAATGTATAGATTGCTAGAACTTGTTGGAAAACTTTTATTTTCACACAATCATAATATAAATATATTGTTTTAAATAAATTGAATAACCATCAAATTATACACTCTGAAATTCTTATTTTTAATTCAAACAAAGTTTGTTCTAGATTAGAAATTAGACATTTATCAAAGAATGAAGGTTGCTCCAAAATTAAATTTAGTAGTTTTAGAATAGCGTTTAAATCGAATTTTGTGTGTTTCTTCCCTAAAACATATTTATCAAAATTTAAATATATGTTACCACGCATTTGCTTTAACCTTTTTTCAGCAATATATAATAAAAATGACATGAAGCACTGATAGTCCATGCCGACTAATGATTTCAAGATAAGTTGGCATTGACTCACATATTCAGGTGTGTTTTTAAATTCAGCAATTTCTTGTTCAACTAATTTCAAATTTTCTTGTAATGATTCCCAAACCATTAGGATATTACAACCGTTAATCCAATTATGATTGATAGATATGGTTTCAAGTAAATTTGTAACCTGATGATGCCATTTTGACGGTACAAATATAGCATCGCCTTCTTCTTGGTACACTTCAAAATATTTAACATTTTTATAATTAGCAGGAACAAATTCTATTGGCAAATTCCCACCAGCATCTTTTAATTTTTTTTCCTCACCAGGCGGAAATAGAATCCATTTTTTCAGGCCTACAACATTAACTGACCAGCTGTATGAAGAATATACATCTGCATGTAATGGTGTCCTAAAAATATACATTACAAACTTAGATACTTAGTATAATAATCAGGATGGAGCATCTACACTTCAAAACAATCAAAAACGTGAGCATAACTCAGTGATTAGACAGACCATGTTATTATTGTTTTAAACAAAATTCTGTTAAATTACACATGAAATCACTGACTTATATGTACCTAGGTACTAGACTGTACGTACCACAGTATGAAACTCCGCATGAAAGTTAGTCCCATCGCGGTGCGGGGACTAATCTTTAAATAGTCGCTTGTGGACCATGTCAGAAACAAAATATATTTGCTCATAAGACTAAAAATCAAGCAGTACGAGAATCACCCCTACAAAATTGCAATCTTTGGACGCATTCAGCCATTTTCTTTTGAGTTCCCTGCGCTGTACAATGTATAGTGATCTTCATATCTAGTACCTAGGTACATTAAGTCGGTGTGTGAAATGTAATTTCAGAATTAGGTATATTTTTGTATTCATTATTACCTACAAATTTTACATGTGGGACACAAAAAATTTCACATCACAGCCTGTATTTCAAAATGTATATATTTTTATTGCTCACATTTTTGTTGTCACAACATGGTATCTCTATGAACATCCATGATTACAAACTAATATACTTACACACTAGACCAGCTTTTTAAATCTAAATATTAATTTTATTGATTGAAGCTAACTTCAGACATAAGAAATATTTTTACGAACGAACATAGAAATTTCATAACAATGTAGGTAATAGAATTTTGATCATAAAATAAGCAACAAAAGCTTAACAACCAAAGAGTAAACAGTATTATCAATGATTTTGAACATTTTACAACATTGTACTTATTTGAGGAAAGATGGGATAAAAGGAATTTTCAAAATATATACTTACCAAGAACAAGCAGGTCCTATATATACAAACATGAAATCATCATCATTATGATCTTGAGCATATTCATTCAGCCAATCTGAAGAGAATAAAGGGGGGACTTCATAGAATTTATCATCAGGACGAATTCTTCTTAGGTGCCAATCTTTCAAATACAGTAGCATATTTTCTTTATTATTCATTAGATACTGCATATATTCATCAACTTTCATATTTTTTTTACAATTGCTGTTATAATTTATTTCGTTACAATTAGCAACTGGAGCCTCTAAATTTCCATATTCTTTTATAAAGTAGTGATAATTAACTTTGTTTCCATTAATCCAACACTTAGAGCAGTTCCAACCAGAACTTACATTTTTTATAATGCATGGTAAATTCTTCTGTAAGTGATTAATAAAGAAATAATCATATGATTCGTTTCCATTTAGAACAGGTATTGAATTAACAACATCGTCTAAAAGTTGACCGAAAGTATCATCCTTGACCTCAATAGTAATCATACCGATCACGAAATTTTAAACATCTTAAATTTTATTTCCCTGATACTGATTTTTATTTGTATTTAACTATTTCACAGCTTAAATCAAATTGTTTATGGTATATTATTTATTTCATATTTCGGCCGTTGAAACTTGAGAGCACAGGCAGAGGCAGTAACCAATATTGACCAATATCAACCAATGTCATTCGAATATTCGAATCAATCTGATCTGAACTACGGTCGTGTTGTCTGGTGTGTCTATGGTCTATGTTTGTTGCATATTAGTTCCCATAGACATATATATACTAGCGTAGGAGACCAACTGACATCTAAACATCGCATGACCGAAACGGAAATGAGTATGTGTGCAAAATTCACATGTGGTTGAGCCAGTTTTAGTGATGTACATGGGTGTTTTTTATATTATCGATAGCACGTAGTACTTTCATGATAATGTGTCGTTGAAATTACCGCGATATCATAAGTCGAAATCGGCAATCCTATTTATTATTTTGAATCTGCTATACTACATAATTTTTGTTTTGAGTTACTTTTCCTAACTTTTAGTTTTTTAAAATGACAAATCATCAATCAGTCAATTCAAATGCCATTTCCTTTACTCCAATAAATATTTTTTTTTGTTAACAGTTGATAATAAAAAATTTGCAGAAGTAAAGAAAGCATTAACATCATTATGGAAATGTTAATATTTAGTTGAATACAAGCCAAGTAATAAATAAAACAATATAAATAAACGATTTTTATTTTTAATTACAATACGTCACGTTGCAACGCATAACAACAAAATTTTAACTCTTTGTAAACAAAAAAATGAGAATGTACAAAACAAAAACATTTACAATAGAGAAGTTCATGATGTTCAAAATATACAATTTAACTCGATAGAATTGAAAGATAAACCAAAACTAATAAAACAGTGAAAGTTTTTTTCAAATTCGTCAATAAATGACTGAGAAATAAATTATTGGTATTTATTAATTTGACGACCGCTTAGCCTAGTGGGTAGCGACCCTGCCTACGAAGCTGGAGGTCCCGGGTTCGAATCCCAGGTCGGGTCATTATTTATATGATGAATATCGATACTGGTACCGGGTCTTGGTTGTTATATGTATGTGATGTCTTCGCTTGGTACGCAAAACACAAGCTAATGCTTAGTTTGGGGCCACGACGTTGTAATGTGCACGTATTATTATTATTATTATGTATTTTCGTGCGGTTTGACTGGTGGATTCTTACTGCCCATGACGTCACATTGTCTACTCGATTGAGTGTCGCGTCGTCTCACTACACCACAAATTATGCCTTGGATGCCTTGGACTAGTCTATAATATCTTTTGTTTCTTTGTGTAATAGGTAATTAAGTTTTATTTGAATATAAAGGAACAAGTTTTTGTAAAAGACATAGTGATAATTTGCCTAAAATTGATATTTTCACTGTGATGGACTTTTCTTCAAATCCATTTTATATTAGTGGTATAAAGGTTTAGGCTCTAAAGTTGAAGGTCCTGGTGACATATCCCGGTAAACGTACGCTGACACCGATCGCTTGGTCTTCAGATTGACCTGTACAGAAATTACAGTTGGCATAAATGCTCTGACTTTAGATATTAAGTATTATTAGTATATTACTTAATATACTTAGTAAGCACATATGAAAAAAAAAGAAACCCCTAACGGCACAAATTCAGTAGGTATAGATCCTTTCTTCAAAAGTCGTCGGTGATTTAGTTAGACAAAACAGTTATCCGTAAAATGTCTACTGCAAACCAAAGAATGTTTTCGAGGAGTCCCACCTGTTCTATTTAACATTTTTTTCCATTGTTCTATGCTAACCGTGTTTACAGGAAACCTGGATATTATGAAATAGTCATCATTATCAGGAAGCATTTTTTAACACCGCAGTTTCTTGGAGGAAAATGAGGTTAAACTATTGTATACAGTAGTTTTGTCATTCAAAGTTTAAGTATTTACGACGTTCATAATCAGAGAACAGATAGAACGTCAGACTTTAAATCATAAATAAATAACGATTAAAATTAAATAGAGCATCAGATTTTAAATCATAAATAAATAACGATTAAAATTAATTGTGTATATATCTTATATTTTCATTTGAAAAAAGTCTTGTATTTACATATATACCCTATGTGTAGTATATATGTATAGATGTCATACTTTCCCTTACAATGTGCTGCTAGGCTAAATAAACCTCACAATATGTTTAAAAACAGTTAACGACATCATTCCAGTGGAACAGGTGCAATTAGGTAATATCAAATTTACAAAATATTTATATTTGAAAATATCGACATATCGATACATTTTGTGCAATCCCTATGCTTCATTGTTTGATTGTAATTTTACACAATATTTTTGTATCGTACACATAATTGTTTAAAATAACAAATTATTTACAAAATAAAGTATTTACCGTATACTACTGATGTATAACCAAGTAAATTTAGGATTGCTTTTTATAAAAATAAGCATTAAGATAACAATATGTTATTGGCAGTACTTACCGGTGAAATGTCTCTTTATTTGGATTATTAACATATGTTACAGTGCAATTTAAAACTGAACACTACACCATTTTTATCACAAGAATTAATTTTTGTAGAATTCAAAACGATTATAACACAAAATAGAAAACAAAGCTGGACCTTATTTTGACAAGTGAGTAAAGAAGACTAAATGTGTTCAAAGAGGTTTTATGTCAGATTTTCTTGCATTTCTTTCTCGCATGTAGGATTTCCGCAAAGAGCTGGATGTCATTCGCACACTGTGTTCCTCTCTTACGCTAGTATATATACCTTTATGTTAGTTCCATGGTTTGTTGTCATTAGGAAGAGGGGTGGTGTGGTGATGGTATTTAATTTTTCAAATTGAACGCGACGCCGGCATCAAACATTAATCAAAAAACTGTACAAATTTTAATGCATAAATTATTATAAACTCGGTGGTCGACGACAGTCTAGCTAGATTAATATTGCGAAACCGATGAACAATAGTAATATTATATATTATTAGATAATAATGATAATAATAATAATAATTCTTAGAATAGTACATTAGATTGAAAAGAAAATCGAAACCTTCGGCCAAATGTTTTAAAGTCAACTTTCCTAGGAAGTTCCACATACCTCATATATTTGTCCCTTTTTATTTATTTATTTTTATTTATTCTGGCACAAACAGTCATTTACAATTATAATACATAACACAAAAGTTCCTTAAATACAGACCTATAGTGCCGAAAACAATTACAATTTTTACAATTCACGATTTTATGTCGTATCGTTACGCTACGTTACGATTTTACGATTCATAAATTGCTTAATTTAGCAAACGCACATTTTTTGAAAGTGTCCGAAGTAGCAACAAAGGGATCGATATGAGAAAAATCATCATTATACATTTTTAGTGAACGGTATAAAAAGTTATTTTGGGTGTAATTTTTCCGTAAACGAGGCGGTGCGAATAAATCTTTACCACGTGAGGAGCGCACACGTGCATACATGGATGATGGATGAAACAAGAAAGTAAGATAAAGTTACCTATATAAATATATAAAGTTACTTGTCATTACATGTTACAAAATAAAGTCACCCGCCGCGTCTGTCTGTCTGTCATAACGCAATAAACTCAAAAACTCCAAACGGATTGACATTTTGTTGAAACCAATGGACAGAGTGTTTCAAGAGGAAGGTTCCCGTCCATAATTTATTAATGTTTTGTGCAAATATGTTAAAATATGACGATTATTGTTGAATGAAGAAGTCGAAAAAAAAATCAAGCCGGCTGGGAGCTTTCATTGAAAACGCGCCTAATCCTTTTGAGACAAAATAATGTATGGAGCAATTGTGTATCTTATATAGGATTAAAGAAAAGTCCGCGATGGCATATGTCTATCTTTTATGGATAGCTTACTATACCTATTTTTATGTTTAAAAAAACTGTGTCATATGATTAGGTAATTGGAAAGCAATTTATACGGATACAGAATTAATCCTTATCAGATAAATAACATTATTTGCCGACAGCATTTTATGGACATCATGATTGCCTTTTACACCATACAATTTAAATTAATATCTTTGGAACCATCGCGAAATATAAATATCGCGTGACCAGCAGGGCGGCCATACGGTAGGCCACGACACGCGTAGTTAGGTTAGGTTAGGTTAAATGTATTTATTCTTTACTTTTTCAAATAGGTATTTATAGAATTGGAAATAAAATACTTAAAAAATACTCCAAGTAGGATGAACTTACGTCACATTTAAAGGTAATTAAATTGCAATCTACATGTTCGACGCAATAAGCTGATACACACTACGACAGAAAAAACATTATGGCTTCTATGCTCTGCTACCAGTGCGAAGCCGGGGCGGGTCGCTAGTTAATAATAAATGTAAATTTATTTGGATCACTCGTGTATGTTTTCTACTCGATAACTACACAAATGTATGAATGTTTGTAGAATTAT
This sequence comes from Luffia ferchaultella, assembly GCA_949709985.1. Classification (NCBI taxonomy): domain Eukaryota; kingdom Metazoa; phylum Arthropoda; class Insecta; order Lepidoptera; family Psychidae; genus Luffia; species Luffia ferchaultella. The sequence continues at coordinate 7,989,438 of OX453241.1, forward strand.
AATTTTAAAACTGCTAAAAAAGGTTTTACTTTACTAAATTACCTACAACATATGTTATTGATACGGACAGACAAAAATCTTCATATTCATATTAAAAAAAGTTTACAACAGTGTCACAGGCACAGGATAGGCTTAAAAAGTTTTGTTTGATCGTAGTCGAAAATTAAAAAGGCCTATTTTGGTCCTGTTTATCCTACGTAATTTTGTCGCCCTAATTAACCGTAATTCATAAAAGCAGCTAAAAAGGGCCCCATTCAAGACAGATAATTTTTTTTGTTACGATTCCTTGCGAGTTTTTTACACAATAAGAATAGTTATTCTCACAAAATAACTACTTACCTACAAATTACAAATAAAGGTTATCGCAGTTCAACGTCTCTTCTATGGTAAAGTACATTTTTATAATAAAATGCCAGAGGCATGCCAAAGGACATATTACGAACCCATAATCATTTCAAGAAATTATCAGAAGTCAGCTCGAAGAAAAACATGTTTTTGTGTTAATGATCAAACCACGATCAAACAAAAGAAGCAAATGTAAAGTTGGTGCTTGAAGCAAATCTGACAAAAGGATTAATTTAAATAAAACCAAAATATGTCTGTAAAAATAGCTTTATTTTAATATTCATTTAAATCTTAATTCGTTGTTATGTACTTAGATGAGTTAGTACTAATTCATCTTTGGTTATGTAACATTGCAATAAGTCACAAAAAAATGCACAAGAGTTATATTTGTTACTTTATGGGAAATTGTACCCACGTACAAACGCGCATTCAACAAAGTGCTGGTTCCTCTCTGATGAATGCGCAAATAACACATTATTTAATGTCTAAGTAGTCCGATACCTTATAATAAAGCTTTGGTTTCATTGTAGTTTTTGACTTCTCCTTGACTTTTGACTTTCTTGAGTCAATGAAAACTAGCACAGATCGTTGAGACCAGATGCGTCTGAATTAAAGCAAGTCAGAGGGATTGTTCTGTGGTCAGAGGGTACTCGATAATCCGTATTCATAGCCAAAAGTTGTTAGAATTAATCAGTGATTGACGAATTATGATACACCACGATAAAACTTAAAATATTGATATCCTTTCGAAGTAGGCGAAGGTGTTAATGATCATACAGCCACTACTTTCTTTAACTTATTTTTTTTACTATCCCCTGTCGCTCCATTTATATTAAACATTGTCATAACTTTTAAGTGCCTTATTTTTTAAATAGTTTTCAATTCTGTGTACTTAGCAGATCCATACTAGTTCCATGGCAGATCCATTATCGCCTTCGTTCTTTAGCATTCTATTATACGCTCTGTGGTAATAGTCATAACGAAGAGTATAATTGTTCTGTGGCATCTGTGGTCATTATACACCAGTGTTCCCAACCCTACTGTTTTAACAGTAGATTTGCTGTTTTCACATTGATGTCCCTGTTTTCTGTTTCATTCCTAATTTTTACTGTTTTTCGATTAGCGTTCAGCGCCACCTATTACACTATGCAAATATTTTTTTGATAACCACTATGTAATAAAATGCAATGACACTAGATGGCAGTATCTACTGTTCCCCGACCACATTATATGTGATTGACGATCATATTTTTATGCTATTGCGATTGCTACTCATTTGAAGCCACCAAAAAGGCACATGAAGAAATTTAACAAAAATATTTTATTTTTTTGTTGTTGTGATTATTAATATAACAATGTATGTGAGTTCTGGTAACTAAGAAAATTGTTCATTGTTTTAATTATATGAGGAAAAGTATGAAATCTGCCTTTTTTTTCTTTACCTACTGTTTTCTCCTGTTTGTTTTTTTGCGAGCTGTTGTTTTTTAGTTTTTTGGGGTTGGCAACACTGTTATACACAAAACTGTCTTTCTGTGCATCTGTGCATTTAGCTCATTTTAGCTTGTGTTAGCTTGCATCACAGAATCACAGACTATATAGTTTGTGATCACAGATTAGATCTTGCATTGAGAACTTGAAATTTGGGATTTGTTTGAGCTGTATTTAGATCGCTCATATTTTCACATTTTATTTTACTATCTATTGCGTAGACCATTGTTGTTTAAGGTTGGGTTACGGAACAATTGAATAATATACAAATGACAGCTGTAAATATGAATAACGGTAAACGAATATTGAGTTTTATCTAAATTGTTGTAAATGACTTTCTTATTTTCACTGTGGAATTATTATCAATTAATTTATCAGTGGTTTAGTGCGTCATATAAAAAACAAACTTAACAAAAATTACACAATGTCTGTCGCTTTTGCGGCTCGAGGCAACCGGCCCCCGCCAAGTCCAGCACAGATTCAAAAGATGTTGGATGAAAATGCTCATTTAATTCAAACTATACAAGAGTATCAAGCAAAGGGGCAAATAATGGAATGCCATCAATATCAACAGATGCTTCATCGAAATTTGGTATATCTCGCTTCTGTCGCTGATGCTAATCAAAACATACAAGCTCTATTACCGGTAGGTAGCCTTACATGTTTTCAGTTAACATGAACTTAAACTCATGAATTGCAGTTTGTGTATGCTCTTTGCATAGTTACATGACTGGCACATAATTTTGCTGTAACTATATGTAACAAAATTATTTTTGAGCTTCTGCGAGTTTAAATTTCAATTCTGCAAGTTAGAGCATACACCTTATGAGTTGAAACAGTTCAAAGTTAATAGAATATCAATGATAAAACTAGAATTTACTTGTTTAATAGAATTTCACCATGTAGAGAGCAATTGATAAAATCAGTATTTCATTGGTGTTAAAAAAACTGCAGTCCAAGGTTTCAGTATAAAAATGAAAATTTTTAACAAATTGCCTAAAGATGTAGCTGATTTGCCTAAAAATGAATTTAAAAGGAAGATATTTTTTAAAAAGTAATCCATATTACTCTGTAATAGAGTATTAAGAAGTGAAAATAACTCAAATTTGACGTCATATTCACGTTTACAACTATTATATGTAGCAATTGCAGTATTACAAAATCCTGTTCAGTAGTCTTAAGCACTCACCATTAATATGTCAGTACACAATTATACAATGTAATTCTAGAAACATAATAACTAGACATATTACTTATTTTTTTTAGCCCCCACATCAGTTGGCATCAGGAAACATACCACAAGCACCACTAAATCCACCTTCAAATATTGGCCCTGAAGCTTCTGGAACGCAACAGCAGCCCTACCGTCCACCATCTAGTGTTTCTTCACCACCAACACGTCCTACTCAGTCATACGGGCAAAGGCCATATCCTCAAAATCAATATCAAGGACAATATCAAGGAGCACCTGGAGTTTATCCACCACAAAGCAATTATGGACCACCTGGACAGCAAGGGTATGGCCCACCCAACCCAAATCAACAACCCCAAGGATATCCTCCTAATTCTACCTATGGGCCACCAATTACAACAACTCCTAGTAATTATCCTCCATCAACTCACCCGGGACCTGGGTATCCTCCTTCAAGTGGTCAGCAACCTTATGCCCCTCCCCCTGGCAGTCCTGCTGCTGCAGGTGCACCTTACCCAGTTCGTGGTGCTGGTCAACCCCCTTACACAGGAAATTCTGCTTATCCACCGCCCCAATCTGGATCTAATTATCCTAATGTAGGTGGAGTCAGTACTTACAATTCTACTCCATCCCAACCACAACCATACCAGTCTCAAGCTTTTTCTAACACTACTCCTTCACCTTCATATACATCTGCCTCAACATCACAACCAAATAGATCTCCACAGCCACCACCTAGTGGGTATAGCTCACAAAACCCTAGTGGAACCAGTTATGGAACACCATCTGCCCCTTCACCTACATATAATTCAAGTTCACACAGTAGTAGTGCACCTCCTGCTACTGTGGCGCCCGGCCCTGCAGCACCTCCCAGTCAACAATATCCACCAACTGGGCAGCCATCACCTTATCCTCCTGCATCTCAACCACCTTACTCTAATCCATCATCCCAGCCTGGGAGCCCAGCGCCATCGGTATCAACAGCACCTCCCTCACAAACTTCATATCCGGGAGCGCCACAGAATTATCCTCCTCCTGGAGGAACTTATCCACCGCATGCATATCAGCAGGGCTACCCTCCAACACAATATCCTCCTTCTCCTTACCAATATCCTCGAGCACCAGGACCAGGTGCTCCACCACCTGGTCCCCAACCCTATCCTGGTTATGGTTTCCAACCTCCTACTCAACAGTAGTACTTCTCGATATTACAATTATTTTGGATCAAACTATTACAATGTAGCATTTTAAGAAAAATAAATGTCTTAATAAAATTGTGTACTCATTTATTTTCCTAAAATCACTCATGAATTTTAATGTCAATCTTCAGAAGTTATAAATGAAATAAAATGAATCTGAGTGACTGATGCATTCTTTGTCTTGATTTTTTTAAATTTCTAGATTGGAATGAGGTAGGTAGGTATTGTAAATAAGCATGGTCTTTAATCTCATTTCCTAGGCTCTTTGTCCAAAGCAAAAACATTTACTGTTACATGTCTCAATATGACAACTGAACAATAATCTTGAACCATGGACCAATTAATTCATCTCGCATATCTGAATTGTGTATGTACAATGTGAAATTGAAATTTAACATTGACCTTATGATGGCAATAGGCTAGCGCAAGGCGCGTCTGAATAGTTTAATGCGACATTTCTCTATGAATATGACAAGTCATATCTCAATATGTTTGTATTGAACGATACTAAAAGGTAACAAGACAGTCATCAGTTTACCAAAGATCATTATATTAAAATTTGGACGGTTGTTAAAATTTCACTTTGTATAGACCTTCCAAATATTAGGTCTGAACCTATGAAGTTGCCGTTTTGTATGAAATAAGTTAAAGTATTTTTTTCCAAACATCTTTATTTCTGTTATTGAAAGTAACCACCTGTGCAATTGATGCATCTTGCCAATGCAGTGGCATTTATTAATGCCTCTCTTGTAAAAATCAACTGGACGGGAGGCAACAAACTCTTCAAAGGTATTTTGTACTGTCTCTTGGGAATTGAGTTTTTTTTAATTCAAAAAGTTGTCCAAATTTTGAAAAAAAGTTATAGTCGGTAGTAGACTACAAGCCCGTGGACAAAATTAACATGTGAAATGAACCACCGTGAATAACGCTTAGAAGGCTGTTATTATATCAGAAAAATAACTCTGAGCACTATGCCGTCATTTCTGAGCGGTACAGGTGAGTACGTGAGTGAATGGAATTTCTCACTGAATGGAATGGTATACTTCCAATGCCACCAAACACATAGCATCACTTTATTGCGAGTTAGTCCGGGTTTTACCACAGTCTGTGAAGCCTGACCGACCTTGACCACGACCTTTTTCGCGCGTTCTTATCGTATTTGATCCACTTTTCATCACCAGTTATCAATCTCTTCAAAAACGGTTCGGTTTCATTACGTCTTAATAAAGAATCGCAAATTAGTACATGTTTCATTAGGTTTCTTTCAGTGAGCTCATGTAGCTCATTTCACTTGGATCCACCGACGAGGCTCCACCGGTGGATCTATGGATAATTTTTTTCCTCTTCAATCCACCGTTTTAGGGCAAAAAGGGGATCTATAATTAATCATATAGTTCGTATTCCACTTCGATCTACCACTAAATGGTTGTGTTGCCCAACGTAGACAAATGATCTCGACGAATAAAAAATAAAATTATAGTTTATAAATAACTAAAAATAAAAAATACGTTTTAACAGCAAAGCGCACTAAAAAGCAGAAAATAATTTTTAGTAAGTGATTAACGGAAAAATTAATGTTATTGTGATACTAACTCTACTTTTAGAAAACGTTACAATGAAATATAACAGTTTATATTGAGCACCCCACACTTTAACAAAATTTATAAACAAAATTCTATTCGGTTTAAGATTATGGAAATTATAAGCTAAAAAATTTTATCTTTATCTTGCAAAACGTAAATTAACATTATAATTTATATGACCTGACGTCAAAAGTAAATATCGTGCGGTATTGCCCTCTCTGTATAAGAAGACAACTTAAACATTTATAACTTTGTCAATATATTTTTTTTCAATTCTTTCACTGTTATGATATAGTTAGAACTCTTTTATATAAAATAATTTAAAAAAAATTGTCTACTAGCCTATTGAATGTCGCAAATACAAATAAATATCTGTAAACTAGAAGTTTACACGTGACTGTCTAAACTGATGAGCTAAACGTAATCTGACGTTAAATAATATCCACAGAGGCACTAGTGCGGTGGATCGAAAAGGGAAAAAAATCCATGGATCCACCGGTGGATCGAAGAGGAAAAAAATTATCCGTGGATCCACCGGTGGAGCTTCGTCGGTGGATCCTAGTGGAATGAGCGGCTCATGTGGCACCCAAATATCGAGCTTTTTTGTATACCCAGCTTTTTTCAAATGGGTCAAAACTGTTTTGTGGTCAATTCCCAGATCTTCAGCTATGTCGTACCTACTGAAATGCCGATCTTGTTCCACTTTTTTAAAAAATGGCGTCCATTTTAGCCGCGACAGAGCGACTACAGCGAGGTACATCTTTGACATCAAAATTCCCGGATTGAAAACGTTTAAACCAACTTTGTGCTACCCTTACTGACACCGCATTAGGGCCATAAACGTCACAAAAATTTTTTGCAGCTTGTGTTGTATTTTCCCTTTTTTATAATAAAAATTTAAAATGTATCAAATTTCTTCATTAGATTCACTCATTTTAACAGAAAGAAAAACAAATGAAAACCGGCGGGAAACAATATTTCACTAAATTGTTTCTTTTTTGAAATGTAATTTTTTAATGGTATCAAAACCAGCCAGATACAACTAGTGCGACCAAAGAGATTTTCTCAAAAGTGTATACAAACTATATGCGAAAAGACTTTTCCCCGATCTAATAATTGATTTGTTAGAAAGCTGATTCAAACGAAATAATAGTTCTTATAGACACTGCGCACTCTTTTATGCCATAGTTAATGGCCATTTATGACTATGGCGTCTATGAAGCGACGCTACATGGACAATGATCCATACTTTATAACAATGCGAATAAAAACCAAACGTCGATTTCCATACCAGTCTATTCATAAAAGTTAAAGTTTGTCAATGTTTCTTTGATACACAATATGTACAAATATCTTAAATATGGCTAAAAATATAAAGGAGCTTTTATTCAGTTGGATATGGAATTCCAAAAAATATATTTACATGAAACTTTTTAATTATGTACTATAATAATTATTAATGCTAATTTTCTTCGTATGTTATTGTAGGATTTTCAAAGTTATGCACACTTTCATCAAAGTATTCAAGTGGAAGGTCTTCAGAAATTGAAGCCGTGGGGAAGGGCGGAGCTTCGGTACGACGACGAAGTGGCAGTAGCGTATCAAAAAGGTAGCACATAGCACCTGTTTCTCCCGGAATAGCTACCCCTAACGTCCATATAACATTATGTTTAGTGTTGATACGCAAGATTTTTACTCCTCGTAGAATTCGCCATCTGCAATGGACATGAGGAATGTGTAATTATACATATTTTGCGGCAATCCAATATTTTTCTTATTCTTCTAATTTTGGAAACTATTTTGTTATGAACAAACTTGCAATAGCGGTGAAAATGCCTTATTTTGTAAAAAAATTTTTTGTAGGGATATAAATATAACGCTTTTTTGGATTTAAGTTTGGAATTTGACAGCAAATTCCAAAAATTTTACAGAAAGGTAAAAATAGTTAGAGGAACGCTGGCACAAGCAATTTACTAACACATTGTAGGGTTTGTATATAACAATTAGTCTTTTAATATTATGTCGATTAATGAATATAATAAGTCGGTAACAAACTATTGTGAATGGTAACACTTTTGATTACTTTCAATTACATTCATCAGATATGATTTTGTGCCCAAATTTGGTAATGTTTGCAGTTCCATATTTCGATTGGTTGTCAGAAAACATTTTTAAACCGAAATTTATGAGAGGGGAAATGTCTATAGGTAATTGTACCCCCACTTTGGAACCGGGATCTTGTTGGGATGTAGATCTTGACTTGAGGGTCGAAGGGCCTATCTGAGCCCTCCATAGTGGAGTTTTGTTTGTTACCTTCAGAAAAGTACTTTTGGAAACGTAGTAAGGACTCGCATAGTAATGAGATTTTTAATGTTAGTTTCCTATGTGTGATAGTGAACTCACGGTATCTATATGTGAAAGTAGTGTGAAAATAAACCTACGCGAGTGTCGTAAGTATTTTAAGTAGACCACCTAAAAACCAAATGAAAATTATTCCTTGGAAAGTCCTACGACAGTAAATGGTAAGCCACGTTCCGGCCTAGACACGAGAAGCACAGCCGGGAGCGCGGGCTGCGTAGCGAAGCCTATCGTGGGGCGTCTTGGGGTATTCGCGGATACATAAACCCTGGAATTCCCGAAATAAGGAGGTTCCATCCTTGGACTGCAGCATTGGACTCCATATAGGCATGCAATTGTCGCGCCAACGACTAATGTCAGCGGCTTTGTGACGAATACGTCATACATGTGCACATAAAGTGAACATTGGTGAAACGCAATCCCATTTGGTAAATGATGGCTAACTTTAATGTAATATATAGTTATTGTAGTCTTACTTAAATAATAGTTCTAAGGCAAAAGCCCCTTTGCTCTTCAAGCATGTTTACTTGAACACCTGTTAAATATAACTTCATTTATTTGAATCCAAAACATTTCGATGTTATGGCCCAACACAAACCTAGTTCTACATCAAATAATATTAGATAGAAGAAAATCTCATGATTTAAATGCGTTGTAACGTCGTATTCACCTTAGAGCGTTTGTGCGTGAGCGATCTGCGAATCCTCCAGCCTTAAGGAATACAAAATATACAGGTTGTATCTTTTGCTTGTGCCAACTTTCCTTGGACTATTCGTAAAACAACAGTGATATAAACAGAACATCATGGCTGTAATTTTTAGAAGCAGAGTACAAAGTGTATAATTTAAAACTTTATCAAAAGAATGATTTTACGTGTACTTGAAATGTGAACTAAGTAAATAAATTAAAAAATCAACGTCCCAATATGAAATAAAATACCCACTTAAAAAAAATATACCTACTATTTAAAAAAAAATGTAAGCTTAATATGTGCATTGAACAATAGAAATGGAAACGAAAAAACATAATTATAGGATAGGTACTAGCGAATGCCCGCCCGAAAATAAATGCAAATATGCGCATATACAGGGGTAATTTAATATATGATTAATTAACAGCCCATAATTTTTTATATGATTCAGAAACGCGAACAGAACACATTACCTTAAAAAAATCGAATTTTTATTTTTCATTATTTTTTAACCTGTCCAATACAATTATTCTTAAAACGTGGACGTACACCGCACAGGATGATTGCGGGGGATGGGCGCGCAAGTGCACGGCGGCCCTCGGCAGTGAGGGTAGAGTTATACGACTCGCGACATTTTTATGGATACATTTAATCAATTTTAGTTTTTTTTTTATTTTTGTATAGATAAATAAGTCAAATCATATATTTTATTTTCACTAAAATACGAAATAAATTTTTATGTGCAGTGAAAAAAAATCCTGTATAATGCACATAGGTAGGTTCTTTGTTACATCCAAAGGTAGTTTTTCTATTATAATTAAATTTAATCACTTTTTAATACGGGAAAGAGATATCCTTTTTCTCCCATATTCTTCATTATCACTTTCTTCCCTGCTCTAATTTAAAAGATAAAAATGATTCCTGTGGTTTATCTTTAGAAGGTAAATATATACCATCGCGGACTTTTCTGTAGGCTTTTTTAAGGTATCCAATTCCATAGTACATTAATTTGTTGTGTCTCATTAGGTTTAGCCAGTGTTAGCAATGTAAGCACACGAATTTATTTTGTTGCCACGAGTAACGACTTTATTTTATACTATATAGAGATTACATATGTAGACCATACTGAAACTTTCTGGGTTCTTATAAATAAGACCTGATATCTTACCTATGATACATTTATCGTTTTTCAAAGTATATGCCGCCATAATTGATACATTTTTCCATTCGGTGGAACCATTGTAAAAAGCAGTTGGACCAATCTTCTTAAGGGACCTCATCAATAGCTTCATAGATGCACTCGCCGCCGATTCAGGGCTCGTAAAACGTATGCCTCTAAGTTTATCTTTAATTTTCAGGAACAAAAAGAAGTCGCATGGCGCTGAAGACTCTGGGCAAGCAAGTGTTAACATACGAATCTGCAGCTACTGTTCTTTGGTATAGTCCTGATTTGCCGAAAAAAGAAACAACCATTTTCTTGCCAACAGTTCGACTTTTCTTAACTTTCGTCGACAAATCTTCAAAAGGAAAGACCCATTCCGCCGATTGACTTTTTCTTTCCGTTTCAAAGCAGTACACCCAGGTCTCGTCACCTGTCACGATATTATAGACAACCAATGATTGCTCTCCATTAAACTTTGCTATCATTTTGCGACCCTACTACACGCAGTCGTTTCTGGTCATCCGTCAAATCATGCGGTATACATCGAGTGTAAAGCTTCCGTACCTTCAGATGCACTTGCAAAATCTTGTGCACTTGTCTCATTACAATGCCTAATACAGTACGAATTTGTCGATATGTAATTTTTCTATTAGACTCAATTGATTGGCGTACGGTATCAATATTAAATTCGGTAACCGCAGTCCCTGGTGGACCTTCACGTGCATCGCCATGGAGATTATTACGTCCAGGTCTAAAATCACGGAACCACGCATAAAGTATTTCCATTATTTTAACCCACATCCTTTGAAACGCCGCAAAAGCACTGACAAAAAAATCCACAAAGAAAACCGCCGCACGTGCCGGCCGTAACAAAGACACCGACGGCTTGCGCGTGCGGCGTACAGTTTCACCCAAAAATTTATCAGTTTATATCGACGCTTCACGGAGTTAAGTAAATGACAAAATAGAACGTTTTATTATAAACACAGGTGATAATTCGAAGGATACGACGAGTGATGAAGAATGTCATAGTTTTTGTTTCTTGTGCAGCGAATGTGATTTGTTTTTGTTTCCTCTAAATAAATATATTTTGTCTATTTCGTTCCTGTTTTGCCTTTCGGTGTACCAAAGTATAATATAACAGATTGACTTTACACAGAGCTACGAGACGGAGCTTTATTACAAAATGCCGATTGAAGCCTCTGGCAACTCTCTAACTGACCAGCGAAAATCATAAAAAATCATAGCGGGAGAATTTTCTCTAGTTAAGTTCATTGTAAGTCCGACGTACAATTTTAAAATTGACGCCACAATCAAGAAACAAATGACTATTTCGTAATTTAAAAAGTAACGTGTTCCCAGAGAGTCCCATTTTCAAATTTCATAAATGGCTTTCTATTTTTTCTATTGTAGGTAGCCAGTTTCAGAAACTTTCAATATGCCCCATGTAATATGTCCATACGGTTGGAGCCGTGGGTAAACATTGTGATTGATAATTTTATAATCTTTTCAAGAAACAATTAAATCAATTCATCAGTTTGGTATACTCATAATGATATTTCTTAATTACAAGAATTTAGCATCCTGAGTTATTAAACTACTAGGCTAGACTCTTCATATAAGCCCTATGTTAAGTTTTTTTTGTCAGGGACTGTCCCTTTGACATAAATGCTTTATACCTATTTCCCATGTGTCCAGGCATCTTCGTTCCCGGCATAACACGTGCTTTTTTTCCTCCAGAGCCTATATTGCCAGGACGCCGGTGAGTCTTAGTTACACCATGTGTAGCTGGCATACCTTTGAATCCCCAACGTTTCATGACTCCTTGAAATCCACGGTCAATTCTGAAAACATCAGAAATTTAAACAATCAGCCTTTTTCCGTAGTTCGATAAGGAACCCTTATATTTTTTCTATGTCTGACTAAATGTATCTCTAGCCTTTTATTCGCATACTATTACTCATAGTAATCAATTGTCTTGTACCCACAGTACAGGCTCTGCCTAGTGTGCCTAGGCTTAACTATGTAGCAGTTACAATTAAGCATAAAAGTGTACAATTTTAGGTCTATACTCTTAATAGTGTTTGAATGAAATGACTAACAAACAGACAGACGTACATGACATGGAGAAGCTATACAGATTTATGGTCGACGTAGACTATAATTAAATAAGACTGCATATTGTCATTACCGGTTTTTTTTCAGGTACAAACAGGTCATCTAAAGCATTACAGTACTAGGCACTGATTAGGTGATCGTGTGTGAGATGTCCTAAAACTAAAATCCTGGTGAACTACTAAAATTTTGATTGTTTCCTCTATATGCAAAGAAAGTAGGCGTCTTTTTTAAATGAGTTTGCTCGCTAAGTATGAAACTAGAAAATGGTATAATTCGCCTCAAATTTTATGGCGGATCGGAATAAAACGCTATAAGCGTACTTGTGCAGGTACAGTCATATACCCCTCGCTCCACTGCGTCCCGCTACACTTAAAACTGGTTACAGCGACGTGACTTTACTACAAAAATTGGCATGATCAATTAGTTGGTCATGTCATGCTTCAATTTTGAACAGACTAATGATTTGTTCACGTGGCTACTGAACTTTGCGAACCCGCGTCCTTTGATTCTGCAGTTAGGGTCTTTAGCCACTTGGCCTATCAGTTAGTCCGATTTCTATGTATTACAGAAAAATAAATACAGTCTGCTAAAGATCAGACAAATGAAAAAAAATCTGGTTCCATGACAAGTAAAATGGTAAAAATACCTACTTTATTTTTTTTCAAGTGAAGTACAGTTGCAACCAAACTTTATGGCGGATCCGAATGTAGGCACAAATCGCGTCGCAGTAACTAATTTTAGGAGTAGCGAGACGCAGTGGAGCGAGGGGTATATGACTGTACCTGCGCAAGCACGCTTAAAGCGTTGTGTTCCGATCCGCCATAAAGTTTGAGGCGACCTATAACTAAACTGAGCGGTCATAATAAACTTAAGATTAGCTGGTTAAAAAAGGAGAGAAAAGTAAAAGTAATACATAATTTTCATTGTAAAATGTACTAAATAACTTTAATCAATATAGTTAACTTTTATTAATACAATTTTCGTTGAGTGTTCGTCAAATATTACTACAGATCGAGCAAAACATTACGATCGATTTGACCATAGCGTCGCGTCGTGTATTATAGAAGTCGCAAATGACAAACCGCTCAGAATCGCATGGGGGCGGCCGCACGCCCTCGCCACTCGGCGTCCGCTCACACCTCGCGACTGAAGAGTGAAAATGTATGGAACCAACCCCGAGAATTTGGCCAAAGGGCTGTTTTAACAATTATAATAATAAAATAAAATACATAGAGAATCGCGTTGTGACCACCAAAAAGTCAGCAAAATAATATGTGCCTAATATGTCACAGTACAAATATGTGCTAATTGATGTTTTCACATAGCACTGTGAAGTAGAATTTAGTGTGACATACCTGTAAAATTTGTATTTCAAAACAAAACATATTGTCAGTGTGCAATGTCATTTTGCACAGGTATGATCGTTTCAAATTATAGTATGGTCCATCTAGACGATTCTGCTATATATAAGGTTGTAACATTTATAATTTTATACTTGTATATAAGCTCCTCAAATAACTTCTTAAATTGTTGTGTCTTGGTAGTCATAAAAATATATGCCCTTGTAATTTTTATTAGTAAAACGAGGTTTTTAAACTAAAACACCACATAGCGCTCTATTTATAAATTTTTTCTATAATGTTAAATGGATTTAAAAACCGGAAAAAATAAAGTAACAACTTTCAAAGGCGATTACTCGGAATCTACGAGTACCTTTGTGCTATTAACAGGCATTAGTTGCAAATAGGAAAATATGATGGTATTAAACTAACGTTTTAGCTCTGATGTCAAGACGGTCTCCTACACGGAAATGTGTTGCATATAAAGGAGTGCCAGGCGGTAGAACAGCATTTGGTGTCACCATAAACCTATTCAAATGACGTTTAGGCAACATCCCTGCCGAGTTGAATAAGCCACAATACTCTTTTGTAACAGTACTTGGATCCACTGTCTCTGCTCCAACTAATAAGCAACCAAGAGTGCGTTTTTCTCTCCAATTTGGGTTACTTGTTATCATAGGTTTGAATTCATTCGGTGGAATATATTTTATCACATGATTATCAACCACCTAAAAAAAAAAATTATTTATATAATGGAAATAATATGAGTAGGGTTTATGACTTAAGAGTGCTCGAGAATTTACCTCTATCCAAATTTTTGTGTATGCTCTCCATAGCTTGAGATGATATATTGAACTTAAATTTTGTATTTATTAAATAAAAAATTGAAAAGTATATTTATGCTTATTAGAAATAAAAAAATTCAATTATTTTAATAGTAGAATTATTTGAATACCTCCAAACTTTGCCGATTTCAGTCAATTTTGAGCTCAACTTCAATCAGACATTTTTATGGAATAATATGAATACACTGGAGATATTGATTCACAAAAAGCATCATATTATGTATAACAAAAAATTTTAAAGCATATTGATCTGTTGCAAATACGGGTCAGTTTCGTCAAAGACAGCATTTTACAAAAAGACATCAAAATAATTTCAAACTATTGCTATTTTAACAACACGGACCTTTCCGAGTGGATCGGAAATAGCTGATGGACAGGATCACCCGTCTTTGAAAGGAGTCCTTAGTAGTTGGTAATATTATAATTGGGTACATCGGGTTACATGACCAGTCTGGATTCAATCTAGTCACTGCCTTCTATAGTTACAAGCCATGTTAGCCATGCTATTAGATTTGGCAATGTCGCATTATCTGTCACATGTAGGCCGATTTACTTTGTCAGCTGACAAGATGTCATGATTTAAAAATTGTAAATATGGGATTTACATAACTAAATATGAAATTGTAGATAGTATTTAGTAGAAAATAGATATAAGAGTACATATTATATGATACTAGCACCTGCCCCTGACTTCGTTCGCGTGTTACAAGTGGCTTTTATGAATAGAATAGAATAAAATGAATGTTTATTATATCTCATTTCCGTTAGTGTTATTATGGTTTTGTGCATTTATCACAGGCTACCAATATCTTACAAGCTAGTTTTATTTTATAATGTTCTACGGGGATGTATGTTCCCTTGCAGTTCCTTCCTCTCTCTGAATTCTACTTAATCAATCTCGCCGGACCTGGTGGTGGCTAGCAAGCGGTTAACAGGGCCATGACAGGTATAAGTATAGTTCCCCAGGGTCTCCAGACTCTATATCCTCGAACCTACTCGAAAAATGATTGATATTTACTGTAATTCCCACCCAAACGTGTCAAGATTGTGATGTGAAACGTAAAACGATTATATGGTGAAAATATCAACTTATTTTGCTAATTACGAATAAACATGATGTAACAAGTAGTTTTAACACTGACTTATTATTTTCAATGAATATCTCGTTTACATAACGTTTAAATGGAAGAAAACGCCAACTAATAGCCTGACTGATACCAAGGTTCGGACTTCATGCAACATTGCCAAATTTCAATAGCATGGCTTGTAACTATAGAAGGCAGTGGTCTAGTCCATCAGTCTGATTGATGATGTCAAAATGATAAAAAAATATCAAAATACCTATTTAAAAACCCGTAAGTCTAGGGTTTCTGTCCATCAATCTGTGAATTAGACAGTCAGTCTAACAACAGTCTAAGCAAACAGATTCCAGACTGGTCGTGTAACACCCGACATAGGTGTTCGGTTTACACAAAAAATAAGTCCTCTCAATGTACTCGTGCAGTAGACGCGTGTAATAGCGTGGGAACTTCGAACTACCAATGGCAATGTAGAATTTATTGAGCGCTAAAATTGTGCATTGATCAACAATTTCATGGCCAAATAGCACCCGTCCGTGCGTGTAGGCAGGTTATGGCTATGAATTTGAATACATAGCTCTGTCTTGTTTACATTTTTAAAGCACTACTCTACCATTCGTTCTTGTAAATAAACTGCAACATACACAATAGATAGTTTATACATTCGGCTGCTGTCAGGAACCGGTCTGCGCTTTTATTGTGTAAATGAAAACTGTCGACCGGACTTATCTTCTGCGTAAAATTATACCATGAAAGGCTGGAAACCATTCTTATGCAAACTAGTGAATACATACATATAGTGTATTTTTTGTATATTGTTATGAAAAAATCATTATAAAGGCTGTGGTAGCGCACACTATGCTTTGCGACTGCCACAGCCATCAAATCTAACTGACCGAGTTCAATAAAAATTAAACTCATGATTTCTTCTCATATTTAGTTTGCATTATAACGGTTTTTGGCTTTTTACGCTATTATAGGAATAACTTAAGAAGTTACTTGTAACAAAGTTGTCTGAACTTTTCTCCCATTTTTCAGCCAAAGAGGATAATTTCCAATTTTACGTGCTATAACGCCAACTCTTCTAGTTCTGACATCCCACTGTGTATTGAGGCCGGGGTCGCAGCTGACTAAAGGTGTCACAGTTGTTTGCGTTTCAAACCTGTCACGAATTACTTCTTGAATAAATTGTTTGTTTCCCAGAGTAAGCAAGTCATCACTAGCCTGTAAATGTATAATTTATATTTTTAAGCATTAAATAGAGGATATATTCTGGTTATGGAGTTGGACCTGTCAGACTGATATAGGAAAATATGTATTGATTCCAATTCAAAAATATACTAAAGGAAACAATGTTAACCTATGCTGAAGATGCGTTTCCCGTTATTTGGATATTCCAGCACAATGATCCGAAACAAACTGCAGGCACCGTTAAGGAATCGCTCATATCACAATCAGGTTCTGTCTTAGACTGGCCAGCTAAAAGCCCAGATCTAAAATCAACTGAACATTTTTGGTGCCAAGTCAAGAGAATCATATCAAATGGACAGTGTGGCAATGTAAGAGAGCTGTACAATTTTTTTCTTCGAAAAATAGAACTAAATGAATACAGAGCAATATTGTTAATAATAATATTATTCACCTGGAAGTGAAAATATTAATAAATCACCCACTTGGAAAAGAATAATTTAGTATGGGCACTCCCTAGTTACTGCTGTGGCATGATCACTTAGTTCGTGTGTTGTGGTCATTCATGTCAATATGCCTTTAGGGTATGAGTAAAGGGTAAAACTAACGGAGTTCATTATGATAAAAATAAACAGCACTAAACACAATTCTTAATAAGAGCACATAAATAATATCAGTTCATAGAATCTTTAAAAATTTTTTTTAAATTTATGTAGTAATTAAAAAAAGCACATTATTGTACACAGTATGTTATTATTTACACACATGTTGTTTAATCACACTTATTTGTTAGTCGGGTTTGCGAACTGCAGAAATCATGAGTTGAGCATGACAGTATCTTCACACCTTCTGGAATATTGCCCTAGTACATTTGGGATTGATTGCTAGTTACTTTAGTAATACTAAATCATATACAAAGGAGATCATTCAGGTTTCAAACATTTTTGGGCCTTTTATGAAAGTGCCGGCCAACAAAAAAAAATTGTACGTATTGTTAGAACTAGCCATTTGGAGCAATAGTAAATGTGGCACAAAAGTTGTGGGATTGCTCTCTCCCAATTTAGTCAAGTTCGATGATTCATCATTTTCATGCATTTTTATATTACACAAAAAAATTATAATATGAATGTACTCCAATTAATTACAAACCAATTTTATTGTCTTGTTCTGAATGTTTTCGACATAGGTTGGGCTGTTATTGTTATTATATATAATAACAAGAATGTTATATGACATTCTATAACTTCTGTATTAGAACAACATAGTGTACTATATTGTAGGATAGTGTAGTAAAAGAAAAAAGCAAAATACTAATTCATGTTGTTTATTATTGTAAAAAAGATCCCTTTTATTAGTCGCAAGTGTTTGCGCTGTAATGACAACTTGCTTCAGATAATTAGTTTTAGCAATATCAGTCATTATTTAACGTTTTCCAGCACTTTAAAAAATCAATAAATGCATGAAAATGATGAATCATCGAACTTGTATAAAATGGTTCAGAGCGATACTACAACTTTTGTGCCATATTAACTATTGCTCCAAATGGGTGGTTCTAACAATACATACAATTTTTTTTTGTTGGCCGGCATTTTCAGAAAAGACCCAAAAAAATGACATCCTTTGATGAAGGTGTTTAGAATAATTATTCACATTTTACATTAAGTGCAATTGGGTTGTATAGTTTAGGAATATCTCTTGCTCATCTCGTTTTATTTTAAACTGAAAAAGAATGATGTAAGCATACCCTAGATGCGAAATGCGAACTTACCACACGTTGTTTCTGGACATACCACTTAGGAGGTCTGTATCTTGGAGGTGTGTAGTGTGTTTTATCTCGCGTCACGGAATGACCTATCCTGTACAATACATAACATACATAATACAGAATGCTAATAATAAAAAAGATACAAAAATAATTTCAACAAAGTTCCATCAGACTAACTGTAAAAAATAATAATTAAACACTAACCTCAATTTTAACAATTCATTGCAAAGACGACTCAGAGTTAGAGACATTATAAAAGCTAAGACTAAAAAAGTTTATTACTATAACTTTTAGATTAGCTTGTCTAAATTTAACATATTTTCCCTAAATCTTTCATTAAAAAATACAAAATATCGCAGTATACCAGACGATTGAGTATTGATACTTTGACATTAGCTTAGCAAGCAGTTGATTGACATAAATGTAAAATGAAAATGCTATTGTGTTGTGTGGGCGTTTGGACCTGTCTGTGGCTGTGGTATGGGTTTGGTTTGGACTAGTAATCTGTGGTTTGAACTGTTTGTTTACATCCACTTTACATCAGTTTACATGTAATTTGTTTTGAAATATCCCATAACCTAAAATAAATTTCTAATTCTAAACTGTTGAAAAGAAATTTATGTTAATATCTTCATTTCTCAACAATTTACAAATAAATTGTTTTCAGTCCACTAATTTCAAATCTTTAGTATCAAAATGATCGGTTTTGAAAGATATGTATTTATTTTATTGTATGTGATGCTTTTAAGTTCGGCACTTTTTGGTCAAAATATTACTTTATTAGGACCAGGGTTAAATCCTGATAAAATAACAATGCCTGCAAGATATTTTTTTGTACATTTTTCGATACCGTAAGAATGTCTCTTTTATTTTCGTTATTGAATTTTTTATTTTAAATTCTGACAAGCAAAAATTTTCAGCTATAATAAGCAATTGTTCAACAATTTGGAAATTGATTTCATTGGGAAATCTCAGAATGGCAAGTGTCGAATTTGGGTGAACAAGCTTGATAGAAAAGATAGTTCGTTCATAATACGATACAAACTATATGAGACATGTTTTGATTTCATTATCAATGTTTATTTCAAAGGTAAACATGTTACAGGATCACCTCGGTTTTTTAAAGGTTTGTAATAGTTTGAGTGCTTAATACCTATAAAGATTGTATTATAATAATTCTGTACTTAGTGATAGAAATTCATACATGTAACATAGATGGTTGACTTTTTAAAGAACAGTGCAACAAAGATAATAATTTTTAGACAAACATAGAATTAGAAAGAATGAGAGCCACCTTCTATATTTCTTTTGCCTTGTCAAAATGGTTCATTGATGAGTTCAATGGTTAGTGAGGGTGATGGACCAACTGATGCATATGAAGCACCTGGTTCTTAGAAAGGAATAATCTAATTATAATAACAATATATAATGTGGGATTTTATAGATATTTGTAGAAAAAAAATGAAATTCATGGTTGATGATTGACATGACAATTATTAAAGAAACCCCATTGTAGAAATCAAAATTGTAATTGTATTATTTGTTGTTACCATGTATATAACTCGTTTACCGAAAATTAAGTTTGGTTTGGTTTGGTCTACCGAAAAGGCAGTTTTGGCAGGTATTTTTTGTTCATGAATAGGTACAGCTAAGTGTAAGGCTACCAGACGAAGCTGTTATACAAGCTGTTTGGCGCATCATTTTCCAAATTGAATTGAGCGAAAGGAGGGGTCATTATTTTCTTGACCTAAAAAAAATCTTGGTCCCGCTGGATTTTTTATAGAATTTTTTTGATTAGAAAAAATCCTAAAGTCAGCATTTCAACTGGAATAAATAAAAAAGTTATTGGTTTAATTTGTATATAAATTTTTTACTGTCATGTATAATGTCGTATGGTTCCATCAAAAAGAAAATTACTCTCGAACATCTAGTTTTTTTTATTGGTTAGCAAAGTCTTTGGAAAAAGTGAAAATAAATTCCAAGATCAATTTTGAATGGCAATTAAAAAAACTTAAAAGCGATAATGCTCTCCTAATTTTTCAAAAACATCTCTGGTCTACTCCTCTAACGGTATGCAATATTTTATAAAAACCTTTTACTGACTTACCAAAATTTTTTTTTTTGTTGTATATTGGGAGGCATTCGACAGATTTTCGGTTTGCAGGATAAAAACTTCTTTTTATGTAAATAACCCACGCAAAGCTGGTAAAACCAAATTTGTATTACTAAAAAAGAAAACAGTATCTTAAGATCCGAACTAACGCGCGTCAGCAACGTCAGCGACAATACTTTAACGCATTTGTCATTCCAATGCAGTGTCACAAATCTTTTAATGGGAAAGCCAAGTGTCAAATTAGGTAACCTAGAGGGCGGCATGAGGGTGGACGGAGGTCAGCAATTTGAGCAAGATTCATGATTTTTATTTAAAAAATGTGATTATCATTAAAATTTGATTTTTTACTTTAAGTGCTAAGAACATTAGTACCCTTTGTAAGAAAAGATAGCAGACAAACAAAAATAATAGATAGCAAGAATGAGATAGCTATTGTACCTACTTAGCGTATTATTTATGTTACGTAGTAATGTTAAATATCAGTGTTATGCCTCCCGATACACAAAAAGAAAAAAAATTGGTAAGTTAGTAAAAGATTTTTGTAGAATATTGCATACCGTTAGCGAGAGGATAGATCAGAGGTGTTTTTAAAAAAATCGGAGAACATGATTGCTTTCAGTTTTTTTTCTATTGCAATACAAAATTGAGTTTGAAAATGATTTTCACTTCTTCCAGAAACTTTGCAAACCAATAAAAAAAAAACTAGATGTTGTTCAAAAGTAATTTTGTTTTTGATGGAACCATTTCATTACACATGAAAATAAAAAATAAATATACAGGTTATGCCAATAATTTTTTTAGTTATTCAATTTTAAATGCTGACTACTGGAATTTTTATTATCGAAACTAAAACAATTCTATAAAAAATCCAGTGGG
The DNA here is from genome assembly GCA_949709985.1 of Luffia ferchaultella. Lineage (NCBI taxonomy): Eukaryota > Metazoa > Arthropoda > Insecta > Lepidoptera > Psychidae > Luffia > Luffia ferchaultella. The sequence goes on from OX453241.1 coordinate 8,010,780, forward strand.
GCCAAGATTTTTTTTTCAGAAGGCTGACAAGATGCCAAATGACTTTTCCTTTCGATCAATTTAAATTGGCAAATGATGCGCCAAACACCATGTATTTAATAATGGGGCCTAATTGTAGATAGATAACACTACATATAGATAGGTTATAATAATAGTTATTTATGGGCCTTAGATATATTATACAAAAACTAAGATAGGCTGTGAAAAAGAGTATTAGAATTATGGATGGAATTATTTGACAATTCATCACAAAAATTTGTGAACTATGGTGATGCCACATCCATATTACACTAATGGCCTAGCTTTTAATACCTACAGTAAATCAAATGTTTTTTTACTATTAGACTATTTCAGATTAATTAAAAATACATCCATTTTTCATATAAAATGCCATAAGAAAATTGTGAGGAAAAAACGTAGGCCAAATATACACAAGTATAATATTTGTTGTGAAGTAGAATTTTGTGTGACCAACATGTAAAATTTGTATTGGAAAAGAAAATACAGAATCTGAATTTATATTTCATATGTGATTTAACAAAATGTTTACTTAAGAGCCAGTACCACGTGAAATCAAACACGTTTCTTTCGAAAAGCTGTAAGGTAATTGATTCGTACGTATATATTTTTTATAACTAGGTATATAATAAAAAGAATTGTTATTTCCGAAACGCGATTTAAAACACTTTTACCGATAAAAAAAAATACGAAAGTTACCTTGGAAAAACGCTTTATTCAAGTTTAATAGCAAAACTATTTAATCTAATGCATTAGAAAAAAACGTGTAAGTACATAAACATTATCGTCACAGAACTGTAAGATTAGATTTTGAATAAACGTGTAATTTAAATTTAAATAAAATGTAAGCCAAATGGCGCTTACGTTATTACTTTCGAGCAAGACACGTGCTGGTCGCATCAAATTATTGGTCGCCGCGAGCGCGAGCAGTCGGCGTCCAGTATTCGAAGAGAGAGTACGTTCGTTCTGGGTTAGTGCGATTATTTTAAAAAATATATTTATTATTCATAATGGGTGATAAAAAAAATAGGAGAAAGTCATCTAAACGTTTATTGTTCAAGAAAAAGGTTAAACTAATGCAGAACAAGTAAGTATATTTTATTTCGTATTTCTTTGAATTTATTGACTGATCGCTGAACAGACTAATGAACGAAACAGAGTTGGCGCGAATAAATTAGTATATTTTCTTGTCTTGAGTCCGCAGAGTGACTTTGTATGACCGCGGCTTCACCCGCATCTTAGAGTGATCTCCTGAACCACTGCACTTATTTGAAAAATTCTTTCACCATTTGAAAGGTACATTATTCCATATTTACATAAGCTTAGTAATACTAGTTTATGACCGCGGCTTCACCCGCATCATAGAGTGATCTCCTGAACCACTGCACTTATTTGAAAAATTCTTTCACCATTTGAAAGGTACATTATTCCATATTTTTATAAGCTTAGTAATACTAGTTTATGACCGCGGCTTCACCCGCATCTTAGAGTGATCTCCTGAACCACTGCACTTATTTGAAAAATTCTTTCACCATTTGAAAGGTACATTATTCCATATTTACATAAGCTTAGTAATACTAGTTTATGACCGCGGCTTCACCCGCGTCATAGAGTGATCTCCTGAACCACTGCACTTATTTGAAAAATTCTTTCACCATTTGAAAGGTACATTATTCCATATTTACATAAGCTTAGTAATACTAGTTTATGACCGCGGCTTCACCCGCATCTTAGAGTGATCTCCTGAACCACTGCACTCATTTGAAAAATTCTTTCACCATTTGAAAGGTACATTATTCCATATTTACATAAGCTTAGTAATACTAGTTTATGACCGCTGCTTCATTCGAATCTCCGAAACCACTGCACTCATTAAAAAAAAAAAATTTACCATTAAAAGTACAGATCGCGCGGCGAGAGTTTGGCTTTGACCGTTATTGCGCAGAAATTTGAAAATTGGGTATCAACGGGCAATTAGCGGGGTGCGGGGCGGGTGTGTAGGCGCACGCGGTGCTCTGATTGGCACTCCAGTCGTTCCCTGCCTCTCGCATGCCCCGCGCACTCCTGTTGTACAATCACATTCACAAGTGAATTGCTATTTTCGTTAATTGTTTATTATTGTCGATTGTTATTATTTGTTGAGTTATAGTAGGCATGGGCTACTATTAAACAATATGTAGCTAGCAAAAATGTTAAATGGAATTTACAAGAATGTACCAAACTTATCAAAGAAAAAGTATCCTTAATGGGTGCCCAGGAATGGGAAAAAATATGTAAAAAGGTAAAAGATATAGAAGAAGAGTACGCCAAGAGTGACCATGTAGTTGATTTACTTACCGAGCAATTTATAATTCGCGTCGATGATAGTTCCGAAGACGATGATTCTGATGATGGTTATGAAGATGATGATGATTTTATTAAAAAACAATTATTTAGAATTTTCATCGCTGTCTCTGTAAACTTTAAAAGGAAATAAACATTTTATATAAGTAAAATAACTATCAATAGTTTTAATAAATGAAGAAGTTTATCTATTTCGTATTATTTTCTAGCATTATTACCACAGTACATGAATTTTGACCCACTCAAATATCCAACCTGGTACATAAAAAAGGAAAAGTATTGTGTGCGTGACAGTACCCATGCGCAGTAATCCCCTCCACCCCGAAGGTCAAAGCCAAACTCTCGCCGCGCGATCTGTACATTATTTTGTACCAGGGACGGGAAGGGCGGGGATTTTGTTAGTGAAGGATTTGTTCCCGTGAGGAAACGAAATGTTGTGCGAGCGAAGCTGCAAGCGGGTCACTAATTACATAATAAAATAAAGTTATTTTGTAATCAATTACACTAATAATATAAATCGTATTTTTATGTTTTAGGATCCATATGCGCAATACCAATACAGACATGCGATTACCTGAAAATCTTGTTCAAGAAAGTGATCATAATGAGAGGTAGATATATCTAAAATCCAGAAAAAATAATGCGCTGTCTTATATAATATATACGCGACTTGCCATTCATGACCAAAACGATAATGGGCGTGTTTACGTTCAATGATTATCTTTAGATCAATGTTAGAGATTATGTGGCTACTCTGTTTTGATGCTTATGAGTTGAAGTATTTTTTAATTATTATTTATTTTGTGTGTGTGTGTGTGTGTCCAATGTATCAAAAATTTTTTTCAGGCCTGTTTTTGCGGATTTAATAAATGTTGAAAGATCAACTAATGACCTTTCGTTATCAAAACAAACAGAACATGTTGCAAAGGAAAATATTACTGGGTATGTAATTTACGACTGGAAGTGAGCTCTAAATTTTAGTGCTGGATAGCATATTATTTATACCTATATGTTTATATCACCATTTTCAAAAGTCCTAATTGATTAAAGTTTTTGTTTATGAGCTATAGAATACCAAAGAAGTAGATTTTAGCTAAGTTAATAGATAAAGTTATTAAACTAATATATTATCTTATATGTAACAATTAACTAATGGAGAATATTTTTTAGTAGTTCATTCGATGTTCATCAAAGCAAAGCGAGACAAACCACCTCAAATCCTGATCAAAATGCAGTTTGGGAAAGTCCACGCAATACGAAAAAAAATAGACCTTGCAGGTAATTTCAAACACAAAAAGAACATGCACGTCTCATACAAAATATATTAATATTTTTTATAACATTTTAATTATATTTTTTAGAATTCATTTTGCCGACAAAGAGAATAAAGAACCAGAATTGGACAACGAAAATGATGGTGAACGACGAATCATCAATCTGTTTCACTTTTTCGACTCTCTGAAAATTATATCCAATCACTCCCCTGCATTCGGTTGTACTCTCTTAAATTTAAACATTGTGTCTGAGAAAAGAGCTGGTCTAAATTCAACACTGAAACTGAAGTGCAATATGTGTAACGCAATATTTTTCTTAAATACTTGCAAATCAGATTCCAAGGATCACTTCGATGTTAATAAGTCTGCTATTTCTGGCATCACGACGACAGGAATAGGACTAGCACAATTTAATGAATTGCTTGCTGCTCTTAATATACCTAGCATGACACAAAAAATGTTTGACAAAATTAACAAAAATATTTGTTTAGACTGGGAAAAAACTGCAGCGATTTCAATGAAAAAGGCGGCTGAAAGAGAACGCGAAGCAGCGACAAAGACTCATAATGGAATTGCTGTAATTGACGTTATAGTTGACGGCTGTTGGTCAAAACGGTCGTACAAAAAAAATTATAACGCACTTTCTGGAGCAGCAGTTATAATAGGTAGGAAGTTTGGTGAAGTTTTATATCTCGGGGTCAAAAATAAGTACTGCTGTATATGTGCCCGCGCTGCTACCAAAGAGAGTACACCCAAAGAGCATATTTGTTTCAAGAACTATTCGGGGTCATCAACTAATATGGAATCAAAAATTTTAGTTGAAGGCTTTAGAACTTCCGTGAATACTTACAATATTATATATGGACGAATGATTGCAGACGGAGATTCGAGTACCTACAAATCAATATTAGACGCTCGTCCATACGCGGATTATACAGTAGAAAAGATCGAGTGCCGTAACCATCTATTACGTAATATGTGCAATAAACTTCAACTTATAAGTACGAATAAAGCATATCCTTTAACATCGAGAAAACTACTAACTACGCAGAGAATATTAGCAATGAGAAAAGTAATATGTTCAAGCATAAAAGAAAATAAAAAAAGCCAAGAAGCACTCACGAAAAGAATTAATGATCTTTATGTCGACATTTGCAATGCTCCAAATCACGCTTTTGGTGACCATGAAAACTGTCGAAAATACTATTGCGAAAGCGAAAGAAAACATGAAAATTTAACAATAATTCTTAAGAACACATCTTTTTGGATTCGACTCAATTTTGTTGTTGGTGTAGTCGCAGCTAACTCTCGCAGTTTGATAAATGACGTTGACAGTAATCCTGCAGAACATTTTAACAGCATTGTTGCTAAATTTGTAGGTGGCAAACGTGTTAATCTTAGCTTGCGCCAGGGTTATCAGGCAAGATGTTCTGCTGCTGTTGTAGCTTACAATACGAAACGACCTATATACAATTTACAAAAAACAGCCTTAGCTTGTAGTCCTAAAAGTAAATCAAAGAACTGGGAATTGCGAAAAATTCAGAATAACATTAGGAATAGAAGGTACCGAGGAAAAAAATGTAACAACTACTCTGAAAAACAAAAAGATAACGGAGACGAGAATTACGGTGAACATTGCCAGAAACCAGATTTATGTCCAGAAGAGTTCGAATTGCTTAAATCAGCGTTTTTGAAAAACTTGCAAAGAACAGAAAAAGAAAGAGATATGATTCAAAAGACCACTATTTTACAAAGGGAATCTAGTGAATGGATGGAGTTACGTAGACAGCTTTTAACGGCTTCAAACTTCGGTAAAGTAATATTGCGACGAAGTACAACTAATGCTAGCATAGTGAAATCTCTTTTGTATAAAACCGATTTGTCACATGTGGCTTCTATCAACCATGGGGTTCAAAAAGAAGAAAATGCGTTGCGTCAACTTGCGCAACAAGAAAATATACAAATTGAACCATGCGGACTGTTCATTGACAGTGAAATTCCGTATCTTGGAGCAACACCAGACGGATTGGTTGGCGACGACATTCTTATTGAAATTAAATGCCCAATAACGGCATATAAAACCTCAATAGAAGAAGCTATTGACCAAAAAAAAATTAGATTTTGGACTAAAAAAGACACACAATTACAAATAAATAAAAGACATCCGTGGTATTTTCAAATACAGGGGCAATTGCATATTACAAAAAGAAAGATATGTTTATTTGCCGTATGGGCGGGCGAAAACAAGGATTTAAAAATAGAGACGATTGAACGGGACGATGAGTTTTGGAATAAACAAATGGATCAAAAATTAAAACAATTTTACATAGATCATATGTTACCGGAATTAGTCGACCCCCGTTTTACAAGAAATATGCCAATTAGGGGTCAAAATGAAATAAAAAAAATCCCATCGAAAAGGAAAATGTGCGAAAAGCAATCAAATGAAATAGAATCGGGGGCAAAAATTAATAAATTAGAAATTAGGGAATTGTCTCTTCAAGAAATGTAATTTTTTTTTTGGAATAATACCAAATTAAATAAACACAGCCCTGCGGCGGACACAGACATTCCGTCGCTATCAGACATCAGTAGGCGCCGATTAATAGCGCCATACAAGCAACTGTCAGCCCATACAAACGAGCATCGCACCTTACAAATGTAACCGACTGACAGTATATATAGAAACTTCCGACGAATGCCAACTGGGCTCTGAAGACATAGAATAGAGCTTAGGGGCGCCCAGCCTTTTGGAAGGTATACTACCGAAACCTCGAAATCGAAGTTACATTTGTATTCCAAATTTCAGCTCAATCGGATGTCAAGAAGTGATTTGAAATTCAGTTGCAAAATTCCACCATAAATGCTTTTAATTATTAGTAACTATATATTTTTTCCAAAAATTATGATTTTCATTGTTTGATGTTTAAAAAACTATTAAATGTAAGATAAAATTTTTTTTAGAAAATTTTATGAACTTTTGTTTGATTACTAATAAAAAAAATATGAATCATGTTTAATTATTTCAATCTCGATCGTTCAGTGATCTGTGTTGCGCTAGCGTCTAGGAAACGAAAGAGATAGCCTAGTCGCGGCGATGTGAATGTGGGCGGATAAAGTGGGGCCGTAATCGAAATATGCATCGAGATGGTACTGGCTCTTAAAACAATGGTACTTAATGACATATAGTCTGTCTAATTTATGAGCTTGTCATTTCGTTCACGTTTTCATTAATTTCGTTCACGTTTTCATTCATTTCGTTCACGTTTTCATTCATTTCGAAGTATGAGACGCACCATCTTATGGTCTCATAAAATTATAAAAGTAAAATACTCATTCTAATTGTGTTTTTAAATACTTTCCAGGTCCCATTCAAGCGGACCAATGTAACTGTCCAGAACAGGATTTCAATAAGTGGCTAACCAATTATGAATGTGATGCTTCTTATGATCAAGTGATTAGAGATTTAAGAATACATGAAACAGTTAACATGACCGACAGTCTAAGTAAAATAATAGATAAATATCATAGACCTGAGAGTACAAGTTTCTGTCACTATGTTATTAAAAATAATAAATTGTATAGAAATTGTTATGGAAAGCACATAGGGTTCAATATGTTTTCTGATAATGTATTGCTGTCACTGTTAAGAAAAGTAGTGCTACCTGATATGGAACTAGTTATTAACCTTGGAGACTGGCCATTAGTTCGCTCTGGATTTGAAGCATTGCCAGTATTTTCTTGGTGTGGTAGTAATGATACACTTGACATAGTTATGCCCACATATGATTTAACAGAATCTACTTTGGAAAATATGGGCAGGTAAGAACTCATCATAATTAATAATTGCATTTTCAAAATATTTGAAATGTGATAGTACCTACTATCATTAAAAATGTGGCCTGTGATTAGTATCAATATTTTTACCACTTATATGTTAACTATATTTTTACTTTTGACAGGGTAACTTTAGACATATTATCAGTACAGGGTGCTGTAGAGCGCCCGTGGGCAGATCGCGAGGCACGCGCTTTTTGGCGCGGTCGTGACGCGAACTCTGAACGTCTCAAACTCGTTGATATTGCGCGCCTTCATCCTGATCTGTTCAATGTTTCAATAACTAATTTCTTTTTCTTTCGGGATAAAGAGGCAAAGTACGGCCCCAAACAACCACATGTGTCCTTTTTCAAGTTCTTTGACGTAAGTAATTTATATTTTATACATTGATAAGTCATAAATGTAATTCAGTCTGAGACACAGATCTTGAGGTCTGATTGACAGTGGTAGGTATAGACAAAACACGCATGTACATTCTTTCAAGCTATTTAACAGGTGATACGCGTCAATTGAAGAATGTGAACGTTTGTTGGTTCATCCCGTTCCGTTTCAAACCACTAGGTGACACTTCCAAAAATAGACACGCGCAATCTTGAGACCTCAAATTCTTTGTCTCAAACTGTAACTTCAATTAATGAGGCTACCACTTTAAGACTCACCAGACTGAGTACTATTGTACTCAGGGGGGAGATCAGTTGTTAAATATTATTGCTCAAGTAGCATTTGTTCTCTTTATTCACATTTAGTACACTGGTGATTTTAAAACAATAAATTCTCATTTTTGTTTACACATGGTTTGTCAGTAGTCTTAAAGTGAATAATACACTCATACCGCTTTAGGGCATATAAAGGAGTGTAAAATTGGCCTATTATACAGGATGAAATTTTAACAACCATCCAAACTTTTTCTAAATGATGGGTATCACCAATAGACCTCATTACGTACATAATAAATATAGGTTACATTTTCATAATAAATTATTTTATCTACATTATTATTTTATAACGTTTGGTTGTTTTCTTAACGCTACAGTAAACGTACGCGCCTGAGTCTTTGAACCGAAACGGGCGTTCGGGCATTCGGCGGCCGTGAATGTTGACTAAGTTATTGGTTTTTTCGGGAAAGGTTTGTGTAGTCATATCTCAATATTTTTCTATTGAACGATACCAAAAGGAAACAAGACGGCCATCGGTTTTTTACCAAAGATTATTATATTAAAATTTCACCTTGTATAACTAATGATGTTATAATACGATAACACTAATCTACTGATCAGATTTTATGTACACCCTCTTCTGAAGCGTTTTCCAGCTTATTGTTGTAAGCAGGTCTATTTTGTGATATATTAATCACCCTTTTTATTATTCCATAAAACGGTTTTTAATTAGTTCACCCTATATTAAACCGATGACTATAATAGCCAGCTTACTGAGTACGAGCATCATACGCTGTTTTTCAATACATTTGCGATTAAAATTAGGTAGATTCTTCAAATGTAATAGTGGCGGGAGCTAAGGGCGCGAGCGGGTTGCTTTTCGCAGTTTACGCATGGGTCACAAACAGAATGCTCGTTTGTGATTGGTGCAAAGTAAAAAGGCCTAGTACTGTAAAATATAACATTATGGTATAAGTTTTAATGTCATAAAATTAAAGACCGTATTAATAGGAAATGTATTGAAAAGGTATATCACATGCACCACCATTAATATGTAATAACAATACCAGCCGCAATGGCTGTAGAAAATCTCCACCGTTATGTTTGTTATAATATGTACCAAATTACTTCCAGCATAATGGTGATTTTATCACATACCACAAAGTTTTCATGATTAATTTTGTGGTTTATGTTTAAATAAAAAAATCATAGACTAATTTTGATGCCATAAAAAAACGAATGTAAAAAATGCTTTGTTTTACTTATTTAGAATATTATATTTGATCAAAAATCATTATCGTTGAAGCGCGAGAAATTTTTAACACTAAATATGTATATACTTCACAATGAATTTGCATTACCCATATCATTAACACAATAATATCTAATAAACACATGGTTTACCATTATATTTCACCAGCCCATTATGCCCCACTGCAGGGGCTTAGGCCTCCCCCAGGGTGAGGGGACTTGGAGCTTAATCCACCACCCTGCTCTGCATCCGGGTTGGTGGATTTTAATGACTGCCATCTATTGATGACACCAGGGACCGATGGCTTAACATGCTCTCCAAGGCACGGAGCCAATGGTAGTTATGTATTTAAGTCACAAAACTCATTGGTACACGCCCGGATTAATGCCACGGCCGCACGACCTTCTAAATTTCGAACTGGTTCGCTGCGCTCAGGCTATCACAAACTTGGTTTACTATAATAAGTTAATAACCATCATCGCAAAATGGTATTATTGGAATCTGTCTAGATGTGTTAAACTGAGCAAATAGTGCTTGTTTTGTACATATAATGGTACAGGTAATGTGGTAATCAAGTGATAATTTGGGCAAAATATGGCCTATTGTTAGTTTTAAGGGTACATGTGAGCGTTTATTACATTGGAGGCTGTATAATAAGGTCACTCGTTACTTCTTATAACACTGTTGTCTGTATAAAGAATCACACGGATCCTCGAATAGTGCCTCTTACACTACCATTCAAATGCTATTTATTATTCTGCTACTGTGAATTTAAAGTTGAATAATTTGTGCTTAAATTGGTGGTACAAAGGCTACATAGCATGCAATAAATCTCTTATACAGTTTACTTAAGCAGCTTAAAGAATGTGTACCAGTAGTTCAACTAAATAGATATCCAAGTGCCACTTGGATGTAGTCTGTGGTCGTTGACACACTTCAACATGTAACATATCACAGAAATTATGTTTAAACTGACATTTCTTGTTTACACCTAAAAATATTTTTCTTTTACGCAGTATAAGTACTTGGTGAATGTTGACGGGACAGTAGCTGCATACAGAATGCCATATTTGCTTGCTGGTGGAGGACTTGTTCTGAAACAAGAATCACCTTATTATGAGCACTTTTATGCAAACTTAGAAGAGTGGAAGCATTATGTGCCAGTGAAAAGAGATTTGTCAGATCTGATACAACGTGTGGAGTGGGCCCGCAAGCATGACCTGAAAGCTCAATCGATTGCCGAAAATGCTCGCCGTTTCGCGAATAAACACCTATTACCGCAACACATCATCTGTTATCATGCTGTACTGTTGCAGGTAAACAAAACTATTATGCTACGCCTAGGCATGCGTGACGAAATTTCGGCTCCTTGTGCTAAAATCATCGTACAAGGTTATCGCGATGTTCAAGCTCGCACACATGCGAATGAAACCGCAAATTCAAACATGGCAACATTTAACGTGTTAATGAACATATTATGCAGCTTTATTATTGTATGAATCCTAAAAAAATTATGGTTAGAACGACTCACGTGTGTTTAGGTACAATCGAAGTTAGCATCTTAACTTTGGCTTAGCGTCTGAAAATGTCCTTTGATGTGTAGAGAAACCGCCGACCGAGCTGGTGTTGCATCTATCGTCACGCAAGGTGATTATTCGTAAAGCATACCGATAATAGCTTCCATATCTGCGTTTATCGCGAAATTTCCTGACGATATAGACAAGTTAGGGCGTAGCATTATAATATTGAGTAAATGTTTAAACTGGATACTTTACTATTTTAATCATTTTACAGGAGTGGAGTAAACGATTGCACAGTCAAATCCCATCAGTGGAGGCCATGACATACGTGCCACAACCAAAGTTTGACTGTCCTTGTCCTTCCTCTAAACACATAGACCATGAAGAATTATAGCTTTGACAAAAGAACACAATTGGAATTGAAGAATAGAAATAGAACGGATGTAGTAGTTGTTCTAATAAATCATTATTTTATGAATAAATAATAATAATTATTATTATTAAAAATAACATCACAAAGAAACATATTATTGGATATAGTATTAAACTAGTAATAAAAAATATAAATAACAAAACAAATGTTTTATTAACATTATCACAATAGCCAATATACATGGGTATAACATTTGTCTACAGAAACACCCCTAAAAGCATCAGATGGCTAACACTTTCAATTTAATTAGATTAAGTTTATTGTAATAAAAAAAAAAACAAGTGTGTAGTCCTGGAAATTGTAATGTAGCAGTGTTTTAAAATACCAACATTTTAATTATATAAATTACATGTTTAAGTTAGCCTACTAAGAAAATCTAAACTAAAATACTGAAATTATCAACATACATATACACACATTAGATGTTCTATATCTATTATCCATTGCATAAGGTTACATATACTGTGCTAAAAAATATTTTATAAATTATACAAGACCTAACTGGACTGGCTCAGTTCAGCCACTTAGGCCTACTGGGAGGCCTGCTGAGATACTATTGTCCTGATGGGCATATTGCTCAAGTATATAATATTGTACAGTTGAAGAGTATTACTTTGCTTCTGATAATCCATATTGCACTTGTATTATCAACTTGAAACAGAAAGATCAAGATTTAATTTTCAAAATTAGTTCTGTATAAAAAGTCATTACTACTTGTGCAATGACTTTTATATATATCTAAAAGAAAAGTCACATTATCAGATCGATTGTTGCAGGCCCCAATGTTTGACAGAGAGCTTGATTTTGACTCAGATTCCATCCTATTCCAGCATAAAGACTACATTACACAAACACAGGAACGACAATCTCGGTACCAAAAAACACAGCATATTGACAAAGTTTAAATTTTGAAATTGCTGACTATACATACACATATGGAATGTCGTATTTAAATAAAAATGTACACGATTCAGTCCGGCCATTTCTTTTAATATGCGGTTTATATGTTTTCTATCAAAAATATTCCATACAATGGTCGTGCAGTATTGAAAAGGACGCGTGGCGGGCGAAAAGAATCAGTCACTCGATAGAACTCAGACTAGGTGTACGTCGCTTTGTTTCAAAAATACCACCCGCGATCTTTTTTATCTGTACACAAGGCGCACAGAGTGCAACTGGGTAAGTCTATTTTTACAAAATTCCGTATTTTAAATTTTTGGATTTTTTTTTGAGCACAACTAGTCAGGTGTGTTTATTTTATATTTTTCGCTTTAATATATTCACATAATAGCTTGTAATTTTTTAAAGTAATTTTTTTTTTTCATTTTCTTTTATAAAACCTTATTTTTATACATTTTTATTTCGAGTTAAGTTTTGAATACTGTACAAAGTATCTCATATGGTACAACATAAATATATCATTTCAAACAATGTTTATATTGTTTTAGAAAAAATGGGAAAGCGCATAAATAAATAATTTACCTTAAAGACTACCGACCTATATGTACCTAGGGTACTAGACTGTACGTACCACAGTATGAAACTTCGCACGAAAATCGTTCAGATCGCGGTGCTCTTATCTTTATGACCACTTGACTTTATGTCTAATGGGACGTTGTCGATCAAATTCAACATTTTTCTAGCGAAAACGTAATTCTGTATTCTCAAAAGCCATATAAAACATTACAATTTTCGAGAATCATATGAGACATACCAACTTTCATGATACAAAATACGTTTCATTAAAATTGTCTCATGAGACTAAAAGTCAAGTGGTACGAGAATCACCTCCCACAAAATTGCAATCGACTGTCTTCTGACACGTTCGGCCACTCTCGTTTACGTTACGTTTTTATTCGAACATCCGGCCTGATATCTCTGCCTAACGACGTAACCAGGGTTGTCCTGGTAGTGACCACACGGACGGGCAACACCCAGGTTGCAAATCAAAACTTGCCTGTGACAAGAATGGACAATCGCGGCGAGTATCCCCCGCCCGCGCCGCAGGATTTAATCCCGGTCGTAGAAGCTTGCGTGAACCTCTTGATGACACAGGCCGTTAACTTAAAAACCCTGTGGAATGAGTGTGTAAGCCGAATCACGGATGTGGATGAGGTCGACTGGGTCCACATTGAAACCGTCTTGGGCTTGCTACAGATGAGGTGGCCACCACTGGCCGATCTTGTCCGGACCGCCGAGGGCGAGAATAGCATCAGGTGGATCCCCGGTTGGGCACGATCAAACAATATGCCCGAGCAGACGGAGCCATACGGCAGTCAATCCTTGCAATACATCGATTGCGTCACCGCCGTCGACCATATCTTCGCTCCCAAGGACATCGCCGATGCGAACCCCGCAGTAACTTGGGGCAGCTGGGACAATATGTCCGAACTTTCCGCCAACCTCCAGCTTTGCCACGTTGTTGACGGTAGCGCTGTGACTAGCGGCTCATCCGACAGGGTACAGGCTACCGCTGCTGACCGTGTTCTAAAGAACAAATACCTGCGGAGGGCGTGGGAAGAGTGTAAGGCAGCGGAAGGGCTGCGTGACGAGATCGTGGCCCCCCACGCCTATCCTAACTTAGGGAACAGGTGGGTAAACTGACGTACGGTGAGGGCAAGACTAGGGCCGGTGCCCTTAGACTGTGCAATACTGCGGTAGGCTCCTGCAACTTTACGACATATTCCTGGGCCGTAAACCTAGCCCAGGCACGGAGACAGACTTTTACCGGGGTGCAAACAAACACCTCAGACTATGTTTGGGATTGTTCCTGCAGGGTGGACCTGGGCCTATCAGAGACATCTATGGTATACGTCTCCCAGATACAAGACTGGCTTAACGGATATTACACGTTTGAGGAAAAACCCGTTAACGACCAGGTTGCCGCTCGGGTCCTAGACAGGCTCAACATACTTGAACTACTGAACAGGGTGGCGTTCAGGGACTGGCCTGGGAGGGCCCAGATAAACGGATTTGCCGCAAGGGCTGACGGGGGTTTCTTTTCCTTTCGGTGGCTGGCGGCGGGTTGGCCGGAGCCTCTCGCAGGGAACCCACAGATGTTGGCGAATTCACCCGCCTGGACCTTCGGGCTCATGACGTGGATACGCGACCACGATGTGGGAGCATTACTGACGATCGCGGTACAGCTCAACGCCGTTAATTTGCTCACGGCTCGCATGCACCCAATGGGTTTACGGTTGACCGCCCAGGCGCATTATAGAAGGGCCGAGGGTACAGGCAAGGCATACCTTGATTGTGATGTAGATCTGTCTTATGACATGGTTAGGGGGGCCGAAGGGCCGGCTAACCCGTCCGGAAGTGCGAATACGCAGTCGGTTTTTCCCAGTGGGTCGACTACTTACGATCCCGGGGTGCCGGCGGAACATGGGCCAATCGTCCAGCACAATCTGCTGCGACCGGGTGGGGACCCGCAGATGGAGGGACACCCAGACCACGTCCCCCCTGTACTGTAGATCCTATAATACCCGAATGGTCCTGGACTTTGCCCCTATTTCGCCAGCACGAACAGAAGCTCGTGAAGAAATACTGCGCGTGCAGGTGCGCCGAAATGGGGTTCAACAGACCGATTGACAGCTTTAAAGATGGCCTCCGCAGATTCAGGATCGACAAGAAACAATATGCTCCGTTACGTGCGCTGTACAAGATAAAGAAATCTTCGCGTCTAGTACCTAGGTACATATAAGTCGGTGTTAAAGACAAATAAAAGCAGATTCCAGAGAAAAAAGTTTCTATTCTCTGGTGTGTTGTTTATGTATATAGACACAACTACATTTATTTGAGTCTGCAACGGTTTCGTTAGTTATTGAGATATGTTTTTAAAAATTTGTAGACTGGGGAGCGTTCAAGTGCAGTTCAGCAACTACGAATAGAAGAAGAACATAATGCTCAAAACTAAATCACAATTGATGGGAACAGAATAATGAACTGTAATGTAAATGTAATTAAGAAAAGGAAAATGTACGAAAAATCACTATCTGCGAGAAAAGGAAGAATAAATGTTTAATTATAATTTAACTATAACTCATACATTTAAATAGAGAGACAATATTAATTGTAATATTTCATTAGTAGTGTGCTTAGTCTGGTTTATCAATATTATAAATTTATTAATGAAAACGAAATTTTACATAAATCTCCAATTGGCAGAATGATTGTTTCAACACGAAACAGACCTCTGTGGCACTTTAAGAAAAAATTTTAAAACATCTTCCATTATACAGGATGAGATTTTAGTAACCAGCCAAAATGTTACTAGATGTTAGGTATCACCAATACACCTCATTACGTAAATAAAAACATAGGTGAAATATTTATAATCAATAAAAAAATCCTAAATATTTTTTAACAAAATTTGGCTACTTTCGCTTACATTCTATCCATAGGTACGTGCCGCGCGCAGCTGTTTCTACGGCGGCAGTCGGCGGCACGAGCGCGCGACCCGAATCCCACCCTTTTCGTAGCGCGGCGCCATTCGGCACTCAATGACGTCATCGCAGTCAGCTGCGCTATTCCGTATCGAACGGCTGCTCGGGCGCAAGTCGCCCGCCGCGATTCAATAATGTATACAAATCGCGAATATTATGAAATGGTAAAATGTACATTTTAAGTGGACAATCTTTACGCAGAGCCCAAAGACTGTAAGAAGAAATCAGCCTGCCTCAGCTTCGCAATCAAGGATTACACAATGCCACGGTACCGAACCGACAAACTATTTTGGCTGTAAACCAACGGCGAGTTTATGTGCAGGAGGCCCAAAGCCTCGGGGGTCTAAAACTAGTGCGTGTGCGTGCTTTTAGTGAAGTGCAAAACAACACTGGGGTACTTCGTAAATTACGAGACAATGTACAAAAACGTGCTAGACTCTGTTTGGCGATGAATGGCTTACATTTTGAACATTTGTTAAAGTAGGTTAATTTTTTTATGCGGTAAGTGGATTTTAACTCGATTTCTTAATTATTGTACATAAGTTGATTCAAACTTTTTAAATACTTACGCCTGATTGCGAAAGGAAAAAGATTGTTCAGGATTGTTAATCAATTATGGAATGTACGAGTACATTGATCAAAATAGATTAGGTATGTACCTATTCATTTTTTCAATTTCATTTATTTCGATTCGATTATAATCGCAGATAATAACTAAAACAAGCCTTTTGCAATTTGACGGTCCTAAGCCCGTTAAGTTTGAAAGGAAAATTTGCAACTTAAGGAGCCGTATTTTTGAAACTCATTGATGATGTCATCAATTTGAATCGTCCCCTAGGCCTTGACAAACCAAAGTTTTCAAGAGAGTTTTTTACGACTGAGTAGGAGCCTTCATAAATGAGATCATTCGATAATCATGAATTTTCAAAAATACGACGTGCTAGTATCATCTATGGTGTTCGAGTGCAGAGCGGAAGGGGGGAGCTTGGGCGGGGCGTGTGCACGTGCACTGAATGAGGGCGGGGCGTGTGCACGTGCACTGGCGTCCTCGTAATGTGACTAGTAATATTGGTAGTTTTGGGAAAGGTTTACGTAGGCTTAACTGAATATTTTCCTATTGAACGACACTAAAAGGGAACAAGACGGCCAACGGATTTTTATCAAAGGTCATTATATTGAAGTTTGGCTGGTCATAAAAACCTCAGCCGGTATGTTAATAACATGACACTCAATAGAGGAGAACTTATTGGTGCTCAACTAAATAATATCACTGCTCTAAAATGGAAGGACAAACGGGACGTTCTAATGATTTCTATGTGTCACTGTAACGAATGTTCTATGTCTACATGAAGGAATCCAAAGCTGATGCCAAATATGGTTTTAGAATATAATAACCGACAAAAAGGCATCAATCTTTCTGATGAGTTGACTAGTTATTACTCACGTATACAAAGAAGTTTAATCTGGTATAAAACGATCGCCGTGGATGTGCTTTTCGGAGTGGCTATTATCAATGCGATTTACTTATATAATAAAATAAACTGCAACAATAAAAACACAATTTTACAGGGAGAAATAGAAATTTTAAAATGTCTTCTTCAGATGAAAGGCGGATCGCAGGATATACATACCTTCCTTTAATTGTACTATAACGAGCTTCAGAGTCAGTAACCGCCAGATCTTATTCACAATTCTCTCAACCACTGTTTCGCACTCAGCACTTTCTCGAAGAATTGGAGAAAAAGATTCGAAAGATGACTAGACGTCGATGTGCCGGGTGTTATGAGGACCTTCGTTCAAGAGGTAAATCACCGAAGGAAGCCACTACTAAAGCAAAAACAGCATCCCAAGTATGCAGTGTTTGTACCAAACCATACTGCATCAAGTGTTTCCAAAAAGCACATAAATATAAACAAATATCTTGAAGATTGTCTTCTATTTGTTTTTCTTGAAAATTGTAATTATTCTTTCATTAATTTGTAACCCATTTTCAGGTCTAAAAATTTATTTTTATGCCATGTCCAACTAATTTTTACAGCCCATTATGTGTAGAAAAAAAATATTTTTTTTAATATTTTTTGTAAACCATTTTCAGACATATATAAAAATATTTTTGCCATTTCCCAGCATTTTTCTTAAGCCCATTGTATATCCTACCAAGTACAAGTAATAAATAAACCATTCCAACAAGTCCAGTTTATTACAAACTTTAGAAAATGTTACAGCCGGCAGCCCATATATGGGCTATGGACTATTGAGGCAGTCGGCTAACAGCCCAAATGTAGGTCATGGACTGTGAACCTGTTAAAATGTCAAGTAGATGAAAAACTTGAAGATTGTTTTATAAAGTTTGTCCAGGATTTATAATCTGGATGTAAAGACTGAAGAATGTGACAAAGTCGGTTATCTACTTCCTTTGCTACCACAAAAATATGATCCAGCTATTTGAGACCATGGAGTCGTAAACAAATATGAAGTTGGACTTGGTGAAGCCAAGTTTATTAGATGCTGAAATTAAACTGAGAAATACAACAACCTATAATGAACAAAATGTATTTTCTGCAATTTATTTGTTATAAATATTAGAAACCACTGCACAAAGCGAATGAGTGCAAATTAAATAACAACTATACTTATCAAGGCAAAGGTAACGTAAATATAAGAAATAGCAGTAGAGGACAGTTTAGGGGACAAGTAACATCAAATCGAAAATAATATTTTTCAATACATTTGCTATTAATACAGTCTTTATCACATAGAAACTTGTACCGTAATGTTGTATTTTACAGTACTAGGCCTTTTTATTTTACACCAATCACAAACGATTCTGTTTGTAACGCATGCGTAAACCTCGAAAAGCAACCCGCTCGCGCCCTTAGCTCCCGTCATAATTACATTTGAAGTATCTACCTAATTTTAATCGCAAATGTATTGAAAAACGTCGTATGTTGCTCGTAGTCAGTAAACTGGCTATTATAGTCATTGGTTTATTATAGGCACTAGGCAAAGCCGAGTGTAATACCTGTAACACCTCAACTGTAATATGCAGCTTACCGCACTTGCATCATAGTGTACTATTACAGGACGATCATTTGGAGAACAACAGAATGTTGAATATAACAAACAAGTCATCGTAACAATGTATGGAGCCTGAAGATACGAATATGAATGAAGATTTCACAATGCCTATTTATGGTGCCTATCAAGTTCAAAATGAAAGAACTTTGCTGTTGACTCAGGTGCAATGGAACATTTAGTCAAAAGTAGACATGAGACGGGTAATGATTTTGCCATGTGTTTTGTTTGCCCACTTTTACAGCGAACATCTATTTTCTGAAGGAGGATTCATTTATGAGAAGAAAAGAAGTAGACAGAAGATGCCAATCATGCTGAAAAACTGGTATTCAGACATCATAATTTGCCAATTTCAAATTACAAATATTAATTAAAATTATAGAACCATTCATTGAACCATAAAAGAAAATTCCTTGATATTGTATGTTCCTTGTTCAATAAATGTTATTTCAATTAATATTAGTCATTCTCTTCCTTTTGCAAATTACCCAGCATTACTACCCGTTACCCGGCCTGATCCTAAAAAAGTGCTGGATCATTCGGGTACCGGGTATCCGTCCCATGTATAGTCAAAAATGAGTGTGAATAGTACATGCAAAATACAGGGTAAGTCAGAATGTTATGCAGGTTTTCACATAATAAATTTTTGAAAACCTGCATAACATTCTGACTTACCCTGTATTGTAGCTACTAATAAACGGATTCTACTAAAAATTGCAAATTGAAATGGTTTGTATGAACAAAAAGGTATGTTAACTGTTATGAATAATAAATGGACAAATATTTTGCGGCAAATTTTCAATCACTGCTTCAAGTGATAGAAAATTTGCCGCAAAATATTTTATCTGTCAGAAAAATGCTAGAGGCTAACTTAAATGTCAAGTTTACATTAAATGCAACAAAATATACAATGCTCAGGAATGTTGCAATTTTCTGAACCAAGACCAACAAGTCAACCGGAAAATGTTTATGAACGAAGACTGCAAAAATTACAATCATTAAATTACACGACATGCAAAACAAAAGTTCAAATCAACCGTGAACCCATTTGAGAAGCTGTGTATTATTTGAATTGCACAGGTCAAAGAAGGCGATAGAACCTTATACGAAAATTATTAATACAACTAATTTCGCCTGTAGTTTTATTTAGACGATTCAGATTATGCAGATTAAATATTGATATTTTATGTTCCTTTTAATATCGTAAACAGGCGTAAATATATCTCTGATTTTAGATAGTCTATTGTTTTATTATATTTTTTACTCGCTTATTTCCACGCATAGTTCTAAATTATTGAAGCGTATTTTTTCATCTCAGAGTGTGAGCCTACTCGTGAAAAGTAGGCCTATCTGTAAGAGTATATAATAGTCCTTTTGGGTCTTATAAAGGGGCCTATCAGAAGACTAGTTTCCCAGTGAGCCTTCCAGCAAGTCCACACAATAGGCCTTATCTAAAATTTTTGGTTACTCCAAATTAAGTTCTATATAATAACTTATAATAAAATGCAAGCTTCCTTTGTCTTTTATACAAAATTCATATTAACAGAATGATCAATCTCAAACCTTAGACATCAGAAAGGTCAAGTACCATGTCATCGTAACTACAAAAATGAGAGCAAAAAAGTATATCTAGACATGTTTTGCTGTTTTGTTTTTCTCAGACCATTACGTCATATCATACCTTTCCCTCTATGTAGTTGCTTCGAGTGAAAGAAAATGCTAATAATGTGATGGTCTGTCACTATAGTCCGTTTCCGAATGTTCCGAAATATGAAACGCAGCGTATTGATAATCTAATATCTATGTCCAAAACATAGGTTTATCGGTACATAGCCACATCGGGACTCCGATAGAAACACATATAAGCATCACAGAGTAGGCGTTTCGCGTGTGGAGGAAGCTGACGGTCACTGGGAGCAGCGTCGTGTAAGGCTCGCGCACCTTCCTCGCTCAGCCACGCACCCAACTCATCGAGACATACGATCTCTGGAATATTGTAGCCGTTTCGTTCACCTGTAATCACCAGAATTAATAAAGATATATTACGCCAAATGTATTCGTACTAATAGTAAAAACGGTATTCAAAACGATGGAACTTCAAATTGAAAGTCAAAACTACACTAGAAATTGTCAAAATGGCGTTCTCCTCGGGGTACTATGGCTTGATTAATTAACTCCTTAAAGCTTATTAACTATTCAATCAAAGAAAACCAAAACAATTGTAATAATTTGTCATTTTCATAACTAATTACCTGGATTTTTAAACGACTTCAAAAAAAAGGAGGAGGTTCCTCAATTCGATCATATATACAAGGTGAGATTTTAGTAACCGGCCAAAATTTTTCTATGTGTTAGGTACCACCAATAGACCTCATTACGTAAATAAAAAATATGGGTTACATTTTCATAATAAATTATTTTATCTACAGTGTTATTTTATAACGTTTGGTTGCCTTCTTAACGCCATAGTAAACGTACGCGCCCGAGGCCTTAGAACGGAATGGGGCGGCGGACATGAATGGTGACTAGAGTTATTGGTTTTTTCGGAAAAGTTTTGTGTAGTCATATCTCAATATTTTTCTATAGAACGATGCAAAAAGGTAACAAGACAGCTATCGGTTTTCTACCAAAGATCATTATATTAAAATTTGGCTGGTCATTAAAACCTCAGCCTGTATATATATACTTTTTTGTTTTTTTTTTTTCATGTGTCCGCGCATAACTTTGTCGTTTATGAACCGATTTGGATGATTTTTTTTTTTATTTGAAAGTTGGTGCATCCTGTGTGGTCCCATTTCAGTTTGGTCCAGTTCTGACAATGGCATCTATGAGAAAACTATATAAGTCTTAAATTTGCATTATAGCCGACAACATTTCGTTCTTCAGATGTTTGCATCTGCAAGTCATCATTTCAGACTGATTAGGAAAGCTATAGTACTCCTTAACGGTTAGGGGCTATGGATAATGCACTGCGACTTGTTGACAGTTTTCTCTAAACGGCGCTGTCTCATTTGAGTAGCGCGTTTAGAAGCAAAACTAAAATTTGAAAAACAAAATAAACTTTACAAAAAAAAAAATAATAATGTAAACTGACTTCAAAAACATAAACTAAAAAATTAAAAATAAAATTTTCACTTTAAAGGAGTATTAATAGGCGGCATGCAGTTAATGAAGTCAGTGCCAACTCAGACACTTTGAATGGGTACTTATCAGGTAATAACAATTACAAGAATGATATATTTATAACTACAACAAATTTAATGCTCCTTTCTTTGAAATGATAATTTTATTTTTAACTTTTTAGTTTATGTTTTTGACGTCGGTTTTCATTATTTTTTTTGTAAAGTTTATTTTCTAGATTTAATACCTTTCCTATCAGCCATGGAATCGAAGAAACACCAGGGGGCGTCGTGGCCATCGCCCGCTTTAACGAAAGCTACGTAGTGACTCGTCTCGATGCAGAGTACGGCGAATAGTTCCATGTAGACTCGTGGCACTGGGCAAGATTCCAGCACCGTGGCAAACTCTTCGCACACTTCTAGAGCCGTCGCCTGTATCAACAAAAATATTTTCTTTTTAAAATATGACTGTATTAATTTCCTTATACCTAGTCTAGCCATAAATATTGCTAGAAAAAAAAAAAAAATTTATTGCAAATAACATTTATTAATTTTACAGTATGTTAGTTTAATACATAAATAAAAAACAATTTAAAATATAAAAAGCTTATTCGAAGTGGCCTCCATTGGCTGCAATACAGTCCTTTAAACGTTGAGGCCAGCTATAAATAGAAGCATGCACTCTCTCCATGGGAAAATTCTTCACTGCCCATTGTATGGATTGTTTTAGGGACTCCAAATTATCATGGCGTTTAGAGCAAGCCGTACTCTCTAAAACTGACCATAAATTATAATCCAGCGGATTAAGATCGGGACTAGACGACGGCCAGTCTTTAGCTCTGATGAAGTCAGGAACGTTCGTTTCCAACCAAAACTGCGTGGACCGAGCTTTGTGACCCGGCGCCGAGTCTTGCTGGAAGGTTCATACTTGGTTATTGAACATGGTGTTGTTAAGGGGCTTAACTACCTTTTCAAGAATGGTATCTTGATACACTTGTGCCGATATTTTGATACCTTTTTCACAAATGGCTCAGTCACTCCTTCATAGCTAACACCCCACCAAAGTATCACTGATGTCGGATAATGCCCATGTTGCACTCTATCGACTAATTGGGAAGCTTCGTTAGAGCTTTGAGCATAAATATGGTCATTTTTTTGTTAAAATGTTGCTCAATTGTAAAAAATTTCTCATCCGTAAACAAAATTTTTCTGTGACCTCCTTTTGCGTACCGCTTCAGTAGTCGTTTCGATTTTACCTCCCTATTCTTTTTAAAATTATCAGTTAAGAAATGACCGGTGCGCTTCTTATAGGCTGCAAGTCCAAAGTCATCTTTTAAAATATGCGACATGGTTCTAGGTGCTATCTTCATCTCTCGAGATAACATCTTTTGCTTTAGGTCAGGATTTCTTCGAATTCTTTCCCTTACTGCTTTGATCACTTTTTTTGGACGAACACTACGTGGATGGCCAGATCTTTTTCTGTCACAAACAGAGAGGTCTCATTGTGCATGTGGAGAGTTTTAAAAATTGTATTTGGCTCCATACTTACTTTGTGTAATGCAATCACAGCAATTCGGTTGTCTTTATCACCCCACTCCATTTTAATATCGCAAAATATTGTACAATGTATTGGCGCCAAAATAAGAAAACACAATGAACAATCATATAAAAATGCCCGATTCCCCATTCAAATATAATATTTTTTTATTTTTGATTGTAACAGTATTAATGGCCATACTAGGTATATGTGTAGTAGAGCCCACTTTCTTCATATTTGATACTGTATTTCCATATTTTACCATATTTTTGGGTACATCAAATTGATACAGAACAATTAAAAAAAATGAATTGCAATATTTATTCCATTCCATCAGCCCTTTTTTATACCCCACTGCAGGGGCTTAGACCTCCCCTCAAGATGAGGAGGCTTGGAAGGAAGTTCGCGCGGGCCATTCATTAGCATTTCAAACATGATAGTACACTCTTGACTGTTAAACTTTTAATTTATCTGAAGTAATATAATATAAACCCAGGTAACAAAAATTTCCTAAAAGTCATTATTTGGCGTGTGCTGCGAAAACTATTGATGATAAATAAAATTATGTATAATTATAGTGTATAGTGAACCTATTCGCGACTCATTCACCATATTTGGTCAGATTTAAGGTCACAACCCATTTAATTAACAGAGGCAATTGATTGATATTGATTGACGACTAAATTGTTAAATCACAATAATCGTTTTTAGTTTAAATTAGTCAATCAAAACATGGGTAGAATCGAAAAATAATGACATTCATATCATCTTAATCTTTATTCAACTAAATTAATTTCATCAATCATTAAGGTTGATTAATGTATTTGTAAATTCCTCTTTTAATCATTCGAATCGGGCCTTTCGTTTAGAAGGTACGACGGGTATAAAAATTAGAATTGTTAGAGAAGTATTATTGTTTGTAGTAAAGTACTAGCAAGCCGGTGCAGATTGCTAGTATTAAGGACGTATGTACAAAAAGTGACAGCTCGAAAATAGGTTTTACTTGACAGCTTGCTTACTACTACACGCGCATCTCTGCACCAGGCAACACATACTTGGCGCTATACCAGAACTAATTAGTCTTGATCATAATTATTTTTATTTATTTAAAAATTAGTTTTCTTTTATGTCAGGTTTTTAATGTTGCTTTATTTTATATAATAACTAGCGATCCGCCCCGGTTTCGCACGGGTAGCAGAGCCATAATGTTTTTACGGTCGTAGTGTCGTATCAGCTTGTTGTGTCGAACATGTGGACTGGATTTCATTAGATTTAAATGTAACGCAAGTTCGTCCAACTTGGATTATTTTTAATGTATTTTATTTCGAATTCTATAAATATATGAAAAAGTAAAGAATAAATACCTAAAAACAAACTAAAATATTTCTTTGTATACAACATTGATAACTTCAGCCTAACCACGTGTGTCGCGTCGTCCGGTATGGCTCCTAAGATATTGATTTAAATTGTAGAATACAAACGGCGATCATAATGTTCATGAAATGCTGAAGGTAAATATCGTATTTAATTTGATAAGGATTAATACCATATCCGTATAAATTGCTTTCCAATCGCTTCATCATATTACATCATAAAAATAGTATAGTAAGCTATCCATAAAAGATAGATATATGCCATCGTAAACTTTTCTTTAGTCCTATAAAAGAGACACAATTTCTCCATACATTATTTTGTTATATCTCAAAGGGATTAGGCAGCGTTTTCGATGAAAGTTCCCAACCGGCTTGATTTTTTTCCGACTTCTTCAACAATAATCGTCATATTTCAACAAATTTCCTTTTGAATCACTCTGTCCATTGATGTCAATAATATGCCAATCCGTACGGTACTTTTTGAGTTTGTCGCGTTCAGACAGACAGACAGACGCGGCGGGGGACTTTATTTTATAATATGTAGTGATAACAATAATACGTGGGACATCCCACACAGCGCTATCTAGTCCCAAACTAAGCAAAACTTGTGTTATGGGTGTGGGTTAAGATGTCTTTTAAAGTTCCATAAAAAAAAATTATTAGACAATACAATACTGTGCCACAGTTATCGTATGAGGAGTTTTGCAATACGAGTTCATTTTGTTTGTGATACGTGGCGATGGCAAAACCGAGGTCTCATTGAATGAGGTGATTTTTTGAATTGAATTTATAATTTTTTTTAACATATTACTTTTTTTCTTTTTTTAGTCTTAATATTTTTTAAACTACATTCCATCAAAATTTACAAACATAAAGGTGGAACTCACAATTACCTCTAAAACGATGAAATGATACAGACCGATACAAAGCTTTATGTCGGTGCGAACCTAACCACTGACGTTTTCCCCCGTAAACAAACTATCCTGGTGTATCATCAGTTCATGGTGAAAGTCATGGTTAACTATTAGAATCCAACCTATATACAAAGTTTGTATTCGTGCTATTAACCGTTGAGGAGTATCCTCGATCCTCGGAAATAATCCTGGCTGCAGCATCAGGTTATGTTTATCCATTTTAGTGTATTGTCATCGAAGTTACATACGTATTTTGAATTTCAGCCCAATATCTTCAGTAGAAGTGGGTGGTAATCGCGTTTAAAGATTCCATTACATACAAACAAACATACAGGTGTAACTTATAAAAGCATATTAAAATAAAATGAGCAGCGACTTTTTTTTGTGATTTTTTTGTTTTTTTTTAAAATATATTTTATCTTAAATTTACTTACCTACTTCGCTGTTGCCCCATTTAGGAATTTCTAAATTAGTTGTTACCATTGACAACGCTTTAAAATTCCAAATTTTGGTCATTAATAACATAACTTTCAGCGAGCAAGTTTGGACCCAAGCCTCTTTACCAATGAGGTACGGCGGCTTGGGAACCCGCAAAATTTTAAGTGTCTTTACCGGCTTTTCTATCTTCGATCCACAGTACTTCTGACCTCGCTGACAAAATTCTTGAAGCCCTTGTGGCAATAAACTGCAAGATAGCGTATTTGGATGAAGCTACAAATACCTGGCTAGCTGGACCGAGTCTAAATTTATCGCCCACGCCTAACATTCATAGGGCTTGCACCGCATCCTTGGCTACCCTTAATTCATTAATAGAAGCTGCTAATGGTAGACAGCGCCAAATTACTGGCAGTGTCTAGGCCTCGGCCAGACTCTGATCACTGATTTCATTCCTACCCGTTCCCCAAAACAGGCACTTTTATGGACCCTAACACCCTGCACGTAGCGGTCGGCCTTCGACTCGGGGTTAAGATCTGTACAGATCATCGCTGTATTTTTTGCGGAGTTGCTGTTGGATGGCCTTGGCCACCATGGACTTGCCTGCTTTTCCGGCGCTGGCCGCCTCTCCCGCTACGCCACACTTAACGACATACTGAAAAGAGCTCTCGTCAGTGCCAATGTCCCGGCGCCACTCGAGCCACGTATCATTCGAGACGATGGAAAACGGCCTGATGGCATGTCATTAATACCCTGGGGAACGGGCCGTGCGCTGGTGTGGGACGTTATCTGTGTCGCCACACTAGCTATTTCTCAGCAACCGCTAGGAAAGCCAGTGCGGCGGCGGCGGCGGAGGCTCGTGAGTGTCAGAAAGTGGGTAAATACAGTTGTCTTGGCTCTTCATATGACTTCGTTGCATTTGGCTCTCGAGCCATGGGGCAAGAGCACATGAGCTCTTCGCCGAACCCAGCAGAGATTAAGTTAGGCAATGGGTGACCCTCGCGCAGACAGTTTTCTTGCAAAAAGAATTTCCATTGTCATTCAGCGCAAAAATGCCATCTGCGTAGTGGGTACCATTCCACGAGGACCCCACTTTTTACATATGTTTTAATTAAATATTTATATCATTAAAAATTGATTAGTCGTTAATGTATATATACATATACTGTATAATTGTATATACAGTGTCAGATTTTTATTTTATGTCTAATTGCTAAGCTATCTGCTTGGTAACAAAAATAATTAAAACTAATTTAATTCATAAAACAATATTATAAATTTATTTACAGTTAAGTCTCAAGATTGATTGGGTTCAACTTTAGCATACGTACGTATTCCATACGTATTCAGATTGAAAAGAAAAAAGTGATACACCCGACCTTTCGCTAGCGCTGCTCACAGCGAACTGAAACACGATATCGTTTTCGCTTGTCAATGAACTGTCAGCTCATACAAAATAGTATGGCGAAATTTTGATGAAATTGCATATTATTGATAATTTTTTTCTGC
Source organism: Luffia ferchaultella (assembly GCA_949709985.1). NCBI lineage: Eukaryota > Metazoa > Arthropoda > Insecta > Lepidoptera > Psychidae > Luffia > Luffia ferchaultella. Next base: position 8,038,520 of record OX453241.1, read on the forward strand.
CACTTTTACGTTTATTATCAAAATTTCCTCTAACAGAAAGAAGGAATGAAGTATTAACAATATTTAAATGATTTTTTAATCTCAAAAAAACTTGTGATGATGGTGTAATATGTACCGAAAAATGTTCATTTTCCGAGATTTCGGCAAAAGTGGGTTACAAAATAATGTTTTTTCATTGTGAAAGAGTGAAAAATATGCAAATGTTTTCTGACACGATTGTAAATTAAGAACTATTCTTTATTTCAGCATCAGGTATATAACGATATACCTTTCCAAACTTCCTAAAAATGTACCTAAACATGCCGTTATTTTGTATATGCCCCCTTAAATACAGAGGGTCTATTTGAAATCAGGAATTTATTGACAATATATGGCCAGGATCAAGTCTGATTATACATCAATTATAACATAATTAAAAATATGTATATATAATTTCATCTAAAAACATGGTGTAGCTTTAACACAATATGTTAGCACACAAAGAATTTGCAAATATTGAAAATAAAAACACAGTTCAATACATTTATTCACAGGAATACAGTAAACTGGTTCATGAAATCACAGCCACTGACACGAAAGAAGAATATCTTTGTTTTGTTCATCAAAAATTATTTTTCATTGGAAATCGCAATTTCTCATAAAAGTACAAATTTACTAGAAGCCCTCTTCTGCGCTTACCGTCTAACCAATCATACTCCAGCTAGCTGGTGCAAGATGGTGGTTTCAGTCCACGAGGTTCCCGAGCGACGGTTTTCACTCCCCCCCCCTAGAAATCCCCGCGCGCCGGTCTTCACCCCCGCGAAATCGCCTTTGCTATTTTTGATACTATGAAGTGACATTTATGACTCTATTAAAACCAAACGCTGCTGTCAATTGTATTTACTCAATGGAATTTCTAAAAGGAACAATTAATATCTTGATAATTCAGTAACCATGGGATTTTTGCTATTATTTTTATTTTACTTCTCTGTATTGAGAGGTACCTGAATAAACTAGATGTATTGATTCACAAGAAACACGTGTGTAAAAATTAGGATCATCACTATTTTTTAAAAATTAATTTGAGATTTGTCAAAAACCACTTTTTGCTAGAAAGCATTGTATTTTTCTCTAACTATTGTAATTCAACCAACGCGAGCTTTTCCCTGCGGGTGAAATGAGATCAGCGCGATGAACTTATGGTCCAAAATACTTAATGTTGAGGAATGCTGTACACCAGCAATAGAACCTTGAAAATCAATGAAATTTATATACGTTTTTAATGTAAATATACAAGAATGTGAACGGATGAGCATCAACTATAGTTTCGGTATCCACAGATAAATCGCAGATACCGTATCCGCGGATATAGGGGCTTTGCTGTATATAGTGATAGTGTAGTGATAGAAAACAACAAACCACTATAGTAAAGTATGAGCAACCAATCTGTGCGGCTCTGAAACACGATGCGCATGTCTGTCGCGTCAATTCACTGAGGTAGCGCTTCTATATATTTCAGAAGCGCGCAAATCGGTTGCTTGTATTGTACATTTGGGTGGTACTGATAAAGAAATATAAATTAAGAAAGAAAGCAAAATATATGATGTAGAATTCAGTGTGCCACTATAGTTCAAAAGGTTGACTAAATTAGTTAGTTGGGCAATCCCATTGGCTATTTTCAGGGTTTCTGCGTCATACCATTTTTAAACTAGTATTTGGCCTCACTTTATCGTCACGATCTTCTAAAACAATATATCATCCCATAAAATTGCTAATAGTCAAGCCAAGCTAAGAGTTTCGCAATTTTCAACTTCATTACGGGCAACATGTAGGGCCGCGGTTGCTCACCCCTCGCGTAAAATAGAGTGAAGTTCACGTTTATCCTGTCCATTACCAATTTTGGGTGATATGTCACCTTATGTTGCGGCCGAGACGCATGGGCAACTCTCAGACAGGAGTTACAAAAAGCCGTGCTCTCGAGGCCGGCGCCGCAGCGGCCTGCACACGCGGCGCACTCCCATCGCGCGAGCCCGCCGCATACTGTGCACTGTCGCGGCACTGGACAAGTGTCATTTTTAATTACAATGTTAATCAGATTAAATAAAATGTACAGTAAAACTTTAACAGTGAATGAGCAAAAGACAATATATTAGCTTACCACCAATGATTGAGAAATAATGAGTATGTGATATTTATTTAAAAAAATCTAAAATAGACAGTATTTACTTACAACTTTCTATGAGATCTGTAACGTCAAGCAGCGGTGAGGGTAAGAGACGTGGGTACAGCTTGTATTGTTTGCCAAACCTAGGCATCTGAATTATTAAAGCAGCTGGTACCTGCAATTAGATTAAAATAATAAAACCAAATACATTTTGAACCAGCTTTTGTCATTTACTAATAAGAAATAACATCAAGAAAGGGAATAATAATTTCTATACCTCACTTAATTTGACACCAGATGTGGCAAAAGATTGTTCCAAAAGCTGTTGCACACTTGGCAGTGACGCATGTTCGTCCTTTTCAACAAAAAGTTGATAACAGTATGATTCTTGCCCTGAAGACAGTTTCAGGAAAGGCTCAGCGCGCAACAGTTGTGCCACTAAACCGTTTAGGAATTCTTCTGGATCCTGTATCAAAGAGCGTAAAAAACTTGAATCAACCATGTGATTTTCCTTCTTTTTAATAGTCTTGATAAAACTATGATAACGTGAATTAAAAAAAGTGCTGCAACCTGTTTTCTTGGACTTATAATTCACCACATATGCTTAAAACACATAAATGTAATTTCATTACTTATTTAGTAATGAAATTACTTGTGCCTAGTTTAATATGAGAGATCAATGGCAAATCTCTCTCTCTCCTACCTTTATCCCACTCTAGGCGGGGTCGGCTCAACATGTTTTTTTCTTCCACTCCTCTCTGTCACTCGTCAGTTCATCACTCCTTTCGCTATCATATCCTCCTTCACACAATCTATCCATCTCTTCCTCGGTCTTCCCTTCCTTCTATGTCCTTCCACATTCATACTTAACATTCTTCTGCCTACATACTCGTCATCCCTGTGCATAACATAACCATACCATCCAAGCCTATTACTCTGCAGTCTCTCTGTCACTGGCGCTACTTTCAAAGCTCCCCTGATATACTCATTTCTTATGTTATCCTTCCTTGTCACACCAAACATCCATGTTAACATTCGCATCTCTGTCACATGCACCTTTCTTTCATCTATCTTCTTCATAGCCAAATGTGCAGTGAATTTTTGTTATGACATTGTTAACTTAAAAATATTGTGTATGTAAGGTTTACGTAAACATTATGGGTATAAAAGTTATTTTCTATATCTAGTTTTGTTCAAGTCAAGCTTTAACTTTTTTTACAATGTAATGTTTAGTGAAGCCCTAAGCAAAGGAACTTCAACTCGTGAAATTCCTTTTATTTTTTTTCCTAATATATATCTTAATAAATATCCTATATGGTAATTAAACAAAATGAAAATAGTACTTTTTCTTCACAAGTGAGGCCAGGCACGTCAGATAGTCGCTCAAGCAGAGTGCGAAGTTTCATGACGCGATCGGCGCGTACATAACCGTGTCGCCGTAGAGGATTCACTATTTCTTCGCGTAGGACGCGCTGCACTTCCGTATAATGTGGTGAGTCCTTAACCATAAAAAACAGTTTTAATTTTGTCACAATATTTAAATTATCATATCAAAATCTTGAAAAAAAAAACTATAAAAGCTTTTTCAATTTTGCAATATTTTAATTTACCTCAGGTTCTTGAGGCCGATAAAGCAAAGCGTCAAAGACGCTAGTGAAAGTGAACATAGCGAAGAGTGTAGCGTCCAAGTAACACGAATTGTGATGACCCTGGATGCCGCGATTTTTTCCTGCTAACTCGCCAAGTGCGCTTAATGGCGCCACCACGCCCGTTACGACAGGGCAATCTGGCTATGAAAAGAGGTACAAATAGAATACATGTATTGGAAACTGCTATAAAATGATAACAATAATATGCCATATCTTGTTAATTTGGTCTCAAACTAAGATATCCTGCAGTTGTTGTTATAGTGTGAAGTTACAATTGGGACACTAATTCAAACAACGAGTACAACAAATAATCCTTACTTAATGCTGTACCAACCCAAGAACGGTATTTAAATGACACACAAACTTCAGCATACTCATAACATTATTCTAATGATTGAATAATAGCCGAAAGTATTCGTACCTCAATACTTGGTCAAATAAATATATAAAAATAAATTGACTGATTGTTAAGTCAAAAATTATAAAATTTTAGTTTTTTAATAAGTATTAAAAACAAACTTCATTTGGGAATTTTAGTTCTTGTTGAATAGTTTCATCTTCGTCATAAACCGAATGTCATACCTGTTCAAAGTGTTGTTCAGGCATATGGTGCGTATCGGGTGGCGGAGTGTCGCGGAACCGGGAGTCGCGGCGGCAAAGCGCCAAGGGCACGAAGAGTGCTCGGCCAGGTGCACACATAAACAATTGCTCGCCACCACGTACGCCGTCACCGAGCCCCGGCACGCTCTCCTCTAGTTCCACGCCAGCCATTACTGTCTCTGTGGAAACAATAGATTAATCAGTCATGCAAGAATGACTAATTTACGAACAGAGCTGTTGTTTCTAGAAATGTCAGGGATTTGCTTTCCATAAAATATTCGATCGTCTGTACACGACTGAATTAGATGTTAATGTCCATAAAACAACCCGGAAAATAACCATTAACACAGGATAGGATTCTTATTTAAAAGAGTATAGAATATTAGTACTTATTATGTTACTCCAAATAACTGAATATTCCTGGCTTGGAATATATATCAGGCCTATATCTGGATATGGATGAGAGAGACACGGGCTGATGATCAGGATGATGAATATCTGAGTGTTAAAATGCACCGGTGTATGTTTACAATCGCCAGTTTTGTTGGTGTAACATCGAAATATATTTCATATTTTTATTATATTAGGACATGTACCAGTGCATGTTTACACACACCAAGAACATTCCGTGTACATTGGAAACACCATTTCAGAAATGTGAACGTAAATACTTTCTAGTGTTTATTCGGAAAGAGTAATAATATGGCTAATGCTTAATTATTAATTTATTAACTAAAACTAAATGGTTGATTAGACTGGGAATACATATACTGAAAAACAAGCAACTCAAATGGACAGTAGCAGTAACATAATGATACCTGAGCATTAGCAAAAGAAGTATTAGTAGAAAAATAGACCTTGCAAAGACTACGTCAGGCGAATAGCTGGTGTAACATGGACTTGTCTGACCAAAAACAGAAAAATGTGGACACTTTTAGATAAGGCCTACAATTATTTATATTTCAGAATGAGCTGTAATATAGCAGGCAATCTAGTAATTTTATGAAGAATTTAATTAATGTAGGATTAAATTATTAGTAACAAAGGGCATTATAATAATAATTTTTGAGGGATTTTAAATTTGCAACATTACAACAAAAAATAAAGCCTGTGAAAATGACAGGTCAGTTCGAAATCATAAACGAAGGAGCTTATTGCACTAATGCCGACCGCTACTAGAGAAAATAATGTCTGATGTCTACAGAGACAAGTAACTGTAATCCAATTGCGAAATTGGCATCTATCTAATTTTTTCTTATGACTAAAAATGTCATCGTTGTTTCTTACATTCGCAAACCCTTTTGGCTACCAAAGTCAAATTATTATCTGGTGCAGAATCAAGTAGGCCACTGCCTTCTATAGTTACAAGCCATGCTATTAGATTTGGCAATGTCGCATTATCTGTCACTTGTAGGCCGACTTACTTCGTCAGCTGACAAGAAGTCATGATTTAATAATTGTAAATATGGGATTTAAATAACCAAATATGAAATTATAGATAGTATTTAGTAGAAAATATAAATAAGAGTAAATATTATATGATACTAGCACCTGCCGGCGACTTCATTTCTGTGTTATAAGTGGCTTTTGCGAATAGAATGAATGTGTATTATATCTCATTTTGGTTAGTGTTATTATGGTTTTGTGCATTTATCACAAGGCTACCCATACCTTCCAAGCTAGTTTAATTTTATAATGTTCTATGGGGATATAGGTTCCTTTGCCGTTTCTTCCTCTCCCTGGGTTCTACATAATAAATCTCGCTGTACTTACTGGTGGCTAGCATGCGGTTAAAAGGACCATGATAGGTATACATATAGTCACCCGGGATCCTCTAGACTCCATATCCTCAAACCTACTCGAAAAATGATCAAAATTTACTGTAATTTTCGCCCAAACGTTTCAAGATTGTGACTTGAAACGAAAAACGATTATATGGTGAAAATATCAACTTACTTTGCTAATTACGAATAAACACGATGCAACAAATAGTTTTTAACACTGACTTATTATTTTCAATTAATATCTATGTTTATATAATGTTTAAATGGAAGAAAACGCCAACTAATAGCCTGACTGATACCAAGACTTGGACTAAATGCAACATTGCCAAATTTCAATAGCATGGCTTGTAACTATAGAAGGCAGTGAGTAGGCTCATTTTGCAAAACACTACTTGATAGCATTTTTCTTGAGAAATATTTAAGTGTTATTTAAGTTTAGCTTTTTTAAATCTTGCCAAAATGGACGATTTTTTTAAATCATTTGCTAGATTAGTCCTGTCCTTTTTTTTACGATATGAAGTGTTAAAATTTGCTAATATGGATAACAAAGTAATCTTATAAGAGTTCTGTTTTTTTACCCAACGAAGTGCAGAATCCTAACAAATACTCATAACTTAAACATAACAAAAATAAATGATAAACAGATTTACCATCAGAGAGTCCAATCCATCGAACCACACCGTAATAATGTTGATCTACATCAGTGGCAACTTCAACTAATGAACCAACTCCAAGATCATCAACAAAATGTTGTGTTGGTGCTGCAGAGATGCGAGTACCTTGATGTTGGGGAGCTGCGCGAGGCGAGCCGAGAGACGGTGTGTCGTACAACTCATCTTGGATGTCCCCACTACACACATCTGAAAAAAATTATGGAACAACAAAATATAAAAATTTGAATAATAATTACAAAACAAATTAAAAATAGCTGGTCATATGCATCTTCCTTGTGCAAAGTTTATAAAGCATGGTTAGAAGATCCTTCAAAAAATTATCTGACCTCTCTTTTTGACCAAGATTCACATAATTTTAGTTTCATTATTATTAGTACCAGAATTTGGGATGCTAAATATTATTTTAATTAAATAACAATAAAACCAGTATTAATAAAATATAAAATAATAATAATAGAAAACACAAGCTGGCATGGAATGCCAAAGCCATAACAAGTAAAGAAGAGAAAAATACATACAACACATACTTGATTCAAAATCAAGAACACAAATTGGTATTTCATCTATAGGAAGTTCATATAAATATGTATATGCCATGTTAAATCGGATGCCGGCGTTGGCGCGTTAGATCGCACACCACACTCCACAACAAATGCTCTATAATTAGAAACTAGGAAATCTATATTTGCATGACCTGCTAGTTTGGTAGGGATGTGGTATGACAGAGCTTTTTTTATTTCGTTGGATTGTACGTTTGTTTTACATTTTATATTATGTTTAGCAATTCATAAGTTATACCAGTCTATTATTTATTTAATATTTCACAGGTAAATATTTTGTGAAAATGTATAATAACAGTTCTGAACCAAGAATAAAATATATGGCAAGTTTTTTATGTTCTTAATTGCTTATTACATAAAAGTATTTTGAGCATTTTATTAAAAAAATCAATTAAATCAATTATAATTAATATTGACTAATTTTCCAATTAATGTTTCTAAAAATACAGGACGAAAAGGCCTCTAAATTGCTATAGATTACTCATTAGGAAATTGGACAGGAAACTGTAAATTCTGGTCCCATTCACACTGAACATTGATTGTCCATTGAATAAAGAAAGTAAATCATTTTTGTTAAATGTTCATTTTAGGCCTCCAAATTGTGCAATCACATTAGTATTCTGCACAGGTTACCCTAGTTTCAGAACAGTAACACCCCCATCGAAAACATTCTTGTAAAAAATTGGCTAAATCTCACAATACTTTTAATATAAAAAGTTATGAGAACTCGAAAAGGACCAAGTTCCTGTTCTATAGTTATCTGATTTAATTTTATAAAAGACTTGTACTTTTGGACTTTGCAATCACCTGGCACTATGATACACTATGACGGGAAACTAATTTTGGATTTTTTAAAATAATTTACTTATTTATGCATGGCTAACAAGTAATCTCACAGTACAATATAATTATACTCATGCTTTGCGATAGCCAAATGAAAAGTACAAGTCTATTGACAGCCAAAGTGTTGCGATATTTGACAAATTTGTTATATGAATGTTTTCAATGGAGGGGAATCTCATTTCTTTTTGTGAGTGATTCTCCTTTTCTTAGTTTGTAACTATTTCGCAAATATAACTGATCAGCAACAAGCTGCTCGATTATAAATGTAATCATAGACGGGTTCCGCAATTATATCGTAATGATAGTATTTAATTTTTAATAATAACCCCCAATGCAAAGTTTTACAAGTTTAAATACAAGTGGATTTGTGTGTTTGTCTGTGGCATTGTAGATCCCAAAGATTAGTAGATTAGAGAGATTAGAAAGATTAGAAAATAGGGCTGAAATTTTGAAAATGGAACCGAAATCTAGAAAAGGGACTGAAATTTTGCAATGTTTCATTTTTTCCTTTTTTATAGGCTTAATACTAACTAAATTCAAAATTTGAAGTTTGTGTGTCTGTTATACCTTAGAATTTTGATGATCGGTGAACGAGTGTGTCAGCAATAAAATTAAAAAACTTCGACTGGCAATAGTTCGTAAATTATATAGGTAGGTATAAATAGTATGTAATTAGCGAATATATCTAGTTATAGTATGTCTTCATGGTCATTGAAAATTCAGGCTTCTAAAGTTACAGTGTAGTCAAAAGTGCCCCAAGTGCCTTCGAGGCTTGCCCTTGCACTGCCGTGTGCCCTCAGAGCCTCAGATATACGTACATGAGTTGTTTCTTTATCCTAACTGAGTACTTCTTACTCAGTAATAAATTAGTGGGTAAAGCTCAAAGTCCAAAGGTAGATTATTGATAGCTAGGCTATAGAGATTACTAAAAAAAACTGTTAACAAAATGTCCAATTTGGCAAACTTAAGACTGATTTAAAATAAATAATAATAATACGTGGAATGTCTCACACACGGGAATCTAGTCCTAAACTAGGCAGAGCCTGCAATATGGATATTAAACAACTGATATACATACTGTTGAATGGGAAATATGACTCGGAGTCGTCGTTACAACAACATTTAATACCTTTTATTATATCGTACGCCAACACACAGTACAGGGTGAAACAAGAAGAGCAATGGCTGTCAATGAAATCTGTACTGTGTGTTGGCGTACGATATAATAAAAGGTATTAAATGTTGTTGTAACGACGACTCCGAGTCATATTTCCCATTCAACAATACATATCTTTTTAAATACATAAATATCTAGATATTTTACACACAGCATGGATCAAGTAGCCATACTCATGCTTACAGACATTTGTCCCGGGCGAAAATCGAACGCGCGACGTTCGGGTTAACAATCGGCGTCTCCGAGCACTAGACCAATCGGTCAGTCAACACATATGTGCTACAGCAAAGTTATCGTACGAACTCAGTGCCTACACAAGTCCAATGTGTGGGTTTTAAATTAGTATAAAAATCAGATGAGTCAGAATTCAAAAGAAAAAAAATATTAGAAAAATATCAATAATTACATTTCCTTACGTACTAGAGACTCACAAAAACTTTCTTTCGATGCACTGTTGTAGGTCTTATGTAACGATTGTATAATGCACACTAAATTTGTAGTATTTTTTGGACTCATTTTTTTTCTCATTTTAGGCCAAAATAGTTCTCTTACTTTGAAATTAAATAATTCCTAAAATAAACAAAATTGACACGCGGGAGTTTTACTCTTGCATTTATAATCATAAGAACTGTCGATTTGTGTCCAAATAAGAGGGAGTAATTTTTTGGATGTAATTACAGACTGTGGATCATCTACACGCCATGTTGCATGTTTCGTAAAACGCTTTCTTCCTGAAATCGTAGACTCGCAGAGCACATGTTAGTAAAACAAGAAAAGAATTTAGTTCTAAATCTATTAAGTTTAGTAAATTCTCATGTTAACATCAAACTCACCTATAAGTATGCCAGTTTCCACTTTTTTAGTATCATGTACCATCTTTTGTTTTAGAGTGGAGCTACTAATTGGTTTATCGGCGTGAGGCCTACGACGTTCAGGTGCGAGGTGTGCCAGTAAGTTTACAGACTTGACCCGCTTTTGTTGTGGATCGCGCTGCATAGTGTGTCTATGAACACGCCTTGCCGTCCCATAGTCTGGAGACTGTGGTGCTCGAGGTGCTGGTGGCCAGCTGCCACCAATCAAGTTGTACAACTCAAGCTGCAAATTGAATGTTGGTTATTATATTACTTTAATTAAAAACAGCAATATCACAGAGCTAAGTGTTTAATAAAAATTTGCATTAAGTAATAAGTAATACCTATCGTATTATTATAATTATTACTTAATTACTGTTTAAAAACTGATTTTTCCAACGTGCAAGTCATTTTCACCATATTTATAAAATTTGTAAAGTACACCAAATTACTCATTAAACGTTAGTTATCTGTATAATGTTCTACTTTAACAGTAATTTATATATATAGGTACGTATATATAATGTATATTTTTAATCCACACAAACATAAACATAGGACAGATGAATGTAACTCAATTAAATTTTTAATTGGATGTTAATATTGTTAAACCATTGAAAAATAGCCACATACTTAATAGATGGGTTAATATATTCGGTTAGCACAGACCAGTCAACCTATAGACCACGCTTTAATAAACGTCAGTACGAAAACGAAATCGCCAAAAAGTGGCGGGGTGCGGGGAGAGGTCGGCTAGTTTTCATTGGCTCGTTCAAAATTGACAATTTAATGGCTTCCGACGTGCTTCCAACTGACGGCTCACTAGTGACGTAGTTATGTAGTGTCACTACATAGCCTTGGCGAATGCTACTCCCTGTCAAAGCGTGGTCTATAAGGTTGACTTGTCTGTGTCGGTTAGTAATTAATAATATTGTTAAAAAGTATAAAAAAATGTGTCAAATACACAATATTTGTTTATTTCAGAAGATATTAAAGAAGTGCTATACAGTATTAGTGACTTGGAATGGAATTTTATGAATGGAAACCTTTGTGTTTGTGCTTCTAGATGTATAGTCAGGTTGACTTCGGATATCCTGTCCATCATTGCACATATTGACAGGCACAAAGCGACGGATAGCTGAGAGCTGTATTTACAATGGCATTTAATACAGTGAGTTTTAGTATTTTCTAGTATTTATTGTAAAATAAGCTTAATTTAAATTATGCATGGCTAAATTGAAAAAATATATTTTACTATGTGTTATTTGTACAAAAATTTAATTAAGATTGTGCAACATGTCAGACCATACAGGTCTGAGTTATTATCATAATTACCGCCTGTTCCATGTATCCACACCAAGTCATCCATACTGGTATGGATATATGGAAATTATACATCCGTTTATCGACCACGAGTTAATGTACCATGATTAAAATCAATATCCATTATAATAAAATTTATATTTATCAAGATAATATCATAATATATCATGAAACTAAAAACAAGATCATGTGTACTTATCACTATAACGACAAATAAGAAACTCATATTAATACCAATCAAGGAAGTTTTAGCTTAATACTGCAAAATCACGCTTAAATTTTATTCACATAACTAGCGAATATCCAGAGTAAGTACTATTTACAAATGACATATCCAATTAAACAATTGCAATATAAATAATAGTACCTACCTACGAGTATGCAAAACATCAGCCAGTAACTTACTTGCATACAGTTTCCTTATTAAATAAGGAATTATAAATTTTATCATAATGACAAAACACTTTAATTAATCGTTTTCAACTTCATTATACTTGGGTAAATTTTGACAGTAGGGATATATGGAAAAGTATTCCTGTTAGTATGTATAAGTGGAAAAATATTCCATTTTACCATACTGGTATGGACAATCTGGTATGGATACATGAAACAGGCGCTAATTACAATATCACTACATATTATAAAACAAAGTCCCTCCACCGCATCTATCTGCCTGTCTGAATGTGATAAACTCAAAAACTACTGAACAGATTTTCACATGGTTGTCACCAATGGACAGATTAATTAAAGAGAAACGTGCATGTGTATAATTCATTAACGTTTTGTGTAAATTCCTTGAAATATGAAGATGATTGTTGAAGATGTTGGAAGAAATCAAGTCAACAGGAAGCTTTCATCGAAAACACTGCCTGCATATCTCAAAGGGATTACCCTTAGAGATATGCAAAACAATGTATTTAGGTGTTGTTCCTTTTTTATAGGTCTAAAAGAAGTCCATGATGGCATAAGTTTATCTTTTAAGGTGTCCCTGTATGGACGCCACAACTCCAACGCACACATAGTCTGCATGCATGCGAGCTCTTCCGTACGATTTTGCGAAAGAGCTAGGCTACAGAAAAAACAGTCGGATACGGCCCGCTCAGCAATGTGTGCCAAGCCATCCTTCCTCCCGCACCCACGCCGCACCGCAGCAATTTTTAGTAGGTTGCGACAGACCGAGATTCAGACGGGAAATCGAGCGACCGCGATGTCCGCAACTTGATCCAGCTCTAGTGTGTTTTTGACTATACATAAGCCAATCAAAACTTAAAAAAATCATGTATGCGATTTTGTTTTGAAAAAACATTTTTATTTCATTCTTATTTGACTAGATTAGAACTGTCCAAATCTTGGGTAAAATGGAGGTAAATATTTATTACGCTTTTTGGGGGTTGATAACTAAGATGTCGGTTTAATATGTTCACTTCACCCCCCTCTCTCTTATTATTAATACTCTTAGGGTGGTAGTTTTGGAAAGCCGACCCGGACTTCGTTTTATAATATGTAGTGATAGTGATTTGTACCTATATCTAATGAGATCAGGTGAAATAATGGACAGAATAAAAATATAAAAAAAAACTAGCCAATTGCATGTCACATACACTCACATCATTAATGAACATAGATCAACTTAGGCCCGCCGCTCATTGTGACTTTTTGTTACCAAATCGAGCGCTAAGTTATATGGGAGTGCGCCTCCTGTGGTGACATGCGCTGACTGACCCCTAGGACCCTCACACTAGGTGACGTGACCGTCACCCACAAACAACTGTCATCCGACCTGTATATTTATACAGAAGTGCGCTTACTGGGCAACTCTTTGACACTCGGCTGGCAAATGTGCATGGAATGTGTGCAAAATGGTTGATCCTAGTTCTTGCTGATCTGGATACTACATTTTTTTTTGCGGTATTCAAAGTTTACTTATTTATTTATGTGAAGGAAAACAATAGCTTTACCAACAAAATACAAATATAAATCATAATCGAGAAAAGCCAATAATTGTTTTCACAGATAGAATCAAATATCTAAAGTCAGAATAAAAACAAACAAGAGTTTCAAAATTAAATAAACTATGGATTACAAAAGAAATATATGAAAATCATTGAGTAAGTCATGAACAGACATATAGTAAACCACATAAAACACTTCAGTCTGTTTCCCCATTCATTACATACATTGTATGAACTCCAGCACAGGTCATTAAAACCCAAACACAGCTATGCCCCCCAGTAGATGAGGAAAGACATTGGGGTCAAATAAATCAATATTAGGTGAAAAATTATTATAAAAAGTGACAATATTACAATTACACCATACTCATTTGATAAGACAGCCTGATAAACAAGTTCATTTTGGTTTTTAGACCACAAACATTTTGGAGAACAAATCTCATTACAGAAGTCATTTGATTATTTTTGCATTAACAAGTTTAATGGGGTGCAACCGTTAATGCAGTTTGTATGAAAATTTGCAAAAAGAGACCTACTGAATCTTCTTAATGTTCCATGTCAAACTCGGAACCTTTATTTCATCTTGAAAGTTGGAATAATATAGATAGCAAAATAAAACAAGTCAATACAGGTAATATATTACATCAAAATGTTTTGTTGACATACAAAAATAATAAAGAACATTATAGGATACTGATTTTAGAGCACAGTGTAAAATTTTCCTTTAAACTTTTGGTGTATACCTCAGCGAGTGTGTATTTCAAAAAGCACAAATTATAGCAACCTGTACAAAATATTTTTGAAGAATGCGGGCATTTTGTTCATGTTTTGTTGCTCAGCCAGTGACAGTGACTGTTACAAGTAGTGTTGATTCAATACTTATGGGTACTCGCTAGGTATCAATACTTTTTATATTGCTTTTGAAATATTGGTTTTGAAAAACTTTGTGAAACACTTACCTAACATGTCTTTCAGTTTCTAATTCAAAATAAAGAGAATATTCATTAATATTGTCTTATAATTCTGTATAATATATGTATAGTATATTTTATTTCAATTTTTTATCTAACTAAATACCTAAAGATTAAAATAAGGTAACATATAAGTACTCATACCATATGCATTGTTGAAATAGTATTCTATACTATTTCAACAATGTATATATATATTGAATAGAGTACTTTATTAGGTATCGATAAATTCATTCAATACCAAGTATAGTTCTAATCAAACTTTATGGCGGATCGGAATACAACGCTAGAGGCATGCTTGCGTAGGTTCAGTCATATGCCCCTCGCTCCACTGCGTCCCGCTACACCTAAAACTGGTTACTGCGACGCGACTTGTGCCTATGTTTACATCCGCCATAAAGGCTTATTGGAACTATACTAGTATCGTGGATAAGGTGGTATCAAACCAACACTAGTTACAAGTGGGCGCATCATAGGTGACAATAGGTGACAGAGACAAAAAGTCACAATGAATGAGCAGTAGCACTTAGAGTTCTGTAGCATGTACGTTACGAACCTTTATTGCATTGTCACAGATCTAATATCACACATGACGGGATGCTTGAAAAAAACATTTCAATCGTTAGTTCAATGTATGGAGAGCCACACCTAAATAATTTAGTTTTCATAATTTCTCTACAGCATTGTATGGCGGTGTCAATATTAAAAGAAAAGTGGCAGAGATACATCTGATTGGACGCGTTTGACATACGGACAGGACGAAATTATAAGGGTTACATTTCTCCCATTTGGCTAAGAAACCCTAAAAAGGTGAAAATCTTCAAGGTGGGTGCCTAACTGCCTACTATAGGTACAAAATTACAAAGTCAGGTTTTGAATTTTCAGTCTTGCAATTAAACACCTGGATCAGTATGCACTTAAGCATCTACTTACAATTTTGCATAAACTTACCTTGAAACCATTTCACATTATTTTATCTAAACCAATTCTATATTTTTGCATGATAATATTTGAATAAATTTAATTGATTGTTACTTTGCGCTGAAAAACTACACCTGTGAATTAAACAGTATTTGCTTGCTGCATTCCCATAATTTTATTGAATGAAAATACAAAAATACAACACAATACAACTTAGATTCGTCTTGTCCACAGAATTTATAGGCACAGACTATATAGGTTTATAGGGTAGTTAGTCTTGTCATTGTCATTCGGCAAAAACATAGAGCAAAAATATCAAATTCTAACAAATTATAGAATAAAGTAATATGATTTGTTTGGGTTGAGGGCTCAAAACAATTATTAAAGTTATAGAAAGAATGTAAATTTTACATATGTTCAACTTGTTTTAACATGTAGAATAAAACATTAGAAAGAAAAAGTTAGCTGATATAAAATCATTGCTGTTAAAAATCAGAACGTAGCCCCCAAATTCATTTCAACTTTTTTAAATGATTGAGGTAAATTCATATAATTTGATGCAAACGTTCGTCTGACCAGTCATTGAAAAAAGGGTACAAGCAGGTTGAAGCAAACCGCATATATATACTTACATCTTTTTCACTCACACTAAAATTCTACACATGGAAAACATGTGAAAAATGAAACAAATATATGTAAATACAAGAATACCTTTTATGACTTTAGGTAATTGTTCTGGGCTGGTCACGATCAACGATCAACGCTATGGATCAACGTTACTCCCCTCCCTCCCTTAACGCATGTCAAAAACTGTCAAAAACTTTGGTCTATTTTTCAGAAATATATTTTTTGGTAAATTGGTACAGAAACGCCTGGCTTTATTTAAGAACAAGAATTCTTTCTTTACGGGTTTAGTGCGTGCATGTTTTGTTGTGTTGTGATAGATAAATAGAGTATGTAGACACAAAATTGATAAGAGTGATAAAAGTGCAGGTGGGTGCAGGTGCTCGCAAATACATATTTACAAAATTTAATCGAATTTTAGGACAATTTAGGAGCAAAGAGCTATTATTATTTAATTTGTGAAGAGCAGAGTTTGATTCGGTACTATGTTTGCGAATTATTTGTACCATGTTTTGAAGTGTTTATTTGTTTAATTAGTACTGTTAGTAATTAATAACCATCATGTAATCATCATGGTTTTTTATTGAAAACTCGCCAATTGTCAAAGATTAGCTAGTGTAGAGAGTAGGTAGAGGAGGACCACTGTGGTGGAGGACCATTTCATTGTGGTGGAGGAATATTTCAATGTCAACTCCCGATAGATATTTTCGTATTAATATGTATACCAAGTAGGTACCTATACTTTCAGTTTTTTCAGCCAGTTCCGATTCACTACAGGATGATACGACAAGGCAGTATTGATGACATAAACGCCCAACAATATTTAAAAATATCTAACTATGAAGATACTGTGAGACAACTTGATATTTATTATGCTATAGGTTGGTATTTTTAATTGTTTTAAAATACTGTCAGGCTGTCACTAATTTCCATAAATATATTTTTTTTAGTTAAACGTCAACTGCTCCGATATCAAAGTCCTATAACAGGATTATTTCCAGTTCTTTCGTCAGATTTACTTATTGGTAGTGTTAGAGACAGCATATATTGTGCAGCAGCTGTTTGGGGTCTATACCAAGCGTACAGGTGACATATTTTACCTACACAATATATTTTAAGCTTTTAAGTGTTGCAACTGCCTTTATTTCAGAATAAACTTGTTTTAGACGAATTGATGATGATCGTGGAAAATCCTATGAATTAGGCCAAAGCACAGTGAAATGCATGAGAGGGATTCTAGAATGTTGGGTAAAGCAAGCTGCACGTGTTGAAGCATTCAAGACAAGACAAAGTGCAGGTCATGCACTCCATATCAAATTTCACCTTATTACTGGAGAACCAGTTCTATCTGACGAACAGTACCACCACCTTCAAATAGATGCAATTTCTTTGTATTTAATATTTCTTGTACAGATGATAACGTCGGGCCTACAAATAATTTATACACAGGTAAACAAAGTTTTGCATACCTACCGAAAATGGTTTAATATTTTTCAGTCATCCTTATAAAGTGTGTTCACTTAATAATACTTATAAAAACGATTTTTAAAATCAGGTAATTAATAATGAAATTATGAATGTTTTATGAGAGACCATTAACTACCTATGTTATAAAAGAGTATGGTCATTAACTACACATAAATCTTCTTTTTATATGAGAGCAAAAACCTTTGATGACCATAGATATAATAAAAACTCCAGATTCCCTGTCACTGAACATCTAATGAAACACTCCAGTGGCAGCTGCATAAGCATTTGTGTGTGGAAGTATTGCGATATGAAGAAATTCTTTTTTTGAACAAAATTAAACCTATACCTACCTAATATTTAGGCAGCTGTTACAGCCTTTGAAACTATTACTTTATTAGAATAAAAGAGAGGATCTTGTTTTCCTAATCCAGAAGTACAAAAGGAAGATCAACATAAAAATTTAATTTTTAAATTAAAGTCGGAAAAAAATCAACTGGGAGCTTTCATTGAAAACGCTGCCTAATTCGTTAGAGATATAACAAAATAATGTATGGAGGAATTGTGTCTCTTTTATAGTACTAAAGAAAAGTCCGCGAAAGCATATGTCTATCTTTTATGGATAGCTTACTACAGTATGGCCTCGCTAGTCCGAACCCCCGCTTATTCGGTGATCGCGGTAATCCGGACGGACGGTGCGGGCGGAACGGCGTCGGAGGCGTTTTCGCTACTGTATAAACTTCAATTTTTTTAACCTCACGTCAAAGGCTTAGACTTCTTACATGTCCGTTTTTCATTAGTGTATCTTGTCTGTCTCGTATATGTATCTTTCAATAATTAAAATATGTAAATAAGTTCATATACATAAATATTTAAATCTTTCATTTATTCAAGTTTTATAGCTATTAAAATTTTTACAGATGATAATCCGGACACCTCGATAATCCGCCAAGGGTCTGTTTTTTGCCTTTCCGGATTAGCGAGGCCCTACTGTATAACTATTTTTATGTTTAAAAAAATGGTGTCATATGATGGGGTAATTGGAAAGCAATTTATACGATACAGTATTAATCCTTATCAAATTAAATACGTTATTTACCTTCAGCATTTCATGCACTTTATGATTGTCCTTTACCTTATACAATTTAAATTAATATCTTAGGAACTGTCGCGAAATATAAATTTCGCACGACAATTAAGCAGCTGGGCACCGCGCGCCGCGCCCGGCCGGCCATACCGGACGACGCGACAGGCGTGGTTAGGATGAAGCTGTCGATGTTGTATACAAATATTATTATTATTTCTTGAATATTTATAGAATTGAAAATAAGATACATTAAAAATACTCCAAGTAGGATGAACTTATGTTACATTTAAATCTAACTAAATCTAATCCACATGTTCGACGCAACAAGCTGATACGACACTACGGCAGTAAAAACATTAGACTTATATGCTTAGCTGCCCGTACGAAGCCGAGGGTCGCTAGTACTACATAAAAAACATTCAGCGACATCTGTTCAAACTTTGTGAAAACTCGCAATAAGTCTCTATTAAATACAAACTCGACTAATCGATTATTCGAGAAACAATTTTTGTTTTGAGCCTTTGAGAAAAATTCTAGGATTTCTATTTACGCCAATCGGGACGAAGCAAAATTCTTTTATAAATATGCAAACCACCTAATTTTAATCACAAGTGTATTGGAAAACGCCCTGCGGAAATGCTCATACTCAGTAAGCAGGCTATTATAGTCATCGGTTTATAATAAGCACTGGGCTTGGCCTTGTGCCTATAAACACTTTGAGTATAATATCCAGCTTACCATACTTGCATCATAATGTACTATTACATTACTGAAAGTGATTCTTAAACTACTTGTATCATACCTTTCAAATGTTTAATATTTAATTGCAGGATGAAGTGGCATTTGTACAAAATCTAGTGTATTATGTAGAACGAGCATATAGAACACCAGACTATGGCATGTGGGAACGGGGTTCCAAATACAATGATGGCAAACCAGAAATACATGCATCTTCCATAGGTTGTGTAATTATTAAATTTTTTTTTGGAGGTTCTAATTTAACAAATAATGAGGATTCGTTATGAATTTAGTTAAGAATATATATTTATACAGCTAAGGAATCCATATAATACAGTGTAAAAATTTTTCTTCTACTACATATGTTATGACCAAATTACTAAAGAATTTCACTGACTGTCCGGTGCGGTTTCTATGATGTCACAAAAACCAATCGCGTTCAACTCGCGCTACGGTTTAGATCTCTCTAATGCGCAGTATTTTCTAGACCCCTAAACATATTTGAAATTTAACTAAAGAAAATGAGTAAAAAATTACAAGACGGTTTTCAGCAGGGTAAACATAATGACCCTCCAAAACTAGATTCATTCATGGTGTTTGATTACTTGAATAATAATTTAAAATACACCAGCTCCGAGTTAAAAGGTTGGAAACTGATAAGGTAAGTGTGTTATTACTATAAATACTCTGCAAACTCATTATTTACGACTAGGTTGAGCAATGAGGAAACGACGACCGCTTGGCCTAGTGGGTAGCGACCCTGCCTACGAAGCTGGAGGTCCCGGGTTCAAACCCCAGGTCAGATCAGTATTCGTATAATGAATATTGATATTGGTCTTGGTTGTTATATGTATGTGTTGTCTTCACTTGGTACCCAGAACACAAGCTAATGCTTAGTTTGTGGCCTAGACGTTGTGATGTATACATGATTATTATTATTATTAATGGGAAAGTTTGGTGTATCTTAAGTGTAATACCCAAGTACCCAACCAAAGTACCACATAGATAATAGTATATACCTAGGTACTTGGGTAAGTAAGTATTTTGTCATAAGTAGATTAGGTGTTTTCATGGTTTTTTCTATTTGTTTATTAGGTAGGTACTATTACTTGTCATAATATTACCTACCTACATAGTGAATTAAATACAAGTAGGAATTAACAGGCGAACGAATGAAAAAGTTAACAGTTTGTTTTTGTTGAATGAAATATGATAGAAGTGTGTGCATATAAAATTAACTTTTTTGTTCTTGTTGATTTTGAGTTGATAGGTGCTTTGTTTTACTTATAGGTACCTAAAGGTATTTTGTGTTCGAAAAGTTTGTTTTTGCCGAATGAAAAAGAAGTGTGTACGTATAAAATTAACTTTTTTGTTCTTCTTGGAATTGAGTTCAAAATATTTTGCGTTACTTATATGTACCTATAGGTAGTTTTCGAACAAAAATACTATACTGCCATACCCCAATAAATATTGGCTATATAAAATGTGTTATAAAATCCCAACAGGTGGACCGATTTTGATGATTTCATAAGTATATTGAAGAGAAAGCTTATTAGAACACTATGATGTTAGTTCTGAGTTGATTTGTCGACTTCGAAATAATCTTCATTACATTGAAATATTATTACATATTACTATATTCCATTGAAAGTATTACACTTTATTAGCACTATAAATAAAAACCGTTTTGAATTCTTGAATCTTTTTGCAAATCGTAACAAAGTTTTGGAAACAGTGTTCAAATCAGTTCAAATGTATTGGATATATCTAGGACAATCCAACTTGTGAACATAAATTAAATTGGCAGGTATGGCAAAAGCTGCACTAGAAGCTATAAATGGGTGCAATTTGTTTGGCGATAAGGGTGCTTCATGGAGTGTGGTGTATGTAGATATAGATGCACACAATCGCAACAGAAGCATTTTTGAGACTATGCTTCCTCGAGAATCCAGCTCTAAGGTATGCATATTTATTGTTTCTGCATTGCCAGTTGATTATTTAAAGGCACAAGAATGGTTATACAGTTCATTAGCTATGTTCTCTTAAATGTAGAAATTTAGTATGGGTATAAAATTTCAGAAAGTCGGTGATTTAAAGTAGAATAAATTAATTTGTGAGTAATTGTCATAGTTTATGGATAAAACAGGAATTTCACACGTCAAATTTATTATATGCTACTATTAAGTAAAATAAAGGCACATGTTGTGTGAATTCAATTTAGATCAGAGAAAACAACCAGTCAAGTGTATGTCGGGTCATGCATAGATAGGGTTTGATAGCTATGCTAAAAACAAAAACTCATCATGATATATAATAATGTATATGTCGTAGGCTGATTTGATAATTCGAATTTTCGCGATTACACAGAGGATATTGCAAAAAAAGCGGATAATTAGACAATAGTGAGTAGATTTCTCAACCTTACTGGAAAAAGATAGGATTTTTGCAAAAACACGAGTCCCTCTAGTAATACTGCGTAACGAAACGTTGGCTATTATGAAATAGAAATGCTAATTGGTCGGTCAGAGCACCCAAAACGAGACCTCTGATTGCTTGACGTTTTAAATGTCAACCATTCAGGCACATTGTTTTGTTTGTGTTTTTGAGAGCAATTCAGCAGTCTTTTGTTTTAAATATGGTTAAAAGTGTGCTTGGACTTGAAAAAAAGTAATATAAATCGATATTGTTCTTTCTAACCCTTTATAACTCAATGATCTAATTTTCAAAGCTCACAGAGTAAAACTAGGAACCAATCAAAGTAAGATTTGGTCAGTAAGCAAAAATCTAGCCAATCAGAGTTAAGGATATTCAATGTATTTTCAGTAAGATTTTGAAATGTTTTCACCATTGTCTATTTATCGGTGTTTTTGCAGTATCACTAGGATTTTCGCAAAAATTCGAATTATCAAATCTTCCTGCGACATATATAACTATGAATTGACGTGAATGGTTGTAACTTGTGAACTAGTTGACCCAATTCAGTCGTTTAAGAGTTAAACACCTGCAAATCCCTTAAAAACCATTTTAGAGCCAAATATTTTGTAAACAACACCTAATAGAGACAAACTTTCAAAGAAGCCTCTTCCAATTTAAAATAGCTATTTAAGGAGAGATCACTCAAGAGGGTAGTTAAAAATGTTTTTCATGTTTTAAATAACAATGTTGCAGTCCCAAATATGTATAACTATGGCAAACAGCTTTATCATATCACCTTTTCCGCTTAATAATTTCTATTTAGCTGAAAATCCATTGATTAAATTAAGGTAATCATACATTAGACACTACGGATAAAATTAAAAAATGGTTGTTAAGATATGTGTGTAAATTATTGTAAAATAATTCCGTTGTTTAGTACTGTCAAGCTGTAAATTTTGTGTACACAGTATCAATTAAATATTTTTGCAGGGTGTGGATGCAGCATTGCTCCCAACTATTTCATTTCCAGCATTTGCTACTCATGAGGAACACTTGGTGCAACTTACAAAGACGAATATTTTGAGACGTCTGCAAGGAAAGTATGGCTTTAAAAGGTTTAGCCGTGATGGTTATAAGACTGTGTTAGAGGATCCTAATAGAAGGTAAATATATCTGAACTTACAGTTGGTTTTGTATCTTGCTTAAAACTAAACCATTTCACAAAATAAATGTTATCTGCCGACTGGCATGCAAATAATGCTCGTTTATCCTAGGGAGTGAGTAATACTCAAGGTGTGCATTTGCAGTTAACTTCACTGTAGTCCACGCACTCTGTCAGTACCATCTATATTTTTTACAAGATGAGGATGAGGTTTGCAAATGGAGAGGAGTTTTCATGAATGAATGACCCAAATTCCCAAAAATTTCTATACCTTTTTTCCACCTATCTCTTTCTCGCTGATTATGAAGCTTTTGAACTACTTTGTGGGGTCTATAACAGGTCAGTTCTATTCATACCTACCTGTTGTTACTCTACGGGTTGGTACTCTGCCTATGAATTTGGGCAATATTTTCCTTAAACATGTATATAGAAATTTCTCCTTTTTAGTACCTTCAAGATTTGTGTCCATCTCCAAAAATTGAACTTTGGTGTATTTTTGCAGCAATTGATGGGTTTTGAACAAAAAATTTAACCGAATTTCTATCTATTTCATGAACGACATGAACCCTAGTATTTCACAAGCTTATAAAGTTTTAATGAACAAAACCGACTTTTTTATGTTTAGTAGATACTTTCACTGATATATACCGCAATACATTAAGCTTGTGCGCACAGTACTTCCGAGAATATTAGTGAAACAATGCTTAACAAGTGAACAAGCTGATCCAGTATCAAATAGAAATAAAACGTTGTATTATTAAATTAAATTGTAAGATGTTGACAGAATATTGCGCGGCGGCGTACGCTCGCAAACAGGCAGGGCAGGCGGCACTGAGATAGCCTTGCCTTCCTTACAAGAAGTATGTGACCGTCATCATCTTCTCCACTGGCTGGAACTTAACGACTTTCGCATCGTTTACGACATTCTCCCATTTTATGCCTATAATTACCACAAAAGTGGCAAGATCCTGATGATGGCAAATCAGCTGTACTAGGTCGCTTAGGGTCAGTTTCATCATTGTCGTTACCTTCATATCACCTTTTGGGTGAAACTTTACAAATATTTGCAATAGTTGTGCTCTCGTCGTAACGTTGTACGACGCTTAGAAGCTTAGATGCATAGAAGTTTAGATGTGATTAGTAGTATCCATGGCGTACGTTAGCAGACGAAGAAATAATTAAATATGGTGACACATGGTGAAATAAAACACGGATTTTTTTTTTTAGATCCTTACCATTATAATACTAAATAAAAATAGACAAGTGGCTTACGCAGCTGTTGCCATCCCCTTCGTTTCACCATTTACACCTTAATCTGACCCAACCTGAGTATAACTCATTAAATGCCAGTTTGAAATTTTTTATATACATATACATTTCTTGAAAAAATTTTAAGTAGCAGCTTATTTAAATTTTTCAAATTGGTCATGTTCATTTTAGATATTACCATGAAGGTGAATTAAAGGAATTTGAAGGTATAGAGTGTGAATGGCCTTTGTTTTATGTGATGATGATTATTGATGGTGTGTTCCGAACATTGCCTGAACAAGTGGAGGAATTTCAACGTCTTCTAAAAGCACGTATATACATGGATGAATTCGGAGGTCAGTATATGTTTTTTAGTTCTACCAGAAACAATTTCAATTATTGTGATGTAATTTTTCATGACTTATAATTAAAGTCATTTTGATCATTGAAGTAATTTTTCAAGACTTCTAAGTTATTTCATGGCTTATAATTAAAGCCATTTTGATCATTGAAGTAATTTTTCAAGACTTCTAAGTTATTTCATGGCTTATAATTAAAGCCGTTTTGATAATTGAATTTTTGCTATATATAAAGCTTTTGCTCTGTAGAGTAAACTTAAAACCTGTTGCTCACGTTTACTGTTCACATTTATTGTTTATTGTAAGACTTGTATTTTTTGCTATATTTTTATTTCTAGCGGATATATTTATTTGTAATCATTAATATAAAAATTGCAGATCCTGTGATTCCATGGTATTACTATGTACCACGTGATAGTATTGAAAACGAACGCAGTGAGCCATTTTCAGTGAGAAGGTTGCCAGCCAGTGAGTATTGTTATCATTTTAATTATTTTTACTTATACATTCTCAAATAGGACTGCAGGCCATTCTGCTATAAAGGGAGTTTGCCTAGAACATAATTTTTTTAGCAACATTTTTTTCAATTAAACACCAAAAAAAACCATTTTAATAAAACGCTAACGCGACACAACATACACCGCGAGAACTTACCTATCTATCTACTAGACTATGAAAGTGACATGTTTATGATGCATACAACAGTTGATTAGATATCTATTAAAAAAAAAAACTATCATATTTTCTCGAAAATGGTATGCATGACAAATGGATATGAAAAAAAATTATGTACCTAACAAATCGCCTTCTCGGTATCCTTCTACAGCTTCACAATTTTTCTGTGGTTTTTTACAGTTCTATACCCAAAGGGTACCAATGGGAATTCAGAATATTACTAAGGCTCTGTTGTCGGTCCAGCCGTCACAAGGTTTTATTGTCTGTACCGTAATAGTTAGACATTTGAAATTTTCACAGGGTGTGTTACAATGGCTGCTATAACAAAAAACAATAAAAATAAAATAACGTTAGAAATTAAAGGTACAAATACAAATGACCCCCATAAAAATATCCTGTTATATTCATCATCATCATCATCAGCCCATTTTTACCCCACTGCAGGGGCTTAAGCCTGCCCCAGGGTGAGGAGGGGGCTTGGAGCTTAAGTCCACCACGCTGCTCCACTGCGGGTTGGGAACTGTAACGACCGCCATCTATTGACAGCGTCCGGGACCGACTGCTTAACGTGCCCTCCAAAGCACGGTATATCCTGTTATATTGTATTGTACATATTTATGCCTCGAGCTCCATTCTTCAATAAACCCAGATAATTCTTAATTTATTCTAGATAAATAAAATAACTACTGGTATGCTAACTAAATAATTTAGATTCTTTAAATTAATTGGTTAAGTTGCCTATC
Source organism: Luffia ferchaultella (assembly GCA_949709985.1). NCBI lineage: Eukaryota > Metazoa > Arthropoda > Insecta > Lepidoptera > Psychidae > Luffia > Luffia ferchaultella. The sequence continues at coordinate 8,064,486 of OX453241.1, forward strand.
AGTATATTTTCAATGAAAAATCTAAACTCAAATTATTTGGAAAATAGCTCACTTTAGCATAAAGCATTATGTGGTCAAATCCGTTGATAATGATCTCCCTATAACCCCCTAACAGGAATAGGTAAAATTGACGATTACCTTGTTTGATGTATCACGACAATGCAATTTTAAACATGTAAATAATACTAATTTATGAATTATACTTTGTTTAGTAATTTCCTATTTTAATCAGTTCAAGTAGGTCCTCCACTCCTTAAAAAGCTTGTGTAATACTTAAAAAACAATTGAAGTTCAACAACTGATTTAAAATTTAATTTGTGTATGTCATAGAGGAATATCTTATAATTGCAGGCCAATCAACTGGTGAAAATAATGACTGTAAAGGTAAACCATTAATGTTAGGCATGGTTCGTAACTAATATCACTTACAGGAAAATGTGGCACTTCCTATTAAATTACCATTTAGTGTGAAGGCACAATTTCATGAATATTACTCGGACATAGAATTTATTATTGGAAATTAAAAATGTAATTTTTGGGGTCAGCTTTTCAAACCTGCCTGGTGCTTATCATGTTCATATCAATGATCAAATTGAAATTCGGCCAAGATAGGTTGTTGGCCCACCATTTCAAAATTATTATAGTTTAAATTCATGTATACACCTTAGATAGCATAATAATCAGGATGGAGTATCTCCATACTTCTTCTGATTATGGCGTTTTCTGCTTATATCAATTAGCCAATGTCGAGTTATTACTTTTATGTCTCCATGCTTCGAAAGGATCGAAAACGTGAGCAAAATGTCAATATACCACGGATGGTCATAGAGATACCGCTCGATGACAACTAAAATGTTTTGAATTATTCACTGTAAAGTAAAATTTTGTGTGACCCACATCTAAAATTTGTATTGGATAAGAAAACAAACATTATGAAATTACATTTCTTGTGTAATTTAACAAAATGTCTGTTTACAACAATGTCAATGACGTATGGTCTTTCCATTCAGTTCACTGAGTCTAACTTTTGCTTACGGTTCGAAGTATGAGACGCTCCATCTTGTTTATTATTATACCTAAGCTTAGATTAAGTATTGCTTGTGTCAATGTGATGAGCAAAGCAGAACGGAGCGTCAAGCCACCAAGATGCTAGCTATTTTTTTTTCGTATTTGCGTTAAAAAGTATTTACTGCTTGAGATTCCCACTCTTTCTTGCTAAGCCAGATATATATATTTTTTAACTTTTTGTCAGGCGGATTTGTAAAGTTCTACCAATCTATGTATTTGAATTTGAAACATATTTGAAAATGTGTCTGCATACAGAGCTACGTAATTTTCTATGCTTACTTATCCCCAAAGTAAATACTTATGCACTTAGTTTTATTTGTTTTTTTTTCTTCTAAAATCTTGAAGTTAGTTGTTTCTACTAATATTTTCTGTTATGCTTCCATAGTCAAACTCGGAATACTTACGAAATCGTCATGTCTGTCTTTCCATCTGTTCATCTATCACTGTTTCTACAAATGTAAACGTTTCGAGAAATACAAATGTTTTGTGGAATGACAACGGAACCTTGCTTTTGCGTGTTCTGACACTCGGTTGACCGTTTTTAAATTTTATATTTTATTTCAAACTAATTATTTTTCTTCACATAAGTACATTAATAATCTCTGCTTTAACGGTTCGTATATAATGAACAGTGTAACACAGTTTGTTTCTGTCCTATGCCTAACTAATGCATTCGTTTCTGATAAAAAAAAACTACAGTTAAGCTTCGCCAATACTTTGTGTTTAGCTGATGTAATTTCACTTATAGTTTATTAGAAAAAAAAGCATAATGGAACATTATTCTATTATATTTTTTAATGCTTATAGTATATAAAATTTTTTTAGGTGATACCAAAACAAAAAGTTCTATACTGGGTATCCATACATTCGGTTGCGTTAAAAAAACCTACGGATAGGCTTCGCTAAATGCAATACTTTTTGTACAAAAACCAAATATCGGTTTACTTATCGTTTGCGAGAAAAAAATGCTTAATTTAACATTATTTCATGATGATATTTACTACCTACTTATACAAGGTGAGATTTTATTAACCGGCCAAAATTTTTCTAGGTGTTAGGTATCACCAATGGACATCATTGCGTAAATAAAAAATATGGGTAACATTTTCAAAATAAATTATTTTATCTACAATTTATTTTATAACGTTTGCTTGCCTTCTTAAAGCTATAGTAAACGTACGCGCCCGAGGCCTTTGAAACGGAATGATGCGGGGGGCAAGAATGGTAACTAGAGTTTTTGGTTTTTTCGGGAAAGGTTTATGTAGTCATATCTCAATATTTTTCTATAGAACGATACTAAAAGAAAACAAGACGGCTATAGGTTTTCTACCAAAGATCATTATATTAAAATTTGGCTGGTCATAAAAATCTCACCCTGTATATATAAAAAAAAAGAAATAAATAAAGAAATAAATAAACTTTTCATGCGGTTGGTTCTCAGAATTATTTTGCGAGGCCTTTTTCATATTGAAAACGTATGCAAGGACACCCAACGTTTAAATTCAAAATTTAACTTATATGTTTCTAAATTTCACACATGAAAGGTACTTTATGGAGAATTAAAAAAATATATAAATTTTGATAATTTATGTAAAATATTTGATTTCTATAACTATGCATACTATAAGAATAATTTTTTTTTTATTTCCTCACATGACTGAATTATAATCATTATAGATACTGGCGGTCTGTTTCTTTGGGCGCAATCACTATTTGTGCTGGCGCAGTTGCTTACCGGTGGTCTTCTGCACGTCAATGAACTTGATCCTATCCGCCGGTACCTACCTTCTTACAACAGGCCCCGACGCGCTGGTCGTTACTCCGCCTTCCAGGTTAGTGTAACATGAGATGCCAATAAATAAGTAGACTGAGACAGTTAAATCTATAATCAAATAATGCAAAATATCCTTAATTTAGAGATTTTGTATAGACCCAGTAATGTTAGATAAATCCTGAAAAAAAGTAATAAAATCTATATACTGAAATAAGTCGAACAAAAAAACTTTCCTTTCAAATGATAATTGTACACAAGGTAGAAATAAATCACGATTGATGCGCGTTTTTTATAATTTCAAAACTTTAGGCACGAATATTAAATATTACCGGAATTAAAATAATAAATATTTCACCTATTTCAGAGATTAGCCCAAACAAACATACAGACAAAAAGTAGCCTATGTCTTTCCTGACAACCTCATTTTCATGTCTGCTAAGTTTCATTAATATAGTTTCAACCATTTTACAGATAAGCTCGAACAGACAGACAAACACCACAATTTTAATATTATTTAAGTATTAACAATATTAGATAGAATCTAATCCACATTACACAATAGTTGATAATTCTATTTCTTCCAATCCACGCCTTTTATTATTTCACTCTTGTTCAATCATAGGGATGTAGTTTGTCGTTAGCATTGTATCGCGTCACATCAATATACCTCTAACAATATATAGAAATTGTTAATCAGTAACTGCATCAAAAATGTACATGTTTTACTAAGATTATATAGACATTTTACACCCAGCAGACTTGGTACAAAATAGACATGTTCATGAACATGAATAAATGCCCTTAGCGGGAATAGAACCTGCGATCTTTGATTCTGTAGTTACGTTCTATAACCACTCGACCAATTGTTCAGTCATGTACTGCGAAATTGTAACAAACAAATATTTTTATATGTTAATAAGGAAAGAATTTATTCATGCACTAATTTATTTATTCATTGAATTTTGTTACCACATGCAACCTTCAGGCTAAGCCTACCTTTGTGAGTATCCTTTAGAAAAATAATATGTGAATGATTGTTATTACCATTTAAATATTCGACAGGAGTTAATTAAATTTAACCTATTTTTTAAAATATTTTTTGCTTGTGTTGAAATTTTAGGCAATAATAGTTATGTCTGACAACAGTATAAATGTTAATTAATATTTGGTTTATTATAAAGGAGCGTAAGGTGGAAGACAAGGTACCTCAAATTCTTTTGCTTTTGCATAAATAATAGACATGTTGTTACAGGTGCAGTATAGTATGAATTTCTGTGCTGTGACGTGGTTGTAACTGTCACTGCTTTACAATATAGTTGCAGGAGCAGTGGTTCCATTTCTATGCATGTCTAATCTTTGCCTACTTATGGCGCTTGTTTGAACATCTATACACAGTTCTTGCATCATAACTGTGCGGCTCTGAAGTGCGATGCACGTGCCCGATTGCGCAATTTTTACTTTTGGTGGCAACTGTTCTATGAAATTATGTTACTGCGACAATATTATGACTGACTTCAGAGCCACACAGTTATAATGCAAGATATGTATATTATGCCTTAATAGTACCACATACTGTGTAATTAAACACTAATATTCTTGTACAATGAATTTCAATCCTGTTCACTTTTATCGTTCACAGTATCACAATTCGCTTTTTTGACTTTCAACTAACGCTTTGTCAACTCTTAACTGACTCCATTTGACTCACTCATCGGCAATTACCGCGTGTTTTTATAGTAAAAAATTAGGTTCAAGAATCTTCAATGGATGTAACTGTCTCCTCCTACATTGTACCGACCATTCCAGAACGCTACCTAGATTGTTGGAAAATCGGTCCATCCCTATGATGGCGTTCGAGAACTGGAGCGTCTCACTCTTCAACGGTGGGCGTGACCACATCGCTATTGGCTATTTTCTGTGTATCTACAGTACCGCTACTCGCCGCCTGCGGCGCTGTTTGTCTATTAGGACCTTATTCTGGTGTTTTATCAGCGGAGGTTTATTCTGATATTTTATTTTATTTGTTCCGAGATGCGTCACAACATATGTAACGCAAGTCATATGATTATATAATGTACATTGAACCTGGAGAACGCCTCCTAGCTGCAATGCTAGATTAGATTTGCGTTTAGTAATGTCTTGTCTACATGAATCGCAAGGTAAAATAGCATTGCTTTTTTTGAGTTTGTCTTGCACAGTTCGTTGAAGATTTTCTAGTGATAGCCCAAAGCAGTGCATATTGGGGCATGTACTTGTCTTAAGCACTTAAATGTATATTTAATGTTACGTCTACATATTCTATAGTAGAGTGTGCTACTATATAAATAATAATAATACCTACCAAGTACTTTTGCATACAGGAAAATTAAAAAAATGCAATATATTTTTACAGATTAATATTAATTAATAATTAATTGAATTTGTCAAACAGACACAAATACGGATCTACAGTTTCATTTCAAGAGACAAAACGAACATGATGTAATTTGTACTTTAAGTCACACAATGACAAGAACATGTTTGGATTTAAAAAATCATTCAGAAAATGTAGTCATAACAAAACTTAGAAAAAATGCGACTAAACTGGTGATCTTTATCTCGATGTCAACATACTCCGAAAAGTGACGTAAATTTAAACCCTACGATTTTTAAAGGGGGTGAAAGGGGCTGAATTCGGTTTTTTTTGCGATTATCTCAAAAATCATAAATTTTTCGAATAAGTTTCAAAAAGTAAAAACATTTGTTAAGAGATAAGTGTATATTGTTAAATTCTATACAAAAAAAATTAGACACTTGTTTCAAAGAATGAGACTGAATTGCGCCCGAACAGTAATTTCGCGCAGTAGGTACTACAATATTCCACGAGTAGAATAAAAATTAGTTGTTTGCGTTGAAACTAGTTTTCGTATGGTTGCTGTTGAATAAGTACGTCAACATTTGCATGATATTGACATTATTTTGAAACTTTGTTCATACTGTTACGGGCTACTGGTTCGGATATCTGGGAGGCACTAAAACACTAACTTTATTTCACTTTAATTTATTACAAGACCAAATCACAAAATAACTTAAGAACAAAGAATATCAAACACAAATAACACTGTTATATTACTCCGCACTTCACAACTTATCGGACTTGACTTATTCTCAAACACCGTCCTGTTTGACTCTGATCATCGCCTTAAATACTCATATCCCCTCCACGAGTCAGATGTCGCAAATATTCTATTTCTCGAACATTTAATTTGACAATTACATTTCTATTTTTTACTCGACCGTGGGAATTTTCTTGCACGTGCGTGGTGCCAGACAAGCGCCGGCACCTCTCTTTGTCTTGTGCGCCTCTTCCGTTTTATTTTTTCAATTGGTGGAATTTAATTCTCTATCTGGATTTTTCTGTTTTGTTGAATGACCGTGGGAACCTTTCGAGTAAGTTCGATGACCTGTCGACGTGCTATTATAGATAAGCGTCACAATATTCTTACTACATTCAATTATTTTTTTTTTAAGTTGTTCTTGATAGTAAAAATGTAAGTGTTAGGTGTCGCTGACCGCAGATATGCAGTCGTGGTTTATATTATGTTATTTTTATTTGTTTTGAAGAATTAAAATAAATACTAACACTGATGGTTTAAACAATTTAAAAACGATGTCTGAAATGTTGAGGATGATCAATTGTCACCAGAGACAGCTGATGTCATGCGACATGACATCAGGTGTCTCTGGTTGGTGTCACCAACAAAATATTGTTCAATTTCAGCATGATCCATAAAAATCCAGCATAATCTGAATGTTTTCGAGGTCAAATCCTTTATTTCATAGAATAAAATGGTTTTAAGTATCTTTTTGAAAAGCTTTAGATCCATATCATTATAACTTTTATCTATTATATCAACGTTTTTTGTTTATCAATATTACATTTACTTCAGGGCATAGCGACAGATCTGGTAGTGCAAGTGGTGTTAATCGCAGAGTCGATGCGTCTCCAAGCGATGATGGGTACATATGGCATCCAGACGCAGACCCCTCACGAAGTGGAACCGGTTCAGGTCTGCAGTTCTACGCAGCTAGTCCATGTGTATAGGCAGCTTGGTGTATGTTCAAACTTAAAATTGACTGGCCGACCAATAAGACCGATTGGTTCATTGGGCACTAGTAAGGTATGTTTAGCTATACTATATCAGTCCAGAGAACACGTTCCTGATGTTGCGTTGACGAGTTTCATAAATATTTAGTAACATTTGAGAATACATAAATACAATACTTTATAGTTGTAACCTATGTTACATTCTATCTATCCATAAGATTCGCGTGGCAGTTTTGACATTAATGTCGATGGTAATATCAAATGACAATGTGATAAAACTGAAATCATTAAAGTATTAGGAAAAAGTTCAAATATTAACTCTGATTGTGATTTAGGTTCCAGTTTAGACAACTGACTCAGTAAATTAACTGATCGTTTGGCCGAGTGGTTAGAGACTCTAACTATAGAACTAAAGGTCGTGGGTTCGATTCCCGCTGCGGGATAAATATTTGTGTGCATCGCGCTTGCATGTGTTTCGCTTCGTTCGGCTCAGGCGGCCGCAGTCATCGACGACGCGTGATACGGCGCGGTTGCGCGCACGTCGCAATTCTTTGTAATTCGTTTCATAATGAGTGAATATTCAGATAATGAATATGACATTGATCGTGCCACTCGGGCGTCCTGTATACGACTAAGAAGTGGCTATATATTTCGAATAGTTTACGCAGTCATTTGTGCCGAAAAAGTAAAGTTGGTAGTAATTATGATGCAGAATTAGAATTAGGTATGTAACATTCAATAGTTTTTTTTTTGTACGTATACTGTAATAAGATTATAGGTGGATAGGATGTATATGACACCATTTAGCGGGCGGCATTGTTGGGTGTTGTTTGCGTCGCCGAATACGACCGTGTACGCAACTGCCAGATCTACTAGATTTTGATACTTGTTTTTATAAATATTAAAAAAATACGTTTAAAAAAATATATATAAGTGCTGAAGAAAGGTTCAGTATATTCCTACCTATCTCTCATTTTCGAATATGACCGACTCTTTCGCGTCATGGGTGCGTGTATAGGTATATATCGTAAAAAAATATTTAAGTACGTATAACAGTTCTCTAACACGCATAATGCAAACTCAACTTAATTTAAAACTAGATGACTAAATGTGTGGGATGTCCCAGGTATTATTTTGTATTATCATTATAAAATAAACTATACATATTTTTATTAGTCTCTTTACATACATTTCGATTTATGTGATAATAATTTATTTTATCAATATTAGTATAAATAAAACAAATCCATTATTAGACCCTGAAAAGTATTCACGGCCATAGTACATCTCATGACAATTGCAACATGTCCAAAATGGTTAAGATATGTTGTTCCATTATGGAGTTCCAATGTCTACCTTCTGGGTCCACCATCAGATCCTGAAAACCATGCATGGCTAAAGTGCATCTCAAGACGATTGCAACAAGCCCGAACATATTAGATACATAAAATACGTTGTTCCGTTATGGCGCTCTAGTGACTACTTTCTGGCTTCATCACCAGACCCTGAAAACCGTTCCTAGTCAAAGTGCACCTCAAGACAAATGTAACATATCTAAACACGGTTAGGTGTTAATTAGGGAGTTCCAGTGCCTACCTACTTTACTTTTCGACTTCATCATCAGACCCTGAAAACTGTTCATGGCGAAAGTGCATCTCAAGACAATTGCAATATACCCAAACACGGTTAGGATTTGTTTTTTTACGGAATTCCAGTGTCTACTTTTCGGCTCCATTATCAGATCAGTGCAATGGCCCATATTATTGTATTGTCATTAGAACTACACACGATTGCCACATTTCAAAATTTGATGATTTCAATTGTTGTATACAATTGGAAGTGGGTGAAATTCATTTAGATTCCATTATATTCAGAATAGTGTACGAGTGAAAGCCGGAAAGAGCCGACAAGGTCCAAAGCTGGCTGAATCGTGAAACGCGATGTCCAGTCAGCCGCGCTAAATGAACACCGCGACAAAAATATTATCTCTTGCCGGAACGAGATGTCTGTATAATTGACATATAGAGCTATCTCATTTGGCACTAGATAATGCGTCGACAAAATTTGGTCGCGGTGTTCATGTTAGCCCGAAACGTTTTTTTTTACTCCCATCCAACCGCGTTGTTAAATGTTTCACATTGGTATGTAAAATGCACTTCATCACTGAGAACTGTCAGGAATGTGTTCTCTCCTCAGGTCTATTATATTGATTGTTAGATATTATTTGTAAAATAAGTAAAATTACTAATTTTTCATTGAACTTATATTTTGAACTAATATTGTATGTAATGTATTTTTTGTGATGGTTTCTATAATTTATGATACTTTATCAGGACAAGGTACCTATATACCTGTTACTATTTCTATATAAAAATTTAAGTAAATACGTAGGCGGTCCCATAATGAATTGGCCTGATATAGTTCTAAGCGACATGTCGATACATGTTATGTTGTATCGTACAGTACGTTTATCGTGTTACTTTATATACAAACTTGCATCGACATGAAAAGCGTCTTAGCGCAGCAGTAGTGGTTTGAATAACAAGAGTCACGTGTTTTTTTAATATATCGAAGGCCGAATATCGAAGCGTCATTAAGTTTCTGTTTAAAGAAGGCTTATCTCCCGCCCAAATAAAAGAACGATTAGATGGTGTGTACAAGGAATCTTCCCCCTCGTACAGTACAGTAAAAAACTGGTTGAAAGAGTTTCACCTCGGGAGAGAAACCGTCGAAGACATCGGCCATGACGGTCGACCGTTGGAATTGCTCACTCCTGGAACGATTGCTCTAATCAAACAGGAGGTTTTAAGTGACCGTCGTTTGGAGATTAGAGAAATTGCAGCTAGACTTGGGCTCTCTAAAAGTCCATCGTGCAATCCAGGAACATCTTCATATAAAAAAGTTAGTGCAAGATGGGTTCCGAAACTTCTTTCAGCTGTGCAAAGACAGGGGCGGGTGAGCTGTGCTTCCGAGTTTTTAGATCTTTGTGGAGAAAACCAAAAACATGTAATCGAGCGGCTAGCTACTGGTGATGAGATTATGGTCTTATATTATGATCCAGAAAGCAAGAGCGAGTCAATGGAATGGCGTCACAAGGGTGAAAAGCCACCTAGAAAGGCAAAGGTGCAACAATTCACCAAAAAAATCATGTGCACAATCTTTTGACATTCTCAAGGGATTTTGATGATAGATTTTAAAGAAAACGTAATACAGTCGTAAACAGCAAATATTATGGTTCATTACTATATAAACTGCGAGACACGATCAAGAAGAAGCGCACAGGCGAATTGTCTAAAAGAGTCCTTTGCTTCACGACAACGCACCCGTTCTCACTGCCGGTGTTTCGAAGGCTGCAGTTCATGAGTGTGGGTTCACGGAGCTGGAACATTCACTGTATAGTCCAGACATGGCTCCGTACGACTATTATTTGCTCCCAAATTTAAAGCGGGACTTAAGGGGAAGAAAATTTTCAAACGATGAAGAGTTGCAGGCAGCCGTCTTTAGTCATTTTGAAGACAAAGATTGCAGTTACTTTTACGAAGTTTTAAAGATGTTAGTTCGCACGTATCAAAAGTGTGTTGATATTAGTGGAGATTATATAGAAAAATAAAATTGTTTTCATCTCATTCTCTTAATTATTTCATAGCTAGGTCAATTCATTCTGGGACCGCCTACGTACATAATTATATTTTGACTGACCGATTAGTCGAGCGGTTAGAGACCCTAACTGCGGAGCCAAGGGTTACGGGTTCGATTTCCGCCCGGGACAAATATTTGTGTGCATGAACATATCTATTGGTACGTTGTCTGGGTGTGGAATATCTATATATGTATATTTAAAAAAAAACGTATTTAAGTATGTATATAAGTTGTCTGGTACCCATAATACAAGCTTTACTTAGTTTGGGATTAGATGGTGCTGTGTGGGTTGCCCCAGGTATTATTATTATCAAGAGGTGAATAAATACGAAATAGAGATAACGCTGTGTATAATGTATATTTTGACAGATCTACAGAGTATGTGGTATGACGGTATTGTGTTACCCACTAATATTTGAAGTGTCAGAGTTCTACTTGTACCGGGATATGGCATTGCTCATAGATGACATTAAAACTGAATTGCAGTTTGTTGGGAAGTGAGTTGTAAATAATTTTCTTTAATGTTAAATTTTAATTTTACTAATGTCATGCTAAGTTAAGACAACATATACTAAATATTGAAATTACTTTGGTTATATTTAATTATTTTTTGCTGTTGCAGTCCCTAATATTTTTGTAGAATTTTGGAACGGGAGCACACAATAATTTCTACTGCAGCTGAATAATAAACAAATTATATATAATCAATAAATCAATTTAATTTTTAATAAATTAGACACTTATTAAGTTTTAATATTTTTAAATTAAAGTTTAATTTCGTAAAAGGTTCGCCGGTATAAATTACTCATTAACTTTAGTCTTTAGGTACTGGCGTTTGTCTGGGCGCCCGACGGTGTGCCTTTTAGTGCGCGAGGAGCACATGCGCGACCCACATTTCAAGCAGATGCTCGATTTGTTCGCCATGCTTAAGAAAGGCCACTGCGACGGAGTCAAAGTGCGTCTTGGAAGACTGCAGAATCTTATTTCTAGTTCTTGCATGGGTCAGTAAAACTTAAATATTAATTATCAGTGAAAGATAAATCGAAAAAAGAACGAACTGTATTCATTAATTTGCATTTTGTCGATAAATTTGGTATAGTTTATTTAAAATTTGAAACGTAACGGCGACTGGATACTTTGTATAATACATACTTCACATATATGCCAACAGAGCATCTGGACTTCATGAGTCAGGGCGAATTTCCTTCGGAGATGTTCACACAGTTCAGGCAGTTGGAACATGACTATATCGGTTACCAATCGCTGACTGGCGTGTCAGGAGCCCTCACATATCGCGAGGAGTCTATTTGCTGCACTTCGTATAGAGTACGTTCTACTCCTGACATCGTCGCTACAATCAACGCAACGGAAAATATCTACGCGCAATGCCAACTTTGGGGAATACTGCTCGAACGCGAAGGCCCACTCTATGAGGTGATTTGTAGCTGTATTTATTAACTATTTGTGTTCTATGAAGTATTATCGTTGAATTAATATTATAGTAGGCGATGAGAGATCGTTTTCCTAACAGCTCCTGTGATGATATATCTTGTGCTTGCAATTTCTACAAGGGCGAAGTGTTAAGTCTGGTAAAATTCTACTTCAGGGTGAATTTATCGTAAATTGCATGAAACCTCCTTCGTCATGTACCTTTCTTTAGGCTTCATATTAATTTATTTTCTATCATAAGTTATTTTCATGTGTTTATTAAACATATTTTCATTCATTAAAAATCAATTATGGAAACAAAGACAAAGATCGATAAATGCTATGGCGATTCTGTGCCATCTATTAAAATGATTCATAAATGGTTTACCGATTTTAGCTGTGGTCGCACAAGCGCCAGTGAAGTAAAGTAAAAGTAGTCGAAAAGTGAAAATCCGGCATTAGTAGAGATGATAGCCATTTCTGAAAAATGTTTGCGCAATATTTTGCATCAGCAGCAAGATATTAAATAGCTATCCGCCCGATGGGTACCGCGTTTACTGACAATAGATCAAGAACCTATCCGTGTGACCATTTTAGAAGAAGCTTTGGCGATGTTCCAACGTGATAAAAAATTGCGGCATATTATAATAGTAGACGAAACACGGATATATCACCACACTCCAGAAATGAAAGAACAGTCCAAACAATGGATCGCCTCCAGAGAACCCGTACCTAAGAAGGGCAAAGCGGCTTTATCGGCTAATAACGGCTTCGCAACAGTTTTTAGGGACGCTTGTGGTGTAATGGCGAATATTATGCCGATTTATTGAATGGTTTCATGAAATTTTTATGGCAAGAAGACTATATTTAATGAAGTAGAAAATTATATTCCACTAGGATAATGCACGAGTACATACATGTACGGTTACCATGACCAAGTTCTATTGCAAATTGCATGCTCATCCCTTACTTTCTCCGGATTTAGCCCCCTGCGACTATTTCCTTTTTCCTAACTTAAAAAAATTGGTTCGGTGGAAATATATTACAAGATCATTAGTAATCATATATAGTAAATATTGTCAAATATGTCAAAGAAACAAAGGTATTTTGAAGGTTTACAGAAATTATATTTTTTAGAAGGGATCGAAAAGTTAAAAAAGCGTTAGATGAAGTGTGTTGAACTAGGAGGAGAGTATGTTAATAACTAAATATTATGTGCACAAACATGTTCTGTGTTAAATTTTTGCGCGACTTATCTCGCCGCCATGTTATGTAACTTCTAACTTCTATTGTTTTTGTATCTATTATTATCGATAATAAGAGGATTTATTCTCTCTGTAGGTATATTAAATCCAAAATCAGAATTAGAGTCAATTTTCGAACTTTCTTCTAACACTATAATAATCACATTTTCTATTTAACTGTCGATTTGATATTATCATTGAAATTGACGTTAAAATTGCAAAAGAATTCGTTATGCTCTTTCCATCACAACAGTAAAGTAGTGTATTTATTTATTCTGTCATGTCATTTAAAAATGTATATTATAATGTTTTTAAATAAAAAAGCACACAAATGAATAATTCATTACAATTTATTGATTGGGCAACAGCAGAATACCATGAAATCAGACATAAGCAGTAAGAACTTTATGATAAAAGAACATGTAAGCAAAGTTTTGGCAATAAAGTGTGACGTTTTATTATTTTTTAGTTTTCCTCTGGGACAAGTTTTTTTTTGTATAAAAGCTCTTCTCTATTTACTCAAAAAATTGACCTTTTTTAAATTTCGTTATTTTATTTATAGATCACATTAGAATGTATATGTGATTACTGGTGTCTTTTAAAACAATTTGTCTTTAAAACGTAAAACTTAAATTTTTTTCGTACTGCTCTGCTCTCAAAAATATAAGTGTAGTGATGACCTATATGTTGTCCTATATTTTTTTCTTTTATTGAAATGTGAAAGTTTCGTCAAAATCGGTTTACCGATGGTGGTACTTATTCGAACCTAAATCAGCAAATGATACTGTCATGATTCCAGGTGAACGGTGTGAACGTGTTAGAAAGGCTGAGGGGTCTCTACCAAACCGCGGGAGTGCTCCGTCACTGGCGCGCGGTGCGCTATTGTTCTTCGTTACTCAACCATACAGTTGATTCTATCAGTCCTTTCATAACAACAGTGCTTGTGAATGGAAAACAGGTGAATACTTTTGAAATGAATTATATTCATTATGAAATTAATAGTATCAAAACATTCTGTATTCACACATCTCTGGATGATATTATCTGGTTGGTGAAGACAAATATAAAATCAGAATATCTTTGTAAAGTATTCATGTGTTGTTACAATCTGTCAATGTCCCAAATATCGGTTCATATAGAAGAGGCGTCATTTACGTAAAGCTTTGGGCTGTCCTCTTTATTGATTCCTTTTCATGTTGGTTTCCAGTTCACTTTCTTGATGAAAAACGAGAATTAGCAATATATGGATTGTATGCAAAGCTGTACGAAATTTATTGCTTGCTCATGTATTTCATGCGTAAACATTCAAAAAGACATAATTCTGTTTAACCCATTTACTTGTCATCAATCAGTATCAATCAATTGTCCCTGTCAATTAAATGGCTTGTGACTTTCAATCTGACATTGGGTTAATGTGTAGTGACTGGGTTAAAATGTAAATTATAAGAAATTGCCCTTCTTGCAGATATAGTGACAATTTCAAAACATCTTCACAAATTATTTTTTGGGTTTATTAATTTTATTATTTCGACCAAAATTGCACAATCATTGATTTGGTCTTGGTCATAATAATTTTTTTCTAGTTGACAGTTGGAGTGATTGGTCAAAAGGAGACGGTATTTGACAAACCGATGACACCTGGAGAAATACAGTCAGTCATGTATTCTACAATCCAGCCATATGACGTAATAGGAGCTGTACTACAGCAGGTGAATGCCTTGGTATTATTTGTGGTACTTAAATAGTCATAAAACCGGTCAAGAGCGAGTCGTGTTAGGGTTCCGTGCCATATATAATTCTTCATCTAATCCTCGCTTTCTACTCGAATGAGTGCGTCTCTTTCAACAAAATTATGCATCATACGCTATTTCACGCGTTAGAGTATAACAAACTGATTACGATTTTTTTATTTAATTTTGTTAAAAATACCGATTAAATAACAAATTAAAGTTTATGTATCTATAATCCGCTCGTGACGTCACTCGGTGTACGTTACGTAGAAATGACTCACGCCAGTTCATAGTAATGTAACCGAATGACTTGACACGATTTACTTTAAAAAGTTGTACCTTCGACATTTTTGTAGATATCAATAAAATGCTTTTACTAATTAGTTTTTCTTATTAAATTTATTTCTTTAAGAACAAAAATCATAAGACACACTCATCCTAGGCACATAACATATTTTTTATTTAAATATTTTTTAAGTATCTAACTAATTATTATAATTTATGACCATCTACTAATTCTGTTACTAGACGTGTATAATTAAAGCTACTGCGCCATGAATTCGAAGAAAAAAAAAATTGTAATTCTTATAAGTTGTCCTTTCAAACTATCGATTGATAGGATTACAAATTTTGAGAAAAGATATCCCTTGCATAATACAAAAACAAAACTTTTTGAAGAAGCGCAATCGGCCACATTTAAAATAGAAATAAAAATAATTAATGAACTTTATTGAAATATCAAATTCACCAATCACCAAATCCTAACATTATGTCAAATTTCGAATCTCTACATTAAGATGAAACACTTTGTTACAGAATACAGACACAAAAGTGACCTTATAAGAATTCTGTTTTTCCTTTTGAAGCATGACCTAAAAAATTCTAAAACCCTAAAAACTAACAATTTTGACATAGAGTGAGAAAAAAGTCTACAGATTTCGCGTTTCTCGCAACTATCGGAGAACATTGAAAATGAACTACAAAAATAATAAGTTATGACACATTATTGTCAAACAATTTTTTTAAATTTTTCAACAAAGTTATGGACCAATTTTTGAAAATTTAGTACCATATTATGCCCCGCGAGCTCCTGCATCTTTTGACACTACTGCCTTTCGTCTACCTTTATAACTTTCTGAAAATATAGCCGAATATCATTCTCCGAGGTCACTTATCTGATAATCATTCAGTGAAAAGTGCATCTGCCCAATCCACAGTTTTTGACCGATTCCAAAATTTCTTTTCCCACACGCTAGAAAATCTAACTGCATTGGAAACTTTTTAAATTTTTTCGATGTTCGCTTTAGTTTTTAAAATAATCAACTTTTTGTCTGAAAAATCGGGAAACGTCTTTTTTTTCACCATTTTCGATTTTCCGAAAAAGTTCCGGACTAATTTAAAAAAAAATTAGTATCATATGATGACCCACAAGCCCCTGCATCTTTTAACACCACTGTCTTTCGTCTACCGTCATAAATTTCGGAAATATAGCTGAATTACACTCCGCTACGAAAAGTACAAAAAAAAAATTATGGTAAAACTTTTATTCTTTATCGTTATTATATGTGATATATAATAACATTTTGATTCGAATTAAATATATTGTGTGAAGTATTATTGCAAAGTAAACAGGACAATATTATTTATTTATATACAGGAAATAGTGTTGTACTGCGGGCGACTGATTGGCACTTGTCCAGACATGTTCCGAGGCATTCTCAAAATCCGCGTGGGTTGGGTGTTAGAAGCTATACGTATTTACTTGGAACTGTTCCCTGCTGAACATGGTGCTGACATCACGATAGAGTGCCTATCGCCATACACGTTGCGCTCGCTGCTGCAGAAGGCGCTCACTGTATCTGATTGGGCGGACGAACGCGGGTATGTGGTTAATGATTTCCTTTGACATCAGCAACACGCATAATACGCTCATTTTGTCGGTTCAGCCGGTATGGCAATTTAGTATCGCGATGACATTTTGGTGGCGATTTTACAAAACGTTTCGTTATCATAAATATATATCACTATGTACAGGTCGGTTGTCACCGTAGCTAGTCTTGTGACGGTCCGTCGCAAGAATTGGTGGACCATGTGCCACTATGATGGTGCCGCATCAATACTAATAATATATAAATGTTCGTTATTGGTTAAACTTATATCAAATACTCTAGATTAGGTTAATACGTGCAGCTCCGCCAACGTTGGTTACATAAGCGCTTTCCATACATTTTCGTAGGAAATCGTTTTCTTCGTACGATTGTCATATTCTTTTTCAAGGATTAGTTAATTCGATTGTGAATAATGTATAAATGTGGTAATGGCTGCAATAATTACAAGCAGCACAAGGAAATCAAATAATTTTTTAGAATGCCAAAACACAAAGAGTGGTGTAGTACAGATCTATCAGAAAAGTAATATGACCGAACGTACCTGCAATTTGCAAGACAATTTGAACCAAATGTGTTTAGTAATAAAGTTTTTTTTTACAGTATTTTCGTTACAATTTATGACTTTTTCTTATTAAAATTATTTCATTGTATAACTTCGGACAAACCTGCGCGTCCGATGTTAACCGATTCATTTTACTTTTATGATACATCTGTATGTATATTTAAGCCCTGGATTATTACCACTTATTTTGTTTCATTATTTAATTTGTCTGTATATACTAAATGTTTTACAAATATGTGTTATAGTTTAAAAAAAATCATTATTGTTATAAAAGGAAGGATTCAAATGAGAAGTTGAAGTCTTGTGAACCTGAATACTTCTATATAAACTTATACAGTATGTTCCGATAATTTTGAGATGTAATATGTTAAAAACATATTTATGATTGCAGTGTGAAGGAAAACTTGCAAAATGCTCTGCATGCTGTCACTTATTTTTGGATAAATATTTCAATGTATTAAGGTTTATGTAAATAAGACAAATGAAGAAGAAGAAAATAAATAAAATACTGAGGCCATACTTAGGTAGCATAATAATCGGGAAGGAGCGACTCATACATCGAAACTATCGTAAACGTGAGAAAATGTCAGACTCAGCAGTTAGACAGATCATATGTAATTATAATTGTTTTAAACAATTTGTTAAATTACCCATGAAATGTAATTTCTAAATTTTTAGTTTAAAGTACGAATTTTACACGTGGGTCACACAAAATTCTATTTCACAGTGAATATTTCAAAATATCAACTGGTGTGTTTGGTCTATGTGGTATAATTTTTTTGCTCACATTTTTATTGTCACCGCGTTGTCTCTATGAACATCCATACCATCACCCCATTGATGCCCCACTGCAGGGACTGAGGCCTCCCCTAGGGATGAGGGGGCTTGGAGCTTAATCCACCATGCAGCTCCAATGCGGGTTGGTGAATTTTAACATCTATTGATGACAACCGAGACCGATTCTTAACGTGCTCTCTGAGGCACAAAGACAGTTATAGTTATGTACATAAATTAGCAATGCCCTTTGGGATTCAAACCACGGCTTTCTAAACTTCTAAAGTCTTTTCAGTAATGTTGGAAGTCTCTTAGCATAATAAGAAAATAAATAAAAACGAAATACAAATCATTCTATTCGTGTAAGTTTTAGCGATTTTTAGGTAATTTTACAGATGTCTATCGTATTCGTGTGAATAATGATGTATTGAAATTTTTTAAAATTTCAAATAATACATTAATACATACTCCCTATTTATTTATATTAAAGTTGTTAACAATTCTAACAGATTATCAGAAGTCCATTTCATGGCAATAAATGGCAGCAGTTTCGCCACTTGATATAATTTTATATAGAAAGTGGGCGGAACTGCACATATTAACCTAATCTATAGTATTTGCTTATATAGGTATACGTATATGCGTCCTTTTGTACGTTTAGGGACCAATAGCAATAGTGGTTGATCGTTATAACATGGTACGGATTTTTACGTCGGTTAGACTTCGATGTCGACATGTAAAGATGACGATATTGGTTTGGCGCGGGAAGCCCACAGATACATTTTTTTTTTTCATATCAGAAACGTAAAACTTATTGAAAATATCAATTTCAGGTTATCACCGCTCGCACGACGCCGTCTCGAAGGTTGTCTATGTCGTGTGCCAAAACATTTCTATATTCAAGTATGGGACATACTACTACGCACTCCAAAGGGTATCATCGTCCAGGTTAGTTAGGAAATCCATTTGGGGTTTAGTTTTAATTGTATTCAATTTTATTATTTCGCGCAATTAAGATTGGGTCGTTTCATGAGATGGTTCTTTCTGAACGTCAAGTCGAATGAAATTGGATAAAATATTTTACTGTGTTTGTCCCCGATTTTTCTTAAGCAATATAATTCTCAAATTGCTTTCCGTTAGTTAAGAATCTTATTTATTTTCTCAGTGCTTTGACAGAGTACAGGTTTTTAAATTGTTGAAAGTAAATAATTTTCATTTATGTTCTGCTTGGTTAATATGTAATACTTTCAAAAATATGTTTTGAGGGAGCTCTGGACAAATTATTTGTTGGGCATAGATAGAATTGTATTCATAATAAAACGTAACCATAGGTACGATTTTAACTCTGTGACCCTTTTTATCCGACTACGGCGGTGTTTCGTGCAAAAGGAGGGTATAGTGTTTCATGCGTATGAAATATGTATTTTTAATGGATGTAGGTACAAATGCAAAATAATATATTCTGCACTTAAATATATATGCGTATGTTATCTTTTGCGGTTTACACTTATTAACCGATTTTATTATATGGGGTTTATGAAGGATTATTCTTGAAGGATTATTCTTAATCGGGGAAGCGTCACAGGATACATAATGTCAAAAATATTAAATATGGCGAACGCACGACATAGATAAATACATAGAAAAATAATTTTCCATAACCTAATTGTTTACATGCTGCTAGTTTTACAAAAACAAAGAGTATGGTACCAGTAAACTTTATCTTGTTTGGCGACTCGCCTGCGATGCAAGTGTGTAATAAAACATAGGGCTTGAAATAATTTCCTAAAAGCTTACGAGACTGATACAACTATGTATAAAGTAGGGAAAATCCACAATTGCTTGTAAAAATTGCAGCTAAAGTGTACAAGGAGGTATATACTATCCTATATTCTTATTTAGTTACACTGGTACAAAGCAATCAAAGAATATGTTCTATTTACAGTCTAGTAAATTAAAACGTATAATGTTAGACTCAACACTTAATTTTAAATATAAAATATGTAAGAAATGTGTCCTTAGTTAACAACACAGTTTTTGCGCGATGGACTGTATACATCTTCCCTATACATCAATGTACTGGCACCGTTATTTGAACATCGTAAATATTACAACTGGTAAAAAATGCAGCTTTCAAGCACTCATGACCCATTTTTACCTATGGGCTCTCCGACTATTAGTACAGTAGCGTACGGACAGACCGGTACAGTCATGTACTTACTACGTGAATATATAACTATCGCATGCAACATGAGATGGTAGCGCAGGCGGACACGTTAATGATAGGCGTAAAAAAGATGATGCAGTGCTATAGGTTTAAAAAGTCGAACTGTTCCATTGTGTGTTAGCGCTTCTGTGCAACTTCTATCTATATACAAATAAATAATTGAGATATGTTTGTGATTACAAATTAAATAGAATTAATGTTGTTGCAGGGTCACTGCATACCGGCGCAGCCTACGTTAGTGAATATGTCGCGTTCAGAGTTGTCTTTTGCGCTCTTGGTAGAGGAAGCATTAGTGAGAGTGGCAGTGCCGGAGCGGCGACAACTGTGCGTGGAATTGTTGTGCGTTTGTGCCACTATTTTAAGACGCAATCCCGAGTTACATCTGCAGCAGTCTTTAAACTTGGATAAACTCCTCGATGACGCACGGGTTACCTATTCCAAGGTAATTTTGTCCTAATGTATAATTGTTTGGTTAGTGGTGGTAAAATGAACGCTATGCATTTTTGCTAGTAGGTGATTTTATATCTGTGCAGATGATAAGTTTAGCCTAATGTCATCTCTATTTATTGTACACTAACATTGTGTAAAGATTACAATAACATTACATAAATTATGTAAACTTGGCTTAATGATAAATA
The DNA here is from genome assembly GCA_949709985.1 of Luffia ferchaultella. NCBI lineage: Eukaryota > Metazoa > Arthropoda > Insecta > Lepidoptera > Psychidae > Luffia > Luffia ferchaultella. The sequence goes on from OX453241.1 coordinate 8,085,546, forward strand.
CTTATTCATGCTTCAAATATGTCCATAAAATTGTGTGAATTGATTTATAATAAAACCTTAGTATTTAATTATTATACTCATTATTTGGATGGTTCAGATTTACTGCCTCCAAATGTTGAAATGAAATTTCACCTCAGACAGTTAAGTCTATTTTTAATTGTGTCTAAGAGGCTATCAAGAGCTCATTTTTAGGGTTCCATATCCAAAAGGTACCGACGGGAACCCTATTACTAAGGCCCTGCTATTCGTCCGTCCGTCCATCTGTCACAGGGTTGTATTGTCTGAATCATATTAGGTAGACACTTGAATAACATAAAATATTATTCCATATTATGTTATTATATGTGTCGATGTTATTGTTTGTTGAAGAAAAGAGCATTATATATGTACAAGCGGCTTATAGTTTATGAAGTTGATACCAAGTGACGTGTTTTATATTATGTTATGTATTTGTAATAATAATTTGTTGTAGTTATAATTTTTTTTTTTTCATTATTACCTGGTATGCAATTATCCACTTAAAATTTGTGACTTGGCACCCAACTTCTTAACTATAAGCCGTTTGCACCTATACAATGCTCTTTTTTTTTTCATGTAATAAAAAGATACTTTTAAACTTTTTAGTATAAAAATCTGTACATACAGGCAAAGCTTTGAAGTTAGTTTGTCTTGTAGTAAGTTTGTAGTGAAGGAATTTTTTGTAAAAAGTACTGTATATTTAAGTTTTTTGTGGTAAATAGCTGCTCAAAGAAACAGCGTCTTTTAGAGGAAAATCGCGATAAAAGGACTGGTTGTTAAAAAAAAAATACAGAAATAAATCTAATAATTTGCGGGTCGAATGTTTGGCTGCGACCATGAATATAGAAGTGGGGCAATAACGGAAACAAACGACATACAAATGATATAATCCCGCTCCGCGTTCGCTTCCGCTGCGTTTGTGGCTGCAGCCTCCTTGGTGACAGTCAAAACACATATAGAAATCCTACGATGATGCGAACATTTTAAGATAATTCAAAAATAAAACTCAAATGGCTTATTGTAATTATTCCAGGACATGGGCGAACCTATTGATGCTGAGGGCTTAACAAGTGCACCACCCGCTGTCTCCGTAGGTTACTTGGCGCGCGCCGTCGTCAACAGCGTGCTGCAGGCCGCAGCTGCACCTCATCTCACGCCCAAGGCCCAAGACACTTGCCTTGTCGCTTAACTTTAAGTATACATTTCAATGCTCAAATTTGCGACAATATGACAATGAATACCTAGTAAAACTGTTCTTTAAGGACGTATGTACAAAAAGTGACAGCTCGAAAATAGGTTTTACTTGACAGCTTGCTTACTACTACACGCGCATCTGCACCAGAGGCAACACATACTTGGCTCTATACCAGAACTAATTAGTCTTGATCATTATTATTTTTATTTATTTAAAAATTAGTTTTCTTTTATGTCAGGTTTTTAATGTTGCTTTATTTTATATAATAACAAGCGATCCGCCCCGGTTTCGCACGGGTAGCAGAGCCATAATGTTTTTACGGTCGTAGTGTCGTATCAGCTTGTTGTGTCGAACATGTGGACTGGATTTCATTAGATTTAAATGTAACGCAAGTTCGTCCAACTTGGATTATTTTTAATGTATTTTATTTCGAATTCTATAAATATATGAAAAAGTAAAGAATAAATACCTAAAAACGAACTAAAATATTTCTTTGTATACAACATTGATAACTTCAGCCTAACCACGTGTGTCGCGTCGTCCGGTATGGCTCCTAAGATATTGATTTAAATTGTAGAATACAAACGGCGATCATAATGTTCATGAAATGCTGAAGGTAAATATCGTATTTAATTTGATAAGGATTAATACCATATCCGTATAAATTGTTTTCCAATCACCTCATCATATTACATCATAAAAATAGTGTAGTAAGCTATCCATAAAATATAGACATATGCTATCGCGGACTTTTCTTTAGTCCTATAAAAGAGACACAATTCCTCCATACATTATTTTGTTATATCTCAAAAGGATTAGGCCGCATTTTCGATGAAAGTTCCCAACCAGCTTGATTTTTTTCCGACTTCTTCAACAATAATCGTCATATTTCGACAAATTTTCTCTTGAATCACTCTGTCCATTGATGTCAATAATATGCCAATCCGTTCGGTATTTTTTGAGTTTGTCGCGTTCAGACAGACAGACAGACGCGGCGGGGGACTTTATTTTATAATATGTAGTGATAACAATAATACCTGGGACATCCCACACAGCGCTATCTAGTCCCAAACTAAGCAAAGCTTGTGTTATGGGTGTGGGTTACGATGTCTTTTAAAGTTCCATAAAAAAAAATTATTAGACAATACTATACTGTGCCACAGTTATCGTATGAGGAGTTTTGCAATACGAGTGCATTTTGTTTGTGATATGTGGCGATGGCGAAACCGAGGTCCCATTGAATGAGGTGACCTTTTCATTTCCCATTTCGTCAAATTCTACTATTTTTGATTCTGGATCGATTGTTTTCAAAATCAATGTGTAAGAGTCTGTATGGTCTTCGATTACGAATCTGTGCTCAGAACTAAAAAAAATTACTGCCTTAGAATCTTTTATAGTTTTTGAACTGCTTGCTTTCAAAATCGATATCTATGGGTCCATGTGGTCTCCCTTCACAAATCTGCGGTCAAAACTGAAAACAGTGTCTGCCATTTTGAACTTCTTTCTTTCTGGGCCTAACACTACTAAAATAAAATCTGTTTCGTATAGATTAAAATTTTATTATTATTTGGTCCACATTACAAAAAAAAACAAGTCTGTATGCGTTATTACAACAACGATTAATACTTTTGTCAATACAGTTACTATTAATACGTTCTTTATGACATCGAAACTTGTACCGCAATGTTGTATTTTACAGTACTAAATCTTTTTACTTTACACCAATCACAAGCAAGCATTCTGTTTGCACCGCATGCGTAAACCGCGAAAAGCAACCCGCTCGCGCCCTTAGCTCTTACCATTATTTATTTCTATAAATTGAGGAACCGTGCGAACACCCCTGTTTTGACTAACTTGCCCTTCAAATTTCACGATCATTCAGACCGCCTTCTACAAACATTATCCCATCAAAAACAATACTTGTCAAAAAAACCAAGTCTCGCAACTCAGTTGTTCTGCGGTAAAAAGTTGTGAGATCCATGTAATACCAAGTCGGTTATTAATTTATTCAGTCTCTACTTGTAAGTCTCTACTTGTAAGTATGTAATGTTTTATATAAATATATTGAGACTTGGCCATCGCACTAAATAATTGAATTCACATGTGTTTTCAGGCGATTGAATTTACACGTGTTTTCAGGCGATGGCCAAGTCTCAATATATTTATATAAAACATTACATACTTACAAGTAGAGACTTACAAGTAGAGACTGAATAAATTAATAACCGACTTGGTATTACATGGATCTCACAACTTTTTACCGCAGAACAACTGAGTTGCGAGACTTGGTTTTTTTGACAAGTATTGTTTTTGATGGGATCTCATTTCTTTTTGTATTTTGTAGACAGTTCTACTTTTTTCCTTTTCGGTACCTTCTACTTATTGTATATATGTATATCTACCAGCAACGAATTTTCTTAAAGCCCTCTCTCTGACTTATGAACTTTTCTTATTTTTGTAGGTAGCCTTCCGTTTTCTCTTTTCCGGTACTACTTCTTGAGCTTCAGCTACAGTTTAATATAATAATAACTGCCGTAATAAAACATCGTTACGAATAAAGCCAATATTGAAAAATTTAACTGAAGACTTGGCTGTATGGGCTTAATTTTCTTTGCAGTCTTTTTTAGATTTTTTAGTTTTTCCTTGATTCATACACCAAACACTACTTATATTCCAAATTTGAAGCTTCTAGGTCTGCTAGAAGTGCCTTAGAATTTTGATGATCGTTGAGTCAGTGACTGACAAAATTAAGAAATTTGACCCGTTATAATTTCTTAAAAATACTGGTTCAAATTGAATTAAAACGTGTAATATGCTTATATAATATGCCTGCATGGTTACTGAAAATTTCAGTCTTCTAGTTTTATCCACAACGAAGTTACAGGGGGTCGAAAATGGTCTGAATTGCTTCAAGAAAAGGATGGTACGGCCGTGACGCTTTTTTGCTCGACTTGGTGGGGGCACGGCCGTGCCCCCAGATAGTTTAAAAAAACTAAGAAACTTGCGCTTTGATACCAAATCGATCTAAAAAGGAGAAAATAACTTTTAGAATAAGAATAAAGTGTTTAATGAGGAAATTTTCAATTTTTTTTTCTACTTATTTTCTTTTTTAAAGTTCGATTGTCTATCAAAGTCGTATCAAAGTGTAATTTATAAATTTTTTTTAATATATTATTTTTTATCTTTTTTTAGTCTTAATATTTTTTAAACTACATTCCATTAAAATTTACGAACATAAAGGTGGAACTCACAATTACCTATAAAACGATGAAATGATACAAACCGACACAAAGCTTCATGTCGGTGCTAATCTAACCACTGAGGAGTTCCCTTGTAAACAAATTATCGTGGTGCATCATCAGTTTATAGTGAAAATCATGGATAACTATCGAAATCCAACCTACATACAAAGTTTCGTGTTCGTGCTATTAACCGGTGAAGAGTATCCTTATGAGGAAACAATCCTGGCTGCAACATCAAGTTATGTTTATCATTTTAGTGTATTGTCATCGAAGTTACATATGTATTCTGAATTTCAGCCCAATATCTTCAGTGGAAGTGGGTGACAACCGCGTTTAAAGATTCCATTAGATACAAAAAAACATACAGGTGGAACTTATAAAAGCGTATTAAAATTAAAATAATTACACCATTCCAAGAGGTCACCACTTTTTACATATGTTTTAATTTAATTTTTTTATCATAAAAAAATTATTAGTTGGTCAACTCGGTAATGTATATACTATGTACATTGTATATATAGTGTAAGATTTTTATTTTAAGTTTAATAGCTTTCCGCCTTGGTAAAAAAAATAATTCAAACTAATTCAATTCATAAAATATTATAAAAGACAATGGGCGGTTTCGTACCCAGTGGTGTATCAAGTTGTGACATATGTCATTTTAAAGGTCTTAATAATAGCTTCATTTTATTGAATGACACCAACTTATTATTTAATTACTGCCTTTGAAATTTAAATTTAAAATTATTTAATTTTTATTTAAATAATCATTATTTCTAGCTTATAAAGTTCTTTTTAAGCGACTTCAAAAAAGAAGGAGGTTACTCAATTCGACCGTATATATGTTTTTTTTTTTTTATGTGTGTTCAGGGATAACTTCGTTGTTTATGAACCGAATTGGATGATTTTTTTTTTGTGAAAGGGAGATATCTCCGAAATGGTACCATGATAAGGAAACCAGGATCTGATGATGGCATCCCAGAGAAATCGAGGGCAACGTTCGAAAATTGTATTTTAAAGTATCGTATTTTAAGTATTTTGATAAAGTACTACTACTAGTACTATTTAATGAAGGTCGGGAGTCGATCTGATGATGGAGCTGAAAGACAGTCGAGGGAACTCCTCAACGACTGGCAGCAATTACCTGGTGTTTGGACTTGATTCATTTCTATTGATGAGATCTTTGCACTCATATGGATTATAAGTGCCATTGCAGGTCTGATGATGGAGACCATACACAATCGAGGGAACTTCTCAACGATTTACAGCAGTTACCTTTTGTTGAGCTTCCGTCATACGGTTGAATATGCCAAAATGTTCAGTTCGCACAAAAATAATAATTAAGATTGAAGTTTTACATAGGAATACCACTGCCTACTAGGCATGCTGATTCGTCAATTTGACACTGAATTTTTGTTGCGTAATCGCGGTGCTGTCTCATTAGAGTAGCGCGTTTAGTAGCCCCATTTATACTAAATAGAAATAAGTTACAGATTCGTTGCGTTCAACTAAAAATTGAAAAATAAAATAATTTAAAAAAAAAATAAAAACCGACTTCAAAAACATAAACTAAAAAGTTAAAAATAAAATTTTCACTTTAAAGAAAGGAGCATTAACAGGCGGCATATAGTTAATGAAGTCGGTGCCAACTCAGACACTTTAAATGGGTACTTACCAGGTAATAACAGTTACAACAATTATATATTTATAACTATAACAAATATGGAACACAATTTAAAGTGTCTGAGTGAGTAGGCACCGACTTCATTAACTATATGCCGCCTGTTAATGCTCCTTTCTTTAAAGTGAAAATTTTATTTTTAACTTTTTAGTTTATGTTTTTGAAGTCGGTTTTTATTTTTTACTTATATTATTTTATTTACCATGTTATATAGCATACTGTGCGTTGCGGCTACCTGTCAGTATAACTCTTACACCGCCCTGCCCACACACATACATACTACTAGAGGTTGGATTCAGTCCTGTCATGTGTCGAATCGGATATATTACTCCTATATTGTAGTAACTACAATAACGACGGGAAGGGAGTCGATAATTACTGTTCGTGCCTAATAGGGCGAAGAACAGTCGGCACATGTTCACATATAATAAGCATTATATGGTATTTGGGGTGGGCGAGGCATCAAAATTATATATTGTTGCCAGCAACTTTTTTCGATGATATAATTGTTGATCTAGATTATTAGTTCAATGATAATTTTTTTTAAATTATTTCGACCTACGCAATACAATACCTTTAATTATGTTTTTTAATAAGAAATCCAACAACATGTCTACACTAGATACAGCATGGAGACGAAGCCTATGCAAAACCTGCAATTTTTTTGGCCAGTCTTAAGAGTATGTAGGTGTGCAAGCGGCGGTGGAATAGCGATTGGTAACCGTATAGTAGGTATGCTTAGTAATAAAGTAATATTGTACAATAAGTAAAATTCACACTAAAAATAACATTTCATTATATGAGATATAAAATAACTCATAGTTATTTCCTTGCACGTGTTTCATGGTTGGTGCCATACTATAAAATAAAGCTATTGATACGACCTTTAAAATGACATATACCACAACTTGATACAACCTGGGTACGCAGCCCATACAAAGATGCCCATTCACTTTTACTTTCACCCACGTCTCAAGATTGATTGAGTTCAACTTTACCGTACGTACAGCATTTGATCGGAGAAAAACAAAGACGTACACCCGACCTTTCAATAGCGCTCCTCGGAGCGGTCTGAAGCACGATATCGTGTGCGCTTGGTTTTATGCTGTCAGTGTGCTGTCAGTTCATACAAAATAGTATGGCGAAATTTCGGTGAAATTGCATATTATTGATGATTTTTTTCTGCCACTTTTCCGTTTATTATCAAAATTTCCTCTAACAGAAAGAAAGGATGAAGTATTAACAATACTTAAATGATTTTTTAATCTCAAAAAACCTTGTGATGATGGTGTAATATGTACCGAAAAATGTTAATTTTCCGCGATTTCGGCAAAAGTGGGTTACAAAATAATATTTTTTCAGTGTGAAAGAGTGTAAAACATGCAAATGTTTTCTAACACAATTGTAAATTAAGAACTGATCTTTATTTTAGAATTAGGTTTATGACCATATACCTTTCCAAACTTCCTAAAAATGTACCTAAACATGCCGTTTTTTTGTAATTGCCCCCTTAATCAAAAAATATGAAGTCCTCACTTTCTTTGTGTCAAATATCTTAATTTGGACAAAGAAATTCTTAAGGCAATAATCGAACATTCTTGTGTTGAGAATATCAATATTTGTGATCCTGTCACACTGTTCACGTCACTTGCTCATGTTTTTTTTACGTGAATGACGTCTATGGATTCATACTAGCACTAGGAACACTTCAAAATGTTGATGTAACATTTTCAAATGGTTAGCGTTACTATTTACATAACTCCGAAACTATGCGTGCCACTGCATTGGTTTTGGTATCATTCTGACTGGGATGTAGTCGAATATCGGATAAAATTCGATTCGCCGTCGCACATGCACAGTACGCAATGGGAAAACGGCTCCAAACAAAATTAGTGCTTATGAAGACTCCAAGTAGCTACATAGATTTATATAAGGATAAAGCAATATAAAGACAATTTAAAACATTTACATAGTAAGTGAAAAATGTCAAACAAAATGTTTATAATATTTATATTATCGAGCCAAAGTCGTACAAAAATCTATAGAAAACATAAAAGACCCATAGCATAACTAAAAAAGTCTCAGTAGCTATCCATTTTATGTACCATAGTCAATAAGTAGCTGGGCGCCAGGGTGCACAGCACGCCAAAAAGGGAGCGATGGTGCAACACTGGCTGCTAATACACCGTTCGGGTGTCCATAACGCTGCCATCAGAGCTTGGTCACACTGCTAACTGCCATGAACCTGACAGTGATATTTTTGTCCATTTCTCGGTTTTACTTTTTTTTGTTTCGGTCCTTAAATTGAACTGCAATGACACGTCGTAAGCATATACATCTAAACCTCAGTGTGAAATATGTAATATAACATATGATACAGAAAGCTACCTGTAATCAATTACACTTTAAATATATTAGTCAACACATACTAGGAGAAAAATGTAATGAGCGACAAATCTATAAAATATCTATATATGTAGGTACAAATATATATATATATTATAAAGAAAATTTTTATTTTCACAATTAAATAATGAGTATTTAAATATTATACCAATCTAAATTATTTAAAAACGAGCTTACAAATATAAAATTAAAACCTACTTAAAAAATATGAAACTAACAGATATTCTAAATAATAAATATAAGCCAATAATAATAGTAATATAAAATCTATATATACAACCATATGTTATATTACATATTTCACGCTAAGTTTTCTATACTATACAACGTGTTCCTTTTGATATCCCATAACTCCGGGGTTTCAATGGGACCACGAATATGAATCAAATAGCATACACATTATTTTTCAATTATTATTAATTACATATTTAAATTTTTCATACAAACTAATTCGATAAAAAGGTGAGTTCCCATGTAAAACGCCTTTACGTTAGATTTGACAACGTCGCTATATTTAACGTGATCGTGAATTAAAGTTAGTACCTACCCTGCCACGCATTACAATGATCATATTCATAAAAATTGCTCCTAACCCGTACGAAATAAAATCGCTTATCGTAGTACAAGCCAACCTTAGTGTCGAATACTTACCGTTGGCAAAAAAGTAATCTAAAAATCGAACAATAAAACGACAGGTATTTTTTTGTACTTTTTAGGGAGGAGGGGGGGGGGAGGAATAGTGGTAGAAATCTTCGAAAAATAAGGGTGTGGACTTGAGATAGTGAGGTCGTGGGTTAGATTTCCGGTCAGCGGGTCTACCGGCGAACTGAAGTGTTTACAATTTAAACGGATTAGTTTGATTTCATTTATGAAATAAACTATGATAAATCATAATGAAAGAATCAAATTATTTATTATTTTTATTCAATTAAATTCAATTAAACATGTCATTTAATAAACAATAACAATGCTTATTTCATAAATAAAATCAAAACAATCGCGGTCATGTACAGCTGAGCAAGCTCAACTCGACACTCGCAGCGTGACCCCTACAACTATTGAACAGTGCAGTTATGAGCACGTACAGAACTGTTCTTATTTCAACACTACTACATGTTTAAGGCACACTGAGGGTGTCAAGCTTGATTTGCTCTCGACTGTATGAGCTCAATGAGTTTAAAATTTAGGTAAACTAATGCTTTCATCGTGAGTAAAGCAAAAACTTCCTAAAACTTCGAAGACTTGTGTTATTAGTGGGACATTTAAAAGAAGCTGTAGTAGTAGTGCAGTTAATAAAACTTCTTTTAAAATAAAAATAAATTTAATCTAAATAATTTTCAAAATGGCCACCATTGTATTCTAAACATACATTTAGTCGTGTACAAATGTTTCTATTTAAATTAACTTCCACTTGACGCATTTCATCTGCTGCTGCTTCAATGCGTTCAATCAAGTGGTCTCGGGATAAAATCTTTACTGCGTACACTTTACTTTTTAGTGTGCCCCACACGTGGAAATCTAGGGGTGTTAGATCTGGAGATCTCGCCGGCCAGGCTAAGGCGGGCTGCCACGGCTGATCCAACGGTTGGGGTATTCTTGAGAGAGATATTCTCGCACCCGAACTCCATAATGTGCCGGTGCACCGTCGTGTTGAATCCACATACTGCGTAGACTCTCCAGATCTACGTCTTCAAAAAAATCCAAAAAGATTAAATTTTGTAGAAAAGTTAAGTAGTTCTCGGCGTTGAGGCGATGTGGAATCTTAATAGGCCCAACAAGCTTATTATTAAAAACTCCTGCCCACGTGTTTACGGAAAACTCATGCTGATGAGATGTTTCCCACACTGTGTTAGGGTTTTCGACTTGCCACTGATGCAGATTTTTCGAATTGAATATGCCGGCGCGCGTAAATTGGGCTTCGTCGATCCATAAAGTTTTTTTAATTAAATTTGGATCAGCAATAAGGAACTCTTTGAGGCGCTGACAAAATGCGATTCTCGCGGAATTATCAGTAGGTAATAGGCCTTGCACTTTTCGTTAGTGATACGGGTGGAGGCCATACCTTTTCCACAATTTCCACACCTTTTTGTGGGAGACACTAACTATCTGCCCAACGCGTCTTGTTGAAAGAGTGGGGTCTTCTATTATTAAATTCATTATCCTCGTTTCTTGATCTAATGTCAAATTCATGACGCGCTCATGAGCCGATGACCGTAGTCCATTTTCGCGAAATCTTCTATGTATCTGTAATCAATAAAAATTAGTTTCTCATTGTGCTTGCCGTTTGAAAATAATTAGTAAGTTGTACTCAAAGAAGTTCGTGTCTTATACTAAGTTTGTGTCTTATACTAAGTTTGTAAGAGGAAACGAATATCGAAGTAGAAACCATTACTGATATGTAATTTCTTTCATTGTCATAAACTCTTCTACTAGTCCTTTGACTTAAATACGTTTGACACAGAGCGTAGTGCAGCGGAAACGCAGGCATGATCTGGCTTTACAGTTCGTTCACTACCTCGCAGTTACAGTAAAGGGCGTGGTAAGCGTTTTTACGCATTGAGTTTAGACTATTACACGTACATACATACGCTGCGGTGTAAGCAGATATTGGAAAAAGCCTTCCGCGCCTGCTGGAGCGGCGAGGTCGTGCTCCTCGCTAAATTTATATTTAAGCTAAATTTATAAGGAAAAGTTACTCGCTTATACAATGATTTACTCCTTACCACTCGTAATTTTAGAAATTGAAATCAGAAAGGGATAGAATTCAATTAGTCAATTTGAAAACAAAATTCCACTTTACCCATTGATTGTTAGATTCATAACCGAAACATATATTTTACCGAGTATTAAAATCAATGATTTTCAGTTTTTCTTTTTAACTATCTCTAATTTTATGTGATTTCTTCTGTAATGCCAAATATATTACATTTGCTTTTCGCCCATGCCTTCACTTGCGTGGACTACACAGTTGTACCGGAACCCCTTTTTGCAGGATAAAAAATAGCCTTCGCTCTTGAGCTTATAATAAAGCTAGTTTGAAAATAACATTAGCTTATGTTACTCGCTAATAATGTAGCTTTCTGTAGGTGAAAGAATTTTTGAAATCGGTCCTGTAGTTTTTGGGTTTATTCTTTACAAATACAAATCTTCCTTCTTTATATTAGTGTAAATACACTTTTATTTTAAATGAAAGCTCTTGCTAATATGATAAGGAATACCCACAATTTAATTATGAAGTGAAACTAACTGATGCAGGTACATAACACATTAATTTATTATATCAAAAGATTCATTGTTTTTTTTGTTTTTCTTCTTGAGGCTTGGTTTTTTTTTATGGCGGGATTGTTGGTTTTTTTGCGTCTTGTTCCCCGTACATATTAATTTTCTCCATCTCTCAAGTCTTCTGAAACAGATAAAATAACGGGTTAATAGTTTCGCACTAAAATTATGTCTACAAATTACTAGCGTTTTTAATTTTTTGCCATTATCTCGCAAGAAGTCAAAATTGATAAATTATGATAATTAATTTATAATACTCACTTCTTGTATTGAACACGACGTTGATGCATTAAATAGTCCATGGCATATGAAGTTATGGTTCTTTCCCAATCGCCTTCATGGAATGTATAGTCCTCGCTTGGCGTGAGGAGCTCTAAAAATCTAATGGTACGCACGTACCATTAGATTTTTAGAGCTCTGCACACGCACAGCCGACGTCCCGACCGCCCGAGGCGCGGGCGTGGCGTGTCATACTTTTGTTTACGTTTACGCTGCCAAACAACTAATACAAAAGGCCATTGCTCATAACACTGATTCCAAACGGGCCTTGAGAACAACAATATTGATTTTATTTCAATTTGGAACGTAGGAGAAGCGTTAAGATACAAAAATAAACTGTGTCAACTTACATTTATAAAGGTTTGGTTGTCCGGCACTGGGCGATTCGGAAATCGACGCCGGTATTCTCTGACAGCTGCCGCGGAATTTCCATTACAATATCCATACACAAAATGAATATCCACTTGATGTTCTGACGAATAGTTGCGTCGTGGCATTGTTACCGAAATAGGTAAGTTCAACAATAACAAATTAACGAAACAAAAGTTCAATAATAACAAGTTAACAACAAAACTAAATAATTAACAAAACTCAACAGCAAAACAGTAACAATCTAAAGAAAGCAGAAGGCACCGATACTTGTTAGCGAGACGAAGGTCAGGAAACTAGTAAGTAAATAAAGGACTCTCTATGAAACGTGTACTCTCACAACATTCATAGAAAAAGGGACCATTTCAAATAGTTTTAAAGTTGGTTTTGCTAACGGTACGAGTTGTCGGTTGTCGAGTTCCCGTGACGTCGTTCATTGTGTGCGTTCATTGTTCATGCCGGCCGCCCCACGCCGCCGCAGATGGCAAGCAAAATGGCAGGGATGTCAATCATGTGTTTTAAGATAATACCTAATTTACTGATTAACCCTTCTTTGCATGATTTTTGCTATTTTTTTAAAATAAATCAGGGTGATGTAATTAATGCTCTAGATTAAAAAAAATATTAAAAAAAATTCTTATGTAAATAAAAATATGTATTATGTAAAAAACAATATGATGGAAATTTATATCATCATGCATTGTCACATATTTGGCTCAGTACTATATAAATAAAAAAATATTGTTTACTCAATCTTCTTTATTCTTTATGATAATTTAAAAAACAATTATTATTTTTATTTAAGCACAAATTGACGCCACATTTACTACACGAAATTGTGGAATAGCCTTTACATTTGGGAAATTTGCACCGGAGTGACCCACCTACTGTTGGCCAATGTTCAGCACCATCTTTTCTTATGTCTTTTGGAGGTGGTGGTGCTGGAGAACCTTTTCTTTTTTTTGATAGTAATTCCTCTTCTAGTGAACTGGTACTAGGACGACCTCTTTTAGCGTCTTTGGTGGGTCCTCTGTTGCATAGCACAAAGGCCAATTCATTTCTGAATTGGCCCATTGTAAGTAGACTCTTTTTGGATTCACCTCTTTCTTGAGCATTTTTTTTATATATAATCCAAGAGTTTATAATAGCTAGATCTAATAAATGATAAAATATACGCAAGTACCACTTTTTAGACCTTATTGTTATGTGGTTTCTGCCCAAAAAGCTATCCATGAGATCTACTCCTCCCATATGTTTATTGTACTCTTGGACAATAAACGGGCAAGTAATATCAATTTTTCCTTTTATTGTCTTGTCATATCTATTGACTTTAGTTACAGGCAATGCTCCAGCATAAGAAGATAGCAGGGTTACTATTTTATTATCTTTCCAAGCCACACAACTCAAATCTATACCATCATGCACAGACACTCTTTCCTCAAAACTACCTCTGGGCACAGATTTTTTCATGAAGTTTTTCTTCTTTGTAAGTTTATTATTTGGAATCCTGTTTTGTTGCACAGTTCCCACTGTGTGAATGCCTGATTTAGCTAAAAAAACTACCAATGGCAAAGATGTATAAAAATTATCAAAGTATATGATATGGTTTTGCTTTCTTGGCACTCCTCGAAGTAAACGAACTACAACATTTCCTGTTGAACCAAGATCTGGTTCATCTGTGAGCTTTTCTGTATTCTCTTGTCAAGAGGAGGATCAATGTCAGCAGTTTCATCCACATCATCCCCATCATCATCATCATCGTCGTTCTCCTCCTGCAACACTCTTATAACTTCAACAGAATCGCGGTTTTCATCATCGGAATCTTGGTCATCGAGCAGGCGCGGGTCTTCCTTGAAAGCCAAAAAGCCATGCATGTCTAAAATTTTCCTACAATAATGATGAAAAACGCAAGAGTTTGTACTCTTTTGAGTGTTTGAATTTCCCGCGCGCGCATATAATACAATGGCGCGCTATTACTGACTGTTACTGACCTATCATAATACCCTATCACCGGCCTCCCTCTCTTTCCCGATCACGACATACCGACGCCAACCGAACCGACACGTTGCGAACACGCCGTGTGGCAAGCCAAATGAGTTACGTCTTTTATGTCTGTCTTCTTCTTACATGTAGTGATGAATGGCATCTATCCCTCTTACGTTTCGAGGGCCATCGGTCGGTACCTACTGGATTTTATACTGGAAATTTAAGCCAGGCATAACGACATGAAATTCGTACGTAATTAGACTGCAGGCAGAACTTTGCGAATTCTGCGGCTAAACTAACTTCATTATTGTTTTCAATTATTATCTGTGTTCATTGCATTGCATTCATTGCGATTTGTTGTGTTTTATGTTTTAAAGTTGTATTAAAGTAACGATGAATCAAGTGAAATTGAAGTGTCAAATAACGAAATGGAAATTTTGGAGGATTTCAATAAACTGAAAGAAATGTATTTCGCAGTCATTGCACAGTGACAAAGTAAATAGGTAATTAAAACCATACAGAACTTAGGTACCTATCTCTTGCTTTATAAACCAATTAGCTTTTATAAACAATGATTTTTACAAACGAATCCACACATATTTACGTAATATTTCAGGTCTGGGTCAGGTTCATTTTATAATGAAATCATTGACGAGTTTCTCATTTGTCAATCAATCATTTGTCTAATAGGTTAGGTACCTATTTTATTTTATTTTTTGTTTAGATATTCTCACAATTACCTTGCTTTGCTTTTAAATAAAAAACTAGTTGTATAATCTTCACACAGCACAAAACAAAAATACAAAATTATATAGTCATGATTTGATTATATAATTTTGCCAAATAGCGCCATCTGCTACGTTATTACTAAACTAATAGGTTAGACTAGGTTAGTAAAATTCCAACAGATGGCGTAAAAACGCGCAATTTTTTACATTGCGCGTTTTTACGCCAAATTATAAATTTAACTTTCAGACATATTAAGGTAAATATCTGAACTTTGAAGATTCCACCAAAATGATTTTAAACTTCACATGTCGTGTTGGCGTAGCCATGTTCCAAACCCACCACACGCCACTGTCATCGAGGTCATCTTCTGAGATCCAACCGCCTTCTAACTTACTAAGATAATCTTCAATATCTCTTTCATTCAAGTTTCTCTAAAAAACAACATAAAATAAACATTTACAAAAAAATGTTTGCCATACATTACAAGTGAAATTACTGCATAGAGATGTAAATTTCAATCACATAGTTTTGAGCAATTTATTCACAGTGTTTTGATATAAATTGTACATAAAACAATAAAAACATGAAAACAAACCTTATTTCCACTCATTTTCGCTTTTACTGTATTTTATATATCCGTTTATTTCCATAAAACAAACTAAAATCTCGCTCCTTTTTTCCAGTCACAACAAACAGCGGAATGACAAGTTCTAGGCCTGGTGATTGACAGTGACGTTTGCTATTTTTTAAAAACTGCGTTTCGTTGTACGCAGTAGTCGCTTAAAATGTTGCCAGCAACAACAAATTTACAGTACAAGGGACTTGTGTACCTTTTTTGTTGACTAAATACTATGATTGAAATTTCTCTCACCATGCAATTAAGGGTTAACGTCTTTTCTTGGTACGAACGAATTATTGACATTCAATTAGAATTATTATTGGAAATTGTGTAAAAACTCAATCTCGTAATGATTTTACAGTCGAGGCGAATCGTCTACATTCAAGAACATGTCAAGCTTTCTTTGACACTTTGGATTATGTACCGTTTTTATTAAATTTCAACATTTTTAAGGCGGTAATAGTCTTCACTGCCCTTTGGCGTTGACCTCCAATCCATGAAACTCGCGCAACTGCATACATTCGCTGTATTCAGCGCGCAATCACCACATTCGTAATACTTGACGCCCAATCCAACCAGCGCGTTATCACAGAGTACTCAAATAACAGAAAGTGTTAGAGCTTAGATTTTTTAATGTCAATTTCATTAATGTATTTTGAAAAAGGTACAGTGAACGCATAGGAAACTACAATGTAAAAACTAAATATTATATACAGAAATTAAAAGCAAAAGATATGTAATTCTTTCATATTTTTACAAAAACATCCCTAGATCCACGCCCATGGAGTCGCGGAGACTAGTATCGTAATAATAAACATTGTGCACAAAAAGAAAATAAATACAAATCTCAAATTTAATTTTTGAACGTGTTTATTATCTTACACAAGATTAAAAAAATAATTATAATCTCACTAATGTTCTAAACTAGCTGATTTCAGCGGCTCCATCCGCGTGGACTTCATAACTTTCGTGGAATTCTTTATTTCGCGAGATTAAAAGTAGCCTGTTTATTAAAACAGTGCATCAACTATGTACATACCAAAAATCATTCCGCTGTCACGCCTCAGCGGCTCAATGGTTATAGACGATTTTTGGTAGGTATATAGATGAGGCACTGAATTAACACATAGGCTACGTTATATCCCAAGGAATTAAGAATTCCTACTGTAAAAATCATGAAGCCCAGGTGGGCGGATCCGCACCAAATATTACAAATAAAAAAATTAAGTGGGAACCGGAATGATTAGAGGGTGGAAGCGGGTATGGGAGTATAAGACAATGAATCTAAATTCTGCGCGAACGAAGTCGCGGGCAAAAGCTAATACTAAAATAATGGTGATAGGTTTAAATGACCATAAATTAATCATTTACAGTTCTGAAAATTTAAAATTCTACAATTGGCTCTTTTTGCAGGAGTACCTACAGTACTTGATAAATTATTAGACAAAAGTATGCTGTGCCGTAATAGAGAAAGTTCGACGTTTTCTTGATTTCTACATCTTTTGGTGGGTATGACGTTCTCTTGATTTTTTTTCTTTTTTTTGAGAGCAATAGCTTTTTGAGTGTATTCAGGATCTCTTATTTTCAAATTTCGTGTATACCTTGGATCCACAAGTTCGGGTAGAATACAATCTAAATAAAATTTTGTTAATTTATTTTCCATTTTATTTTTCCAAAAATTATCATCTCGCTTAATAATTTCAGTTTTTAAGGAGGCGTTTTCTCCGTACCAAATAGCAAACAAACATTTAGACCTTTGAGTAATATGCTATTGTCCTTGGACTTGATAATACCAATTATGCAATGTGTTAACGTACTCAATGCCTTGCCGATTTCTTTTCCAAAAAGTGATTTTTTTTAAATCTATGGCCTCTTGTAACCCTAACTTGTAGGCGGTAATGGGACATTTGATTTCAACGATCATATCTTTTTCTGGTACTTCACCATCTGTACTAGCTCCTAGATACGGGATTATCGTGTCAATAAATAACCCACATGGATTTATGACAATTTTTTCTTGAACTGATAACTAGTCTATAGCAATTTTTTCATTATCCCTACCATGTTTTACAGATTTAATGTGGTCAATGCTACTTTTGTAAATGAGATCCTTGACTAAATTTGAGCAACTAATGTCTGCCCGTCTTTTTATGACTCGTCCAAAATTAGAAGCTGTAAGCTTATTGCGCCTTAATTCCAACCATTCCCTACAACCGCTTTGTTATATAGTGGCATTCATGATATTTTCTCTGTTTTGGCTATTTTGCTTTAAATTGTCTAAAAACTCTTTTTTAGATTTCTCTAAAAGATCTTCTGACATGTCGGGTTTTTGGCATTTGTTACCGTAGTGCACGTCGTCACATTTATTGGTGAATAAACGTCTTTTCTTTTTGATATATTTTTGTAACAGTTTTCTTCTTTTTATTCTTTTTTCTTCCAATTCGTTTATTTTTCCTTTGAAACTATTACCAACTATTGACTCTTGCAACATAGATAGTGGTTTACGTGTGTTGAACGATAACGCAGCCCCACTGCATCTTACTTGGTACTGATTTTTTAAACTAAAATTTATGCGTTTCCCACCTACATATTTAGCAACAATGCTATGGTACCGCTCAACGACATTGCTATCAACGTCATGAATCAGACTGCGTGAATGTATTGCTACATTTCTAACAATGATCGCAATTCTTTGCCAGATACAACTTTTGTAAAATTCTTCAGACATATTTTCACTACATCCTATTTCTGAACAAAACTATGATTGGCATTTCAAATGTTTTCCAAATGCGTGATCTTGTGCTAGTTTTATGTCGTTGTGTAGACGTGTCACATTTGCCAATTTATCGATGTCGGATGTTCCTTTGTATTCTCGAATCGCTAAAACTATAACTTTTCGGAGCGTTAAAATTGATTTTTTTGTAATGAATTTTCGAAACTTTATCGGATATTTTGTTTCATTTCTTAAAGTTTGCAATTTATTACATAAATTTCGCAAGATATGGTTCCGGCACTCAATTTCTTCCACAGTAAAATTACTGTATGGACGAGATTCTATTATTTTAGCATAGATATTTGAGTCGCCGTCAGATATAATTCGACCATAAATTAAATTATGCATTTCAACAGATTGTTGGAAACCTTCTAATATCAAAGTTGATTCCATACCAGTGGACGGCCCTGAATAGTTTTTATAACATGTATGAATTTTCGGTGTCACTTTTTTGTTTTCTGCTTGCGCGCAAATACAGCAGTATTTATTTTTCACCGACATATAAAGGATTTTATTAGTACGTCTACCTACAATAGCTGCGGCACTAGAAAGAGAGGAATATTTTTTTTTATAACTTCGTTTCGCCCAACAACCATCTGCTACGACATCAATTATCGGTATTCCTTCTTTACTTAGTCGTCCTTCTCTTAAAGCTAATTCGCGCTCCTCCTCAGCAGCTACGTTCATTGCTTGTAAAGTTAAATCTTCAATTTTTTTCCAATCGTATTTAAATTACTGTTATATACGTCTGCTGTTATAGTAGGTAGTTCTAAGGTAGCCGTTAACTCTTCCAATTGAGCATGGCCGCACCCAATAGCCAATGTACCAGCTACTGCACAATTGTTCAAGTTCATCACCTCTTTGGGATCGTCATTAGTAATAAAAAATTTTAAATGGCACATTTTGCATAACACAGTAAATTTTGAAATTAAACCAATTCGCTTTTCAGATATAATTTCCATTTATTGTAGCCCACACCCAAGAGGTCCGTGTTTCGATATTTCTTTTAATTGATTAAAAAAATGAGGAAGCATAACAATTCGTCGTCCTTTCACCTCTTTTTTTTAATATTTCCACTCTCGAAGCTACTGTCAATGTTTTTAGTTCTAGAAAAAAAGAAAACTATTAACCATCTTCATAAATTTATAATAACAAATAAATTTAAATAGTTTTTTTTAAGGCCGCACAGGTGAAGTCGCGGCTCGTCACCAGTAACACCGATGTAAAATTTTATAATTATAATGAAATAGGTAAACAAATTTTAGCATTATACAAGCAAACTGAGCAATAATATACGAAAAGTATCTACCTGTATGTTCTATTAGTATCCTCTGGAAGTGTATTACTCTGTGGAAATTTTCTTCCGTACACTCAAACGTTAGCAAATCGGGTAAGGTTTCTTGCACATTTTCTTCTGTCACAATTGTGGATGCAAAACGAATACTTCCCTCGGGCCTACGACATAAATACGAATATACCTTGAGCATATTCTGTTTGATAGGACAATTATTACACTTTTAAATTCATTTTAATTTCATATTTACCTTAGCGTCTTTGCATTTTTTCTCATTTTCTGTTTTATTGAACGTTTGTAACCTTTATATTTATACGGAGCCATTATTATTACTATCGGAACAACAAACACACGTCAGACACACGTCTACCTCTGACAGCGTCAACGCGGTACTGGTACGCACTGAATTGAAGCAATCCACTGTGAAAGTACTCACTTATAACTTAAAAAAATATAAAAAATAAAATACTTATAATAATGTATTTTTTATGAGAGGAATAGCTTTGATAATTGAATAAGCAGTTTTTGCAGTATAAACCAGTTCTGTAAGTTTTAAGCTATTGCATAGCTTCTATCGCGGGCCTTGAGCGCGGAGACCGAATTCAGAAATTCCGTAACGAAAAAAACCTCACGCTTCCCACTCCGACGGGCACGCCGCACGGAGAAAAATTTTGATAGCGCGATGTACGTTTTTTAAAACAGCGCCGCGCCATCTATTATAATCTGTTGCACCTATTATTAATGAAAAAAGTCACGAAAAAATAGTGAAAGAAAATGAGTGAGTAATTTATATACATACATTTTATTATTATCACAAATGCAGTATTAATTTTGAATTGAAAATAGAATACTGCTATAAAGATAACCTAAATTTTTGATATTAAAATGAGCGATATTAAAAGTAGCCCTCTTTTATACACACAAACACACACACGCGTATAGTTTAAATTCTCAATTTAGATTCTCAATATATATATATATATATATATATATATATATATATATATATATAT
Source organism: Luffia ferchaultella (assembly GCA_949709985.1). Classification (NCBI taxonomy): domain Eukaryota; kingdom Metazoa; phylum Arthropoda; class Insecta; order Lepidoptera; family Psychidae; genus Luffia; species Luffia ferchaultella. Next base: position 8,106,429 of record OX453241.1, read on the forward strand.
ATATATATATATATATATATATATAAATAAATTCATTCTTCATTATGTATATAACAGAAACCATCAAACCAAGCACGTGTACTATTCAGTACCTACCTTTGTTTTTGGTATATAGATAATGCACATGAATGCCGCGCAGAGAAAGTATATATCGTCCCCTTGGAGGTAAAACTGATTATCTGGCCAGATTGCAACTTTAGAGGAGAGCAATTTAACACTTCGACAACGTAAAAATCTTAAAAAACTAACGATTTGAAGGTATAAGAGGCCGCAAACCAAATTTATTGTTATGTAAGCAGTATTTTATATGAAAAGACCTTACAAAATATCTGCAGATTCATTAAAAATTAGAAAAAACCGAGACAAAAAAGATTTGTACTTAGTTTTACCTGACGAACTAAAACTTGCTCTTGTGTCTAATCTAAGCAGTATTTATATTTGGAGATTACTCCAAAGTGTTCTCATTTCAAAATCTGACTATGCTTATGTAGTTATAACAAAATAATGCATGATATTACGAAAAAATTAACAAAAAATGGAAATGTACTCAGTTTTACCTGAAGAGATTCAGTTAACATGAGTACTGTTATCTAACTACATAAAAAATTGAAATGAATTTAAATTTAATTTAGTGAATAAACAGTAAGTATCAACTTTTATGTTTATTTATTGAAATGAAATTAGACAATAGTAAATTATTTATTTATTACTTTAAAAAAAACCGCCTAGAGCTCGCTTAATACAGCGCCCTATGAATCACAATTAACGCACCTGATACTAATGTCATCTCGGATTTATTAGGATAGCAGTTGTTAGCAAATAGTTATAATTTAAACACTTTCAGACCCAGCTGAGTCTGAAAAGTCTGAGTCTGACGCGGTCACAGTGGGTGCTCGATCAATACAGCTTTTTTCAGTGTCTAGTGATTTGAACCAGCCGTGATACTCTTCCGGTATCACTCCTTTGTCGCAAAGACCCACTAGATCCTTTTTTTTTTGCTTCTGATATGGGCAAAGATCTATCATAGAGTTGTTCCAAGGGAGGGAAAATGTACTCTGAAGAGCAAGCAGCTATTAAAGGCTCGACTACGTCTTGCATTCTCGATTTCTTTCGGGTGGAGTAGCCATGGCTTGGCGTAGGTTGTGTTGATGCTGTTGCGATTGAGGATTGTGTCGTCGTTCCTGTGACATCTAATGTCATAAAGTTATTTGACATGTCGTAATTGTAGTAAATATTCCTGTCTCCTTTCACATACCTCATCCTTTTAATCTTAAGCCAAATAACTTTTTCTCCTTGGGTGTTTTTATTCCTGTTAAAAATCAAATTTTTGGCCAATTTTTTCAAGTTTTTAAATTCGTGATACTTGAACTCTTTGATGTGGTAACAATTTTTCACTATCTTATTGAGGCCTTTCTTGTAAATTGTTTTTGATCGTGCCCGCTTGAAAATATTTATCCAGTCATTCATTGCGAAAACATCACAATTTTTCTTTGCTGTTTCTATCGCACTGTGCATCGAGTCGGCCTCCATATAACTGTGACCAGACTCTAAAAATTTATGTTCTATCATATTCAGATGTTTGCTGTTATTAACAATCCAAAGCAATACGGCAGCCACATACTGATTTCGATTTTGACCGCCGCAGGTGTCAGAGAACAAACTTATTTCTTTAACCGTATCAGGCACGCACTTGGTTAGGTAGTGATGTAATATTGTGCCTATTTCAGCGCTTCCTTTTTTGCCGTGGATTTCTGACCAGGGAAAACAATAGGCTTCATTAGGTGGCGAATTTTCATAGACTGTTAGATTGTAGACTGTCAATTTCCTTACATAATAGAGGAGTCCAACGTCTGTGCTAGGTATTTGCAATATAGCTTGCAAATCAAATGAAATTGACAAAAAGTCCAGTTCTTTTTCCGATCTTCGTTTGTCCTTGTCCTTTTCGCTATTGCAAGCATTTTTTCTTTCAATATGCTCTTTGTACTCATCTTTCAGGCTAAGTTTTCCCTCGTCATCAGCCCTTTCATATTTAGTGCATAAAAGACATTGGTCTTTTTTGGGTACATAAAATCCCAGATTAAATTCCGTGGCAAAAATTCTCCGGTATGATATCTCAGATACAGGTATTGAGCCTTTGGCTTTGCAGTTATCTACATAAAGTTTGTACATTTTTGTAAGTGACAACCCTTTATCCAAATACTGACGTTTTCGAGTTTTTCTGACATAGTAACTTTCCATGGCAGGAAATGAAGATATGTGTGCTTTGACCTCATCAACTCTTTCAGCAGAGATCTTGTTAGGTGGCTCTTTCCGACCGCGAGGATCTAGGTCTTTTGAAAAGCGCCCTAAGTCATTTCTTTGCTTGATGGCGTTTGATACAACACCAGGGCAGATGCATAACGTTTTGCAAAAGAATCTTTGGCACACATTGATTTCTTTCTCTGCAATCTTAAAGAAACACTGCTTAGAAAAACTGGGTGTTGTCGGTCTTTTTCTGTCTAGGAGGACTGTTTTAATTGGAGTTACTCTACAATGCGCTATAACAAAATTTTTCTTTGCTGCAAAGTCAAGCTTCCAGTAGGTTCTGCACAATCTTTCGCGTTGGATATCTGTTATTTGGCTATTGCATCCAAACTTGCATTGCGAGCAATCTACAGGCTTTGGAACTTTTGGGGCCATACTCTTTTTTTTTTGTAACGTACGGTAGACCCTCAGCTCGACGCTTTTTTGCCACATTAGCTTTCCAAGAACCAGGATTTGGTTGACGCCATCTAGTGCGAGGTTTTATAATCTTCCAACAACGCTCTAAAATCTGAAATATGATCGCGTTTGCTATTTCTAAAGATTCATCATGAACTCTGTTGAAAAGTAAATCAATGACTTTATTACGTTCACGGCTTAACTTTTTTTCAGTAGCAAAACATGCATTAGGATTTTGCAGGTCATCTAAAGTAATAAGTGTAGAATCCTCGGACTCTGAACCAGATCCAAGTAGGGCCTTGGCAACAGAAGGTTGGTATGACGGGTCATCGTCTGAAAAATCTCCCTCAAAAAGTGATTCTAAATCAGATTCTATGCTTCTGTCTTTCTCGTCATAGCGTATCTTTGAAGCGTGGCATTCTGTAAAAAATATATTAAGTATAGACAACATTATAATATTTTATGAACTTACATTTTGCCGAGTAGATGTTTATTTTGGATAATATTATTTTACGGATATTTATTGATCGATTATCAGTGGAGAAAAGTGAAACTATGTCCTGATATTTTATTATTATTAAGACTAACTTTCCGCCTTCAGCTCCGCTCGCATGGACTACATAGTTGTACCGAGAACCCTTTTTCCGGGATAAAAGTACCCTATGTCAATCTTCAGCTTCTGCAAACTATATCCATGTAAAAAATTATAGCTGTCCTAGGACTACTGTGTAGTCCACGAGAGCGGTGCCGCGGGCGGAAAGCTAGTAAAAAATATAATTAACTTTCGAGATAATTGAGATACATCCTCAATATTTCCAGTAGTGGTTCTTTTTTTTTATTTCAGATTTTTAACTACAGCTAGCTCAACAGTCTCCAAGGAAAAACCACTGTTTGCAATAGCCTCAACTGCAAAAAATAAAACTATTTAATGTCTTTGAAGAGCCTTGCGAAAAAGTATTAACTTCGAATTATCATGTATGAACCAGTACTAATAAAAATGAACTAACTAACTAATAAAAATAAAATTTGAATAGTTAATTTAGCTGATACTAGTGGCAGTAATGATGAGGGAATACCGAACGGATACAAAGTATCCTATGTGTTTAGGTCATAATGTACTTGTATACCAAATTCAGCATTTGCGCGCGATTTTGACTGCGAGGAATAAAATAACGTAAAGGTCTGAAATCGGTCACCGACCTTAGAACCTGCTGAAAAGAAGAAGAATTAAAATTACTTACCAGGGTTTACTTTCCCAGGCTTAGACGAGTTAGACAACTTATCGCCGTACATCTTCATGTGAGTCTGAGTAGGCAAATCCAAATATTTCTCGTCAGATTTGCATTCATGTTTTTTGTCCTCAACTTGTGAAAGATATAAATCGTAGGCCTGGGATATGAATTCATCACAGCCTGCTATGTCATTTTGCCAAGGATTTTGAGAATCTGTAAGTTTGTATAACAAAGTACCTATTACTAAATAAATTCACTGGCACAAATAGCTGTTAAAATAACTTCAAAATGATTCTTATAAGTATTTACCTTTTAGCGATACGTTGTCTCCCGGATCAATAGCCTTTTGATCTTGAAAAGTACTCATTTTAATGTAGACACTAACGGAAACCGTCAAATACAATAAAAACAACTGCAATTTTAATTTCGCTAATGAATTGCTAACGCGCAGTGCCACCGAGACAAAGAAACTGTGGCAAATGGTAGCGGGATGTCGCGAGGAGAACACCGCGTGCGCCGTGTGCGAGTGAGAGATACACGGATCTCGGTTATATTTGAATTAGTTTCAATCTAAGGTATCAAATGCAATTCAATTAAAATACGGTTCATTGACATAAATAATTTTATCCACTTAGAAAAATAACAAATTTAAAGGTTGTTTTCAGCAAAAAATAATAAAAACCATTTATACAAATTTACCTGAAAAAAATCACTGTAATTTTGTCTAAAGCGTGCAGGTAAAACTAATTATGAAGACAAATGTATTTTTATTATTGTTATCTCTGTCGTTTAGTTTACGTTTCTGGAGTTAAAAATGAATAATTGGTTTTACGTATGATTATTAGTATTTATTTATAAAAACTAAGGTGTTTTCACATTTTAATCAGTTTTTAGATTATAATTCTATGAAAATTCATAAAATACCTAGTTTTAGCTCTGGCTATCTTCTAAACTAAGCTAGCTATGAGAAAACGCGTTTTACCAGCAGAAGCAGCTTAAAAAGTTGAATCGAATGGTGTAACTAACTCATTTTTGCAAAAATGTCGAGATAATCAGTTTTACCTCCAAGGGGACGATATATTATATCTATATAAATGTACATCGCGCGAAATTCGATAATCACTTCTTAATATCGTTATTTTTTTTTAATGAATAATTTTGTTTTGGTGTGTCATTACACCATTTATACCTAATTATTTATACCTATTATTTATACCTAGATATTTTCGTTTTATAGAGAAGAAAAGTGTAAAGAGCTAAAAAGAAAAAAAAAACTAATGCACGTCAAAGGGCATATCATCAGCGTCAGAAAGATTTGAAGAAAAATGAAGAAAAAATAATAAAAAAAAAAAGAAATACTGCATAAATAAAATAAATAATTATAATTGCATTAGTGGATACAAAATGCTATGCAATAGCTTTACCGCGGCAGTCCTCGAGTGCCACATTTTTTTTTTATTTGTAAATGTTCTACTTAAAAACGTATATAAAATCAGCATCTAAATAATATTTTTTCTTTGCTTCATTTTAAAAATATTTTACAATTTAATGAGAGGAATCGCTTCAAATATAGCCGAAGGAAATTTTAAAAAATAAATCACAATTATAACTATAAAGGTTTCAGTTTTTTACCCATTCAAACTTAGCTCAAATTTCATTTTTTACCATGATTTGCACCTTAAGAACTAAAGTTGCGCTGCAAGTGTCAAGCTGGATCTACTGTCGACTGTACTTAACTAATAGGTATCAATTTAAGCAATCTACTTAAGTTGCCTTGACTTTCAAAGAGTGAAAATGTTTCATCTTTCGCCACAAAAGTAGTGAAGATCGTATTATGAATTTTAGAACTGATCTGACTTATGAAAATTATCGTGATACCGCTATTATTAGTTTATCCAAAACCTTCAATTTTGGATAAAAAAAAAATTAAAAATGGCAGACTTCGAAATTCCCACTTCATTTTGATTTTGGAGGTGATGCACAACCCTATTAGGAGCCACGCTACGCACACATTGGAACTCGTTGTAACCGAATCGCTCGACCGATGACGGCGACGTCATGAACGAATAATTCTGTCTCGCTTACACTAAGCGAAATAATAATAATAATAATAATAATAACACACACAATCACAACAACGTCTAGGTCCCAAACTAAGCATTAGCTTGTATTTTGGGTACCAAGCGAAGACACCACATACATATAACAACCAAGACCCGGTGCCAGTATTAATATTCACCATATAAATACTGACCCGACCTGGGATTCGAACCCGGGACCTCCAGCTTCGCAGGCAGGGTCGCTGCCCACTAGGCTAAGCGGTCGTCAAAATGCAACAGTGAGTGATTGAAAGATCCGACTGCCTCCATAGTTGATAAGGTTCACTCGTACGCAGCTTAGGTAAAGCAAAGATTTTTACAAATTTTGCTATCCCGCTCTGCAAGCGTAAGTTGGGCAACATCGCATAAATTAGGACGCATCATACGGCAGAAAAATTTAGAACTATTTTTATTGTGATTGATGATTTCTCTAAAACTACGCATATTTGAATAGATGTTCCTTGGACTTTTTATATTATTTTTAGTCATAGAATATAACCTTAGAGTTATGGGATATCAAAAGGAACATGTTGTATATCTATGATATATAATATTATAAAGCTGAAGAGTTTGTTTGTTTGTTTGAACGCGCAAATCTCAGGAAGTACTGGTACGAATTGAGAAATTCTTTTTGTGTTGGATAGTCCATTTATTGAGGAAACCTATAGGCTATAATTTTTGTTTGTATGTTTGAACGTGCTAATCTCAGAAATTACCCATTCGAATTGAAAAATTCTTTTTGTGTTGGATAGTCCATTTATCGAGGAAGGCTATAGGCTATTATTACATTATGCTACGACTAATAGGAGCGGAGCAACACTGAAAAATGTTGCAAAAACAGAAAAAAATTATTCCTTTTGAGAGCTTCCATTACGCGCGCTGCGTAAACGGTTGGTGTTAAGCAAAAAATCAGGTATTACGGAATTGTTCCCCTTTAAAAGCTCTAACCAAAAGTCCGCGACAGCATATGCGTATCTTTTAAGGTTGACTTACTTTAACCTTTTTTATGGCAATTAAATTTGTTGCTAGACGCGTCAGAGAATTTATTTGTTTGGATGATGACTATACCATAGTATAATGATACAATATGGTTGGACTGGCGACCCACCCCGACTTCGAACGGGTGCAATGTACTAATGCGTGGAACGGGAAGAGTAATATAATATTTGTATATGCTTATTATGATGTACGTTATTCCGGACCAATTTAAGAACGCCTCGTGCAGTATGAAGGTGCCCCATCCTTACTAAAACAAAATTGTGCAACACTGTACTTGTCACAGTAATTTTATCTCGTCACATTTTTTTTAAATTCAAGTATAAAAAATCTGCTTCAAAAGTGGTATTGTTAAACTTTATGTTTACCCATTTGATATATTACTATGTTTTCTTAATTTATGTAATCCGATTTTTTCATCGCCCGCCAACTTTTTTCAAAGCGGTAGCATCTAAGCAAAAAAATATCATCCCGAAAGAATAGTCGATACAGCATAATTACTAAGCCAAACGTAAATAATGCGCATAGGTAAGGTGCGACTGCGAGTGTAGCCGAGGATATCCGGCAAGCGGCCGCTGATCGACGTCAGCTGCCCGCATGTCGTCGCCACGCTAATTCGATAATTTTATGGCAACATACCTCAATATTTTAATACTGAGTGATACTAAATGAAATAACACAATACAGATTATTTTCACCAAAGATCATAATATTAAAAGTTGGCAGGTGATGAAAAATCACCTAGTATAGTTATTAGTGATAAACGTTTTATATTTAAAAGTGCCATTATCTATTTGCTATGTTATGTTACTTGAAGTGGCCTTGTGTTAATCGGCCTACCAAATATTATAGCAGTAAAATTTATTCTATTACATAATACTTTTATTTATTGTGATTTTATCATCCATAATTGTCGTTTTCTTTTCTTAATAACTTATTAGTTTTCCATACTCTGACAAGGAACCCTTATATTTTGAAAAGAGTAACGGCCTTGTCGGTTTTTCTCAATAGAAGTTACATTGTCAACCGATAGTAACTTAAGAAAAAGTATTTTTCTCAAAGATGCTATATACGACTATATCTTGCACAACCTTCATTGGGTATTGCAGTACCTGACCAGAAAGTGTCCCGCAATGTTTTAGCAGGCGTGCTCGAGCGGTCGAATTTGTAATTTGAACGAACGCTTTTAAACCCGAACATTAATATGTAAAGGGATAACTTGTCTTAAGTTTTAATCAATTTTGGAACTGGTACGACAAAAACATTGCGCCAATGAATTTAAAACAGGAAAAAAAAATTGACATTGGAACGAGGCGAATTGGCGACAAAATTACCTAAACTATTTTTATTATTATAATGTTTTTTTGTTAGCATGATTACGGAGCCTACCTTATGCGTTATCCGATACGCACTTGAAAATACAAAATAGCGTTTCATTTTCGTTTGTGAGTCGATGCATAGGTATAAATATAGTCATTGAATAAAAGTACAGTATATTTCAAAACATTCGCATTAAAACAGCATGACAGAAGATTTGGAACCTTACTTTGTGTGACCCGACTTTTGGCCGTTTTTATCGTGGAATCTATGGCCTTTATAATCTTCTATCTGACAAAAGGTTGAATATCGGTATTGGTATCAAACTTTTATTATCTAGTGTGTGTTTATGTTGTGTGAGATAACATATACAAGGTGTTACAAAACTACCTGTAAAGCCGAAAGGAGGTTAAATGGGGCCTTATAACGAGTCCATTCACAATATTTTTAGGAACCGTCGTAGCGTTGTATAACATACCCCAAAAAAATATTATTTTCACTGATGTGCAAATCCTATTTCAGTAAAATTAAAGAGTAAACTACGCAGAATGTACCTACATTTCTGCTTTATTCGGGGACGACAATTTTAAAAGTCCTAACCTAACGAAACAACCTAAACGAACACTTTTTCATAATAAACGTCAAATTTACAGAAACGGCCCAAAGTGTGCTCCGCCTTGCTCAATACACAACCTCGCTCGTCGGGATATGCAATTTCGCACCGTCGTCGGTGTTATTGATGCGGAAACCGATTTAACACGGTGTTCCATCTCGGCAACCGTTGGGCAATCGGAGAAATACCTACACTCTGTCCTTCACATAACCTCACAAAAAGAAGTCCAAGGGTGTGAGGCCCGGAGAGCGAGCAGGCCATAGCACATAGTTATAGGATATCAATTAGATTTGCAATTGACATTTTTTTTTCCAACTTGACATTTTTTGAAGCCAGTACTTGAGTATAATGACATTCTTGTATTGAGGTAGCAAACATTTATGAATGAAAATAGAAAAACTATTAAAGCAGACAATTATTAGGTAAAATAGGTATGTAGGTTTTTCTGTTAAATAATCTGTAGGCCTATAACATGCACGCCGCGACAAAATTTTGTCGACGGCAATTCTCGTCCCGAAACGAGATATCTATATGTCTACTAGTGCTAACATGCAACGTTTTTATCTCGTCGCGCTCCGTCACAATTGGAAAAATTACTCGTCTACGGTAGTTTTATCTACAAACCCTAACATGCGAACCATATTTTATCGAATTTTGTCATTTTTAAGCGGTATATTTCTCGTGGGCAATTTTTGTTGACGACAACGGTGAGAAAAATATTGTTATGTAGAAAGTAATTGTTAAATTTTTATTTTCGTTTGTATTTGCTTGAATCGGTTGTATTTTATGCATAAAAAAAAGTTTAGTTAGCGATTCAGCTCGGAAAATTTTTTTTTACTTAATTTATTTTATTTTATTTAAATATTTACGTTACAGTAACGCCAAACTCTGGCCGAGTGGTTAGAGACCCTAATTGTGGAGCCAGTGGTCGCGAGTTCGATTCCCGCCCGGGACAAATATTTGTGCACGTGACTTTTTGTTTTAGTTCTGGGTGTAAAATATAAATATATAAATACAATCTAAATCCACCACGCTGCTCCAATGCGGATTGGCGGATTGTAATGACCGCCATCTATTGACAGCAACCGGGACCGACTGCTTAACGTGCTTTCCGAGGCATGGTTTCAGTGATAGTTAACATACTTAAGTCAAAAACTCATTGGGACACGCCCGGATGCTAACCACGGCTACATGGCCTTATAGATTTGAAACAGGGTCGCTGCGCTCGGGCTATCACAACACATTATTATTGTTAGTATTAATACTTATTATTATTATTAATATTTATTATTATTATTCTTAATATTAATACTTATTATTATTATTAATATTTTTACTTATTATTATTTTCATTATTATTATTATTAAAATAATAATAATGAGTTGTGATAGCCCGAGCGCAGCGAACTAGTTTCTATATTACTTATTATTATTATTAATATTCATATTATTATTACTATTGTTATTAATGTTAGTAATAATAACAAAAAAAATAACAGTAATGTGTTGTGATAGAACGAGCGCAGCGAACCTGTTTCAATATTATTATCATTAATATTTTTAATATTATTATTATTGCTTAAAAAAACTAATTTTAAAACATTTGTAACCATGGGTAACACAAAAACTGAAAATTCTAGTTGCAGAAACGGTCGATGGCCAGTTAAAATAAATTATTAAATATATTCTATGGTCAATCACACAATTTATTATTTAAATTGCTATAAATTGAACAAATAAAGTGTTGCTATATTAGAATATGGCATGTTTTCATTATAGGGTAACATTTGTTTGTTGTGTCGACAAAGCGAAGTCACGGTGACATATTTTCTGGAGTGAGTCGTGCATGTTAGGGAAAACGACAGACAAGTCGAGATCGACAATTTTTCTCGTCTCGTGTGGCAGTTTTGTCGTGCGTCGCATGTTAGCCCAGCTGGTTCCCTGACATGACAGCTTCTAGGGTTGACAAAATTTTTGGCTTTGATAATTAATTATATTTTTTACGGGGTATTTTGTAACACGTCGTATTTGAAGTAAACTGATAAAAAATGCAGAGTAAATTACTTTAATCACTAATAACAGACGCAAAGAAAGCGACATTAATAAGGATCACTGGGATCAATTATACATTTCTTAAAAATAACACTTCAACGGACAACTACTGGAGCTGTTTGTGCAAGGAATGAACATTTGAATAACATATTCATGTTTTCAGTGCACTGCCCTTGAATCACCCATAACTTGAGATCACACCAACTACACACATAGTTCAAGTAGTATTCTCTTCAATACTTTGGCTTGAAGTGATAAATACAATAATTATTTTATAATATATTAAAGGTATTAGTAATATATACTTTCAAAGCTCCACATACTATTTCTTATAGATATCTAAAAAATAATTACGATTTTATAAACATATTTGAAAAAATAAATTTGAATATATCTCTTGTTTTCTATATTCACCTAAGACATACAAATTAATATTGATTCCAATAACTATTGTCTCACAATGTAAAATTGATTCATATGACTGTATTTTTATTTCTAAACACTTATAGTTTGTACTATTTTTTCTGATAAATCCAAAAATGTACATTGATAAAGTTTCATAAACTAATTGTTATATTTAAAAGTAAAACTGATATTCAGTTATTATAAAATCTACCTAATCTATTAAAAAACCATTTGCTTGCACAGAATGCGACGAGAGAGTAACTTAAAAATAAACTATCAATAAAGGTTTAATTATTGCAATAAAATTATTTAAAATAAAACTTATTCTTACCACACATGTAATAGGTTGTTGTTCAAAAAGATTCAAACTTATACTAAGTTAACAAATATTTTTGTGAAACGAATTTTTAAACATTTTATTGTGCAAGTGCTTAGAAAATATTAAGAAAAAAATGCTTTTGTGATAGAGAATATCCATAAATAAATTTGTAGAAAGTTAAAAATAAAGTTTCTGTTTAATTTCTAGCAGTTCCCTTCAAATAAATTTGATAGTGCTACAATCTTGTATTTCAAACAATGCGTTCGCTTTAGTATATTTGAAGTCACGTGAATGATAAATTCCTATTATAAGATAATGGCTTTGATACACAGGTTTCTTAAATTATAGATGATATTTAAAGAGCGTTCTATTGAAGGATATTATAAATTTCGATAGGTAGGAGTACAGTTGCCGCCAACTACAGTTCCAATCAATCTTTATGGCGGATGTGAACATAGGCACAAGTCGCGTTGCAGTAACCAGTTTTAGGTGTAGCGGGACGCAGTGGAGTGGGGTATATGACTGTACCTGCGCAAGCACGCTTATAGCGTTGTATTCTGATCCGCCATAAAGTTTGAGGCGAACTATACCTCGACGATGCGATATTAGGTGCGGGTATAAACTTGCGTTTGTATTGTCTAACACCACCTGTTGAGTCACTGCCATTCGGACTTCTTTGCTACAATGCGACGTTAGTAAAATTGTGACTAATGTCACATCAGTACGGTTAGTTTGCGCCAACGGGAAACTTTGGAAGACCTTAGAATTGTTTGAACAATACTATTTCAAAAGGCTTGAAAATAAATTACATTAGCATTAAATAATTAGTACCTTGCTAGAAAACGCATAAAATAACGAACTAAGTGGTTATTCATTCTGTCGTCACGATATCTGGACCACATATGTTTCGCCTAGTTGTAGGAGTTTTAACTAGTTTATCTTTTTAGAGATTTAGTACCTAATTGCTACCTGTACGTAATGTTTTATTCAGATTTTTTCGAATTATCAAAGAAAGTTACAGGCGAAAGAATTTTTTGATACAAATATACAGAGAAAGTTCAAAAATGTTTCTCTTCATAAAAAATCAACTGCCCATACATAGTTTTTATTACTTATCTTTGGGGATGCTGAGGCAGGCGAGCGATCAGTCCTCTTAATTGTGGAATATTTCACCTCATACACATTGAGCTAGCATACATAAAAAAACATACATAAACTTATTTAAAGGAATTTAATCATAACTTTTGATCTATCGAACCGATCAATTTTCAAATCTAATCAACATCAATCCCCAGGTTTTCGAGCAGTGCTGTATCGAAAGCTGCAAATCTTGTTAAAATAAGCAAATTCAATCGAGAGACAGGCAACAATTATAGTTTGACCGAAACCGCTGTACCGCACCTTAGGTATGTGCGCGGCGAAGAGAGAAGGCAGCTCCTAAGCGTTGACGACGGACCGACAGAGCCGATCTGCCTCCCCCCGCGCATATACCTTAGGCGCGGTACAGCGGTTTCGGTCAAACTATATAATAATTCATTTAAGCTTGAATATAGAGCAAAGTTAAGGGGCTGGCCGGCAAGGTCCAACCATTATTTAGATGTTTTTGTAATATTACTTTGGGAACTACAATCAATAAATCAAAGAAACTACTCACTGTATGCATTAAATGTATTATTTTGTTTGATAGCATTATGAATTTGGGAAAAACGCCTTGTTTTCATCTGAATTCCTATTAGCTGACTGAATATGTATGGGCAATAATTTTTTTACAGAGAAATCTTTTTGAACTTCCTGTATATATGTAACAAAAAATTCTTTTGGCTTTAACTTTCTTTGATAATTTGAACGAATCTCAGTAAAACATTATGTACAGCTAGCAATTGGGTATTAAATATCTATGAAAACTACTTAACACACTTATACCTAAGCTAAACAAATATGATCCAGATATCCAGATGTAAGAATGAACATTTACAGTATTATTATTTTTTTGTTTGTAGTGTGGTACTAATTATTTAATATTAGGTACCAAATAGTTGAAATTCGGTACTAAAACTTGACTGCTCAAATTCATAAAATCTGTTTTGGTCCAGACCTCTTGACGCTCACTCAGCCTCTACCTAACGCCCAACTGAAACTAAATAATCCACTGCATGTGCAGGCCAACATTCTTAATTTGTACCACTTATTGTGGTTTACTAGTGACCATTTATTTTTTTATGCCAAATGTCAATGATTAATTGAATTAAAGACATATATCCATAATAGGTATTCATTACCTGGAAGGCAGAAAATAAAAAAAAACTCAAATAAGTGAGAGAAACAGGAGTGTAACTTGAAAAAGTCAGTCAAATATTCTTAGTAATTAAAAAAATAAAATATTTTTTCTTAATTGAGAGAAAACAATTATTAGACAAAACTTTCCGTTTGATGTTTTGTACTGTCATTTGTATTTGAAATATCGATTTTGTCATAAACTTCTTGTCACAAATATTTCTGGAAAAAGCATTTTTAAATTTTTATATCAAATAAGATGATAGTCGGTAAAATGGTGGTAAGGGTCAAGGCTTTTGTCTATCATAGACAATGGATATCCTCTATAACAACTTCATTTAAAATATTTCAGGACTTAAATATTATTTGTCGATTCAATTAGTTTTTTTTTAATACTGATGTTCTGTACTTAGGGCCATGCTCACATGTGTTCGTTAGCCGCTATCTACTAGTTGAAACAATAAAATTGTATGCATTTTTATTTTATTTGGCGGTGAAGAGGTTATGGAAACCTGAGCATGACCCTTAGTTTTGTAATAATTTTGACATTCATTATTCCATGCATTAATACCATCATAGATTTAATTCTGGACTACATACTATGTAGTAGTGCCACAAAAATTTGCAACAATATTTCAATTCTACATATACCATATTTAAAAAAAATTACAATATAATATAAATCATACCCTATGAAAAAAAAGAGACCAAAATCCATTAAAGAAGTTTCATTTAGAATAATTCAAATGGGCTTTCTTTTTCAAAGCTACTTTGAGTAACTCGAGAGTGAAATATTGAGAACTCATGCATTCTATTGATGCAGCTGTGATTTTGTATTCAAACTAATATTATGATGTTGCAACTGAATTAACTTAATCATATTCTTCATCTTCATCCATTGCAAAGTCTACGCCAGAGTCCACAGCGCATACAGGACTGTAACATAATATATAAATATTAATATTTCATTTAGGTATATATTAATTTCAATGAACTAAAATAAATAACGTTTTCAATACATTTGCTATTAATACGGTCTTTATGCCATCGAAACTTGAACCGTAATGTTGTATTTTATAGTACTAGGCCTTTTTACTTTACACCAATCACAAACGAGCATTCTGTTTGTAACGCATGCGTAAACCGCGAAAAGCAGCCTGCTCTCGTCATTATTACATTACAAGTGTCAGGTAGACAGGCACAGGAGACAGGAATTTTTTTAATCGCAAATGTATTGAAAAACATCGAATGATGCTTGTACTCAGTAAGCTGGCTATTATGGTCATCGGTTTATTTTAAGCATTCGGTTTCACCTCGACTATAATATGCAGCTTACCATACTTGCATCACAATATTATTATTATTCACCTCATAGCTCTGCAAGTGAAGAACACTATGCGCTTCAGTTTCCTGTTGTAAAAGAAGTAGTTGAAAGCCCAAAGACAACCCGGCTCACCGAAGGGGTCACTAGCAAGATCTGGGTTGTAACTATAAATACGGCAATCTGGCAATTGAACCTCATCATCAATAGCTGCCCACAGAGCAGGACGCAGTTGCCTCCAACGTACACCTCCTACGGCTGACAGTGCAGCATCTACTGCACCTTGCACCCATGACAAAGATGGCTCAGCACTGAATTCACTGCTCTGTAAAAAAAACAGAAATTTTAGAAGATTGGGTAAAATACACTGGTAATGTGACTCAAATTATGGTTATACTAAAGAAATTTGTGGACTACCTGATTTAACGTTCAAAGAAACATAACTATCCTAAATGATAGAAATTATAAGGTAAAATCAATTATAAGGTAAAGTGCAAGCCGAACTCGCACACAAAGTATTACATACCATTGTATAATATAAAAATACATGTTTATTGAATTTTTAACATTATTTTATTTTTATTATTTTTTTGATATAGTGGCCACAGTAGTACATGCTTCATGAGTATGAATTTCAAGTTTAACCAATGATCTTACAACCACCAATTTCGAACAATGGAAATAAAAAACATGTTTCTTGTTTGGGGACACCTTTTAACTTTATTTTATGATTATTATTGTTATATAGACCATAGTAATACACTGTGTAAAAACTAAGTATCTACCTATTACGGTTCAGACGATACAGCCCTGTAACAGACAGATGGACGGATGGAGCCTTAGTAATAGGGTTCTTCTTGGTACACTTGGTACAGACCCCAAAAATTAATATAAAAAAAACTGCCAATAAACCTAACAGTTTGTTTTTAATAAAAAGTGGTCTTTCATTGTTTAAATTTTAAAGTTCACATCAAACTTGTCATCACATCTGTCAATTTAAAAGAAATTAAGTTACATCAGCAAACAGCATCAACTTTGTATTGTACAATTTATATGCCAGATAATTTATATAAAGGAAAAGCGCCTAGATTTGAACCTTAAGAGACACCTATTACCATGAATTCATTTGAATATTTTATACTAAATGTAAAGTATTCATTTTTTTATTCTATCTAATTTTAACAGATTTTAGTCAGCCCGAAGTATAGAGTTATTAATATATGACTAGATGACCATTCGGAAAATTATGTACTCTCTGTTGCTGTAACCAGCATCATCTGAGTGTGGGAAACAAAATATATATATATATAGCAACAGAGAGTACATAATTTTCAACAGAGAGTACGCGTAGAGTACGAGTAGAGAGTACAAAACCACTTAAAAGAAAAAAGTTATTAACAAAAAATGGAAAAACAAGCTGATAATCTATAGAATTTGCTACACTGATCCAAGTGCCCAAATAACATCCTTTCCCCTAATATCTCACTGCACTACTTTAGTATTAGCTTTTACTACTTGCAGGAATGCCTATTGCCATACTTGTTCAAATGACAATTTGCACTGTGATAATGTCACTTGGATCACTATGGTTCTCTTCCTTACTCATTTGTAAGCTTTGACTTTGAATAAATTTTTTGCAGATGTGGGATTGATGGGGACTTTTCATATTTAATTTATTATGGTGTTCTCAGCACGTACCAATTTTCAGCTTTATGCAAATTATTGTAATCTTAAATATCTATTTTGATCAGATTATTAGTGGAGTTTTTCCAAATCCTTTCCTATTGGAATATACCCTTTGCATCTGGATGTGAAATATCTATATATGCATAAATATATTAAAAAATATTTAAGTATGTATATCAGTTGTCTAGTACCTACCCATAATACAAGCTTTGCTTAATGTGGGACTAGATGGTGTTATGCGTGATGCCCAGTTATTATTAATGTTTTTTTTTTAATCATACTAAAGCTATGATTACATCTGCAATAAATTGCATGGAATTTAATGTTTGAGAACAAAAACAAGAGGGTCTTTTTCCTTTTGGTCAAATATGAATATTTTTTTAAGTAAATGTATCAGAGACCAAATCAAATCAAATTTCAAGCAGAACATTTTCTTTGTTGAAATCTGCTCAAATTAGATAAGTTTCAATTCGAAACAGTGTTTATTTAAACATAATTTGCTCTCAATGATCAAATTACATCTGATTAATTGCAGATGTAATCATAGTTCTTCTTTAATGAAAATTGTATTTAAATTACTTTCAAATACCTTCGTCATGGAAAAATCATAGTCTGGAAAAGCAGCATTCAATGTTGCAATGAGGTAAAACAGAGTTTTTCGTGAAATGGTATCACAAAGCATGCCTTCATCTCCAGAGAGGCTGCGGCTGTGAAAATGTTAGAAATTTAACTTTAGTGATATATGAACTTATTTATTAATTATAAGTTGGTACAGCTTTCCAAAACTACCACCCTAGACGTGTTAATAATAATTTAGGGGGTGGAAGGACGAGGACAAAAACCAACTTTCAGAATTTTCAAGAATGCGGAAATGTGAAAAAAACCAAAAATAAAAACTGAAAACTACATACCCGTTACTACAGACATGAATTTGCTCCTTGTATTGACATAATCAAAGGATCGACTACTGAAGGAGGGAATAGACTTCACCATTAAAATAAATTGAAAACAGTAACTACATTAAGAATTTCCTAACCTACCTTTAGTAACAATTCAAAATTTGATATGCATGGCATTTTTTATGTTCCTAGTGGATTGGAACCATCAATTGTTGGAACAGTAGTCGGAGTGCCCATATATTCTGTTTTATTGTATATTTTTTTATACTAACCGAACCTACCTATTGATTGGGAAATGGCGGGAAAGCAACCTACCTTAACCGAATTTCTTTTAAACGTTCTTTTATGTACTAAATCTGAATAGTTGAGACTTATTAGAAGAGTGGCTGGCTATTTAGTGTTAGTTTCAAGTGTTTTGAGTTTGAAGGTTATCGAAAATGTCTTAGTAGCAAGTATGTATTACTCATTTTTAATTCCGCCTTTTTTCGTATTTCCGCATTTCTAAAAATTCTAAAAGTGGGTTCATTCTTTTCACCTCGCTCCCTTCTTTCTTATTATTAATACCCTTAGGGTGGTAGTTTTGGAAAGCAAACCCTATAAGTTATTGCACTATGTACCTATGGGCAGTACTTTCAGGTGGTGACAGAGCCTGAAGATCTTTTGATGTTTCACCATCTGCTGTAAAACGTTTGTAGAAGGCTTTCTCGCCTCCTGCCATTTTACAGCTGTAGCTTTCGACGCGGCCTTGAACGGCACTGTCGCCATTAAGAATCGAGAGAGCGCTGCTTAGAGCTTCTAAACGTCCACTCTCTAAGAGTTTCATATTTTAATTTTAGTAAGTAATAGCTTAGCTACACAAACTTCTTGTCACAAGTGGGGCAATAGCGTCTATGAAGCAAACTCCGCTATTTCTGTACATAGCCGTGGGGTGTATGAATATTCCTTTTCTTTTGGAATGTAAAAGATTTACACTTGGAAACAAACTCGTCTTCTGTTCTTCTTCCGCGCAGATGGAATGCGGGTACATCACAAATAAAGTTAAAATTTGTCTTTAATAAAGCGAGATTTTAAATAGCAAATTATTTATAGCTGAAGTCTAGCTTGCTGTGTGGAGAGCGTCACTATATCGTCCTATATTTCGAAATCACAAACAAACAAAGTGCACTATTACGTTAGTGTTCAGAATCCATACACGACATGGTCACAAAAACAAAATATGAAAACACAAGTTGTTTACTTGATAGAGGCGTTTACAGTGAAAAAGATAAAAATAGAATTTATTTTACAATTTATTCACGACAAACAAAGAATTACGTTCGTGATCACAGATTATTTGTGATGCATAGACAATAATAGATTGTTATGTTAATAGATAATATAGATATAGATCATAGCCACAAATCATGGCATAGTTAATCGAGAACTTGGCCAGTATGCAATAGACATAGACCACATTCAATGGAAATAATTTAGACATAGACACTACAATCAACTAGAATTCGGTAACATTAGCACATTCTGTGAGTAGTACAGTAGCACCACTTGTGCAGAGTCATCTGTTTTTAGGCATGTCCATTTTTTGCAAGTGTTTTGTTTAAAAATGATGCCAAATACTTACGTATGAAATGACAAATCCGGGTGTTTTAATAATCCTTTTGTTGTGCTTGACGAACAAGACACAGCTGAACACGATATTCTTTCAAAATTTAAATACCTTAAGCTAACATAATGAGGTTCGGTTATAAAATTCAATAAAATGC
This sequence comes from Luffia ferchaultella, assembly GCA_949709985.1. Classification (NCBI taxonomy): domain Eukaryota; kingdom Metazoa; phylum Arthropoda; class Insecta; order Lepidoptera; family Psychidae; genus Luffia; species Luffia ferchaultella. The sequence continues at coordinate 8,126,102 of OX453241.1, forward strand.
GACACTTCACCGCAAAGTTTTGACCGACTAGTCGGTCAAGGCTTAACACGATTTGCACCTACAGTCCAACGTTGCCAAATCGACTATCTCTTTTACTCATAGCTGGACTCTGTGGTATGGACAAAGATACACGATTACGCGTTGATACACTAATACAAAAGCAGCAACGTATTATGACAATTGGTCCGAACACCTCGTTCCCACCAAATATAATTCACGGTACTAGACTGTCATATCCATTCTGTATCCTGTATCACTGTATCATACAGTGTATTATACTTGGTGGAAACGAGGTGCAAGTTTTTACAAGATGCTGTTTATTAAGATTATGTTTGGTAGCTGAGCTGCTTTTGCACGACAGTGTGTCCATTTTGGGAGATTTTTACTATTCGGTAGTTTTGAGATTACAAATAAAAATTATAAGTACTTAGTATAGTAGTTTTCCAAAATCAATCAATAATATCGTATTTAATTTATAGACTTTTGTAAAACGTACTCCAACATTATTTTTCATATCATCATCATCATCAGCCCATTTTTAGCCCACTGCAGGGGCTACTACTACTACCACTACCCCGCTGCTCCACTGCGGGTTGGGAACTGTAACGACCGCCATCTATTGATAGCGTCCGGGACCGACTGCTTAACGTGCCCTCCGAAGCACGGTATATATTTATTTTTATTATTATTATATTTATTACCTATATATATTTTTCATATATATTATCCTATTTATTTATATCTTTGTCTTTTCTGATTTATAAAAATAATGATTATACATACCTACTATACCAGCCCATATGCCCCACTGCAGGAGCTTAGGTCTCCCCTTGGGGTAAGGAGGATTGAAGCTTAATTCACCACGCTGCTCCAGTGCGGATTAATGAATGTTAACGACTGCCATTTGTTGATGGCAACCGGGACTAGGGCTAAAAGTGCTCTCCCAAGCACGGAGTCAGCAGGTAATAGTTATGTCAAACGGCCCAACGGATCCAAAACGAGCAATCTGAACAGCATATAAGTATCATAACCGGTTAGTATGTTTTAAATCGAAAATCACAATATAAGAAACCGATTACATTCTTTAAAAAAAATTTTTGAAATTAAAATAAGACGATTTGTATGAGTTTTGAATAAAATTGATTAAAACTGACGATTGAATAACCGGATTTAATTAAACCATAGACATACATATACTAGCGTAGGAGACCAACTGACATATAAACATCGCATGACCGAAACGGAAATGAGTATGTGTGCAAAATTCACATGTGGTTGAGCCAGTTTTAGTGATGTGCATGGGTGTTTTTTATATTATCGATAGCACGTAGTACTTTCATGATAATGTGTCGCTGAAATTATCGCGTTATCATAAGTCGAAATCGGCAATCCTATTTATTTTGAATCTGCTATACTACAAATTTTTTGTTTTGAGTTACTTTTCCTAACTTTTAGTGTTTTAAAATGATAAATCATCAATCAATCAATTCAAATGCCATTCCCTTTACTCCAATAAATTTTTTTTTTGTTAACAGTTGATAATAAAAAATTTGCAGAAAGAAGTTAAGAAAGCGTTAATATCATCATGGAAATTTTTATATTTAGTTGAATACAAGCCAAGTAATAAATAAAACAATATAAATAAACCATTTTTATTTTTAATGACAATACGTCATGTTGCAACGCATAACAACAAACTTTTTAACACTCTTTGTAAACAAAAAAATGAGAATGTACAAAACAAAAACATTTACAATTTAGAAGTTTCATGATGAATATCATATTTAACTCGATAGAATTGAAAGATAAACCAAAACTAATAAAACCCTGAAAGTTTTTTTTAATTCGTCACTGAGAAATAAATTATTGATATTTATGTATTTTTGTGCGGTTTGACTGGTGGCTTCTTACTGCCCGTGACGTCACATTGCCTACTCGATTGAGTGTCGCGTCGTCTCACTGCACCACAAATTATGTCTTGGATGAAATTCCTGCATTTCATCCAAGTCTATAATATCTTTTGTTTCTTTATGTAATAGGTAGTAAAATTTTATTTGATAATAAAGGAACAAGTTTTTGTAAAAGGCAAAATGATAATTTGCCTAAAATTGATATTTTCACTGTGATGGACTTTTTTCTTCAAATCCGTTCTATATTAGTGCTGAAAAAAGGTTTAGGCTCTAAAGTTGAAGGTTCTGGTGATATATCCCGGTAAACGTATGCTGACACCGATCGCTTGGGCTTCAGATTGACCTGTACAGAAATTGCAGTTGGCATAAATGCTCTGACTTAAAATATTAAGTATGAACTACGGCGTTAGTACACTACTTAATATACTAAGTAAGCACATATGAAAAAAAAGAGACCCCTAACGACACAAATTCAGTAGGTATTGATCCTTTCTTCAAAAGTCGTCGGTGATTTAGTTAGACAAAACAGTTTTCCTCAAAATGTCTACTGCAACCAAAGAATGTTTTCGAGGCGTCCCACCTGTTCTATTTAACATTCTTATCCATTGTTCTCTGCTAACCGCGTTTACAGGAAACCTGGACATTATGAAATATTCATCATTATCAGGAAGCATTTTTTAACACCGCAGTTTCTTGGAGGAAAATGAGGTTAAATTATTGTATACAGTAACTTCGTCATTCAAAGTTAAATTATTTACGACGTTCTTAATCAGAGAGCAGATAGAACGTCAGACTTTAAATCATAAATAAATAACGATTAAAATTATTTGTGTATATATCTTATATTTTTATATGAGCAATTCTTGTATTTATATATATCCTATGTGTAGTATATATGTATAGATGTCATACTTTCCCTTACAATGTGCTGCCAGGCTAAATAAACCTCCCAATATGTTTAAAAAGAGTTAACGACATCCTTCCAGTGGAACTGGTGAAATTAGGTAATATTAAATATACTAAATATTTTTATTTGTAAATATCGACATATCGATAGATTTTGTGCAATCCCTATGCTAAATTGTTTGATTGTAATTTTACACAATATTTTTGTATCTTACACATAATTGTTTAAAATAACAAATTATTTACAAAATAGAATATTTACCGTATACTATTGATGTATAACCAAGATAATTTAGGATTGCTTTTTATAAAAATAAGCATTATGATAACAGTATGTTATTGGCAGTACTTACATGTGAAATCTCTCTTTATTTGGATTATTATCATATGTTACAGTGCAATCTAAAACAGAACACGACACATTGTATTTAACAAGATTTAATTTATGTAGTTCAGAATGATTAAAGCACAAAATAAGAAACAAAGCTGGACCTTATTTTGACAAGTGACTAATGAAGACTAAATGTGTTGAGTTGAAAGAGTTTTTATGATAGATTTTCTTGCATTTCTTTCTCGCATGTAGGATTTCCGCAAAGAGCTGGATGTCATTCGCACACTGTGTTCCTCTCTTACGCTAGTATATATACCTTTATGATCACGATTGAACCAAAAGTACTCTGTGGATAAATTGAATTGAACTTGGGATGGAACATCAAATTCGCCGGTGTTTTTTTGTCAGTGCAAAAATATAAATCCTTACAATTTTGTAACATGTATCTCTCTAGCTTAAAAGCTAAATCTTTTAAATTTTGTTTTTCTATTTCAAATAAAATTCGAACTTATGGTAAGGTTTTATTTTTTGTGTACTTATAACTATTTCCTGTTTGTTTATTTACTTGTATATTGATGTATGTATATTTTAGCGACTCGTAAACGATTCTACAGAAATACAGGTATAATACAAAGTGATAAAAAATGGGAAATTACTTTGGATCATAAACGCCTTAAAACACCAGGTGGACAAGTACTTGCAGTTAACACAGAGCCTCTAGCACGGGCTATCGCTGTAGAATGGGACGCACAAATGGAAACAATTTCGCAACCAACTATGTATCTGGTAAATGTTTTTTTTTAAATTATAGAATATTACAAGCTGCCCTAGAAATCAATGTGAAGCCGGATACAGGTAAGAAAAGTAGTGAGAGTTATCACAAAAATGTAAAAGAATACGACTTTGCAAAACTACCACCCTACAAGTATTAATAATAATTTAGGGGAAGGTGATACGAGGACACAAAACCAACGTTCAAAATTTTTAGAAATGCGAAAATGCAAAATAAACACAAAAAATGAAAAATACGTACCCATTACCACAGACATGAATTTGAACCTTGCATTTACGTAAGCAAAGGGTCCACTACACAACTATTGAAATAGGGAATTGGACTTCAACATTATACTCTAAATTATAATAAATTAAAAACAGTATAATATGATAGAAACTTCCTAACCTAACTTCAATAACAAGTGAAAATTGGATTTGCGTGGAGTTTTTTATATTCCTAGTGGGTTGGAATAGTAGTATAAGTACCATATATCCGCGCGTAACATTGACGCGTTACTGGTGATGACCACTGCGTACGATAGTTGAGCATACAGCACAACTTTGTGTTCCAGTCTGTCCATACTGAGGTTTTTGTGGATATGAGATTTTGGATCTGGATATGAAATTAGTTTCACATACAGTTTTGCTTATTAAATCCCTTTGAATGGATGCAAATGCAAGCAAAGTGACATTGTGAAAAAATATCTCAATTTAAACTCATCAAGACATCAAGTAAAATTGTTTGAAATACTGTTCATAATTGTTCAGTATGTTTTTGTTTGAAATCTGGTAAAGTTTTTAAATAGGCATTTCTAGAGTTCTGTACCTCAAAAAGAAAAAAGTAACCCTTATAGGATCACTTCGTTTTCCATCTCTCTGTCTGTACAGATCCTTTTTCTCAGAAAAGCCTGGAGGTATCTAGTTGAAATTCATATCATAAATATTACATTTACAATCCTTTAAATCTGTAAAAAAAATCAAGTTTCTAAATCAATACAAAAATATATGTGACCATTTATGCTGCAAACTTTGGCACTCGCTAGTAAACTATAGGGTTACTTCCTTTTGGCCTAAAGTTATGAAATTTGGCAAGAAGCAAGTATTTTTCTCGGAAATATGTGGAAGTATCTAGTTGAAATTAATATCTAGTGCTAAGATCTACAGTCACTTAGAGTTGTAATAAAATAAATCTAAGTCTCAACAAAAAAAAAATAGGGCCATTTTTGCAGAATATTTTAAGTAGTAAATCAAAACCTATGGGGTACTTTTTATTGACCTAGAATCATGTTTGGCAAGAAGCAAGGTCTTACTGCACATTATTGTTAATATTCATATTTTTGAAAATGTAAAGACTGTTCAAGATGAATGTAAAAGTATAATCGAGTTAGAGACAAGAGCAGTAAGTCATATATGAGCTTAATTTTAAATTTAGTTTATTAATTTTTATTTAAATAAGTTACAGGATACTGTTCTCCTGGTAAGTTTAAGGTTTAGGAAATGTGAGATTATGGGTCTGTTATGTTTTATAAGAACGGACAATACCACTACAATACTTTTAAAAAGAAATTGCAACAACATCGTATCAACATGTATGTAAATAAAAAATTATAGTGTTTTCCATTAAAGCCTTAATGTTGCTCTGTTACATGGAGCATTTTCATGTGGTTAAAATGTTTGTTATGTTATACTGTATCATATTATTATTTTGATTATTGATTTTGATGATTATTTAAGGTGCAATTTTTGACCTGTTAATACATGCAAGTAGCTTACTATACTAGTTTCAGTTTAAGAGCTGTTGGGTATATGATAGTTCAAAGTTAAATTAGTTTAGATAGTAATAAGTTCTGTATTATCTGTAGCAGAAAAATCTAGGTTATTAATCTGTGATCTTTTAATTTTTGCTTTCTCCTAAAGTTAAAGCCAGTAAAGTTATTAATGTTCAATTTATGTTTAAAACTTTGTTTAACACCTAATAAACTTTCACACTACATATAAATTTGTAACAAACTTATACTTACTGTCATTTCTGTACCACTGACATGTCATAAGAAGTAGGCAACCTTTAAGAAAAATGTTAGAAAAGAATAAGATTGCACATAATTATGTTGACTTTGAAGGATTCCATCAAACTGGTACTATCTGCAAAAAATATATAAATATAATATCTTTATCAAAAAATCTCAGATTTCTATTCTATCGTAGAAAGTAAAATAAATGATGGCAATTGTTGTATAATAGGCTTATGTTTTTTTAATGATTATTATTTTTACAGACAACTCTGTGTAATACTGCATTGGACAACCCTGGTAAATTGACAGTCCATGACATTACCAGTTATCTTCTAGAATACCTTGCCACTGATACACTACTTTTTCATTCAGATGTGAGTATAGTTCGGGATCTCTGAGCTAAACAATAGTACTACATTTCGACAAATGATTATAAATTGTGACGAAACTAATTTATACAGCCTCTTATATCTAAGTTTAACTTTATTGAAAAATATTGTTACATCAGCTAATCTGATGCATTTCTAAAATAATAAAATATTACAATACCTTCTTTTAAACTAGTACATTTGATTATGTTTAGGAAGATGAAGAGTTATGCAACATGCAAAAAGAAAAGTGGCAGCCGATTTTGGACTGGTTTTATGAAAGATTTGAAGCTCGCCTTATAATTTCTCGTGGACTGGAACCTCCACCCATTACAACAGATGTACGAGCAGCTCTAGCACGACACTACCTCTCCTATGATTTTCCATCATTGAATGGTACATTCAAATAATAAATATATATTTTATTTAGTTTTATATTGAAACACTATACTTTTAATATATAGATAGTCTGATAATGTCACAGAAAATTTAAATGACTTATCAGAACTTAGACGTAAGCTTTTTTCCCCACATAGAATGTACAGCTGTTTAAGTCTTCCCTTATACTGGATACATAAATACTAATAATGTATTAAATTTAAATTTTAAATGTACATATTCAAATTCATATTTTTACTCACTAAAACACTAAAATGAAGCATATATGTCTTCGTAAATTGCTCTTGCCAGCTTTCCATAGAATGCCTATAAACTGCCTATGAGCTGTGGTTTTTCTTATTAAATAAAAATTTTATGAAATTATTTTCAACAGCTATGTGCTTTGGAATGGAAGCACTAAAATCGCCAGTGTTGATGTTGGCATGCTCTGAACGTAGATTGGAACCCAGCGAAGCCGTTGAACTGGCGCGACTAGAAGAAGAATACCAGGTTATTAAATTTTTACCCTACTGAAGGAGAGTAATGTTTTTTGGTGTATGATATACTGGGTGAAATTTTAACAACCACCCAAATTTTAATATAATGTTTGATAAAAAGCCGATGGCCGTCTTGTTTCGTTTTCGTATTATTCAATAGGAAAATATTGACATATGTCTACACAAACCTTTCCCAAAACTACCAACATGTCTAGTCACTATTCACATGCGCTGGGCGTTCTGCTGGAAGCCCTATCGCGCTGCGTAGGTATTGGTAACGTATTGGAAATTAAATCGTATGCACACCACTTTGCACTGTTCAAAGGTTACCTATTTCTAATGTTCTGAGCTGATGTGAGTTGGTGAGGTGGTTTCACTGATTAAGTTCTAATTTTATAGTGAATTTGACCCGGACATCGAATTGACCGAATTGAATTATCCTCATGGACAGGTTAACTTTAGGCTGAATTTAGTGCTCCGCTGACATTGGTCGTCTGTTATTATAGCGCTGATAAGTTGGTGCCCGCGTACCTACCATTCCGTTACCGTACCTCGTCATCGCCCTATCGTGACTCGCGAGGCCGCGAAGGTCGTGCTTGTACGTAGATATGCTATGGGTCACTGGTATGGTCACTGAAGCGAAGCGCGACCCATAGCGTCCGCGCGGCTAAACATCTGCGTTATGAGTCAGCCCGGCAAAAAACCATACGTAATACTGTAGGTAGGTATGTACGTAGAAGTATCAATGGCTTCTTAAAAAATCTGTGGGGTAATATTATTGATTATGAATATTTAACCTATTTTTTTTTATTTACGAAATGGAGTCTATTATCTAGATTTTTTTGGATGGTTATTAAAATTTTACCTTGTATGTATCCTGTTTTCTTGGCACCTCCTGTAACCTAAGTGGCTTGACGTAGTTTGCGAAGTGTCGATACGTTAGTTTTCATCTCCAAAATATTATAGTCTACATTTTATTCCAAAATATTATTACTGTGAACGTAACCTTAAACTTTTAAATTATTTATGACATATCCAGTAGAGTAACCAAACCAACATATGTTATGTGTATTTCGGATTCACACCTCTGGAAAATAGATCAAGAAAATTCTCGTGTTACCTACTGTTGTTTATCAAATAGTTATTAGCTAAACAAAATTTAAAAATTTGAATAAAAAAAGTCATTAGAATAAGTGCATATCGCACACGCACTCACCTTTCAGTTTTGAATCAAATGCTATTTCAAGGACCGTAGAATTAATTTCGTTGGTAGGTACTAACTAAAAATTGGGACTATTTAAAAACTACTATAAGTATGTATTTAGTTTTAAATTTTTAATTTCACCATTGGAAATTTACAGTTAGGAGGACATCCTTAATGGCCATAGAAGCTCATTTATCACCAAATATTTACCTGAATAAAAAAGTTGCCTAAAGAATTTAATAACATTTCGTAATATTTCATAATGTCACCGGTGCGGCGGCGGTCCAGCATACGCCTAACTTAGCCCATCCTGTAGAAATATTTGTTAGAAAAAAAAACTTCAACTTTATAATTTTTTTCTAGCATAAATATTTCTATTGAGGTTATTAGGTAGCTACACCATTCAAACTGCAACTGGGTTATTCTTCATAACCATTAAGCACTTTCTGGGGGCACGGCCGTGCCCCCACCAAGTCGAGCGAAAAAGCGTCACGGCCGTACCATCCTTTTCTCGAAGCAATTCAGACCATTTTCGACCTCCTGTAACTTCGTTGTGGATAAAACTAGAAGACTGAAATTTTCAGTAACCATGCAGGCATATTATATAAGCATATTTTCAAATTTCATTCAATTGGAACCAGTATTTTTAAGAAATTATAACGGGTCAAATTTCTTAATTTTGTCACTCACTGACTCACCGATCATCAAAATTCTAAGGCACTTCTAGCAGACCTAGAAGCTTCAAATTTGGAATATACGTAGTGTTTGGTGTATGAATCAAGGAAAAACTAAAAAATCTAGAAAAGACCGCAAAAAAAAAAATCAAGCCCATACAGCCAAGTCTTCAGTTAAATTTTTCAATATTGGCTTTATTCGTAACGATGTTTTATTACGGCAGTTATTATTATATTGCGTGCGAAGCCGCGGGTTTAAGCTAGTCCCATATAAATATAGGCGCATGGTAGTGCCCCTGCCAAATCGAGCAAAAAATGGGTATTCCCGTCATGAAAACACGTGTATTAAATAAATTATTTATTAATGCAAAAAACGTACCTACGTGCGTATTCGTACTTATTACGAGTGCGTAAGGTTGTATAATATATCTTAGAAAAACTATATACATATAGATATACATATATACAATAAGTAGAAGGTACCGAAAAGGAAAAAAATAGAACTGTCTACAAAATACAAAAAGAAATGAGATCCCATCAAAAACAATACTTGTCAAAAAAACCAAGTCTCGCAACTCAGTTGTTCTGCGGTAAAAAGTTGTGAGATCCATGTAATACCAAGCCGGTTATTAATTTATTCGGTTATAAATATATTGAGACTTGGCCATCGCACTAAATAATTGAATTTACATGTGTTTTCAGGCGATTGAATTTACACGTGTTTTCAGGCGATGGCCAAGTCTTAATATATTTATAACCGAATAAATTAATAACCGACTTGGTATTACATGGATCTCACAACTTTTTACCGCAGAACAACTGAGTTGCGAGACTTGGTTTTTTTGACAAGTATTGTTTTTGATGGGATAATAATTACACATAACAAATCTTTTAAGTTTAGAATTCATGATAAAAAAAACACATTCATTATTATTGATGAAAATATTATTGATGTCAATCCCCCAAAGCCTCTGTCAACCGTAAAAAAGAACTAATATAATTTTTTTTTATTTTTATTTATTGCCTTGACCAGTGCAGTTATGTGTATGTATTTAGTGTGATAATATTTATATCAGCTGCTGCGATGGGGCCGCGTTCCTTGGGCGCACGAGCTGAGCCAGGCGGAGCTGACAGCACGTGTCGCAGCCGCCGCATTCGTGTTACACTGTGCCTCTGAGTCAAACTTTACTACCAAAAAGACTCAACCTGGGGAGAGGGCTAGTCAATAAATACTATATTATTATTTAATTAAATAAAGACCACTGTGCTCCGGCTCAAGATATAAAAAAGGAATGTATGCAGATGTGCATAAATTATTACTGTTAATTGTTTGTTCTGTTATTTAGATAAGTTGTATTTTTATTTATTTTAATAATAGTTATGTATGAAATAGATATTACATGTTATGTATAATATAAGATATTGTGACATCTCATGCAAGGCTATCTAATCTCTAACTAGACAGAGTGTATAATGAATAGTACTAAATGACTGATATATAGGTTCACACCTATACCTATATTCTTTGTTATAGTACATACATATATAGATATTTTACATCCAGGCACGAAATAAATAGATATATTCATACATACAAATATTTGTCTCAGGCGGGAATCGAACCCGCGATTTTTTGGTTCTGCAGTTAGGTTCTATAGCCACTCAACCAGTCAGTAAGTATATAATTAAAACAGCTCATTGTATTCACGTTGTGGAATCACACAATGAATTTGAATCTGTGTCTTCAAAATAACACGAACAAGTCAAATGTACGATTTTCGTAAGTAGTGCGGGTTGGTAAGTAAAAATTCAATAGTCATAAAAACAAACTACAAGAACACCTTAAAACAAAAGTTATGAAATCAAGTCAAAAATTATACTTAGAGGTGAAAAGTAACCTGTGTGCCCAGTTTGGAAAATATCTATTGGAAAATAACGTCGTCACAACGCAGACTGACAAACAAACTACCATACCAAAATAATAAAGTATACTAGCGGTGATTCAGACTGAAATTCAAACATGTGAAAAATTGGCCTGTCTTTTGTCAATATTTGTTTAAAAATTGTTTAGGGGATGCATCCCAATTAAAAAAAACAAAATCTTTTATCCAATAGACTGTCAACTAAAAAGTAGTAACTAGGTGCCTGTATTGGAAATATATTTATGTGATGTTAAGTGTTGTTTGTTTGACTAAAGTTGCAAACAGTTCATCATAATTTTTCTTTGTACACTTAACGCATTTTTTTGAAATAGTTAAAATATCAGATCTTTTATTTCACAATATACATTTTGTTTAAGTTATGACACAGTATTTGTTTATTTTAAGAACTTCACAGAGAATCATGAACTCAGTTTTATTTATTGACAATTTTTTTACAAACTACGTTGGTACAGTGGCTTGTGTTATAATTTAACCCTGAAATGTAAAAAATATACATTTTACGCTAGTGATGTAATTTCATTTGTTAAAGTTATCAAGTTATTCTTGTCATTAGAAACATATCATTTTGCTGTGCAAATTTTATGATGATTAAAATCAATTTAAATATACCGATCTACTAACATTATTACTATTTTATACATAATGATAAATTAGGTATCAACTAATAACCATAAAAAAATATTTAGTATAATTAATGATTTCCCTTTAAAATAAAGACTATAGTTAATACTGTAGTCAATACAATAATTTAGGTCAAACGAGGTCTGCAACCACATTGACCTGCTTTTATAAATTTCATCTATAAGTTTAATATTTTCTTATACTTAGACGATATTTTATAATTTATTAATATGGTCCCTAACGAAAAATAGAGCGTGAATATTGCCTCCAATATTGGGTATTTCAATAATGACTTATTCTTTAATTTCCAAACAAATAAAGGATAAAAATTAACAGTGCCTATAATAGATTGTGATACGAATTTTTTGTAATATGCTCCAGATGTATATAATTAATTTTATCAGTGCAGTGTGTTTAATTTGTACAGTGTGCAAATTAAGCGAGCTCTACAAATGCATACAAACTTTTTATGGGAATAAATTATAAAATTAAATGAACATATTATGAACATTCAGTATGTACATTTATAGAGAACACAAACTAAATGTATTCCAAAATTTACTTCGCGCAAAAGTTCGATGGTGACTCAACCTGTACGAAAATGGGTCATGCACTAAAATACTATTACAACATACGAGTCTTTGAACCCACAAAGTAATAATTTTTTATGGAAATTAGCTTTTACGAGTGTTGCGGGAGTGTAAACTATAAGCTTATAAATTCGGCAGAAAGCCAAAGTGAAGTGAAGCTGAGGGGCGCAAGAATGAAATGAAAATAGCAAAACCGAAGTCGCGAAGTTAAGCTAAATATAGAGAAGCGGGCCGCGGCGCACGCGCTCGTCGTCGCCTGCGCTTGCTTTGTTATTTGCTTTCCGACCCGACAACGCGATATTTCCTATAATTTGAAAACAATATTGGGTATTAATGAGCGGCTGTCGTATTTAATTCATTTTATTTTGCAATTAATTGCCCACATGTTAATAAACTGCTATGGTTGGATTATATTTTTGAAGGTGCTTTTAAGAATGTGTTAGTCACTTTTTTTATGTGCCATTTCTTTACCATTTTAACATTTCGATGACTACCAATTCTCATCAAAAAATAGATATTGGCAAAATGTAAGTATGAATTTATTATTATAATTTTGTTTTATTTTTATATCTGTAATACATTGTTGTATACATTGTTTAAATTTATAGTGACATACCTATATCGTAAACTTGTATTATTTTAATTGTGTGAACATAAGTGCCAAATATTAAAATTAACTAAGTATATTTTTATTTTTGTAGTAAATTAATAAAATAGTATTAATTACCTACCTATAAACTGTAGTAAATTTGACCACTTTGCGACGATGGACGCGCTAACTGGATTAACAATACATTACAGGAACAACAATTAAATTAAAGGTATTAACTAAGTATATTTTACGACTGTTAATAATCAGGGAGCAAATATTTTCTTAGTCTCTTGGGCTATAATATCGAAATGGGTATTTTTAACATTGTTAATAAATAAATAGGGAGTAAAGGATAATAGGTACAATGGGGGCTAAAAGATTAAAAAAAATGTGTTGTACACCGCGTTTGTGTTTGTTCCTGCGAAAATATCGCATCAGATAATTTATTTACAAATTTGATTTGGATTGGAACATATACAGTATTCTGATATTCTATGTTACAACATACACAGACACTATGCACTTGTTTTACAGAGGTGATGAACGGCGAGACGGCCACGGTCGCCAGTCGTCCTCGGCCGCTGTCAGCCGGCGGGCTGCGCTCATTACTGTGGTGGCTACGCCGCAACGAGCGTCCGCCTCAACGTTCGTCTTCCGACGAGAGCGTGTCCAGCGTCGGTTCTGACCGCACCGCTATTAGCTTCGCATTCCTGTCGCCGACGAGCTACAGGAGCGGCAAGCCCGCCATATGCGCAGTGCCACCACCGGGCCCGCCCACCGACTCCTACCGCAGACGCATACACGACCGCGACCTGCGACGACAACTAGACCGTGAAATTACATTACATCGCAAGTATCGGTTGCCTGCAGCCGCTGACGGCGTACATTACGACGCATTCAGCTTACCGCCCGTGCGTCGCGCCAATTCTCACTCGGTCGACAGACAGGAACGAGCGAGGCGAGCCGCGAGTGAATGCGACCGCCGACGCGCTGCTCACGTACCCGGCAAGCGACGCGCCCCCCAACCACCTGCAGCTATCCCGCACCGTGTCTCTTCCGCTGCGACTCTTCCACATCGCGCTTCTAGAAAACGCCGAGCTCCACCGCCACCTAATCCGTGTTCTGTAGGACAATTACTGACTATAGAAGAACACACCACTTCGAGCGGCGTTAATATGAATCCCAAAACCATATCTTCCAAGTCTAGTCCAGAAAAACGACCTTACCAACAAATTAACTACAGCACAAATCAGCAAAAAGAAGACGGCCATCACGTTCGTAACATTAAGACAAAATCGGAAATATCTGAACGTAGCTTTTTTAAAAATTATAAGATTTTTGAAAGCAAAAAAAGAGCCTCGATCTCTGAATCTCCTCCGATAAGAGTGCTTCCAAATATATCGGAATTAGATAGGCAAGCGAGTGAAATATACGAATCATGCAAGTTGAGAACTTCCGCAGATAATAATTTTAAAGTCTCAATTACTTCAAAGGATGGACATCCATGGTTTTGCACTAAATGTTTAAAGAAATATACTCCAGATGTAATCGCGTGTCCAGTTTGTTATCCCAAAGAAAACAAAAATACTTCTAAATTAAAGAATCAAAGTATCGATATTTTACCTTCAGCTATTCGTGATGGAACTGAAAATGCAAAATCTACTTTGCCGTGTACTACTTGCAAAAATGAGGAAGATAAATTAAGTTTAGTTGTCAATTCAAATCATAATCGTGGTAAAGAAGAAAAACAAAAACTCAAAGAAATATTGAAAGAGATGAAACATTCTCTTCCAAAGCATACTAAATCCGAAAAAAATCAATTAAAAAACAAGCCATCCGACGAGGGAGAAACTATATCAAATTCTGGAGATTCTCCAGGTGGAGGAAGAGATGCCCCCACTTTACGTATTGGTTGCTCACCTAAATCACAAGAGCCTTTGAAAATTGCTGATGATAAAATGAATTCTAGAAACTTTGCCCATATAGAAGAAAAAAAAATGGAAACACCAGTAATTACTCAGACTATTGTGATATCTTATTCCGCTGAAATTAAAACAGGTATTGAGGAAAAAACAAGAGAACCTCAAAATAATTTAATCCTTAACTCTTCAGCAAAAGGTGAAACAAAACAGCTCCTGGACAAAAATAATATTTGTCCTAATCAATCTAAAATTGTATCAGACATATTGTGTGCAGCCACCCCAATGAATGTGAATCAACCAAGTAATAATTATAATACTGCTGTAACTACAGAAAAAATATCTTTGCAAGATGTGAAATTAGATAATGTGAAGACAACTAGTAACAACAAATATGAACATTCTGGCATTTTAAAGTTACTAAACACAACAAATTTCTCCTTAGATAAATTAGAGCCGCCGCAGTTGCAGAACAATACACCATTCAATTCTAATATAAATGATATAGCAAATAGCAGTACCACAGCAAATCAATCAGATAAATTATTAGCAGGAATACCTGAATTGCGTGAAGAAAAAAATGTAGCATCTGATAAAGCTTTGAAATCTGAACCGTTTAGTTCTTCACCAACAGCGCTGGTGTTTAAAAAAAATCTTAATAGAAACGATACAAAATCAGTAGTTGCTCAAGAAAAGGCAACAGACATTGTCGTCGGTGAAATTCCTGCAAACAAAGCTACATCAAACAATCAAACTAATTTCAAATTTGGGCAGGATGCAAGATCATCATCCACATCACCGCTGAATCAGGAAATGCGAAATTCGTCTCCACCCCAGCTTTTGAACCTTGACAGGCTACAAAATTCTTCGTCCATACCACCGGCAATCATGAAAACGAAGTATTCACAACAGTCTGTGCCTAAACCAAGACTACTGGATCCTAAGAAGCTACAAACTTCTTTGTCCACCTCACCACTTTTAAAATCAGAAAGACCAAAAAGTTCTTTGATCACACCGTCAACCTTAAATATGGAGAGACCACAAGGTCTTTTACCCATATCGTCACCCTTAGTTGCGGACAATAAACGCAGAGATTTAGTAAATCAGTTAGAAAGATCTATTGCACAAGGAGATGAGCATGCAGCAGCTGAAGCCGCTATGGGGCTCGCCAAGCTACGCGTATCATGTGCTGTGCTGTCGGCGCCAGCAGTTTTGAACACTGTCTCACCAGCAATATCCCAGCCACTTACAATTACTGGCTTAATAAACTCCTTAACAGATAATGCTCCTATACCATCTCTATCAACTAAGTTACCAAGTATGATCAAACCAAATGAGTTGATAGCTGATTCATCAAAATTAACTGTATCAGAACCACCAATGCAAACAGTGAACAAGTCAGCCGAAGGTCAGAAAAAGCCTGTTATTGTGTTTGATAAACCAATTAAAAAAACCAATGTTTCGACTCAGCTATCGTTAATGACCAATGTTACAAATGTTCCAGCAACACATAGTGTAACAACGTCCGCTCCACAACCATCAGTTAAGACTCACTTGCCCTGTTCAAGTTCGAATACACCTGGGCAGGACGAAATGCAAGTGTAAGTATTATATCTGTTAGTTTATATTTGACATGTACGTTCTTCCATTAACAATGCTTTTTTCTATTAAAATGCCAACCCCATGAAGATCATATTTAGAAAATGTAACATCATAAGCAGTACCTACCTATTTGAAGCCTGCAACCGCAACGCTCTTGTGTCTCTATTGCTTTAAAAGCCAGTGATACTTTAAATCAATGATTGTATATGTTTAGGTGTCAGTGGGCTATTTACACAATACGTTGGTGTTTGTTTCATACAATAGAAAAAAAAATCTTGAACATTTAATTTATCCTGAATTCCTCAAAAATACTAAGTCTAAAATGTTACAAAAATCTTACAAATGTATTAAACTTCTTTTTTTCAATAAACTGGCCGAATTTCAAGATTCTAAGGTCCATGGGAAGAATACTTTAGGTTTGTATGATGTAAGTAAATACGGATTTAAGACTATATCATCTCATTGTCTTGGGAGACCGGTACAAAAATGATTGCAACTTTCTAAAATCTGAGTTTTTGGCAGGTGATAGTGCTTATAGATCTCATACACATATTTGCAATCAGTCAGCTAGATATAAAGAATCAAAATCAGCCACTAAAATAATTGGTGATAATAGAATAAACTCTGAATTGTGGGAAATTTTATTTTTTTTTATTATTAAAGGCACAAGACTATTAGTTTTACTTGAGACTGCCATCAATAGCATGGATATTTAGAGCTAAGGAAAAAAAATACTAGAATATCAGATGTAGCTGTGTGTAGAAAAACTTTCGTTAGCAACTAATTTTCTAGAAACTTAATAGTGCCATTATCTCAAAAACTAAAACACTTTTACTGAGATCACATTTAATTACTCTAGTTATGGGTTGGCCTACCAGCCCTTGCAGGAATATAACGTTGACTTTTGAGACACGGTGTTATGTAAATAAATTATGGGATAAAATCACACTTCTCTAAAATTAGACTGTTCTATATGACGAAATTTTTTTCTATTTATATTACTATGTATTCTTTAATACAAAATTAATTAAATAACTTTACAGGGTAGATGTAATAGTGGAAGACAGGGAGTTGCAGCGAGGACCGGTGCCTGTGCGTGTGCCACGTAACGCAACGTTGGGAGAACTTCGTCACAGCGCCGAGCAAACGCTTGGGATCCCTGCACGTCTTCAGCGTTGGATCATCGGGACAACGTTATGCAATGACGAAGTAACGCCAATCCGAGTGCTTGCTGGACCGGCGTTTAACGCACCCTTCTATCTTTGTTTAGTTGAATCAGGTACACAATAATACAGCTAAAAGTGCCTACTAGAAATTAAAAAGTACTAGTAGCCCCACTGCATAACATGGGTGGAACCATTAGGATTTGTGAGTCCTTGAACCTGTAAAGATACTGGCCGTACCTACAAGCACTTGAAATATAGGTTGTTGTCATAAATATCAAATGCGTTGATGGCACTCATATTCAGTAGTAAAAAAGATGTCATTTTTTTGGGACTTTTCTGAAAGTGTCGGCCAACAAAAAAAAAAGTTGTATGTGTTGTTAGAAGTAGCCATTTGGAGCAATAGTTAATATTGCACAAAAGTTGTAGATCGCTCTGAACCGATTTATACAAGTTCGATGATTCATCATTTTCATACATTTATTGATTTTTTAAGGAAAACATAAAATAATGATTGATATTGCTAAAACTATCTGAAGCAATTTTCATTACAGCGCGAATGCTTGCGACTCACGTTACATCGGACGGTTACCTGTTTGCGTTATTCTAAGGCTAATGAAAGTGATCTATTTTGCAATAATAATTAACATGAATTAGTATTTTACTTTTTTCTTTTACTACACTATCCTACAAATGGTACACTTTGCTGTTCTAATATAGAAGTTATAGAATGTCATATAACATTCTTGTTATATATAACAATAACAGCCCGACATAATTATGTCGAAAACATTGAGAACAATAACACAAAATCGGTTGTAATTAATTGGGGTACATTCATATTATTATTTTTTTGTATAATATAAAAATGACTATTTCTAACTTTATTTGACTTTTCGTTTCAAACAAAGCAATATTAGGTTATAATGAATATATTTTACATTAAATTGTTTTATTGATAATAATAAATATTAACTGAAATGAAATTAATCCAATAATCTACCCCTCGTCACCCCCGACGCAAAGGTGCTCATGATACTCATCGATGATGCCGCGCTGAATTGCAACGGCAATTCTTTGTCCCAGGAAGGAACCGAATCGGGGGTCGAATTCCCTTTCTCTTAGACGATGGCTGATACCCGCGACGAAACGCTTGGTTTCTGCCAGCAGCTTCCACCGCGAAAGGGACGAACAAGTATTTACTCTCCAGAGTAGAGTATTTTACTCGTTTTCTGGCGGCCACAGACGCCGCAGGGACTCCAGCCGATCCCACAGTGCGACCAAGGTGAGAGGCGGCAAATGTGCTGACACACATGGCGTTCCAAAGTAGATACCTACCCTTCTCCCATGGCACCAAAGTCATACTTTACCATCGGGTCTTTTGCCATCGGAACGGCTAAGACCCGGAGGCTCCAAAACGCATGAAATATTGGCCGAAATGAAAGTCCTGCGAACTGTGTCGTTAAGAGCATGGGGTTTCGGAAATCGGAACCGCCGATGCATAGGTGTCGTTCACAAACATCGCAGCCCAAGCAGAGCTCCACCGGCACACGCAAGGAATCGCCGTCCACTATTGTACCCATGTGCGGGGAGGGCAGTGCGTTTAGTCACGCTCCAGACTGTGCCCGCGACACCGCTCGTAACCTCGCCAGGTCCAAAAATCCTCCTAGCCCCCGTTTCGTCCCATGCGCGTTGGCTATGTAGGATCGCCGGCAACGGCGCGCCCGCGTTGAGAATCGCCCAAGACGCTAAAGCATTGGTTGCATAGAGTATGTTCGCCCTGCCACCCTTGCAAATTGTCACTGATAGTGACAAGGTCGACAACCGCATGCTCTGACGCCAAGACGGCCAGTAGGCCAACATCCCGCACACACCAAACCCCCAACCCTCTATGACGGATTGGTAGGTTGGCTTGAATCCACTGGTTCGCCTCAAGACGGACGTTTAAAATCTCCTCCAGGCGATGCTTTAAGACGTCATCGAAAGAATCAACCTCTTCTAAGCCAGCTAGGAGACGTCCTCAAAAGATAAATAACCTTGGTATCAGCGAAACACATGCGCAAAAGGACTACTAAGGTAACAAAAGGTTTCTACCTTGTGTAACACAACAGATGATAATCTCACAGCTTTCAAGCTATAATGACAATTGCTTCAGATAATTAGTTCTAGCAATATCAATCATTATTTTATGTTTTCCAGCACTTTAAAAAATCAATAAATGCATGAAAATGATGAATCATCGAATTTGAATAAATTGGTTCAGAGTGATCCTACAACTTTTGTGCCATATTAGCTATTGCTCCAAATGGCTAGTTCTAACAATATTCTGCTTCGGTTTCGTTTATATCACTACGAAAACAGTATCAGCCATATTTATCACCAATATAAAATTTGTAGTCTTATTTGGCGCAGAAGTGGCTGACCTATCTGTCTTCTTTAAGGTTCTTATTGGAATTATTTATTCGCCAGAAATCTTGGCTGATTTTGGTTTTATTTGTTTGAGGACTGTACTTAGAACTAGAAGGCTGCTATCAGTCGAAAGGTCAAGCAAAAACAATGTCTATCATGGACGCAGAAATAGGATTGCTAGGTTTGTGAACCAATCCTCTGCTGATCTCAACTTCTTTGGAGTATGCTTTCCGTCGTTCTCGGCTAATGTTAAAAAATTGCTATGTGCTAAGTTTGCTTAGTCATATTCACATGTATAATGCGGTGTAATATCTTTTGTAGTTCATTATATTTACTCATTCGCTTGTTTAATAAGTATGTATAATGCCGATTGGCGTAAATAAATTAATAAATATATCTGCGGTAAAAAATACCCTTTAAGTTGACCCAGGTACTTACCTAACTTCACACCAAATGTGATCGAAATCTTTTCAATAGTTTTGTAGTTCATCATGTTCACACAAACTGTTAAAAATTCCAAAAGTTATTTTGGGTTTAGTATCATCCACATAACCCATAACAATTTATTGTTTTGGAATAATATCTTATGTGTATTACCTTGTTAGATTTTAATATATGTATAGATTCTAAATTTCATGTTATGGAACTCATCTTCACAACCATGACTTCATACAAAGAAAAAGTTTATTAAACTGCTAAATAAAATATACACAGAACTTCCGCTTGTACTTTATGACTTTCAAATTGTTTGGTATTAACATTAAAGATTGTATAAAAGGAGTTTATTTTAAATGCCACGTTAATATATACAATGGAGTGGTTTTTGGTATTCACAAATAAAATATACACATAATAAAATAAATACAATAATAATATCCTAGAAATGGAAGACGCAGTATGTGTCGATACATAAAAAGACGCAGAAATGCTCTACGGATTTATACATATAATACACTCACGTAAAACCACAATTTTTGCTCTCTGAGAATTCGAAGTTTACGTAACCGATCCTAAACAAATATTTATTTATGTACTTCGGTCTTCTGTAGATCGCGAGGTTGAAATCTCCCGTGGCGAAAAAGCAGAGGGCGCGCGCGCCCTCTGCCCTTTTAGCCACTTTTTCTTTTCTGGGTTGGCCTAGGTTTTCCTAATAGAGCAAGAGCCCACGACGGCCAGACCTTCGTTATTTAATAAAAGCTGAAAATTCTTCTGTGCGTGTCCCCTATACAGGTAAGAACGACCAGGGACTATATAGTTTGGGTAGTGGTTACTTGGGCAGGT
The DNA here is from genome assembly GCA_949709985.1 of Luffia ferchaultella. Classification (NCBI taxonomy): domain Eukaryota; kingdom Metazoa; phylum Arthropoda; class Insecta; order Lepidoptera; family Psychidae; genus Luffia; species Luffia ferchaultella. The sequence continues at coordinate 8,147,276 of OX453241.1, forward strand.
AACAGGTAGTAAAGGTGTATAAAATAGTACCTTAAATTCGTTAAAGTATAAAGCTCAATTTTTTATATTTTATTAGGGATAACTTTAGAAATCTCGTCATCCATCGCCGGACACTTATGACAGTTGCTACCCCCTGCCAGACACCCCTAAATTTTAATAAATTATAATTATACTTTCGTTACAGTATAAAAGCTAAATTTTATATATGTTACTTGGGAACCTATAAAAAAATGTTACCTCAAAAGCCGGACAGTTTTAATGGTTTTTACACCTTGCCAGACACATCGAAAGTCCGCTGTAGGTGCGAGCGCGAGGTAACGACTGTTCTAGCGGGTGCGAGTGAGATAGGGCGCTTAGTCGACTGCGATCTTTCACTGCGCATCATCTGTCTTTTAGTGATGTATTGAAGAATTATGTGTAGCTACAACCACGTTTTACCATTGATATTTGTGTCGTTTTTTTTGTGAAATAAAAGTGTAATTTTAGTAAAAAGTGTTATCATGGGAGACACATTAATTTGTTTTGTGTGTAATAAAAGTGATGGTAAGATAATATTGTTCTCGGAGGAAACTTTAAAAAAATGTCAAACTGTTTTGAAAATCAGAAAAAAACATAACCTTAAATATAAAGACATTATTCTGCCTGATGAGTATACAGAAAATGGTTATAACCGGGGATGTTATAAAGCATTTACAGGACTTATGAAAAAATACTTAACTTCGGAACCTGAAAATTGGACAAAAAACAGTGAAAAACAAAAATCAGCCAGTGTTTCTACAAACAATACCTCAACAACCTCGTCGTTGATACCTAAGTTGACCACAAAACCATCTCATTTACAGTCATCCTCTACAGAATCTTCAGTAACAATGCAATCAAGTTTAACTTCTGAATCAATAGGACTTCAATCTACATCTTCTCAAGAAAATATTGAAGTTTTTGAACCAGACCTTAGTGAAGATAATGATTTAACTCAGGATGGAAATATTCTAACCGAGAAGGAAGAAAATGAAAATATCGACGACAACGAATAAATATTTTTTTTACATGTAACAATGCTTTTTTTGTATATTATAATAATAAAATTACATTTTTTACTTTATATAACATGACTATGAACGTAATAAAATATTTTTTTTATTGGATATCTTTGAAGATCGCAATCGACTAAGCGCTCGCGCTCGCACCTACAGCGGACTTTCGATGTGTCTGGCAAGGTGTAAAAACCATTAAAACTGTCCGGCTTTTGAGGTAACATTTTTTTATAGGTTCCCAAGTAACATATATAAAATTTAGCTTTTATACTGTAACGAAAGTATAATTATAATTTATTAAAATTTAGGGGTGTCTGGCAGGGGGTAGCAACTGTCATAAGTGTCCGGCAATGGATGACGAGATTTCTAAAGTTATCCCTAATAAAATATTAAAAAATTGAGCTTTATACTTTAACGAATTTAAAGTACTATTTTATACACCTTCACTACCTGTTACCTGCCCAAGTAACCACTACCCAAACTATATAGTCCCTGGTCGTTCTTACCTGTATAGAGGACACGCATAGAAGAATTTTCAGCTTTTATTAAATAACGAAGGTCTAGCCGTCGTGGGCTCTTAGGCTATAATATATTAAAGTCGTGCGCTTTCGTTAGTAATAATATAGGCATGTTCTTTAGTACTCAAAATGTTGATCTAATTGTTATGGTAAAAGCGTTTTATGTTTACAGAGATAAATAAAGAAGAAAAGGCCGACTGCGGCGATTCTTCGTCTAAGGGAAGTTCAACCTCAAAATCAAACAACAAGAAAAGCCAAGAAAAGGAAGTGTATAAAGAATTAGTGGAGTTGGAGAGGTGCGCACTGGTGCCGACTGGGGAAGACATGGAGTGTGGAGTTTGTTTGGAGCGCTGTGAACGTGGCGCGGGTGCGGTGCTGCGGGAATGTCTGCACGCGTTTTGCCGCGAGTGTTTGGCGGCGGCCATTCGGCACTGCGCCGAGCCTACTGTTGCTTGTCTCGCAATGGGCTGTGGGGCGCAGCTGCAGGAGCGTGAAGTATGTTGTTATAATTGCCCTATTATAATTCCCTATTAAGGAAGGTAAAGGTTTTTTCAACAAGATATAGAGATGTGAATTAGTTTTTATTTTGTAAAGTAGAAAAAAAATTTAACATAAGGTTTTTGTTTTTCTAAATAAATAATTCGGGAGCCCCTATCCAAATATATGATTTTCTAAAATCTGAAATATTTACAGGTGATACTACTTACAGAGCTCATTCACATACTAGAGTCAAGTATTGTGTGAGTTTGGCCGCGCGGCCATTACAATTTTCTGAAACCTATTTGTTATATAATGTTAGTTTTTAAGTAAACAAAGAGCACGGTACCAGTTAGTCAACGGTACTTGCTGTTGACGCGTCAGTAACGATTCAAGTTTACAAGATGTTCGAAAATTCCTTCCATATAATCGTAGCGTCTGTCTGTCCGTAACGGCTGAACCGATTTTAATCAAAATGCGCGGACATGAAAACGAAGTTGTCAGAAGTGATATAAGCTACTTTTTGTTTATATATTGGTATGTTCGGGCTAATATCCAAAACGTTTGATTCGATTTTATCATACATACATTTTTCACAATATAAATTTTTGACGTCAGGTAATACAATTGAATGACAAAAATTCTTAGAAAATTTTCTTGTGGGCAAGCCGATAATAATACCAAAACAAGGAGCGAAAACAACCTGCGAGCAATGACTGACTTCACATTCTCTGTTCTCTTTGTTTGGACTGCAAAGGTAGGCGAGGGGCAGGAGAGAGGGGTAAATCTTGCTAGCCACCTGTGTGCATTGCGGTAAAAACATAAACAAAGACACAAAAGCTTCTGTTTACAGTTTATGATCCTAAGAATTTTATGCTTTCTTAGTTTAAAAAATGCATCAAACCACTATGTTCGCATTAGACATTGACTTAGCCGTCATAATATAAAATAAATTGTACCCTGAAACTTTTGAAAAATTTGGTATTACTTCCAAGGTTGTTGAGGGGTTGGACCAAAACTACCCAATGCGCTTTGGAACTTTATATGTAAAGTAAAAAATAGCATAGGCCGATTCCAAATTCGCTTCGAGATAAAATGTTTCTTAGCGATATTTTGCTATTAAGAGCTCTTAAAAAAGTAAGATGGTAATTATTTCATGAAAAATAAATTTAACTGCTTGACTTTGGTTTGACATTTATATGTTTTACATTTTTACGACAGTTTGCGGGTAAGGTATTAGTTTTCAAGTAATAATGGAATGGAAAAAAATGTCATTGTCAAAGGATGGCAATTCTCCTCCTATTACACAGAGTAATATTAATAGGTATTATCAAAAACAATTTGTAGTAAAAGCAAATAATATGAGTAGTCTGTGATCTTCACACACGAAACCATGCGTCAAACGTCACATTATACATCAGATTGTGTTTTATTCTTGACTAAATCTAGGTAAAGAGTAAGCCATACAGCCTACATACTATGAAAATAAAAAAAAAACAATTACTTGCTGCAAAAGAAAACTATTGAAATTAGTTTCTGAAAGTAGTTTAATTTACCAGAAAAAAAAATATTTAAAGATGGTTAAAGTTAGTTAAATAAAGATAAAGACAGTTAGATAGTTAAGTTAAAGAGAGCTTTATATGTCGAATCATATTAGAAAATTTTTACATAAGGTTTCATAATTAAGTTTTTCTTGAAAATCTGTCAAAAAACAAAACAAAATATCGAAATTTGATCACACGGTAACAAATCAGCAACCTCAGGTGGATTTTGTAATAACTCAAAAACAATTAGATGTTTGCTGAGGTCAAGTTTCATCATTCCGTTTAGTCATGAGATTGTTCATCAGTATTAAGGTTTAATATTGGTTTTTGGTTCAACCTGTATAATTATATATGGGATTATGTCCCTTATTACCTGATTTCTACAATTAGTCAAATTTTTCTATTTTTTTTTTTGCATTTCATAGCTACAGAGCGTAATGATTTTATATGAATTGATAACTTACTAAAACTCACTTCTCCCTCACATCTCTACATACATAACAATAGCCTTTAACATTATTAGCAAACTATGGACAATGTATGTATCGGTTTGACTTAATCCGTTAACCTGTGTCTGAATTTAGTGTATTAATACATCAGCCGTCGAGAGTTTGCGTTGCTGACAGGTCGTAATCGGCATAATGGTTGATGTGAATTTGTACCGTCGAACGATTCACGTTTTATAATATTATTATTGTTCACATGCACAAATGACACAAAATTAAATTAAAAATTATATTATTATGTCAACTCAACAAACATGATGTTATAGCTATAAATCTCATGTGTCAGGAACGCAAACTCTCGCCGGCCGATGTATGGTACAAGCAAACTTACACATTCCTTTAATAGCCAACCGCGGTCAGTCGCCGTTTGTGACAGGTGACTCAAGAGACATTTTTTTCCCCCGTTTATATGTAAATGAACTGTTTCTCTTGATAAATTACTTTCTCATGAAAAAAAAAAAACAGTAATAATAATAATAGTCGCGTAGCCAGAGAAAAATTACTTACGATAATTCCAAGGATCTTCGTTTTTGGTGAGTGGATAGATAAAGTGCATTCTGAGCTATTGTCAAAAAGTTAGAAGTTTTAGGGCTGTGCTAAGGGTGTGGCTAGGTATTTCCTAATATTTTGTGTAACACCCTGTATATAGAATTAAAATTTGAACTTTAGATTGGTTTTTAATTAGAACTGAATTATGCTCGCGTTGTAAAATTTTTAGAAAGATAACATAAGGGATATTACGAAAATTAAAAAAAAATAACAGTCTGGTCGTGGGACATTAAAATTCATAAAAAAGTTTTGATAATTTTTAAGCTGTTCCTTTTTTGATGAGTGGATAGACAAAGTGGATTGTGAGCTATTGTCAAAAAGTTAGAAGTTTTAGGGCTGTGCTAAGGGTGTAACTAGGTATTTCTTAATATTTCGTGTAACACACTGTATATAGAATCAAAATTTGAAATTTTGATTGGTTTTTAATTAGAACTATCTTAACCTCATAGTGTAAAATTTTTAGAAAGATAACATAAGGGATACTACGAAAATTTAAAAAAATAAGTTGGTCGTGGGACATTAAATTTCATAAAAAAGTTTTGAAAATTCTAAAGCTGTTCGTTTTTTAATGAGTGGATAGATAAAGTGCATTGTGAGTTAATATTAGTATGATTAAAATTTCAAATTTTAATTCTATATACACTGTGTTACACGAAATATTAAGGAAAACCTAAGCCATTCCCTTAGCACAGCCCTAAAACTTCTAACTTTTTGACAGTAGCTCACCATGCACTTTATCTATCCACTCACCAAAAACGAACAACTTTAGAATTATCAAAACTTTTTAGTAAAATTTAGTGTCCCACGACCGGACTATAATATATTTCAGATTTTACAGTCCATCTAAGAAATACATAATATTATATACATAATTAGTAAAAATAATTTAACATTCATATGTAGGTAACATGTCATGTATATGTACAGACCAGATAAGTGATCTGTTAAAGGTACGTAGCATGGGATGTTAGTGGGGTTTTGAAATGTGGAGGTAGCATTCTATGTGAGCGCCATCTGATAGAAGTCGGATAGTGTAATAGACATGTCGATGTTTTAGGTGCGTGCACTAGTATCAGCAGAAGATTATGAGCGGTGGTTGGCACGCGGGCTGGCGGCAGCCGAGAGCGGCTCCAAGCACGCGTTTCACTGCCGCACCACTGACTGCACTGGATGGGCGCTTTGTGAGCCGGGCGTACTCCGCTTTGAATGTCCCGTCTGTGGCAGAGTTAATTGTGTGCCTTGCCAGGCTAGTAGCTTTTTATGATTTGTAGAATACTGTACCATTGTTAATATTCGCTTGTCGCTTTTGCCATTCACATAAAAAAATTTAATCTAAATTTAATCCAACAGTCCGTAACCAAAAAAACGTGGCGGTATTTGTAAGGGCTCATTATTGTGCCTAGTCAAGCCGAGAAACCAAATGATTGACATTGTGTGTGCTGTTGTAGCAAAGTGTTGCGTGTGAATGTCACGGAAGCCTCTGTCTTAAATAAATAAGCCTTCATTTTGGAAATACCAATTAAATGTGAAACCTCTTTCGTTTGTTGCCATGTTCCTTATGATTCTACCGTCTGATATTACAGAATATGGGTCAGGGTTGTGCCCAAAATGCTTTCGACTATGACGCCATGATAAAAATTATACATAGGTACTATCTGTAGATACTATAAATATAGAAAAGTATTATTGATGGCCGCCAAAAAAAAAAACATAAATTTTATACCTATCCTAAAATGGGTGATCTCTTTTTTATCATTTTACTTTTTCCATATAAAACGCTAATTTGATGTGTAAGGACCTTATGTTGTTAGGTATTATTTGTTACAATTTAAATTGACTTACGCTCGCCTAATTTTTTTTTTATTACTAGCGACCCGCCCGCAGCTTCGCTCGCGCTCTATTCGTTTCTCATAGGATCCATTTTTTTTTATCAAACCTACCCTTATCTTATTCCCATCTTTCCCTTTCCCGTTGTCGTTCCCGTCTCACAAATATTTTATAGTTGCCGTTCCGTCCCGTTTTCGTTTACATTCTCATCAAAAAAAGTAGACGATTTAAATAATACGAATTTTGTAAATCCTATCTTTTTAAAACCGGTAGGTACTCCCATACAAATTGTCATCCCACATTCCCTCCCTTAAAATGTCAAAATCCAAAAACCCTCAAACACTTAATTATATGTTAACAGAATGGCTGATCAAAATTAATTTTCCCAAATTGTAATTACAAGCGCGTTAACCAAATCTATTCTCACAATACACATTTTTTTATGAAAAAAGCCATCTAATCATAAGTTACAATTCCCATAGGAAATTTTATTACCAATTTAAAGTTTTCGACTGTTTTTTGGTTTTCCCCTAACTTTCTTTTAATAACAAAAATTAAATCGGTTGAGTCATTTTCGAGTTGTTGCGAGACTAACGCACGGAAATTGATGTGTATTTATAGATTTCTGAATTACTGATCGCATCCTGTTCAACAGGTACAAACAGTTTGTATGGGATGATAAAATTTTTGTTTTTCCTTGTGATTTCTTCATATTTTCTCACCTTTTGAACCTTCCTTGGACTTCTACAATTTTTTTTTGTTTTTTTTAATTTATTTGAGGTCCAGCCGTTCTCAAGTTTTAATGAGACTAACAAACGTCATTCATTTTTGGTATATTGGTGATTTAAAAAAAATGAGTATGGTCGAATTTCGACTACTGGGCGACCATTAGTTCACATCATCATCATCAGCCCGTCTCTCCACTGCAGGATATAGGCCTCTCCCAAGGCTCGTCACCACACACGGTCTTCCGCCTTCCGCATCCAATTACCCCCGGTATGGTGCTTTGGGTCATCAGTCCACCTGGCCGGGGGGCGTCCAACGCTTCGCTTCCCAATACGTAGCCTCCACTCGAGAACTCGTCTACCCCATCAGTTGTCGGTTCTACGGCAAATGTGACCGGCCCATTGCCACTTCAGCTTGCTAATCACTTCGGCTATGTCGACAACTTTAGTTCTTGGACGGATTTCGGTATTCCTGATTTTGTCCATCAAGGAAATATCGAGCATAGCCCGTTCCATAGTGCGCTGAGCGACTTTAAATTTGTGGACCAGTCCTGCTGTGAGAGTCCATGTTTCGGCACCGTATGTCATTGTAGGCAGGACGCATTGGTTGAAGACCTTGGTCTTCAGACATTGTGGTAGTGGCGACGAGAACAGACGACGGAGCTTCCCGAAAGCAGCCCAGTCCAGCTGAATTCTTCGGTCGGCCTCTATGTTGAAGTTGTGTTTGCCTAACTGGACAGTCTGTCCTACATAGACATAGTCTTGCACAACTTCAAGAGTGGGTGCGATTACGGTTACCGGTCTCGGGAGAATATGTTCGTTGAACATGACTTTCGTCTTGTCCAAATTCATCTCGAGTCCCACCCGCCGAGAGGCGGCATTGAGGCCGTTTACCATTCCACTGAGCTCCTCCAGCGACTCTGCCATGATGACTATGTCGTCAGCAACGTTAGTTCACATAATTATGTCGTATTTGAATAGATTAATATAATACATATTAAAGATATTACTTAGGATTTTCTCGCGATAATGGTCTTTACACACGACAGCAAATAGTTCTCTGAGAGGACGGATATATGCGTTTGGAGTAAGAGGTTGTGCGTACAAATTTGTATGTATCTCCTTCTTAATAACAATCTTGTTAAAAGTTCTAAAATGGTGTTAACATTGAATATTTCATTTATAGTCAATACATGAAGGAGAAACGTGCGGCCAGCGTCGTAGCCGCGTCCTAGAGTCTGCCACTGCGCAGACGACGTCACGAGATGCGGACGAGGGTACTCAAGCGCTACTCGACTCTCTAGTGGCCCGAGGGGAAGCGCTCGAGTGTCCAGAGTGTAATGCACTGATAACTAAAAAGTGGGGTTGCGATTGGGTGCGGTGCTCTGCTTGCAAGACTGAGATCTGTTGGGTGACACGAGGACGCCGCTGGGGCCCTGGCGGACGAGGGGACACGAGTGCCGGCTGTCGCTGCGGCGTTGACGGCCGTCGCTGCCATCCATCTTGCAGCTATTGTCACTGATACGTATTAATCTTTAAGAAGTTGATGTAATGCAACAGTTACTATAAGGAATTGACGGCTCCTCTATTGGCAAGGCAGCATAGATTCAAAATTGACAACAATGTCCATTACAGAGGTAGCATTTCAGTCGTTCCGTCCAACAACCTAAACACTAGTTTTCAGGGTATCTATAAATTGCCCGTTCGTAGGCGAAATAGCTGAAGACGACGGCCGTCCGTGAACTTCCGCGCATGCGCATTCACACCCGCCATTTTGGTTCGCTATCGATATTGCACACTATTATACCATTCGCTGCTGTCAATTTTGTTACACTAAACAAGGCAATTTAAAATATTTAACAAGTTTTATCTGCAGTTTTAAATAATCACATGCCGTATACATCTATACTATTACTTTCTAATACAATGTATGTCCTTATATATATAGGAAATATAATTTGATTTCAATGTAATAAAACATTTAAACCTTATTTTATTATAGTTTCAATAAATGGATAAAATAATGCTACTACAATACATAATTATGCAGTATATAAGTCAACAGCAACTAGCCACATCAAAATGATATGCTGTAAATTACACTATCACCTATGACAACTAACAAGAGTTCGTATGGATGCTGGCACAGATGCTGTCATCGACTTGTATTGATGTAAACAAAACATACATATTAATTTATTTACTTTTATTGATAGGCTGAATGTTTTTTTTTTTATTTTAGTATTGTAGCTATTTTATAATTATGTTATAGAGTATGAGAAAATCAATGTGTTTCGCATAGTTTTGTCAGGTCCAATGTAGCAATTATGTTGATTGTATTGGAGTCAAAATGGCGTAAAGTGCGAGTGTTGTTAAAACAATGTGTTAATCATTTGTCCTTTACATTTTTAATTCTAATTTTTTTTGTCATAAAATTTGTTTGATCCATAAAAGTACGAATTGACTAGAAGCCCTCTTCTGCCTTTACCGTCTAATCACTCTATCTAGCTTTTGTAAGATGACAAGTTTTAGTCCGAGTTTCAGTGCGCAAGGTCCCCGCGCGCCGGTGTTCACCCCCGTGAATTTGCGGTTGACATTTTCGATACTGTGAAAATGACATTAATAACTATTAAAACCAAACGCTGTTGTCAATTTTTTTTTACTCTATGTGCGAGTCGGACAAAGTATTTTGTACCACCCTACAGTATAAAAAAACGCGTTTCATGTATGGAGACCCTCTTCAATTTCTAAATTTATTTTAATTATTTGTTATAGCGGCTATAGTAGTACATACTTCATGAAATTTGAAGTGTCTTCCATTACGGTTCCAACGATACAGCTCTGTGACAAACAAACAGCAGAGCTTTAGTAATAGGGTTCCCCATTTCCCCATTCATGGTATAGGACCCTAAAAATGAGGAAGGATAATTGGTAAGCAAGCGAAACTTGTAGAAAGGTAAACTTTCTTGACATATATTTCTTTATGTAAAATGATTAATACCAACGACATATACCATATTTGTAGTGTATCGCTATAGAATGTTACCAGGATGTGAATAACTCCACTACATCGCCACGGATTACCAAACATATTCAGAGTTACTTTGATAAGTACCTAATGCTAGTTGTATCCTTTATATAATTTTAGTTTAATTAGATATCAGTAATTAATTACATTATAACACACCTGTATATGCTGATTCTCCTATATAATCAGATTCTCGAAAATATTCCTGGCATAACCTACTAGGCTGCAGGGCTATAATTTTTGTACAATCTTTAGGGAATAAATGTACACCGCGGTTAGCGCAGTTAGTATAGCACTACAAGGGCATATTTTGAGAAAATTACAGTTTAATAAGTAGGTACTAGCGGTAAATTCAATATTTTGCTACTGCAGTTTGTGTTAAAAGCAAGCCATTTTCCACAGTGGTAGTTAAGACTCTTCAGAATGAATTTGGTCCGTAGTTATTTTTTATTTGCCCCTTAGGGCGTGGTTTTTGGGGAGGGGGTGAACTACTTAAATAGTAAACATTGCAAAACTTTACCGATATTGACAATCAAGGACGGATTTTCGTATAATTTGAAGTCTCCGAATTGAATTTGGAGGGACTTTCATCACCCGCAGTGTAATGTTGGATATTTAGAAGCGTAAGAGCGTTTATTGTTTCAAAATTAAAAAAAATAAAATAAAGTTCATGCAGCAGTGACATTAGAGTCAATTTCTGGAAATTCGATGGCTCCGAATCGAAATAAGTCGTCGGAAATACATTTTGGATGAATTGGAGACGGTGCAGTACTACGCACGGATCTTTGCGGCTCTGAGTTGCCTGTGAATGCTCAATGCGCAGGTACCGCCCGCGGGCTGCGAGAGGTAGTAGTGGCTGCGCGAGAGTGAGTAGCGGTAGTTTATGCTACTACCACGCTTTCTGTAAATAACCTCACAGCGGCAAAGATCCGTGCGTATTACTGTACACACCACCGAGATTAAAAAAAAATTGTTAAAAAAAGAGATCGGTGTCGTTTTCGCGAAACGGAATTGAACGTTTACAGTTCAACTAGCTACGATCTGAAGTGTGATTATGCGACACTTCTTTGGCGCCATGTCGATAGCGTGTATTCGAACACGGAAAATGTTGGTGCAGTGGAGAATAACCATTTTTATTTCAACACTGTTTTCCTATGCTGTTGAGTGCTTTCAATGGTGTAAGTGAAGATCGCTTGAACGTCTCCGGAAGTCGGAATACACGTGGTAAGTAGTGTTGATTGACCGTTTTTGTAAAGGCAAGATCGTGTCGCGCATTTTTTTGTTCGTTCTACTGTATTTGTATTGGATTTTCAGATATGCACTACAATGACAAAGTCAAAGCTTATGGTGGTAGCTTCAAGTTCACTTTTGGAACCTCATATTCTCGAAATTTATGGGGAGAAGTGTTGCTTATGTCAGAAGGATATATCTGAGCCCCTAAGTGTCCTGCAAGCAACCATGTTCTTAAAAACAGCAATTTAGGATATTTTACACTAGTCACTAATATGGAAAATATGAAAACATTTACCTACATTTTAACAGAAGAAAATGTGTGGATGTATGGATCTAGGGCAATATTATTAAAATTTTAATTTATATTTTCACTTCATTTTAATATGAACTGAGTTCGTTTACAGCTAATAATTAAAATAATCTTGTACTCCTGTTTAGTGGTATGGAATTAATCATAAACTTCATAAACTACACTAAATAATTTTTTTTATGTGTAACCGCCCTTTTTTCTCAAAACATATTTCTGATGACTTATTTTGATTCAGCGCCATCGAACTTCCTGAAATTGATTCTAATAAGGCTACTGCATGAAGTTTAGTATATTTTTAAATTCCGAATCAAAAAAAACGCCTATATGTTCCTAAATATTCAAAATTAATAATAATAATGATAACGTTTACATCACAACAACTAAGCATCAGCTTGTGTTTTGGGTAACAAGCAAAGACAACACATATATATAATAACCAAGACCCGGTACCAGAATCAATATTAATCATATAAATACTGACCCGACCTGGGATTCAAACCCGGGACCTTCAGCTTCGTAGGCTACCCACTAGGCTAAGCGGTCGACTAATTGAATTTGGAATATTAAAATTCAAATTCAGCGACTTCAAAATTATGCAAAAATGACTCTGATTTTCAATATTGGTTAAATTTGTGTAATTAACACTAAAGTGAATGTGGTGTCAATCGTTTATAGTAACTATGCTATAAACAATATGCGGCGATAAAGGTAATGATTCTTTCAATATTAAATATATGTTCAGTGATATATTGTCGAATATTCGTGCTTTCATCATTAAAATAAATAGCATCGGTCCGCTAGTGCAGCGATTGTAGGTTATGCTATAATTGACAAAACTATAACAATAAGTTAACAGAACTATTTCACGATAAGTAAAAAATCAATGGCTTTACTTTATAATTATGTAGTGATAATAATTTTTTTTTCTCATAGACTTGGAGCCTCATATCCTTAATATATCTTCTTCATCTTCATCAGGCCCTTTTTACCCCACTGCAGGGGCTTAGGCTTCTATATTATACTATATTAGGTACTATATCTTACTATATAACTACTGTTAAACCGAGTATCCATTGCATGAGGCTGCTGCGTATGCATGTGCGTGCGAGACCACTAGTACTGTTTTAAGTGGCACGATTTTCTTTCAGGCAGGATTATGCTTTGGCTCCGATTATATAGCTTATGTTCCATACGTATTCAGAAACAGTCACGAACGCCACCGCGCCGAAAGCTACAAAAGTCTGTTTCTTACTCTCTAATCTGTAGGTAAGAACTATTAATTGACTGACATTCCAGAACATAAATTATTTCTGGGACGCAAGAAACTGACAAATGTGTTATTTGTGGATGTTATTTGATGTGATTGGAACGTAACCAATATATGGCGTTATTTAGTTTTGAGAGTGGCCATAAACCTGGTCAGACAGGTGTCAACTTTCATAAGAAGTATCATGATACATGACACTAGCAATGGGCTTGAACCAAATTTTTTAATACATACATTTAATGTTCTTTCCGAAAATAAAGACCAATTTATACCTTCCCTCAAAAAAAAGAACCCCTACTAGGCTTTTTCTAAAAAAAAAAATATTAAAATATCCTTGTGACGTCAACTTGACAGATGATCACTAATTTATTTATTTTTCAGGAAACAAACAGTGATAAATAGAGCATGAAGTAAAACAATAAAACGTACAGAAAATAATTGACACAATTAAATTATTTCCATCAGCCCTTTTTGTACTCTACTGCAGGGGCACTCAAGATGAGGGGGTTGGACTACGCTGCTCCCATGCGGGTTGGCGAATTGTAACGACCGACTGCTAAACGTGCTCTCTGAGGCACGGAGTCAGTGATAGTTAATGTACTTAGGTCAGAAAAAAACTCATTGGTACACGCTCGGATTCGAACCATGGCCACATGGCCTTACAGATTTGAAACAGGTTCGTTGCGTTTGAGCTATTACGACATTAAAAATTAAATTCTACGTAACTACAATAGCATTATTTTAGAGTAAAGTCATAATATTTTTATTGATTCATGAAGATTTCATCTTACCTCAATACTTTTTTCATCATGTTAATTTCATGATGTCATGTTAATTCATGTCATGTCTAATGTTAATTCGTCCTTATAGTACTGGATTTTTTATTTAATGACTGTGAAAACTATATTAAAATCCGTTGGGTGGTTTGAAAGTAGTTACCTAAACTATCCTAAGATCAACTACAACACATATAAATTAATTAATTTAAAAAATATCCAATAACAGATCAAATTGTGATTTTTAACCATTCTTGAATCAGCTTAATCACACACACAAAATTCGTAAAAATCAGTTCAGCGGCAGTCAAGGATAGAAGAATTATATAAGTGGACATGTTCATGCACATATTTGTCCCTGGAATTGAATCTGTGACGTTTGCATCTATAGTTGGGTCTCTAACCTTTCAACCAATCACTCAGTCAATTTAAGTTATGTTCCATAGCTTATGGCTTTAAACCAATGTTAACTTTGAGGATGCAAAATTTTTGTTGTTGGTAACTCAAAATTGTGGATATTTAATATAGTAACCGTGTTCACAGAACAATTTTTAGGTTGACTTTACCTTTACTGAGGTTAGGATGGAATAGAACTTTAACATATAGTAAACTGAAAACAGTAAAATACGCTAAGGGACAAAGTTTAACAAAATAATTACCATGAGGAAACTGATACGCCGACAAATGACAGAAGAAAATGAAATCATATTTAAAATTATGAATTTCCTAACCTAACTTTAGTAACCGTAAAGTTGAGCCCAATTTTTATGTAAATTGTGAAGTATGTTTTTTAGTTATTTACATGAAATGATTGAAAACTAAAAGCGAGGACAGATTGTTAACAACTTTAGGAGGTTAGATCTCTCGTTATATTCATCTCAATAAGTCATTGAAGCACCTCAATACCATAGCATTTTCAAAGATCTATCCCACATCACTCACAATTTTATTCTAAATTTGGTATATATAGAACCTGTATAGGAATGTCGCTTTAAAGTAGCTAATGTAAATCATTAGATAAAATGGTGGTCATATTTATTACTTATTTGAAACTTACTGATAGAAAAGTCAACTCTTAAAAATTAACACTGCACTCGTAACTATTTTAATATGCACATAGTTTAGCAATATCTAACTCACGGCGGAATACCTAACAATGAAGATTTTACACCAAAATATGACATTGCCAACTTATTACACTTTAAAACTCTAATAGCGACGCATACCGGGAGGGGGACCACGGCTACCAGGACCCCCACGACCCATGCCAGGTGGTGCGCCCATCATGCCTGGAGGAGGACCACCCATCATTGGTCCTCCTCGCATTTGTGGTGGAGCAGAAAGTTGTCCCCGTCCACCAGGTGCCATGTGTTGTTGAGATGGGCCGCCGACGCCGCGCACCGGGCCTTGTAAACCAGGCGGAGCTCCGCCCGGTCCGGCGCCCCGACCTGCCATGCGTCCTGCACCCGGCCCACCCATAGCACCAGGAAGGGGTACGCGTGGTAACCCTTCCTCAGGTGGTGGTGGTCCTTCGATAGTCATTGATACTATGTTTTCACCACGTAATAGTACAAATCCTAGAGTTCTCTTTTCTTCTCTTTCAGCGGTTTTCGCGTTTTTTGATTTTATTTTTCTAAATTCTTCGCAGTCTCCCAAAATCAAATTCATATGTTTATCGAATGCTTTAAAAGTACCAATAAAAGTTCGAGAATCTTGTAATATTACTCGAACTCTATAGTTTATATGCTGAAGCATCTTGTTGTTTTTGCCGATTGTCTGTAAGCCAAATGAAACAAAAGTAGTAAAAAATAGGATACATAAATCATTTCTTATTGAATATACAAATAATAGTGTAAAATACAAACCATTTTGAATTAGGATTTTTCCTAATTGTAAGGATAAACCTTTCCCAAACTTTACTGAATTAACGACGCCAGATTTAGTTTAGTTAAGTTTAATTGATAGTGATTGACTTGACACAAAGTGCAAACAGTGTGACCGTTTTTTAATCAAGACGTGCTAAAACATATAGATATTTATGCCAAAAATATGCTAAGAAATGGAACAATATATTTATTTTAATAAAGTATATCGTTTGTTTCCGAATCCTCAGTCAATTTACTCAAATCCACTACATACTCATTAATTGAAGTATTTTTGTTTGGCACTTTATATCCATAAGAAATGCTTTCTGTGAGAGCTTGTTTAATATATAATGTAAATAACACGTGTTAAGTCATAGATCTGTTCCTTTGTTAGGTTTTCATTAAAATACTCTTTCGCGTTGTATATTTGATATCGGATGACGCATTAACCATCTGACAAAATTACATTTTTTTGTTTATAGACTATATCACCTACTAAACTTCAAAATTCTGCAGTGTTAAGTACCACCAGATTTGCCTGTCATCAGTCCTTAAACTTTAGTGCTAAAAAATGACCGCGAAATATACCTAGAAAATTCCGGTGTAAACTAGGTAGTCACGGCGATAAAGTTGAATGCGCGGTGTTTTCAAATAATACATTTACAGTTTTGATTTCTGTCATGGGGTTTCTTGGATATTTTCTTAAACATTTAAAATTTTTAAATGCCTTTGCTTTTTGAATCATGGTTTAAAAATGTATATGACAGACGATAACTATAGTAATGTCAATCGTCAACCATGAATGTCAGGGATCATATGTATAATTTTATGTTTTGTGTGGTTATAATATTATTAAACGGTAGTATGAAACGGAAAATGCAGTGTTATTAATAACAAATTAAAATAAAGCACAACGCAAAACACATAAACATCGACAAGTTATGTAAAACTGATTGACATCTTGGGCAATAGATTGATATCTAGTGTTTATTTTTAAAATATAGGCAAAGGAATTTTATATATATATCGGTCTTTCAAAAATTATAAAACCCCATGTGATATGTCGTAATTGTAGTTAGATTGTTTCTATACAAGAACCACGTAATATATATGCAGCAATTTGTCCATTGCCTTCACAACCCATTGAACCATTTTGATAAGGCAGAATTTCTATGGAAGGTGGCTGCTATTCTTTTAATTGACGATATTGCTCATCGATTAGTTGTTTCTGAGACTCTGAGTTTATTTTATATTAAGGAACATATATGAAGCTTCTATCTAAAACCTCTAGCCTTAATTACGATATCCCTACTAGTGCTGTCATTTAAATAATAAAAGTTTTACCATATTTAACGTAAGCACTGCTAGGCACTACATATCAACCCAATTGGGTCAGATTGAAAGTCACGACGAGCCTTTTAATTGGAAGAGACAATTAATTAATAATGATTGGTAACCATTTAATAGGTTAATAATTAAACCAATTTACCGCAATTGTGCCAAAATATGCTAATATTAATTAATATGCTAAAAGTATTCCCAAAAAAAATGCTAAACTAGCATTTTTTTGGGAGCATGCTAAAAACGGTCACACCGGCTAAAAAGTAAGAAGATGATTGAACCGGGCTTAACCAGCGAAAACAAAACAAGCTATCAGTGTGACCAATTTTAAATTACGGAACAAGCAACCCAAGGGCTGAAAAACTGTCAAAAGTGGAGTCCCTACAATGAAAAAGACAAAATAATTTCAACTTTATCAAAGATAAATAACAATTTAACTGTAAAAAATAAAGAACTTTTCTTTAATGTTAGTATGTTTTTTTTTTCAAGTTTTTATAAAAACACCACAACAAAAAACAACACAAAGACCCATATTTAATAGCATAAAATAAACAAACTATCGTATTTATTACACATTGTTGTAGTAAATATATTTACTAAATAATTAAATCATACCTAATGTTCAGAATATTTACCAAACAGGGAAAACTAAAAGCAGACAAGCGCGTGATCAATTTGGTATTTCAGGATTTATATACGTACTAATGCTAAATCTGGATCGACTTTGGTCTCAGATATCCACAAAGAAAGCAATAGATTGTGTTCCCACTCCTGGGAGTAGGTAAGCGTGTTCATATTTTCATTTCATTAGGTTTCAGTGTTTCGCGTAGGTAATAACGTAACGTATTAGGTAACTATATCCACCACTATCAAGACCTCAAACAAAAAATAAACACTGACAAGATTTCCCTTCGATATCTGTAGAAATAAATACGAACGAATCAAACAATGCAAACCCAAAACTACAACAAAAATCCACAGATCTTGCAGTCCCCGCAACCATCGGTTTCATTGAAAATGAACCTACCCAAAGCCGATTTTCACAGATTATATTATTTTACTAGCGACCGCCCGCAGCTTCGCTTGCGTAGATTACACATTCCTGTTTTAGGTAGTATTAACATTCGAAATGGTTAATACGTAGGTACTTTTTGCTAAAACTAATATTGGGGACACCCATTCAAACTTTCAATCTTCATTCTCCCCACTCCTTTAAGAAAATCGATAATCCCATACTTTTCACATCCCGTTTTCCACCCTTGATATCCAAAAACCTTGAAAGACGTCATTATTTATTTATGTTAAAATTTTTATGTTTCTAACTTTAAAGAACAAAGACTCTCATACGAAGCCCCTCCATCCCTCCCTCCTTCAATTTGAAATTTCAAAATATTCCTTTTTTTTTAAATTTATATTCACGTTATAAAATAAACCACTGTTCCAAATTTCGGCTTCCTAGATTTAGTAGTTTCGGCTTTATCTACGCTGATAGATCAGTGAGGACAAACGACAGACAGCCACAAAAAATAACTGATGTCACTCTTGACAACCTTCTTTCACGTCTGCAAAGTTTCATTAAAATCTATTCAGCAGTTTTGGAGATTAGCTCGAATAGACACATAGACGTACAGACAGACAGACGAACAAAAAGTAGCGTATGTCACTTTTGACTACCTCCTTTTCATACCCGTGAAATTTCATCAAAATCGATTAAGCCGTTTTAGAGATTAGCTGGAATAGACAAATGGACGTACATACAGCCATACAAAAAGTAGTGTATGTCATTTTTGACCACTTTCTATCCATATCTGTGAAGTTTCATCAAAATCGGTTTAGCTGTTTTGGAGATTTGCTCAGACAGACAGAGAGACAGACAGATAGTATTATTTTATACATATAGCCTACAGCCTTCCTCAATAAATAGACAATCCAACACAAAAGAATTTTTCAATTCGAACCAGTAGTTCTTGAGATTTGCGCGTTCAAACAAACAAACAAACAAACAGACAAACAAACAAACAGAAAAAAAAGACAAACAGACAAACAAACAAACAAACAAACAAACAAACAAACAAACAAACAAACAAACAAACTCTTCAGCTTTATAACCGTCCGTCCGTCCGTCCGTCTGTTTGTCTTTTTTTTGACGGACGGACGGACGGACAGACAGAAAGACAGACAGACAGACAGACAGACAAACAGACAGACAGACAGACAGACAAACAGACAGACAAACAGACAAACAGACATACAGACATACAGACAAACAGACAAACAGAAAAACAGACAAACAGACAAACAGAAAAAAAAGACAAACAGACAAACAGACAAACAGAAAAAAAGACAAACAGACAAACAGACAAACAGACAAACAGACAAACAGACAAACAGACAAACAGACAAACAGACAAACAGACAAACAGACAAACAGACAAACAGACAAACAGACAAACAGACAAACAGACAAACAGACAATCAGACAAACAGACAAACAGACAAACAGACAAACAGACAATCAGACAAACAGACAAACCGACAAACAAACAAACAAACTCTTCAGCTTTATAATATTAGTATAGATTGCCACGAAAACGTGGCACTATTCTTTTCAACTCTTTAAACTCAGAAATAAATCAACGAAAAAATTCTCTGCTACCCGTGCGAAGCCGGGGCGGGTCGCTAGTTCAACATATTTGAAACATTTAGGTTTTAAACTGCAGCCTCTGATATCCTTAAACGTTCTGAACTCGATAATTAAGCATTCGAACGAATACAGGCCGAAAGGCGATGACCGTAATGTTAACAAGTTCCCGAACGTCCATAAAATCTAACATGCGATGTCAAATTTCTTGTTCGATTTCCAACCGATTTCCAAAATTTTGGTCTTAAACTGTAGCTACCGACGCCTTCTAACCTTTGGTATAACACTTTGAAGCGATCCGACGAATACCCTCTGAAATATAGTTACTTATATCCACAAACACAAGCGATCGACCAAAAAATCTCATCTTTCGGAAATAATTTCTCTTACAATTACCAACCGATTTCCAAAAACTTGGTCTCAAATCGTAGCTACGTTAATGGCCGAGATGATATTTTTTTGGTTTTCGATATCGGTCCCCGTTCTTGAAATATTGTGGATTTAGTAAAAAAAAAACCGAAAAAATCCCGATTTTTTTACATTTTCCAATTTTTTTCAAAAACTACTTAACCGATTTCCAAAATTTTGATGTTATACAATGCACAACTAAATTCTTAATCTATTAAAACCTTAAAATCTTGGCTAGACCCCATACCCTCGGAGTTATGGCCAAAAATGCGTTTCCCGTGAAATGGATATGATAGTCATTTTCAATGACAAAACACCACAGACCAATAAGATGTTTTACATATAGGCCCATATATCTAGCGCCGCGGTATGCCAAAATAATTGCATGTCGTTCACTCGTATAGCTACGTCACTATTGTCACGTGAACACGAAAGACAGTTTATCATTTAACAGACGTTATATCATATAACGGGGTGATGCGGCTAGTAAACCTACACACACCTAGTTTTTAGTAAAGTGGGTAAATTTTTTATATGGCTCCTTTTAAACCACTTGCATTGGGTTGTCTTTTTTTTATTTATTTTTTCCCTGGTACTATATGGAAAAACTGCGGGTTTAAATTCCTGCCACAAAGGCAGGAAACTGTCACATATGGTCACCATGCAAGCAAAAAGATTATATAATATACTAGCGACCGCCCGCAGCTTCGCTTGCGTAGACTACACATTCCTGTTTTAGGTAGTATTAACTTTCGAAATGGTTTATACATACTTTTTGCTGAAATTAATATTGGGTACACCCATTCAAACTTTCAATCTTCATTCTCCCCACTCCTTTAGGAAAACCGATACTCCCATACTTTTCACCTCCCGTTTCCCACCCTTAAAATGTGGAAATCCAAAAACCCTGAAAGACATCATTATTTATTTATGTCAAAAATTTTATGTTTCTTACTTTAAAGAACAAAGACTCATACAAAGCCCTTCCGTCCCTCCCTCCTTAAATTTGAAATTTCCAAATATTCCTTTCATAAAAAATTGATACGTTATCAAATAAACCACTGTTCCAAATTTCGGCTTCTTAGACTTAGTAGTTTCGGCTTTATCTACGTTGATAGATCAGTGAAGACAAACGACAGACAGACACAAAAAGTAGCCGATGTCACTCTTGACAATCTTCTTTCACGTCTACAAAGTTTCATTAAAATCTGTTTTGGAGACTAGCTCGAATAGACACATAGACGTACAGAAAGACAGACGGACAAAAAGTAGCGTATGTCACTTTTGACCACCTCCTTTTCATACCCGTGAAATTTCATTAAAGTCGGTTTAACCGTTATGGAGATTAGCTCGAATAGACAGATGGACGTACACACAGACACACAAAAAGTAGTGTATGTCACTTTTGACCACTTCCTTTCCATATCTGTGAAGTTTCATCAAAATCAGTTTAGCCGTTTTGGAGATTTGCTCAAATGGACAGACGGACAGATAGTATTATTTTATACATATAGCCTATAGCCTTCCTCAATAAATAGACTATCCAACACAAAAAGAATTTTTCAATTCGAACCAGTAGGTCCTGAGATTTGCGCGTTCAAACAAACAAACAAACAAACAAACAAACAAACTCTTCAGCTTTATAATATTAGTATAGATTGTCATTGAAAATGACTATCAATCCATTTCACGGGAGACGCATTTTTGGCCATAACTCCAAGGGTATGGGATTTAGCCAAGACTTTAAGATCTTAAAAGATCAAAAATTCAGTTGCGCATCGTATGACACCAAAATTTTGGAAATCAGTTTTGTACTTTTTGAAAAAAATTGTAAAATGTAAAAAAATCGGGATTTATACGGATTTTTTTTTACTAAATCCAAAATATTTCGAGAACGTAGACCGATATCAAAAATAAAAAAAATAGTATCTTGGACATTAACGTAGCTACGATTTGAGACCAAGTTTTTGGAAATCGGTTGGTAATTGTACGAGAAACTATTTCCGAAAGATGAGATTTTTTGGTCGATCGCTGGTGTTTGCGGATATAAGTTACTATATTTCAGAAGGTATTCGTCGGATCGCTTTGAAGTGTTATAGAAAAGGTTAGAAGGCGTCAGTAGCTACAGTTTGAGACCAAAATTTTGGAAATCGGTTGGAAATCGAACAAGAAATTTGACATCACATGTTAGATTTTATGGACGATCGGGAACTTGTTAACATTACGGTCATCGCCTTTCGGCCTGTATTCGTTCGAATGCTTCATAATCGAGTTCAAAACGCTTAAGGATATCAGAGGCTACAGTTTAAAACCTAAATGTTTCAAATATGTTGAACAAACGAAAATATTTTTTTTCGTTGATTTATTTCTGCGTTTTAAGAGTTGAAAAGAATAGAGCCACGTTTTCGTGGCAAAACCACCATTACATGGCAATGCCACGATTTCGTGGCAATAAAATATAATAATCTGTGAAAATAGGATTTGGGTAGGTTCATTTGCAATGAAACCGATGGTTGCGAGGCCTGCAAGATCTGTGGATATTTTTTTTAAGAATTGGCATATAACATGATCTGTGCATAGAACCTTATGTCTTTAGCGTAGGGTATCAATTTCTATGTTTCTTTTTTTTTTAAATTATCGCAATAAATCGATCATCTGACCGACTACCGGCCAAGGGGGTGATTCTCGGACTGTTTGACTTGGAGTATCATTAGACAATTTCCGTTTACAATGAAAAATGTCATATGATAACGATTTTACCATGGATGTATCTACTACCTAGGTTCAGGACTGTGCACTCCCGAAACTTTATAATACAAAAATGAAACCTTTGATTTACGCATAAGGTTCACTTTAAATTGTAAACCATAAGGAGGCAACATGAGTCTGTAAGGGATAGCTACAAGTGTCTCTTTACCCCTTTCTAACACTTGCCATTAGAAAAAAAATATTTCATCTAGTAGGTTCATTATCGATTTTTATATATATGCATACTCGTCTAATATCTATTTTATGTGACTTCTGGTTTTAGATTTGTCTTGGTATTCGAATGATAATAATATTTTTGAAAGTCATTACGTTACATTTTACAAATTTATAAAAATTTTCAGTTATATTTAAAAATAATGTTTTAATTTATGGTTTTGTACTGGCAACTAAAACTAGAATTTAGGGAATTTTGACGTGTGTATTGTCAAAGTTAAAGTTTTTGTCGTCATATTACTAAGGTGACCATAATATATTCTTGTTAGTAAAAATTCTTTATTAAAAAAATAAATCAGATAATGGATTTAAAATTTCCAGTTTGATTTTGCAGTGCAAAACTTAAAATACTATGTTAAAAACCAAAATATTCTGATATAGTAAATAATATGTTTAAATTTATACACGTCATAGCATAGTACTTACGTACAATAATACCAATGGAGCATCAGACGGAAAATCTAAAATGTCCAACTGCATGAGTGCGAAAAGGAGTCAGCAGCAAAAATCAGTCCAGCGTAGGCAAATGTTTCAGCGTAGGATGATATAGGAACACATAGTCACGTCAGTCACTTGCTGCGACTGTCGGTGAACTTTGAACGAATTACAAGGCTGTTTGCGGCTTTCGGCGTGTGCCCCGGTGTTACCCGGCGGTCATAGTGCAATTAGGGTTGCGTGTTTATTTGTAAACCAAGTAGTATTAAAATTGATTGTCTCGAAAACGGCTACAAATAAAAATACAGTTTCTTCGGCGAAATTATTATTGAATACCAGCAGATTTCAAATGTATGGTGTAAAGGGCAATCATAATCTGCATGAAATTCTGAAAGTAAATAAAGCATTTGATAAGGATTAATACTGTATCCGTATAAATTGCTTTCCAATCACCTCATCATATGACACCATTTTTTCAAACATAAAATTAGGTAGGTATAGTAAGGTATCCTTAAAAGATAGACATATGCCATCGCGAACTTTTTGTAGTCCTATACAAAAGAAACAATTCCTCCATACATTATTTTGTCATGTCTCAAAGGGATTAAGCAGCGTTTTCGATGAAAGCTCCCAGTCATCTTAATTTTTTTCTGACTTCTTCAACTATAATCGTGTATTTTCGTGCATGTTGACTGGCGGCCTCTCACTGCCTGTGACGCCCGTTGCGTCGTCTCACTGCATCACAAATTATACCGTCCTCACTGTTGTTGTTATTTTACGAACTAAGTCCCTATATTTCATCCAAGTTTTAAGTCATCTTATGTTTATGTAATAGGTAGTTAAGTTTTATTTGATCATAATGAAACAAGTTTTTAAAAGGATAAACTGACATTTTACCTAAAATTTATATTTTAACTGTGATGGACTTTTTTCTTCAAATCCTTCTTATGCTATAGTACTAAAATAAAGGTTCTAAACTTTTCAAGTAAGTAAGTATCTACCTGCGTAATTATTTAAAGTCTCATTTTGAGGAAAAAAACCGGACCCTTATAAGATGTTCATCCCTGTCCGTCCGTCCCTCCGTCCGTCTGTCTGCCAAGGCCGTTTATCTCGGGAGAGCGTGGAGTTGAAATTAAAACTATATACTCAGGTCTACAGTCCCTTGAAGTTGTGAAAAAATCAAACTTCTAAGTTAACGTAAAAAAGATACGGCCGTTTATGCCGCAAAAAACGTATGTTTCAACACTCTCAAAGGAATCAAAATGTATTGGATATTTTCCGTTGACTTAGAACTATGAAATTTTGCGAGTAATACCGTCCTATACTAGTTACAAGTATAGGGAAAAATCTGAAAACTATACATTTGTAATTAAACCATGAAAAATATAGTCTTAAAGCAAATTATTTAATGCTAAAAAGCTGTAATATGGTTATAATGGTTATTATAAACATTTGTATACCTATTTATTTTTATAATAGTTTACAAAAATAAATAGGTATACAAATAGGTATGAAAATACTAAAAATAAAAATAGATGTAAAAACCATAAAGGTATATATACTAGCGTAAGAGAGGAACACAGTGTGCGAATGACATCCAGCTCTTTGCGGAAATCCTACATGCGAGAAAGAAATGCAAGAAAATCTGACATAAAACCTCTTTGAACACATTTAGTCTTCATTACTCACTTGTCAAAATAAGGTCCAGCTTTGTTTTCTATTTTGTGTTATAATCGTTTTGAATTCTACAAAAATTAATTCTTGTGATAAAATGGTGTAGTGTTCAGTTTTAAATTGCACTGTAACATATGTTAATAATCCAAATAAAGAGACATTTCACCGGTAAGTACTGCCAATAACATATTGTTATCTTAATGCTTATTTTTATAAAAAGCGATCCTAAATTTACTTGGTTATACATCAGTAGTATACGGTAAATACTTTATTTTGTAAATAATTTGTTATTTTAAACAATTATGTGTACGATACAAAAATATTGTGTAAAATTACAATCAAACAATGAAGCATAGGGATTGCACAAAATGTATCGATATGTCGATATTTTCAAATATAAATATTTTGTAAATTTGATATTACCTAATTGCACCTGTTCCACTGGAATGATGTCGTTAACTGTTTTTAAACATATTGTGAGGTTTATTTAGCCTGGCAGCACATTGTAAGGGAAAGTATGACATCTATACATATATACTACACATAGGGTATATATGTAAATACAAGACTTTTTCAAAATGAAAATATAAGATATATACACAATTAATTTTAATCGTTATTTATTTATGATTTAAAATCTGATGCTCTATTTAATTTTAATCGTTATTTATTTATGATTTAAAGTCTGACGTTCTATCTGTTCTCTGATTATGAACGTCGTAAATAATTTAACTTTGAATGACAAAACTACTGTGTACAATAGTTTAACCTCATTTTCCTCCAAGAAACTGCGGTGTTAAAAAATGCTTCCTGATAATGATGACTATTTCATAATATCCAGGTTTCCTGTAAACACGGTTAGCATATAACAATGGAAAAAAAATGTTAAATAGAACAGGTGGGACTCCTCGAAAACATTCTTTGGTTTGCAGTAGACATTTTACGGATAACTGTTTTGTCTAACTAAATCACCGACGACTTTTGAAGAAAGGATCTATATCTACTGAATTTGTGCCGTTAGGGGTTTCTTTTTTTTTCATGTGCTTACTAGGTATATTAAGTAATATACTAATAATACTTAATATCTAAAGTCAGAGCATTTATGCCAACTGTAATTTCTGTACAGGTCAATCTGAAGACCAAGCGATCGGTGTCAACGCGGGATATATCACCAGGACCTTCAACTTTAGAGCCTAAACCTTTATTTCAGCACTAATATAAAATGGATTTGAAGAAAAAGTCCATCACAGTGAAAATATCAATTTTAGGCAAATTATCACTTTGTCTTTTACAAAAACTTGTTCCTTTATATTCAAATAAAACTTAATTACCTATTACACAAAGAAACAAACGATATTATAGACTAGTCCAAGGCATCCAAGGCATAATTTGTGGTGTAGTGAGACGACGCGACACTCAATCGAGTAGACAATGTGACGTCATGGGCAGTAAGAATCCACCAGTCAAACCGCACGAAAATACATACTAATAATAATAATAATAACGTGCACATTACAACGTCGTGGCCCCAAACTAAGCATTAGCTTGTGTTTTGCGTACCAAGCGAAGACACCACATACATATAACAACCAAGACCCGGTACCAGTATCGATATTCATCATATAAATACTGACCCGACCTAGGATTCGAACCCGGGACCTCCAGCTTCGTAGGCAGGGTCGCTACCCACTAGGCTAAGCGGTCGTCAAATTAATAAATATCAATAATTTATTTCTCAGTCATTTATTGACGAATTTAAAAAAAAAAAACCTTCACTGTTTTATTAGTTTTGTTTTATCTTTCAATTCTATCGAGTTAAATTGTATATTTTGAACATCATGAACTTCTCCATTGTAAATGTTTTTGTTTTGTACATTCTCATTTTTTTGTTTACAAAGAGTTAAAATTTTGTTGTTATGCGTTGCAACGTGACGTATTGTCATTAAAAATAAAAATCGTTTATTTATATTGTTTTATTTATTACTTGGCTGGTATTCAACTAAATATTAAAATTTCCATAATGATGTTAACGCTTTCTTTACTTCTGCAAATTTTTTATTATCAACTGTTAACAAAAAAAAAATATTTATTGGAGTAAAGGAAATGGCATTTGAATTGACTGATTGATGATTTGTCATTTTAAAAAACTAAAAGTTAGGAAAAGTAACTCAAAACAAAAATTATGTAGTATAGCAGATTCAAAATAATAAATAGGATTGCCGGTTTCGACTTATGATAACGCGGTAATTTCAACGACACATCATGAAAGTACTACGTGCTATCGATAATATAAAAAACACCTATGCACATCACTAAAACTGGCTCAACCACATGTGAATTTTGCACACATACTCATTTCCGTTTCGGTCATGCGATGTTTAGATGTCAGTTGGTCTCCTACGCTAGTATATATATGTCTATGGTAAAAACACCCTAAAACTATAGTACTTACTTACTTGTTAAGAGGAATCAAACAAGCTCAAACACCGGACAGATGCGAGTCGGACTTGCCCACCAACAGGTACACAAATGTCTATGTCTATAATGACCATATCAAATTTTAGCTTTGTATTTATTTACTCTATGATTATTGGTTAGCGAAGTTTTCTTTCTGTTCCCACTGTGTAGGTATTTGGAGTTTTAACTGTCGTGATTTTACATTGATTTTACACATTGGAACTATATCTACAATATTAATATGCTTGCTTTTTGTCTCAATAGTCTCAGCTATCACGAGAAATTATTCTTATCTATAGAAATAATCAAAACACAGCGACTCGTTAGCGCGTGAATGACTGAATGCCAATCTGTGTGTCCTGCTGAAAAGGGGTACAAGTCTAGTTATATCAAAATTCGTTTTATTCATACATCTTATTACAATTTTTTTTTGCTACGTTTTTGTTAATTCGGTGTATTGATACGATTCATAGTTCCAGAGATAGCTTGGTACAAGTGAGGCCAAAAATTCACTTTCTACGAATTTTTATCGTGTAAAGTAATATAATTTTACATAAATCGCGATAAAAATAAAAAAGTGACGAGAAAATAAGGTTTAAAAAATATATATAAAGTAGTATTAAAATTTACACTAGGAATTCCTGCACTTTTTTTGTTCCATTTGATACATCTAACTAGACAATGTCTGTATATTTTTAGTACAACTTCACTTATATTATAAAACACAAGATAATCGTATGTAGTAGGTGACAATCTCCGCTTTACTTATATCAATTAGCACAGTATAAAATGAAGTATATAATATTTTATTATGTTTTAATATATTTCTTTCTTATTTATCTTTGTTTTAGCAAATTTCTGAGTTAACAAAATTAATTAAGTATGAAAAAAGTCAAAATAGATGATATCTGGGTGGGTTTTTAAGTACTTAGACTAACCTACTTCGAAGTATGGTAAATAAAAAAAATATGTTATACTGTAAATTGGTTTTGTAATTTGCCACATATAAAATTACAAGCCAGATAAGCCAATATTTTTTATTAAATGTCATTTAGAAAAGCGTTGTCACGGTATGCATGTGTCCACTACTATACACCGGAATCAAAAATACAATCAAAGCAGTGAACTGAACCAGGAACTTCAGCCTAAAAAAAAGGAAAGGTGGAGAAATCTACAGGCAAACTCATGGCATCAGTGTTTTGGGATGCGAATGGAATTTTATGATAGATTGCCTTCCAAAAGGCCAAACCATAAACAGTGCATATTTCGCTAACCTACTCGATAAATTACCACATTGCATTCGTCTGAAAAGATCAGGATTGTACAAAAAAAATATTTTTTTTAAAAGACAATGCACGCGTACACAAAGGTGCTGTCGCCATGGCTAATATCCAGATCCACGAACTGCAGTATGATTTGCTTTCTCACCCACCTTATTCACTTGATTTGGCCGACTTTTATTTGTTCCCCTATCTAAAAAAATTTTGGGAGGGCAAAGGTTTAGCGTCGGAAATAAGGTCAAAACTGCTGTAGACGACTATTTTGGGACTAGATGAAAGTCATTTAAAAGAGGTATTGAAACTTAAAAAATCATTGGACTAAGTGCATACAGCTCAACGGGAACTATGTTGAAAAATAAAGATAATTTTAAAAAGATAATAAAGGTATTTCATTGTTAGGCTATTTAAACTAGAGATTTATTTACACATATTATAGTTCAAAGTTACCCTATACCTGAACAATGTTATAATGAACAGCACTTGCAGTTTTTTGACAGGGTCAAACTACAGGCCTAACTCCTGAATTATTTACACAAAATATCGTTCAAAGTGACCCCATATCTGAACAACATTATAATGAGTACGCACAGTCTTCTCATGCGAACGATGGAGATTTTGGTTCGTCTAGCAGCGACATTTACATTCCTGACTCAGATGAATATTATCGTGCGAACGAATGCCACGAAAGAGAAACACTTTTAGAGAGTTTGTACCTGAAAGTTCTGGAAATAATGAAGATTCTTCAACCAACTTGTACGCGGAACCTAACCTACAAAATTACAGTTTGCCAAGTTATTGTTTTTGGGACGATAAAATTGTTACTAGAGATGGTCGTAAAAGGAAAAATAGGATTTCCAAAAAAGAGTGAAGAAGTGAATGACATAAAAGAATGGTTTTGAAAATGAAGGAAAGGAAAGTTTTGAGAGAGTTGAGGAAGTGCGTTTTCGTTGGTTTTTTTTTGTCAACAATAGAAGTTAATAATTTCATTTTATGTGGACTGATTACTTGTGATCTCATTGATTTTAATAAAATAAAAAGTTTTTATTCGAATTACAATATTTTATTTTTAGAATCAAATTCTTATTTTAACGAATTGTAAAAAACGTAATGTTTTATTCGCTTACATATCAGCAAATCGTTAATTTCAAATCATGAAAATCACTATACACGAAATGAATAGCACAAAGCCTAAAAAATAAAATTAGTTATATCAATATGTACTAATTACTATGTTATAACTTCGAAAAACTTGGTATTTGTTAATTCTGACCAGGTCAGGTTTTTCAGAATACAAAGTACAAAACATTTTCTTTAAACCATTCTCAATTCTTGCGTCTAAGTCTTTTTTATAGTCAAAGTAAGTTAAATAGTATCACTTTCCACTGAGGATGCATCTTTAGTGTAAAATGATATTAGTTGATAAATATTATTATACGCTTATGTCAAGTTTGTGCATTATGGTATAATAGACCTGTTTTCCTGCATATTTTCTTCAGTTATCACTAAAACTGAATGAAAATCAATCAAATAACAGAAAACATTATGATCAATCAACCTACCATTCACACTTTTGTAAAAAAATTGGCGAGCAAACTTTTACAATTTTTTTAACTTTATATAATTTTATTATTGCTCTCCTGAAAAGTTGACTTTTTAGACTTGTATCACTTTTCACAGGACACACAGAATTATTTTTGCAAGCGCGACTTTAATGTCCTTTCACTTCTTTTTTTGTAGAGATATTTTCATGATTTATTCACATTTTTGTTTTATTTAGCTTAAATTTTATTTAATAATAGCAATTTAAAAAATTTAGTGAATTTCTCCATTTCCATGGTACTCATTTTCTAGGCTTTTGGGGATGCCAATTACGAAACTAACATTATCAATTACGATCTTTACTATTTTGTTATCGGTACGGCTTTCCAAAACTACCACCCTAGACGTATTAATAATAATTGAGGGGATGGTGGGACGAGGCTACGAAACCAACTTTCAGAATTTTTAGAAATTCGGAAATGCGAAAGAAAATAAAAATGAAAAATACATACCTGTTACCACAGACATGAATTCGCTCCTTACATTGACATAATCAAAGGGTCGACTATTAGAAAAGAGAATAGACTTCAATATTAAAATAAATTGAAGACAGTCAATACGTTAAGAATTTCCTTAACAAACTTTTGTTTGACTATTATAGATTGCTACCTTCTACTGTAATATAAGTTTAGTGTTTAAAATATTTGTTAAATTCTTAATGATACTATTTATTTAGGAATTTATTAAGAAATTGAATGTATAATGATTACATTCAATTTCTTAATTTTTTCAGATATAGGCAAGTTTTTTTTTAATTTTATCAATAATCTATACTAATATTATAAAGCTGAAGAGTTTGTTTGTTTGTTTGTTTGTTTGTTTGTTTGTTTGAACGCGCAAATCTCAGGACCTACTGGTTCGAATTGAAAAATTCTTTTTGTGTTGGATAGTCTATTTATTGAGGAAGGCTATAGGCTATATGTATAAAATAATACTATCTGTCCGTCTGTCCATTTGAGCAAATCTCCAAAACGGCTAAACTGATTTTGATGAAACTTCACAGATATGGGAAGGAAATGGTCAAAAGTGACATACACTACTTTTTGTGTGTCTGTGTGTACGTCCATCTGTCTATTCGAGCTAATCTCCATAACGGTTAAACCGACTTTAATGAAATTTCACGGGTATGAAAAGGAGGTGGTCAAAAGTGACATACGCTACTTTTTGTCCGTCTGTCTTTCTGTACGTTTATGTGTCTATTCGAGATAATCTCCAAAACAGATTTTAATGAAACTTTGTAGACGTGAAAGAAGGTTGTCAAGAGTGACATCGGCTACTTTTTGTGTCTGTCTGTCGTTTGTCTTCACTGATCTATCAACGTAGATAAAGCCGAAACTACTAAGTCTAAGAAGCCGAAATTTGGAACAGTGGTTTATTTTATAACGTATCAATTTTTTATGAAAGGAATATTTGGAAATTTCAAATTTAAGGAGGGAGGGACGGAAGGGCTTTGTATGAGTCTTTGTTCTTTAAAGTAAGAAACATAAAATTTTTGACATAAATAAATAATGATGTCTTTCAGGGTTTTTGGATTTCCACATTTTAAGGGTGGGAAACGGGAGGTGAAAAGTATGGGAGTATCGGTTTTCCTAAAGGAGTGGGGAGAATGAAGATTGAAAGTTTGAATGGGTGTACCCAATATTAATTTCAGCAAAAAGTATGTATAAACCATTTCGAAAGTTAATACTACCTAAAACAGGAATGTGTAGTCTACGCAAGCGAAGCTGCGGGCGGTCGCTAGTTCTTAATATAATTGTAAAGTTCGCAATGTTCTGTGAATTTTGTAAATATGTAAATGTACTTAAAAACTTTCATTTCATCATATCCGGAATAAATAATTTTAAATTAACAGTAGATTTGACTTTTACTGTAATTTAAAAAAAGATTTATAAAGATATCTTCTCCTTAGTGATATAGTGCAATGTTATAATATAATTTTTACTGCCGAACAAAAAAAAACATTAATTTAAATGACTGTTACAATACGGCTCTGGTTAACAACAACAAAATTGCAATCGACTATCTTCGGACGCGCTCGGCCATTCTCGTTTGCTTTACGTGCGTCATGCAATAATAAAGGGATCTTCGCATCTAGTACCTGGGTACATATATGTCAGTGTTTATGGCCCTAGCCCTAATGCGGTGTCAGTAAGAGAAGCAGAAAGTTGGTTTAAACGTTTTCAATCCGGGAATATTGATGTCAAAGATGCACCTCGCTGTGGTCGCCCTGTCACGGCTAAAATAGACGACATTTTTGAAAAAGTGTAGTAGGATCGGCATATCAGTAATTACGACATAGCTGAAGATCTGGGTTGACCACAGAACAGTTTTGGCCCATTTGAAAAAAGCTGGGTATACAAAAAAGCGCGATATTTGGGTGCCACATGAGCTCACTGAAAGAAACCTAATGAACCGTGTACTCATTTGCGATTCTTTATTAAGACATAATGAAACCGAACCGTTTTTCAAGAGATTGATAACTGGTGACGAAAAGTGGATCAAGTACGATAAGAACGTGCGAAAAAGGTCGCGGTCAAAGGTCGGTCAGGCTTCACAGACTGTGGCGAAACCTGGGCTAACTCGCAATAAGGTGATGCTGCGTGCATGGTGGGATTGGAAGGGTATTGTTCATTATGAGCTTTTACCGCCAGGCAGAACCATCGATTCGGATCTCTACTGCAAACAACTGGTGACATTAAAGCAAGAAATTGAGAGGAAGCGGCAGTAAATAATCAATAGCAAGGGTGTGGTGTTTCATCACGATAACACTAGACCTCACACATCTTTAGTTACGCAGAAAAAAATAAGAGAGCTTGGCTGGAAGGTGTTAATGATTCCACCATATAGCCCTGACCTTGCACTTTCAGATTTCCACCTGTTTCGGTCTCTTCAGAATTCTTTAGACAGTATCAGGTTAATATCAAGAGAGGACTGCCAAAATTACTTGTCGCGTTTTTTTTATTACAATTCCCAAAATTTCTAAAGCACCGGGATCATGTCACTACCCACAAAATGGCAGAGTCATCGAACAAAATGGCACATTGTAATTAAATGTAAATAATCTTTGAAAATGTCTTGAGTTTTCATATAAAATGCGATGAAACTTTTTCCCCGACCCAATATTAAAATCATTGACATAAATGATTAAAATTAATAATTGTGACGAATTTCAGAGCCACGTAAAGTTGGAGGTCTGGCAGTTTTTTATAACAGCTTTACCAGTTTTCAGACTTTTATTTATAGTATTTATATTAAGGTAAATAAAAGTTTGACGGTGTCTAAAATATTTTAATAAAATTATAACACAGATGCAAATACAAAAACTTACATTCAATAAGATACACATACAAACATACAAACTGTCCTATGTAATTAAAAGAGTTTGGCAGATTTTGTTTACTCACATAATTATTGGAAATCTTATCCATATCTTACCGTAACATTATTACTTACTAATAGTTCAGTCAACTAAGGCCTGTTAATACTAATTAAACCATTACACAACACGCGCAGCGTACAGACTCGTAATCAGATACCTATACATAGGACTTATACAATATTTAGAATAATCTAAATACAGTCTCTTGTGCGTAGTACATTACAAATTATTCTACAAAACGAATACCTGAAAATTACTAAACTGCAAACAGGCCAATACCTATTAATCCAACAGAAAGCTAATTTTCGATCCGTTAATGCTGATTCACGTTAGATAAATGCGACAGTTTCGCTTTACGGCTACGAGTCCACGGAAGCGGGTGCAAACTGAATTACAGAGGTATGCCGAACTAACGCTACGGGCACAAATTCCGGCGGAGGTATGAGTTTACGTTTGCGCGGTGGTAGCGAGGAGGGAGCTAGTGTAAGGGTCAGGAGGGGCTCGGCAG
Organism: Luffia ferchaultella; assembly: GCA_949709985.1. Classification (NCBI taxonomy): domain Eukaryota; kingdom Metazoa; phylum Arthropoda; class Insecta; order Lepidoptera; family Psychidae; genus Luffia; species Luffia ferchaultella. Next base: position 8,181,639 of record OX453241.1, read on the forward strand.
CGACAACCGGCGCGCGCGGCACCACGGTTGCGGATGGCGATGGAGAACATCGCGGCGAGCTGGAGGAGCTCGGCGAAGTAGGCGGCACCGGCGAGTCTAGTGCGGCAATCATAGTTTCACGAGGCGCACACGTCGCCGCGGGAGAGGGTGGAGAGCAAGGCGGTGTCGGCGGTAGCTGTTGTAGCGCGGCTTCCACTATGTCGCACATCACATTACCAGTCACCACGAGAGGTAGCGCCGTTTGCTGCACAGGCGGCGCACGCGTCCCTTCTGATCCGTGTTCCTTATATATGTGCGCTTCCATTTGCTTCTTATTGTTGAAAGTGCCGTCGCAGACTGTGCATCGATAGCATCTCTCACCGTAATGTTGAAAGCGATGCAGCTTGAGAACATGGTTATAACCGAAGTCGCGAAGACATATATCGCAGGTATAGGGTCTTTCGCCCGTATGTGTACGAGAATGCACTTTAAGTTGTTTCGAACAAGTGAAACCTTTGCCGCAGCCGGGGGCGGGACACCGGTAGGGCTTCTCACCAGTATGAGTGCGCAAATGGATAACTAGCTGACCCGACTGGATGAACGTTTTGTTGCAATGCGGACATGCATGCGGTCTCTCGCCCGTGTGTATGCGCGCATGTCGGTGCAGTTTGCCAGAGTGTTCAAAGGCCGCAGGGCATACGCCGCACCGGTATGGCCGCTCTTTGGTATGGATGCGCCTGTGCACTTGCAGATTTTCCTTCACGCTGAACATTTTATGGCAGTACTCACACTCGAAAGGTCGTTCGCCAGTATGGGTGCGATAGTGGCGCACGAGGCGCGCCGGTACTGCGAATGTCTTGTGGCACACATCGCAGCGGTGTGCATCCGCGGTGGCACGGTGCGAGCGTGCGTGGGCGGACAGTGCACTGCGTGTCGACAACACCAGTCCACATTCGCCGCACCTGTGGCTGCGGTCTTCTTCGCCTGTGTTACAAATAGAATAATTGGAATGAATGTCCATATTGTACCATAATAGATTTTTGTCCAGGCCACAAATAACTATTTTCAGTCTTAAATTCTCAATAATCACTGAATGAACGAGTTCCAAACACAAACTGAATGCACATTGCAACGCCTCGTGCGAGTCAGTAAGTGCAAGCGAGGCGCGGGGAGCATACGGGCGGTAGTGGTGTGAACGGCCTCGAACGGCACGTGGAGGCGCGCACCGCGGTTTCGACGCGATGGCGATGCATGTATCCGCGGTCCGCGCCTCCACGTGTAGACTGCCGTCCTCGGCCCGCTTTACCTTTTTCAACCAAAATGTCGTTCCCCGCACCCCCGCTTCTGTGTTAACTTAGCATAACATTAATATTAGTATAATTACTTTTAAGAGTGACTAGTGTGAGTTCCAGTGAGTTCGGATTACATTTTGATTACGGCATTTTTCTTTTTATGTTTTTTGTCAATACCTAGGTACCTACAAAATTTTAGGTTGATAAGTATAGTATATTTCATTTTTTTCCTAAAAAATTTACATTTGGTAGAGTATTAAAATCAGTAAATAAAATACATACAATATTCGTCTAGTTATTTTTTTCCGAATGATACCTACCATTGATATATTTAATTATATATCTAGTAAGTATATCATGGATGCGGCATCACATAAGGTAGGTAGGTACCTAAATACCTACTTAGTCGAACATGGTCCGCAAAATTAAATGTTTGTGACCGTTCGCCGTTTGTGACAAACATAAGTACCTAGTGACGAATCGTCACATTTCTACATAGTGCATAGGTACATAAACTCTATAGTCTCATGTCTCTATCATTGTTTTTGTTTATATGAGGCCCATAGTGGCCCATAGGTACCTAGCTATGGTCAAAGACAATCGAATATACATCCATGAGTATAATGTCATCTTCGACCTTTTTGTGCACATTTAATTCCTGATTTATTAATTTTTTATTAGAGCAAACTATTAAACTACTGACTTATTGTGAGGAAAGTTGAGGGGGAAACGTTCTGTTCTCCAGAATATCAACGCCTGATGATGGAATCAGTTTACGGAATAGTCCCTAAATAATATTCTTAAGATGTTAATACATGACATTGCTCACCTATCATGATGATCTGAGATCGGCTAGGTATACTTGAGCACTTGCTGAATGTTATCCAACCGCGATAGTGTTGGCGTAGGTTGCGTACGCCGTTGTGATACAGACACGCGTACACTCCGAACGCAACGCCGCGGTCAAATGTCCTCTGGCCGAGCAAGCAGTAAGCGCGCGTTCTACATCGAGGCGCCCCGGCGCACGCCCCCCCGCACCGTGACATCTCAATGAGTGCTTACTTCCAGAATAGACATATACCATTGAAATATTTTACATCAATGTTTTTCTTTCAAGTAAAAACAGCTTGTAGAATAAATGTGGAACGTCCTTTTAATGTGAAAACATCTATTATTTCTTTGCAGGCCTGCATATATGAAAAGTTAGCGTTATGAAAATTTACTTAGTTATCCTCGGTTGTTATTGGCAAACAATAACTATTTTGTTCTGGACAGCCGAATTAATAATAAAATCGTTAAATAAAACAAAAACTCAGACAGTAAAAAAGTACCGTACCGTAAAAGTAAAAAAATATCCGTTAATGTGTAACCAACCTTATAATGTAACAAAAGCAGATAGTATGAGCCCGACCTTATGATAGCAATCGGTTGCACCCTACACCTACATAGATTGGGATACAGCGGTGTAACTGCACGCGGGATAGAGCGGGAATACAGCATACTCGAATGTTCTCGTAAGAGACAGAGCTCTCAACAGAGCTCTCAAAGATTCTGGAAGAATCCTATTGGTCGAAAATGACAGACACCCCCTCCAAATAAAATGTTCGGGAACCAATCAATGTGGGATATAAAGTGGCGTCCACGTCTTACTGAGCTTAGCAACAAGTAATTTTGTTACAAAAGTTACCACAATTTAGGAAATTGACAGTAAAACAGTACAATGACAGTGTTGATAGTGCAAGCTTAAAAACGAGTTCAGTACAGTGACAGTGTGGACAGTGCAAGTGTAAATAACAGTCTTATAGTGTTTTAGTACAGTTTATTTTTAAATACGAATAGACCCGCTTTTTAATACATAGTGATTGTGTTCGAATCTGGTTTATAGAATAAAATTACAGTATAAGTTACTGATGTTTTACTTCGACAATCCAGCGAAAAGTGTGTGACATCATGCCATACATATTTTGTTCGAAATACTTAACACAGATAAGCTCAGATAGTAGAGAGCTGAAATAGAAACGAAGTGAAGCACGTGCTCACCTTTTCTTTTATTGACTTTTTCTAATTATAATATAAATCATACGCTTTAATTTATCCGCTTCGAACTCTACTCAAAGAGCTCAAACTCGGCAAGCGAACCCGAACCGTTTTTGAAGAGATTGATAACTGGTGATGAAAAGTGGATCAAGTACGGTAAGAACGTGAGAAAAAGGTCGTGGTCAAAGGTCGGTCAGATTTCACAGACTGTGGCAAAACCCGGGCTAATCCGCAATAAGGTAATGCTATGTATATGGTGGGAATGGAAGTGTATTGTTTATTATGAGCTTTTACCGCCAGGCAGAACAATCGATTTGGATCTCTACTGCGAACAACTGATGACATTAAAGCAAGAAATTGAGAGAAAGCGGCCGGAATTAATCAATAGAAAAAAAATCACTCAGATAAAATTAAGAGAGTTTGGCTGGGAGGTGTTAATGCATCCGCCTGACCTTGAACCTTCAGATTTCCATCTGTCTCGGTCTCTTCAGGATTCTTTAGACAGTATCAGGGTAACATTGAGAGAAGACTGCCAAAACTACATGGCGCGTTTTTTCCCAAAGTCTCGTAGTGGACAAAGTCCCAAAAGTTCTACAGCAACGGCTACATGTAACTACCTACAAAATGGCAGACAGTCATCGAACAAAATGGCACATATATTTTGTAATTAAATGTAAATAAACTTTGAAAAAAAAAAGTTTTGAGTTTTCATATAAAATGCGAAGAAACTTATTCCCGACCCAATACATATTTCTTCTGTCCATGTGTATGTGACTGAACTTCTCCTAAACGGCTGGACTGATTATCATGAGATGTTGTATGTGTGTGATTAAGTTGATTCCAAAATGGTTTAGATTCACAAATTGATCCGATAGAAAAAAATTCGATTAATTAACTTATGTATCTTTGGATGGTTTAGATTTACTATTGGATCCAGAAGGCAGCTCTGCGATTGCGTTTCACATTTTTTTTAAATTTTTAGCATATAGGTCGGACCGGTATCATAATTTGTACTGCGATCAGAGTTTAGAATTTTGTTGGTTTTTCGCACCTTTTTTTGCATGTCAGTTATTGGCTTAGTAGCCTTGTGTCGTTATTACAATAAAATTCTTATGTACTAGAATTGCGTGCCTATTGAGGTATATTATTATTTATCAAAGTAAAGTTTTAAGTGTAATTAAAAAGATGTACTTTGTCCCTTTGCTTCATGAGCATGGAAACGAAAACGTGATGGGACGGGACCAGTGCCAGCAACAGGAACAATAAAATATTTGTATGTCGAGAATGAAAACCGAAAGAGCAAGAACGGATATGGGATAAATCTCAGAACAATAAACATTCTACATCTACAGCAGCGCCGCCAAACGGCATAAATTTTCTATCATCCTGCCATTGGTTTGTTTGTACCCATCTGGCGTCTTCAATACCTTATATCTTCTCTATATATATATATATATATATATCATAAAATAAAGTCCCCCGCCACGTCTTTCTGTCTGATGGTCGGTCTGTCTGTCTGTCTGTCTGAACGCGATAAACTCAAAAACTACCGGACAGAATAATTCAAGAGGAAGGTTTACGTATATAATTTATTAATGTTTTGTGGAAATTTGTTGAAATATGACGATTATTGTTGAAGAAGTCGGAAAAAAATCAAGCCGGCTAAGAACTTTCATCGAAAATGCTGCCTAATCCTTTTGAGATATAACAAAATAATGTATGGAGGAATTGTTTCTTTTGTATAAGACTACAAAAAAGTCCTCGATGGCATATGTCTTTTATGGATAGCTTTCTATATCTATTTATATGTTTGAAAAAATAATGTCATATGATGAGTTGATTGGAAAGCAATTTATACGTATACAGTATTGATCCCTTTCAAATTAAATACGTTATTTACTTTTAGCATTTCATGCAGATTATGATTGTCCTTTACACCACACAAATTAAATTAATATCTTAGGAATTATCACGAAATCACGACAAGAGGCCGGTTACGGCGCATAGAAACATAGAAATAATATTACTATGTAACAGACGGCGCAAACACTGCATACGTGTGCAACGGTGGGCAGTACGGGGTGCATGCGAGGCGGCTAAATGAGCCGTACTACTGACTCATAGACATATGATGTCGTCTTCACAGAGGCGATATGCAAAACTTTGTTTATGTTCTGCTTATTGAATTGGGTAATGTAAGGGAACGTAGTAAAATAAATTGAAAGAGGCAAAACTGACGGTTTTAATTATAATGTCTGTTTTAATTAATACTGTGTATACATATTTCCCCATTTATGTAAAAGAATTATACATTAAACAATAATTGGTACTGAATATAGGTACTAAAATATGCGCTTGCACTAACTAGACACGACACTTTATCTCACTTTGCCTTATCGGTAAAGAAATGATCGAAATGCAATGAAAATGTGATATAAACTTTACTTACCCTTAAAAAAAATTAGCTTAGTTAGTTTCTGATTGAAAAATACACTATGACAGTCAGACAGACAGATAGCATAGGTTGAGTAATAAAGGAACTAAAAAATAATCAGTTACACCTTAGTCATATAATTCCCCAACATTTTATACCTACGTATATAAACTGTACGGTTCACTCTTTATAATCTATTATTTTCATATGGAATTGGCGGCAAAAGACAAAAATTTGTTTTGATTGATTTTAGTTGATGGTTTGCTTATTTACCGATGATAAGTTACGCCACTACCTTTTTTCTTCGAAGTTGACTCATTTTTACACGTTTTTAACACGCACGATGGCATTTTTGAATTGTTGTTTAATTTTTTATTTTAGTTACTTTAGTTTGTTTTATGTAAGTCTATGTTCTTTACTTTTTCAAATATTTACAAAATTGAAAATAAAATACATTAAAAATACTACAAGTAGGATGCAATTACGTTACGTATAAATCTAATTAAATCTAATCTACATGTTCGACGCAACAAGCCGATATGACACTACGACAGAAAAAACACTACGGCTTATATGCTCTGCTACCCGTGCGAAGCCGGGACGGGTCGTTAGTATAACATAAAAGTCATATTTATATGTATTTTAATCACATTTTTATTCACTTTTGTCATTGAAAATGACTATCATATCCATTTCACGGGAGACGCATTTTTGGCCATTACTCCGAGGGTATGGAGTCTACCCAAGATTTTAAGGTTTTAAAAGATTAAGAATTTAGTTGTACATTGTATGACATCAAAATTTTAGAAATCGGTTAAGTAATTTTTGAAAAAAATTGGAAAATGTAAAAAAATCGGGATTTTTTCAGAATTTTTTTTACTAAATCCAAAATATTTCAAGAACGGGAACCGATATCGAAAATCAAAAAAAATAATGTCTCGGCCATTAACGTAGCTGCGATTTGAGACCATGTTTTTGGAAATCGGTTGGTAATTGTAAGAGAAATTATTTCCGAAAGATGAGATTTTTTGGTCGATCGCTTGTGTTTGTGGATATAAGTTACTATATTTCAGAGGGTATTCGTCGGATCACTTCAACGTGTTATACCAAAGGTTAGAAGGCGTCGGTAGCTACAGTTTGAGACCAAAATTTTGGAAATCGGTTGGAAATCGAACAAGAAATCTGACATCACATGTTAGATTTTATGGACGTTCGGGAACTTGTTAACATTACGGTCATCGCCTTTCGGCCTGTATTCGTTCGAATGCTTAATTATCGAGTTCAGAACGTTTAAGGATATCAGAGGCTGCAGTTTAAAACCTAAATGTTTCAAATATGTTGAACTAGCGACCCGCCCCGGCTTCGCACGGGTAGCAGAGAATTGTTTCGTTGATTTATTTCTGAGTTTAAAGAGTTGAAAAGAATAGTGCCACGTTTTCGTGGCAATAAAATAAAATAATCTGTGAAAATCGGGTTTGGGTAGGTTCATTTTCAATGAAACCGATGGTTGCGGGGACTGCAAGATCTGTGGATTTTTATAGATAACAGTTTATTTTTTACTTTTCAGTTAATTGTTTTCTCCGCAGTTGGGTTATGAAATTTGTTTACATTACCTACTGTTTTTTTTTACATTAACTTAAGTACCTACTATTTATTAAATTGACATTCTAAGTCGAAGCCTCTTCTGTACTTTAGTTGTTCTGTGCGCGGGGCGTGCTGGTAGCGGCAAGGGGGGCAATATCAAATCGCCGCATGTTGAGGTGTGGGCTGAAGCGCGAGGGGGAAGTTATACACGAGTTGAGGCCCACCGTAACCACCGCGGTTTCCGACGCTCGTGTGAACTCAGACAGTGCGCCGCGCGTGCGTCGCTCTGAACGAGTCACCCTCCTCGCTCGCCGCGCGCCGCATCGAGTCTCTGACACCATATCTATGCCTACGACAACATAAAAGCGATCTACACAAAGACTTATGGTTATTCCGGTCCGTGTTATGTTTTCTTTCTTGATGCGTGTAGGTACGTCCGCAGCAGCTTTAAGAATTGATGATAAGATGATGAAATATTATTGCTTCCATAAATTGCTTCTAATGTTACCAAAGTAAATATCTACATGCCAAAATGTGACCACATTATTGTGTTGTTTGTTATTTACTTTTTAACCTTTTTATAATAATTATGATTATTTTAAGTTAGGTATGAGGATTATTAATATATTCACCTTCTACCTTCTACAAACATATGGGAACGTACCCATACTACATAAACTAGTAAATGTCAGGACCCCTTCCCCCTTCGTATTTTTTACGTAATTCATAAAATATGGTTTTACATCATTTTTACCAAACAGAAAGTTAAAAAAATAAATCATTTTGCTCATAATTGAAGGGGTGAGTGGACAAAGGTTTATCTGAGAAAACAAAATAAATCGACTTTTTTCATGGAATTAGATTTTATTAAAATCGGTTTGGTAGTTTAACTACGAAGAAGTAACAGTTTTTGAAAAAAATCTCCATTTCGCTCTGAAAGTTACTTTTAAATTAAATTACCTGGAAAATGACACCCATATGAATTTTTTTATGAAATATAAAAATAGACTTTATACGATAGCAAAATTTATAAACAAATTATATGCAATTAGAGAATATAGAACTAATAAGCAATTAAAAGTTTCTCTCTGTCTCTTTTTTTGGAAAATGAAGTTCAACCATAGTTCAACATTGTTTTAAGTGGCCTGACGTCACACCGTATGATATTGTCACTCTAACAGGTTATTTCAAATATTCATTGCTCGGTTGTTAATTTTGTATTTTTTTTAAATATTTCACTGTTATCATTTTAGAAAATTACCTCATTTGAACAATCAAAAAATATATATTTAACTACCCTGTTTCAACTTATAACTATTTTTATATGTGCTATTTATTTCATTTAAAATTAAGCAATGCTATTTATTTGTATACTTTAGAGTAATACATAATATGTATTACTCTGAAGTATACAAATAAATTTTAGAATCCCGTATATGTATTACATATACTTACTGGATTCTAAAATTTTATATAAAATAAATTCCAAGTTATTTTGGGCAGCCGATTGAGAGCTCTCTCTTTATTATTCATTTATTATTTAAGTAAATTTAATTATTATTATTATTAATAATTAACATTAACTTTTAATATTTATAAATTAGCATTATTACTAAACCGAAGAACACATAAATAAATTAATGTAGTTTAATATTGTAATTACACGTGGGCACGCCAACCCTGAACCAAACGCATAAAATGTGGGCGTGTCTAAACCCCGGTGTTTTGGTTCCTGTCCCCGCGCAGGGCAACGCGGGTGTAAACGCACACAAACCTCACAGCTTTTTACAAAATGGCATGAGCATTACTGCAGATGTGTACTGTGAAGAACTGATGACAATGATGGAGAAGCTTGCACGTCTGCGACCAGCTTTGGTCAATCGGTCGTCCCCGCTGCTCCTTCACGACAACGCGCGACTCCATACTGCACAACAAACAATCTCCAAGCTGCTAGAGTTGGCGTTGGAAGTTCTCCTCATCCGCCATACTCACCAAACCTTGCATGTACCGACTATTACTTTTCTCAAAATTTGGACAACTTTTTAATGGGAAAAATTCAATTCCCGTGAGACAGTACAAAATGCCTTTGAAGAGTATGTTGCCTCCCATCCAGTTGATTTTTACAAGAAGGGCATCAATAAACGACCACTGCGTTGACAAAGATGCATCGATTGCAGGGGTGATTACTTTGAATTAACAGAAATAAAGATGTTTGAAAAAAAATACTTTAACTTATTTCATACAAAACGGCAACTTCATAGGTTAAGGCCTAATATTAAAAAATAATTGAAATGGAAATAAAACTAATTTTGAAACTTCTGCTATTAATTTCAAGATGTAAATAAATAGTATATTAATTAATTTATTAACATAGTCTATCAATAAAAGTAATATATTAATTTCTAGATGTAAAATTGAAAAAAATGTGACGTCATACTAGGGTGGGGGGTCTCACAAATGTGACCAACTGTGACGAGGTCGGGGGAGGGGTCAGGAAATCACGAAATTTGTGTGACGTGCTTTGTGGATGACCCCCAATGGATGATGATGGATGATGACTGCTGCTGGAGGATGATGACTGGATGAACATGTATTAAAATCATCGATGTAGGTTTAATTCTTAGATAACATAATTATCAAGATACAGCGTCTTATACTTCGAAACGATCGAAAACGTTAGCAAAATGTCAGCTCAGTAAGACATAAAATGTACCTAATTTCAGAATCTTTTTTTATAATACGAATTTTACATATGGGTCCTTTGTGTGGGTCACACAAAAATCTACTTGCGGCGAATATTTCAAAACATCAACTGCGGTGTATATTAGCTCTCCGACGTATACTTTTTGTTCGATTTTTTGTTGTCACCCGCGGTATCTCTCTACAGTTTATATCCATGAATATAATATAACGCCCATCATACAGGCTTGTAACATGTAATCTTTTATTATAAGTCAATGCTTGTAACAGAAATTATATGTTTGAATGGAAAATACACGTAAATATTTTGAAGCGGAGGTCACTTTCATATTCAACAATACCGATTCCATGCTTATATAGGTATGCTAATTGTATATGCTGATTCATAATGTTCCTGGATCTAGTCTAAATATATGCTATGCAATACATAGAATTTTTATTTGTGCGTTTATCAAAGCAGATAGGTATGAACGTAGTAGTAAGCACTGATCGAAGCGCTGGTAGACAATTTTGAGTAGGTATTTTTTGGGGCAGCACGAAAGTTTTTTTTTTTGTTTTACCCTTGCGGTGGGAAGGAGGATTAAAATCTACAGTTTCCGCGCGCCCGAGCGCGCCTTGTATGTGGGAGTTGCACCCACTAAACAATCGCCTGAAGCAGAATAGGTATGGACGCGTGTCGTTAGCTCCAACGACTTCATCGAAGCGGCCAGGAGGCACACTAGGGTGTCACCGGCGCGAAGATGTCGAGAAACCCCTAAGAGTTACTCGATGCGAAATAATTCAGTTGGTGCGGGCCTCCGGTTAAGATTTACGTTATTAATATAACGTGAAAAGTGTTTTACTGTTCACTCAATTGAGATGAGGTCAGTCAGGAATAAGCATGAACCCAGTACTTCTTTAGTAATGTCTAAACTCAAAATCGACGACATGCTGGCTGAAGGGTGGTGAGTCATTGTCAGCCCTTGAAAGGACAATCCTTAACATATTCCTATAACGTCCAACAACACTACATTAATTATCAATAAAGAAATCTAAGTAATATTCATAGGTTTATAAACCATAAATAAATAAGGAACAAAAACTAAAGAAGATATCGGCCAGAGAACTACATCGGTTCATAAATAAAATTGAATATTTTCAACCAAGATTTATTCCTCTATGATTTACTCATAAGTACACCGTTCAAAAATTTGTCATAGTTGGAACTTGTAGCACTTGTAGGGTAGAATTGAAGGGCTCAAACTTGAATTTCTAATTTATGTAAAGTGTCTTTTAAAGCAAGTTATTAAATGAACATAGAAATAATATTAAATTAAATTAATAAAATCAGTCATTCATTTTGAAGTAGGTACAGAATAAATTGGTTAATACGATTCAATTCAATAGATTCAATTTTCAATAAATTATTACCTAATAAATAACAGTATGTAAATTTTTCATATTCATAATGTTTTTAAGAAACATAATTTTCGTAATTTGCACTTTGCACCCTTCAAAGCGTAGGAATAGGAAATGACTAGGTACCATGACCATTTCAGTGTTGACAGCCGCGCCTGAGATTTTATATGTATCACCTATGCTGATGCCGCCCTCTTAAATCGTAAGGAATGGGAAATCTCATTGTCAGATATTGCGATAATGTAGTATCATGGATATTATTATTAAAATAAGGAAACTGAACTTCATAACAGTTTTCTCCAAGGGCCATACCACATTGAATACACACAAGTTCTCATTCGATCATAAGGGGTTAGTTAGTATTTCGGTCGTTTATTATACTAATTTTCGACTGCGTAAGAGCCTACACTGACGCATGACGGTGCCGCTGACTGACGCTTGAACCTAGAAATTGAAATTAGAAATATTGGAATCCTATCGTAGATGCTACGATTCCCAACATTTTAGTACTGTTGATGCGACTAAATTAGACATTATAGCAGATTTAAAATTTCAATGGACTAGCAGATTGAATTTTGCCATCATGGTTTACCTACCTCAGTTATTTCCACAGTAGGTATAATAATTATATAACTTGAGCTCTCCTTTTTCTTTGAAAAAACAGTCAAAGAAATCGGTAAGTATTCTTACTGATGCTTCACCATAGAATTTGCTTCACAATATATTTTTGCAATCCCAATATGTGCAAAAAAATCTATATCTTAATGGAAAAAATAGTAATAAACATAATTTAAACACACGGAATAATAAAACCAAAGTACTACCTAATTCATTTCGTTTCATTTTCTTTCATTATTTTATTACTTACATTTTATTGCATTTTACATGTTTTTGGTGCAATTTTTTCAGCAGTGTCATTTTCTGAAGCGTCGTAGATTTTGTAATCTACTACTTTTTTAGACCTACTTTGACAAAAAAACTATAGTAATTGAATGAAGCAGTTTCTGACTAAAACGGCACTGAACATGCCTAGGTACCTACACTTAGAAACTATTCAAACAATTACTGCTTTAATACGGTCTAAATTACAAGACAACGTCTACTTACATTTTATTCGTGGGTCAGTAAATTGCTTGCAGTGATATCCCTACGATACCAGATAGTACAATTATTTATTTCTTTAAATTTTTTTTGGTTCACTTTAATATAATATTACTTAGTTACCTATAAGGTGTCGTAGGTGTATAAAAAATGGAAATTATGAATATTTGCTAGAAGACGCATGATCGTATCCATCATTTATCAACCTAGGAATTACCGTACGTAGCATTGCGAACTAACTAGGTACCTACCGATACACAGTACCAGCAACTTACGCGGCCGGTTACTACCTACCTACCTACCTACCTACTTTATTGGTTTTTCAGTGACAGGAAGTCTAGAGTTTTTATTACATCTGTGGGCCTATATGTATATTTAAATCCATGATTTAAATAAACGATTTGATTTGATTTGAGAGTGAATGCCAATATGTTATAAAAAATAAGAATAAGTAGGTAGGCATATAGGTAAAGAACTTAGATTTGCGTCATAGTCTCACAATGAAAATAAATGCTACTCGCATTATGGATTATGGTATTCAGTTCTGCAAACGTGTTATGATAAAATTATTCTGATTCTACTTATGACATGACATACATATGAAATTTGTCATAGTTGGAACTTGTAGCACTTGTAGGGTAGAATTGAAGGGCTCAAACTTGAATTTCTAATTTATGTAAAGTGTCTTTTAAAGCAAGTTATTAAATGAACATAGAAATAATATTAAATTAAATTAATAAAATCAGTCATTCATTTTGAAGTAGGTACAGAATAAATTGGTTAATACGATTCAATTCAATAGATTCAATTTTCAATAAATTATTACCTAATAAATAACAGTATGTAAATTTTTCATATTCATAATGTTTTTAAGAAACATAATTTTCGTAATTTGCACTTTGCACCCTTCAAAGCGTAGGAATAGGAAATGACTAGGTACCATGACCATTTCAGTGTTGACAGCCGCGCCTGAGATTTTATATGTATCACCTATGCTGATGCCGCCCTCTTAAATCGTAAGGAATGGGAAATCTCATTGTCAGATATTGCGATAATGTAGTATCATGGATATTATTATTAAAATAAGGAAACTGAACTTCATAACAGTTTTCTCCAAGGGCCATACCACATTGAATACACACAAGTTCTCATTCGATCATAAGGGGTTAGTTAGTATTTCGGTCGTTTATTATACTAATTTTCGACTGCGTAAGAGCCTACACTGACGCATGACGGTGCCGCTGACTGACGCTTGAACCTAGAAATTGAAATTAGAAATATTGGAATCCTATCGTAGATGCTACGATTCCCAACATTTTAGTACTGTTGATGCGACTAAATTAGACATTATAGCAGATTTAAAATTTCAATGGACTAGCAGATTGAATTTTGCCATCATGGTTTACCTACCTCAGTTATTTCCACAGTAGGTATAATAATTATATAACTTGAGCTCTCCTTTTTCTTTGAAAAAACAGTCAAAGAAATCGGTAAGTATTCTTACTGATGCTTCACCATAGAATTTGCTTCACAATATATTTTTGCAATCCCAATATGTGCAAAAAAATCTATATCTTAATGGAAAAAATAGTAATAAACATAATTTAAACACACGGAATAATAAAACCAAAGTACTACCTAATTCATTTCGTTTCATTTTCTTTCATTATTTTATTACTTACATTTTATTGCATTTTACATGTTTTTGGTGCAATTTTTTCAGCAGTGTCATTTTCTGAAGCGTCGTAGATTTTGTAATCTACTACTTTTTTAGACCTACTTTGACAAAAAAACTATAGTAATTGAATGAAGCAGTTTCTGACTAAAACGGCACTGAACATGCCTAGGTACCTACACTTAGAAACTATTCAAACAATTACTGCTTTAATACGGTCTAAATTACAAGACAACGTCTACTTACATTTTATTCGTGGGTCAGTAAATTGCTTGCAGTGATATCCCTACGATACCAGATAGTACAATTATTTATTTCTTTAAATTTTTTTTGGTTCACTTTAATATAATATTACTTAGTTACCTATAAGGTGTCGTAGGTGTATAAAAAATGGAAATTATGAATATTTGCTAGAAGACGCATGATCGTATCCATCATTTATCAACCTAGGAATTACCGTACGTAGCATTGCGAACTAACTAGGTACCTACCGATACACAGTACCAGCAACTTACGCGGCCGGTTACTACCTACCTACCTACCTACCTACTTTATTGGTTTTTCAGTGACAGGAAGTCTAGAGTTTTTATTACATCTGTGGGCCTATATGTATATTTAAATCCATGATTTAAATAAACGATTTGATTTGATTTGAGAGTGAATGCCAATATGTTATAAAAAATAAGAATAAGTAGGTAGGCATATAGGTAAAGAACTTAGATTTGCGTCATAGTCTCACAATGAAAATAAATGCTACTCGCATTATGGATTATGGTATTCAGTTCTGCAAACGTGTTATGATAAAATTATTCTGATTCTACTTATGACATTTTTTTCCATTTTTTTCAAAACTAAAAAGTACCTACCTACACCCGTAAGTTTTTATCACTTCCAATTTAGTTTTGTTTGTTGTAAGTAAAATATAAAATAATTTTAATTTAGGTACATTTACCTACTTTACATATCTATGACATAGGTACAGTTCCAATCAACCTTTATGGCGGATGTGAACATAGGCACAAGTCGCGTCGCAGCAACCAGTTTTAGGTTTAGCGGGACGCAGTGGAGCGAGGGGCATATGACTGAACCTGCGCAAGCATGCATAAAGCGTTGTATTCCGATCCGCCATAAAGTTTGATTGGAACTATATATGAAGCGAGAACCTTAACCACGTAGGTAGGTAGGTACTTACTAGGTACCTGCTAACACAATCAGTTTATGTCGGTGACGGTGATCAGTTTAATGATTTTCGAGATTAGCTCCGTTGTTCAGGCAATATACCTAGCGACTTTTCCTACTAATTTATTTTACAATTTTCTCTTTTAACAGCTTAGTATTATTCAGTTAGGTAGGTACCCCCTTGTATTTACTAAAGAGCTGCTTTAATATTATCTCAAACTTCGCTGCCTCAACATACGCAACCTACCTACGTAGATTTTATATCTTTCAAGGATAAAAAAAAAATTGCCATTATCAACATAAAAAAAGGACAGTAGGTATGCTATTGTGTGTATCGATCGATCGTAGATTGTGGGTAGCATTTGATATTTGAGGTGAGTGTAAGCGAAAGGAAAACAGGGATCTCGAAAGTATTCATTGTGTAGGTCTGCTGCGAGCCGGCGGTTGAGGGGCGAACAGTGCGGAGGGAGGGGGAGGGCGAGACAGGGCGCAAGTGGTGGTGATGCGGCACGTGGGGCGAGGAGCGAGGGAGCGACACGCGCGGCACGGTCACCGAACGTTGGAAACCGCGGTGAGTGAGGCCCAAGGCGCGTGCGTCCGCAACAACCTTCCTCAACGCGAGAGCCGCTGACCCGCGGTGGCTGTCGGGTGCGCCCCACGCACTGCGCCAGCTGCCGCCCGCGCCCGCACCCGCGCCCTGCCGCCAGGGCCCAGGGCCCTCTTTGCTACAACAAATACAACTGTAGACATAGTGTGGTAGCCTATACACGAATATGTCCCGACTATTTCTACCAGGTTACTGAAAATATGTCAGAACCCCTGTTGTAGAGGCATTGAAGAGTAGGTCATTAGTTTATTAATAAATGACTCCTGAAGATATAGGGCAAAGATGCACCACTTTTTCCAGATATTTCAAATTAAGTATATAATTAAAAAAAAAACTGGTTAGACAACTTTGAAAATTATTCATGTGTTTTTATTAGGTATTATGTCATACTTCTGGATGCTCTAATAAATAATAAATACATAGCTAAAAACAAAAAAACCATTGACCAAAAAACCGACTAAGCCCATGATTTAGCGCATGTCGGACTACACACAAGGAAGGGTTCCATAGACGGGGTGAACGTTCACGATTAAAATTCAAATACAGATCTAGGGTTAGATTTTTTTTTTTAAACTTTATATAACAAACAGTTCAAAATGTTTTATTTACCTAAGAGTTTTTTTTTCCTTTTTGAGTAAGTAATCATCAGTTTTAAATCGAACGCGTACAATATAATTTATCGTAGGTATTAATAGTCAAGACCGTCTTGAAACTTGCCTGGCGAAATATTTACAAAAATCCATCAGAATCGATTTATTTTGTCTGTTATTTATTACCAATCCTTAAAATGTTAAAAGTACTTTTTTACTTCCTGTATTTCGATGATAGGTAATAAAGTATATTCAAATTAGAGGAAACACAATAATTTTAAAAAATCGGCCAGTAATAACCTAGTTAAGTGTCGAACCACGCACAGTTGAAGGGTTCCTAAGGCGGAACGAACGTGAACGTTTGGTTGGAACTGTTGGAAGAAGACTCAAAATAGCATGTAACCAAAAATATCTCATAAGTATATTAAATGAATATACACTTATGACACCGTAAAGAAATGGCTGTATCGCCTGTATCCACTTTTCACAAACATGTGTGAGTAAGTAATGTTGCTATTTTATTCAATACTGCCTCATACAGTTGTCTTGTAAATAATGTGGTAAAAAACTTCTGTGGTATTTTTATTAAAATAGGTAGTTATAAAAATTACATTTATAAAATCCGAAACTGGTGTTAAAATTGGTTATGGTATCTCAATAAAATGAAGTTATTAAATATGTAGCGAAAAAATATACGCCAAAGACCAAAGCAGAATTGAGTGAGCCGCGCATGTCGCACTGAAAATGCAAATAAAGATTCTGAAATTACATTTAATGGTAATTTAACAGATTTTTTGAAACGCACTATGGTAATGACCTAAATGGTATGACTTATCTCTGAATAATTTTGTTCACGGTTTGGTTTCGAAGTATGAGCCACGTACTCCATCTAGATAATTATATTCTCTAAGTTAATCGCATAATATAATTTATAATGAAAAATTAAAATGGGTAAACGAGAAATTGATTAGAAGTCATCCATAACACGGTTAATAACATTAATGTGTATACCACGCATGCGTAACCGCGGGCAGAAAACAAGTGAATAAATAAAATGAAATCGATTCATCAAGGAACATAGTTTCCGCCATTTCGGATTTAAAAATAAAATTCTAAATCCTAGAAATTAAATTCCGTAATCAGCGTGTCCAAAAATAATGTTATTGAAATATGTAGATAGCATAAATACAGTTATTAGACGCTACACGCATGCAAACATATACATACTTGTATTCTGTTGAGAGAAGTTAGGTTTTACTTATTTGGGAAATTTCGAACACTTACTACTGGCAACACTATTATGTAAAAAAAATTGCGCGTAATCGTAATATGTCCAACTTAAATTGAATCGTATTAGAGGATAAATATTAGTTAATTTAAACATTTACAGGTGAAATGTGACTCCGTGAGACTTTTTATTTGATTTTGTATTGTCAGTGCACAGTTTCACAAGGCATTTTTTTTAGTTGTGTACTAATGTGTACTGTGCGACACCCAGGTACGTACCACAGGGGCGACCCTCATGCTGTGTGTCGTAAGCGACCGGCGCTGAGGTTTGTGTGCGTTTACACCCGCGACCCCGGAGAGGAGCCAAAACCCCGGGGTCTAGACACGCCCACATTTAATGAGTTTAGCTCAGGGTTGGCGCGCCCACGTATACTTACAATATTTAAATATTATAATAAAGTTATTTGTTTGTTGGTTTAGTAATAATGCCAATTTATAAATAATAAATATAAATAATTTAAGAATGTCAATTTATAATAATAGTAATTAAAATTACTTAAATAATAAATTAATAAGAAAGAGCGAGCACTCAACCGGCTGCCCAAAATAACTCAGAATTAATTATTTTATATAAAATATTAGAATTTGTATACATTTACAGTTAAGTATTACTATGTGAACCCGACCGTATCCAGGAATTCGAGGGTAAATGTAAATGGGGATGGGGTCACTATGTACAGCAAATTAACCATATCCACTTACGGTGTTTTTAGTATATTGAGTATATTCAATAAATATGCATTACGAACCATTTAAAATTCAAAGAAATTTTGATAGCGTGATGCATGGAACTAATATGTACTACGTACAACTGGAATGAGCTCTACAAAGAAATTTCGAGGCCCTAGAAATTTGACCTTGAAAACAAATTAAAAAGATAAAAGTAACAAGGACGTTATTGGATGCCATATTTTCTCTTTCTGATTAGGGTGACAAAGTTACGTAGGATAAATAAGACCATAACAGGAACTTTTTAATTTTCGACTAAGATCGAACAAAACTCTATAAGCCTATCTTAACCCGTGACACTGAAGTAAACTTTTTTTACATGAGTCTAAAGATTTTTATATGTCCGTATCAATAACCTATGTTGTAATTTAGTAAATTAGAACCTTTAATTCGAACATTTGTCAAAATTGGTTCAGCAGGTTTCAAATTAAAATGCTACAAACATACATCTGTCTAGTTATGAAGTAAAAAAACATACATGAATAATGGGAATCAATTTACATTCATTTTTAACAAGTTATTTTAATATTTATAAGGGATCATAAACCACGGATGTAAGCACTGAAAATGAGGTCTCGCGTGGCCACCGCGTAGTACAACTCGCGATAGCATCAAAAATACTGGTTGGATTTGTACGAAATACTGTTAAATCATCAAATTTCCAAAAAAAAAATAAAATAAACGGCAGTAGCCCGACTCCTATCCACCTCGATAGAAAAGTAGAAGCAAGCAAACAGAAGTTCAAGAGAGCTAGTCACTAAAAGCGGGCAACCCGCAGAAAATATGATTAATCGACGGAGGCTTCTCACCTCCAAAATAAATTGTGAAGCAGTTAGTAACTCTAAAAATCAAAGCTTCAAATATCGATATCTCAATCACCTTAGTAAATTAGCTGCATGCTCCCTTTTGAAATACCCTTTTGAATACAAATCTCCCATTGATTACATAAATAAAGCTACCTAGAATGTGACTCATAAATGGATGGCTGACCGCCTTTATTTACAAAATAGTTAAATCCCACAGAAGTAAAGATCCAAGCACGACAAGTTGCGTAGGTACTTTTGCACGCCGAAGCCCTCAGAACCATCACTCAGGAAATATCTCGTTGAAACGATCCCAATGAGCCTAAACACGCTATTAAAAAGGTCAAGGATTCTGTAGATATATATGTTTGAAATATATTTCTCATATATATTGTCGCACTTCACCGCCTTGAGCGCACGTGTAAATTTGAAAACATAAGTTCGTACAGGCAACCAAACTCCTTTCTTTCCCGAAAAAACCCAACAATCTCAAAAATTCCTAATCATTCGGCGGATAAAAATGGATTTAAAAGACTCTAGGTACTGAAACATTATTTCTAGGGCCGAAATGTCTCAAAATTCAACGCTGGTGCGAGACCTAAGGATCTCAAATATTAATATGATGGCCTCCTTCCTTTCGATTGGCACCAGAGATACGGACAGATTCAAATGCATATATGACGTCAAATTCATTACCCGTATGGTGTCAGATCTGTAACTAGAATGACGTCAGATCTGTAACTAAATTATTTTCCTACATTAACGAAAAACGTTTCTCTTTAAAACAATACATAGCTTTCCATCTTTCATATTCATTGAAATATCTGGCAACCTATTATTACGGCCACATCATAAGCAAAAGAGGGCAAAAGGCAACTACCAAAGTATTATTATTAACTAATCTAAACATTATGGACACCTTAGTATTATGACGTCAAAAACTTCAACTTTGACAAATGTCAAAATTCCCCAAATTCTCGTTTCAGTTGCCAGTATAAAACCATAAATTATGACTTTCGTTTTAAATATTAGTAAAAATTTTAACAAATTTTAAATATGACATAATAAGTTTTAAAAATACTATTATCATCCACATACCAAGATTTATTAAAAACCAGAAGTCACACAAAATAGATATTAGATGTTTATTAGATTTATATTTACAATTTAGGTCTAAAAAAAAATAAGTTTCCTAGAAAAAAATCTACAGATTTCGCTCTTCTCGCAATTATCGGAGGACATTGAAAAAAATTGTACGACAAAAATTTTTCGAAGAAAGTTATGGACCAATTTTCGATGTGCTACCATACTTTGCCACGCAAGCGCTTGCATTTTTTGACGCTAGTGTTTTTGTCTACCTTTACAACTTTTTGAAATAAGGCCGAATCTTGCTTTCTAGGGTAGCTAATCTGATAATCATTCAATGAAAAGGGCACCTGCTCAAGTCAGGGTTTTCGACCGTTTCTAAAATTTTATTTTTCAAACTTGTAGACAATCTACCAGTCTCGGAAACTTTTTTATTTTTTCGATATTAATTCTTCCGTTTTTGAAACAATCTACTTTTGTCCGAAAAATAGGGAAATTTAGGTCTAAAAAAACGTTACTTTTTCATTTATTATTAATTCTTGCTTAATCAAGGGCTACTATAACTTTGCGTTAACGGATACCCAAATAAAGCTAAATAACTGCAAAAGAAAATAGAAATAAAATTATTTAGTAAAAACTAGTAAAAAGCGGAATCGACTTCTTTGATTTGCTACAGCTTTAAATTTAGTGAACTGATTTCGATAATTCTTTCACAGTATCTACCCTAAGTTATGAGATAGTGACTAAACACAAAAATTATCAAAATCGATTCAGAGCTTTAAATTTAGTGAACTGATTTCGATAATTCTTTCACTGTATCTACCCTAAATTATAAAATAGTGACCAAGCACAAATATTTTCTTATAACTTTCACAAATACTTTCAGAAATATGAACGGCCAAACATACATGTATAGAGTCCTATTGAATTGAGTCCAAATATTTTAAGAAGTGATATTAGAACGCGATGTGAGCAATCATTGGCAATGCTATTATCTAACCTTTATAGGCCACTAATTATCTACCCTAAAACAAGTGTTCATCAATAGTCGAGCAATGGATAACCCCCATAATAAAAAACGAGAAATGTGAAGAGGAAAAAATATGCGTCTCTGACTTTGTCTCCGCTGTGTACAACCAGCGGCGTGAAATAGCAGCTCGGATATGGAACAGCCAAAGTGGCGTATTAGACCAGCTGATTTCGATAATTCTTTCACAGTATCTACCCTATGTTGAAAAATAGTGATCAAACACATAAATCATTAAAATGCATTCAGAACTTTTAGAAGAAGTGACATTAGAACACGACATGAGATCATTGCATTGCGAAGCAATGCCATTACCTAACTTTTGTAGGCCACTAATTACCTACCCTAAGAAAAATGTTCAACAGTCGAGCAATGGATGAACCCCTTAAAAAAACGAGAAATATGAAGAGGAAAAAATAATGCGTCAGCGGAAATTATAGGTCCTGTATCGTAATTATCATGACGCATAGTTTTTTATTCCTCTGTTCCCTCATAATAGAATCTAAATTCACCGTAGTACTTTTCCCAGTATAGTAGTACAATATTTTATGCTAGCCACACAGAAGTGGTGTAGAAAGAGATAGTTAGGCACCCGGTTACTTCCCTTTCGCACTTTTTTTTTAATCACCAGTTTACGTATGACCACGCTAATGTTAGAGAGATATCATTCCAGTTGTACGTAGTTAGTACATATTAGTTCCATGGCGTGATGTAGCTAATATTAATTACTGCCATCTAATGGTAGCCAACCGAATTCATACATATAGTACAGGACTATGTTATAAACCTCGTATACACTATGAAGTATACAAATAAATAACATTATTTATATAATAGTTACAAGCTGAATCAGGGTAGTTAAATATATATTTTTTAATTGTTAAAATGAAGTAATTTTCTAAATCTAATAAAAGTGAAATATTTTTTTAAATACATAATTATTAACCGAGTTATGAATATTTAAAATGTATTGTTAGAGAGAGAGACAGAGCGATATCACACGGTGTTGAGGCCACTTAAAACAAAGTTGAACTTCATTTTTCAAAAAAGAGACCGAGTGAAACTTTTAATTGCTTATTAGTTTTATGTGATGCCTCAGAATTTTTATATTTATATACCTACTTACTTGCAAATAGTTACACATAATTAATTTATTTGTTTGAACTGCATGGTAAAAAATAATTATTTAAATGGATTGTCTTTCCATTTAAATCATTATTTTTACACACACACTAGTCCGTCAAAGTCATGTCAAAGTTGGCCAGTAAATTTTTTGACGTTGTATTGCAACGTTTTCTCTATGTGTTATCTCTCTGTTTGTTATGTAAAACTACGTATTACAGTATCTTTGCGTATTACGTTCACTAAATTTTTACCGAGATATCGCTGCCTATGTTTTGTGAAAAAGAGATAGGGATATAAGTAAATTTCATGTATTTTATGTGTGTAAAAAAATTGACATCTAACAGCCATAGAGATAATAGCATAGAGAAGTGATTTATACTGTTTATACTATGGTACTCTTATGGGTTGTGATTGTGGTACAGGAGGTACAGATATTTTCCATCTTTTTTTTTTCATGGCTCTTAGGTGCAAATTTTTTTTCATAACCATCAATTCATTCATCCATTTCATAAAGCCCTGTATGTAACGCGGGCTGTACACACATGGTACACACTCGCTGAGCCATTACTTTTATTAGTTCCATGCGCTGAGCGGAGGCGAGCCTTCTCATATATCAAAATAGCGCTGTCTCTGGCTCTCGCCTCTACTCGGCGAGTGTGTACAGCTGCTGAAAATTATTGGGACGGTGCGTTTGTGACGGTTGTTTACATATTACATTATGTTTTCTCCTCCGTTGCTTAGTCGTCTGAACAGCCCGTAACACCACTCAGTTATGGAGGCACTGATGCTTACAGTCAACCAGTAACAACCAGTACTAGCAGGCAGCTGCAGTATCTATTCATCCAGCAGTCAATCAGTCAACCTCTACTAGTCAAGTCAACCAATGTCAAGGTGTCATTTGGTGTCATCTCACATCTGGTGTCATCTGTCTGCACAGTCTGCACAGTCTGTTGTTTTGTTTGGAAAACTTAAAACAACAAGTAAATCCATCTGTGTAGCAAAATTGTGAAAGAAATGGGCGGTGGAGATTTAGTAAGGAATTAGTTTACAGTTTTTATATTCAAAACAATATGATTTTGTTCATATTTATATTTTATTCAGATATATATATCTCTTCACTCATTACATATTTCAAGAAAGGTGTTTGCACTGTGTTTATAGAACGCAAAAAAATCATGGCATCCAAACACATTAAAGAATCAAGAGCGTGTATGGAAAGCAGAACAGGCTGCCTTAGAAGAAAAAAACCGCATAGCTGAATTGCAACGTGAACGTGCTCAAGAACGAGACCATGCGGAGCTTACTGCATTGGCCAGGAATAGGACGTCTTACGCTGTGCAAGCTGATAATCGTCTGCAGTGGATGTATGATGTACGTCTTTGTTACTAAATCATATATGTTTCTAAATTTTACTTACTGAGCAGCTTAGATACATTTTGTATGTTTCTATAATTTACACATTTTTGTCATTATGTTTGGTACAAGGTTTTTTTCATTTGTGTATGTTCTATACTACATAATGCGAGTCCAGAATAGGAAAGGATTATGTCACTCTAATGTCGTGATAGCCCAGAGCGCAACGAACCTGTCTCAAAATTATAAGGCCCCATAGGGCCATGGTCCGAATCCAGGCGTGTACATACGTGCGTTTTTTTGCGTGAGTTTTTCTGACTTAAGTACACAATAGCACTGACACCGTGCTTCGGAGGGCACGTTAAGCAGTCGGTCCCGGACGCTGTCAATAGATGGCGGTCGTTACAGTTCCCAACCCGCAGTGGAGCAGCGTGGTGGACTTAAGCTCCAAGCTCCCCTAAATATTATATAAATACAAGCATTTTGAAATGCCAATGTCATTGTAGAGGTTACAGAGAGGTTTCAATAGAAGGTACAATAAAATACTTGCCATAATAAAGAGAAAAAAAATTAAAAACTGAATTTAGGAGGACCGTCGACATTTTTTGAGTGTATTTTTGCATTTTCTTTTTTTATTTTCCTGTAAAAAAATTGTATGGAATCTTTCTATTTTAAGTTTTTAAATGTAAATACATAGCTAAAACTACAAATATAACACAATTCCTACAGCAAAATAGTTTATATATATATACTTATTTTTCCATTTACATTTATTTTTTTAAATTTTGTTTAACAAACAGCTGTGTATTTGTTTCTGGGCCAAATGATTTGAAATGTAGATAATTTTGTAGCAAATTTAATCTAGTTTTCAGCAATATATAACACTCAATAACGTTTCATTCCTTAAAGTGCAGAAAATAGGTTAAGATGCAGGCGCGGGTGGCGGCCGCCACCCTGCGGGGCCTCCACATGAATATCACTTGCTACTTGGTAGTACTCGGTAGTTTTTCACCTTGGTCCTTTCGGGGCTATGGGCTCACGTGGATAGTTTGTCACATTCAACGATACTCCGCTCCCTCCACGACCCATCAATGCACGCGTCCGCTACCCATAGTCGAACAGAAATTAATGTATTATTAAAATTTTTTTACACCTCAAATTGGTATATTTATGTTTTGCTATTAAAGACAGAGCGCAAACATGCACATGTGATACATTTCTGAAAAGAAGAATAACCAAAGAAGTTTTTGACATAGGTTGAACAAATAAAAGAACTTTAATTACTTTAATTAAGTAAATTTTTTGTATGTTTTGTATTATTTTATTGATTCGATACATAACTTTGACCGTTGGCAGTGTCGTCACGGAGATAGATACAGAACCAACTGTGTATTTAAATATTAGATTAGTAATTAGAGAAATGAATAAAAATTACTGGGGAAGTTACAGTATGCTATACCAGAAATTTATTACGAAAAATTACAATTTTCCAATCGTGAAATCTATTTTCATTGCCGAAACTGAAGCAGAATATTACCCAAATTAGAGTAAACATAAATTCTTGCAGCTATCTGCAAACAAATTAATAGGTTCCTACTATTTGATTTATTTTTTACATAGAGTAAATAAATCTGACAGCAGCATTTGGTTATAATAGAGTCGGAAATGTCACTTCACAGTATCGAAAATGGCAAACGCAATTTCGCGAGGGTGAAAGCCGACGTGCGGGGACCTCGCAAACTAAATTAGGACTGAAACTCGCCATCTCGCATTGGGTACACACCAGCTAGCTAGAGTATGAGTGTTTAGACAGTAAGCGCAGGAGAGGACTTCTAGTCAATTCGTACTTTTATGATTTTTTACTACTCTTATGACAATGCCATCAATGTGTTTGATAATTATGACAACGACCTATATTTCAAGGGTCAATGCACTTGTATGGCTGTTAAGTATCTTTATTGGAACAGGAGTGGATCCAACAGGATTCACAAATCCTAATAGTTCCACCCATGTTGTGCAGTGGTACCACGAGGATTTGAAAATCCTGATAGACCCACTGGTGGAACCAAGCGTTGGGACCAGCAGTCCGTAACGTTTCATTTGAATGCAATTCATATTTATTTTCCCAACATTCGAAATTTTGTGTTGTGTGACAGAATTTATGAATTGACTAAGTGATTATTTTAAATTCGTCATTATTTTTATTGTGTTTGCAATATTTGTTGATCAAATTACTTAAAGATATCTAATTATAGTATATTGTATGTCTGATCTTTGAAATGAATCAAAAATCAAAAGAAAAATATTAAGATGATGATTAACTGATCAGTTGGCCGAGTGTTTAGAGACCCTAACTGCGGAGCAGAGGGTCGCGGGTTCGATTCCCGACCGGGACAAATATTCGTGTGCATGAACATGTCTATTTGTTCCGTGTCTGGGTGTAAAAGTGTCTATATATATATATTATAAAAAAAAAAATATTTAAGTATGTATATCAGTTGTCTGATACCCCATAACACAAGCATAATACCTGCTTACTTTGGGACTAGATGGTATTGCGTGGAATGTCCCAAATATTATTATTATTATATTATTAAAATGATCCATAGAAATATTGCATAGCTTCACATTTATTTTTTAATATTGTTAGTAATTTAAACGCATATTTAAATTGTAAGAAAATTGCTTAATATTAACATGAAGAACTGTGAACAAATAAACAAGAAAGTCACTTTATAATTTTTAACCAGTCCGGAATATTACAATTTAAAATTATTTCTTTTACTCCACTCATTTCCACTTTTGATCCTTCACTTGAATTTTCTGAATATTTAGATTCACTGTCACCTTCACCAGTGTTTTATTACATTATTACACATACAAACAACTTCCATATTATCAAAAAAGTTTTTTAAATTCAATGTTCTTTAATTTGATTATAATGGGTGGCCTATTACTATAAATGTAAACAAAAAGTTTAGATAATAAAAAGAGTTATTACCTAATACAAAAACTATAATGTTATGATTATTGTACAAAATATAATAATGCATCTAGAAATGTATCAAATGTTTTTTAGAATGCTATGTGATATAGGTACTTACCTGAATCTAAAATATTAAAATTATGTGGTAACTAACTAAAATAGGTAAAGTGGGTAAGTGATTTTATCCAAACATTTTAGTAATTACCTATGTAATATTTTATGAAATTTGTTACAGTAAGTAGGTATACTTCTTTGTTACATACAATAGGTATTCAATTGTATTAATTTACTAAACTGTCATAAATGTTTAGATGCCTACGTATTTAAAACATAATCAGTAAAGAACCTTGAAAATCACTACATGACAACGGTCAAAAAAGACTTGTAAGATGTAAAAATTATTTTAATTATTATCAAAATTATTTTGTGTTTGTCGGGTTCAATTGGGTAGACATATTTGCTAATGGCACATGTCTACTATGACATATGCAACTTCTGGCTCGTCAGAGCTCGTGCGAATGCCAATCCTATTCTTATTTGACTAGCATTATCTAATAAATCTACCTAATTACAGTTTAATGCACGGATCTTTGCTGCTCTGAGCTGCCTGCGAATGACTCACTGCGCAGGTACAGCCGCGAGGGTAGCGAGGGTTAGTAGAGGGAGGGAGGCAAATGCTTGCACACGACCGAGTAGCGCGAGCTATCCGACCCCTCCTTCATCTCCTCCGCGCTCCTATTTTATGCTACTGCGACGCTTTCTGGAAATAACTTCACGGTGGCAAAGATCCGTCTGTAATATGTACTGTAATTTGTTTCTGGTTATTATGCAGTCAATGTCAATAGTTGAAATCATACATAGAATCATACACAGAAACATATTTACTATTTGCCCTTTCTATTAGTGGTTTTAATTAATATCGAACATTATATATTGAGTGTCAATCTTTTGTCATTTGCAATTATTATAACGGGCATTATTTGAAATTTTATGTCACACAATTACAGAATTAGCATATAACTGATTGCGCAATGTCAAATATTACCCTTTATTTATGTTTGTAGAAACCTGATAAAAAAATACAATCAGAAGAATATTTATTGGGGAAGGCTATTGATGCAAGTTTTGATCGTTCCTCACAACCCGAACAAGATGCCATTCCAGCACTGTTACGAGGTTCTGGCCCTCCAGAAACTTCTGGAACTGGTAGTGATGTACAAGTAGACATAGCACGCAAGTTAAGAGAGGATCCACTTCTTTTGGTGAAAGAGAGAGAACGCGCTGCTAGAGCTGCTTTGTTAAATAATCCTTTGCAACGTCGTCGTCTTGCAGAACTTCTTCGACAAGATCAGGTACGGTAAATGTAATAGCAAAATAGTAATGCTTTGATATTTATTTCATTATTAGTAAATAATTTATGATTATGCACCTTTGTAATTACTTATGTTCAGTTTAGATATGTTAGGGATGTACAACTATTGAAATTACCTAACAGCACTCAGTGTTTAACCTGCTGTGTATTTTATATTTAGAAATTTTACAGTTTACAGGATTTGCTTTGTCTTGTCTACTTAAATATATATTTTATATGTTATGTATTTAAACTTGAACTTAGTGTGTTTCTTCCTTTGTACAAAGGAAATACTGTAAACTGTAAAATTTCTAAATATAAAATACACAGCAGGTTAAACACTGAGTGCTGTTAGGTGTGAGCGGAATGATGAGAAGGGACCCTTCTCATCATTCGACACTGGCGAATTTGGTATAAACAGAAAACACCATTATTAAGAAGAAGAAGGTCTTAAAATTCATTTTAAGTAAATAGCCTTTTTTAGCTGAGCGTGGTCTATAGACAACTTAAGATTGCTTTTTACTAACTGCCGATCGCCATTTGCATATAATGGACGAAGTATTAATTTTTTGAGTTGGTGGAAACATTTTTCCGTTTATCTTAAAAACTTTCGAATTCTGGTCGTCAGAAGACTTTAAAAAACTATATAAATCATTAATTTATAAATATGAACAATTTATTCTTCTTGTATTATTATTTTCAAATAACAAACCATAGGTACGAAACGAACAAACTAAAATTCTGATTGACAACCACTAACAACGACAATGAATGACAACAAACGACAACCCACCCATAGCTAAAATACAAGAGATCATTGCGGTCCGTTTTGGAAATTTGAGCATTCTATTTTATTTATGCAAATAATTATGGAAAAAATGAAATTCAATACCATTGTTCAGCCTTTTGTGTTTATATTAATTTATTTCAGTTTAATGAGAACTTTATATCACATTTTTGATAATAATTTGATAAAGATTTTTAAAAATAATCCATGGTAAAAATTTACTATAACTTGAGTAACTGTTCTTGAGGCGGTGTTATGTGGAAGTTACTCAAGGTATGTTATGTAAGTCTATTGTATTATCGCTTCCTAAGGTTAGTATTATGTTTCAATACTGAACTAATTTGAAACACGTCTTTGTTTTAGACCTTTGTATATTATCTGTTACAACTTGTTACATACTATTGAATGAAAGGTAAATACCGATAAACAAATTTTAAAGTAAATGAAGTTGACAAAATTTGTCGACTTTGAGTCGTTAAGTTTAGCCAGCGTACCCCTTCTAGTCTGCTACATTCAAAATTCGATAGTTTCTGGCCATAATATTTATTTCGGTTTTTAGTTTTATCTCTTTATGGCATGACTAATAAATTGTTTGTGTTCCTACAGGAAAAAAGGAAGGAGAAAAAAGAAAAAAATAAGTCCAAGAAAAAAGATAAAAGTTTAGACAACATGATAACTGCCAAGTTAAGCGCTCTAGGAGGTGAAAGCACTGTAGATGTGGCTGCACTACTGGCTGCTGATTCTTCTGATGACTCAACACCTAAACGTAAACATAAAAAGAAAAAGGCGAAAAAAGCTTCAAAAAAAGATAAAAGACCAAAAAAGAAGGCGAAAAAAAACAAACTTAAAAAACAAGAACAGCACTTCAAACATTTAAAACAAAATAGTGATTCTTCTGATGGAATTACTGAGCTCGCAAAGAAATATAAGTCAAATATAATAAAGACTAATGAAGAGCCTATGTCCACCAATAATTTGAAATCACATAAAAAACAAGATCACAGACATTCTCCAGATCGATATGACAGGCATGCAGAAAAAATAAGTAAACAAGGCATAGAATCAAGAAAGTTAAAACGCAAACAAGATTACTCTGATTCTGAGACTATTAGTTCAGACGGAGAAAGTAAGCGCAAAAAGCATAGTGAGCATAAAGATAGCAAAGAAAAATCGAAACTTAAAAAAGAAAGAACCTTGTTGCAAGACAAGTGGTTAGAAGTTAAACACAAGACTGATTTATCTCGTGACAGAGATGTATTTAGACCTAGCGTTAACGAGGGATACAGGAATAAAGATGACAAAAGGAAAAATAATAGTGGAAATAAAAGCTACAGAAGTACAAATGTTGAAAGAGAAAAAACGTTTTCGCATGAAAAGAAATCCAGTAGTTTAACTGAAGCTGAACGAGTGGCTCGTCTCGAGGAAATGGCCAGAGCTGGAGTTGAACATGAACTGAAGCGCGGAGAACGCGTTGCGTCCCAACGTGCAGCTCAGAATATAGAAGAGAAAAGAGTTGGCTTCCCAACTCAAGGCCGATCAGAGGCCCGTGCTTTACCAACTTCACTAGAAAGTCGATTGCAGTCAAACAGGCATTACATACAACGGGATAAACGGAAAATGAATGAGCATTTTGCAAGGCGATAACTGAGCTCCGATTATTATCAATTTTATTAACAGAATTTTTATTAAAAATTATTTTACGATATAATAAGAGTTTTAGTTTTTTTTCTTGGATTTTCACATTTTAAGGGGCGATAATGGGGGTAATAGTTTGTATGGGAGTATCAATCTTTTAAAGGTAAGAACGTGAAATTTAAAATATTAACTACTCATTATAAATAAGTATCATTATCTAATATTATTGTATTACTGTTATTTGGTAAATAAAGGATTATTATATCTTCTATCTATATGTTAATAATAGTGTAGTGTCTGTCTTTCCGGCTAATCTCTGAAATGGCTGAACCGATTTCAATGAAACTTTGCATATGTGCAGAAGTCTTTAACGAGGTGACATAGGCTACTTTTTGTCTGTCTGTCTGTTTGTCCGTCTGTCCGTCTGTTCGAGCTAATCTCCGAAACAGCTGAACTGATTTCAATGAAACTTCACAGATGTGATTAAAAGGTTGTCAGAAATTACATACAATACTTTTTGTTTGTCTGTCTGTTCGAGTTAACCTCTAAAACAGCTAAACCGATTTTAATGGATTTTGGCAGACGTGAAAAGAAGGGTGTGAGGAGTGACATACGCAACTTTTTGTTTGTCTGTCTGTCTATATTCATGTTCGAGCTAAGCTTTTAAAGATTTTAATAAATTATACAGACATTAAAAACAGGTTGTCAGGAGTGATATAGGTAACTTTTTGTCCATCTGTCTTTTTGTTCAGGCTAATCTCCAAAATGACTAACTAAACCATTTCAATGAACCTTCGCAGAAATAAAAAAAGAGGTTATCAGGAGTGACATAAGTTGGTTTTTGTCTGTGTGTTTGTTTGTTAGGGCTGGTCGCCAAAACAGCTGATCCGATTTTACTAAAATTTTGCAAATGTAAAGAGGGCGTTATTACGACATAATAACATTTTTTTAATCTATCTATATTAATTACATCGTAGTGTCTGTTCCAGTTTATCTCGAAAACGGCTTACCGATTTGAGACCGCCTTGTGGGGTAGCTATTCTACATGCTAGGATGACTACATGGATTTTGATGAAATTAGGTATAGAGATTTCTTAGGTAGTTAAGTTGCAGAATTTTCTAGAAACTGTCACAATATTCTGGAGCGACGCGTCCGTTTAGCTGTGTCGGTACAACTGTGTAGTTCATGTGGGCGAAGTCGCGGGCGGAAAGCTAGTTATAAATAAATAACGAGTTTCAGGATTTTTTTATTTCTACATTTGAAAGGTGGGAATTGGGAGGTGAAAGTATGGAGTACCGATTTTTTTTTTAAATTGATTCTTTACTAATAAATAATAAATTTAGGGTTATTGAATTTTCACATTTTGATGGTAGGAAACCAGGGGCGGACATTTGTATGGGAGTGTCGGTTTCTTTAAAGGTAAGAATTTGAAAATTGGAATTGTATCTACTCATAAATAAATAATGACGTATTCCAGGATTTAAAAATTTTTGAATTAAAAGGAGGGGATGGGGGTCGAAAGTATGTATGAGAGTAATCAAAATTGTTTCCAGCACAAAACATATGCAAAAACTATCTCGCATGTTAACACGAGTAGTAACTTTAAGAGGAATGTGTAGTCTATGCAGGCGAAATTAGGGGCGGCTGCTAGTGATAGGTAATATATAAAACTGAAGAGTTTGTTTGTTTGTTTGAACGCGCTAAGTTGTGAAACTGCCAGTCTGGTTTGAAAAATTCTTTTTGAATTTGATGACCTAAATTTTGCAGAAGGCTATATATAGGTACAAACGTACTGTCTGTTTGTATGTTCCAGCTAATCTCCAAAACGGCTGAACCGATTTTAATGAAACTTATCACAGATATTAGGAGGTGCCCAAAAGTAACATACACTACTTTTTGTCTCCCTGTACCTCTAATTGTATATTCGAGCTAATCTCTAAAACAGCTGTAGGGGAGACCGGGGACAAAAGTAACGGCGGGTCGAAAGTAACAAATGCTCTGTAGGTTGATCCGATAGTCGAAACGCGGCCCCGCTACTGTCAGGAGATAGCCAACAATACTTTCCCCGGCTTTCACTTAGTCGCCGCGCACGCACTGCGTTGTAAGGATGTTTAGAGGATGTCATGTGATTTTGCGAACTAAAAGTAAGTTTTTTGACATTTATTAATTTAGTGATTAAGTAGTATTAAAATGATGATATCAGTGTGCCTATTTGTATAGTCATTCTTGATTACATTGGTTACACAGTGTTGTTATTTATTTTTGCGTGGCAAGTTTCTTTTTTAGGTAGGCATTCATTATTTGTCAAAAAAGTGGGTGAGTACGAAAGTAACATGCGCTACGGGGACAAAAGTGTATGTAATGTGATGAGTATGATTTACTTAGGTACGGCATAATATGTTTTTTTTATATCAACAGAATGCCACGACAACGGGTAAGAAAGACGGCATAAAAGACCACTGACATGAAAATCTACAGATTAGCTGCTGACAAATATTTAAATGATATCGGAGCAATTAGAGCCCCGGTAAAAAAATATAATGTTTGCCATGGGATATTGTACAGCTATAAAAAAAATCACATTATAGATAGGTATAATTGAGCCAAGAAATATTGGGAACATGGACGAGACAGGAGTGCCCAAGTGGGTTCTTCTCAGCCAATTCTTTTCTCACCTCAATTTTGTAGACCTATTCAGCGAGCAGGTACGAGAAATTTAACAAATAAAGGGCGTACGAAATGTGAAATTGCTATTTTTACTGACACGCCCTAAAATATTGGATTGATGAGAAATGCGAAGAAAAATTTTTACAACGTAATACTGATACATATCTACAAAAAGGAAGGAAAAAGTAAAAAGACAAAGAAGGCAAATAAACGAGAGGAAAACAGTGAAAATTAAAATTCATCCGATGAATAAAATGGCTTTAGTTTCGTTTGTTTAGAGCCTTTTAGTAATAGTCGACAAAACGAACAGTGGATACAGTGTATTGAATGTAAACATTGGTCACATGCTACATGCATCAACGATGATGCATACTATGTGTGCCATAATTGCGAGTCTGAACAGAGAATGAATTTCATAAAAGTTGTTCACATTAAGTATTGTGATTAAGAATAATTCCCGATGAGAAGTCAATAATTGTTTTGTTTACTTTTGTTTTGTTTATATTGTTCATTCATTAAAGAAGTAGGTACTGTTTAAATGTTAAAAGTACATATAAACATTTCCTTTAATAAAACATATTTTTCTAATAAATAATAACTTAATTTGATACTGCATTTCATAATTATTACATAAACCTTTATCATGTTACTTTCGACCCACGCTGTGTTACTTTTGCCCTGACCTCGGGGTCGAAAGTAACAATCGGCAATTTATTTTTAAGTCTCTCCAATTCATAATAAACATCAA
Source organism: Luffia ferchaultella (assembly GCA_949709985.1). Classification (NCBI taxonomy): domain Eukaryota; kingdom Metazoa; phylum Arthropoda; class Insecta; order Lepidoptera; family Psychidae; genus Luffia; species Luffia ferchaultella. The sequence continues at coordinate 8,215,800 of OX453241.1, forward strand.
GTAATGAAGTAAACTTAAATACAAATTTGTGGAGTATAAACGAAATTTATACGTGGCTATATTCATTTCATCAAAGATATGATAATTAGTTAGAAACCAGTGTCAAAATACAAAGTGTTACGTTTGTACCCGGTCTCCCCTACTGATTTTAGACAAAGGGGAGCAATTCCTCCAAATATTGTTATATTTTAAAGTGATTAGGCGGCGTTTTCGATGAATGCTCGGTCGACTTGATTTTTTCCGACATCTTCAACGATCATCGTCGTAATTAAACTAATTTACACAAAAAAATAATGGATTATACATAAACCTTCCTCTTGAATCACTCCGTCCTTTGGTGACAACCAGTGACAACTGTATGAATATCAATTCGGAAGTTTTTGAGTTTATCACGTTCCGACAGACGCGGCGGGGGATTTTGTTTTATAATATGTAGAGATGATGAGTAACTGCAATTCCAATTTTCATAACTGTAAATAAATCGATAGGTATTCCCATGCAGATTTTCACCCTCCTCCGTTTCCCCATTTGAAGTCATATACCTACCAATTTACTGTATAAGTAGGTACCTTATGTACCAATTTTCATTAAGATCGATCGATCGAGCCGTTCTTGAGTTATTCATTTATTTATTAAAACGCTCACCAACACTCTTTACATTTGCATTTCACAAATAAAACTTAAATCAAATACAATTTATGCCTTGTTTAAATGTAAGAGCCATTATAAGTGAACACAGTTATAAAAGGACATACAGACACAAAATTTAACAAAAATGGTATAACTGGATAGTCTTAAAATGAATAATTATCACTTTGTCAAAATAAAAAGATGTACAGACAAAGCCAACCTAATTTATATACTAGATAGTGTAGATATACTTAGATAACACGAAAATATTTACATATAGAACACAAAACTTATCTAGAGGAAGACTTGCTTATCTGAGGTGGATGGTTGTAGGTACTGGTGGTGTTTTGGATCATGTCAGGGTTTTTATAGTTTTGGAACGAGTGGATAAAGTGGCGTTTCGCCATTTAATCGGTTTCACAAATTTTGAAATGTAGGTATCTACTAAAAACAACTTGCCGGTTTTTTAATTATGTCATTAAAATTGGATACACATGACAAGCCTATCATTTAAGTAGTTGATATATTTTAAGTAGTTCTATAGTTAAAGAGCCTCATTTCAGATGTGGTGTGACCACGGAGTAACATGGTCTTCCATGTCGTTACCTTGGTGTCACTACGGAGGAACTGAATCTTCGTCGTTACACCATGGTAACGTATAGGCCAACCACGTGTAACGAGTCATTATAGCTGCTCTCGTTTGCGTTGGGAAAATCAGAAAAGAATTCGTGCGTTCCAAAGTTCACCTACAATTTAAATCAAGCTTTACCGAACTGAATAGATCAGTGAAAAGGTTGTTTATTCCATAAATTGTCGACTGTGTCAAATAATGCCTACGTGATTGAATTGAAGTCGTTGATTTGAACTTATAAGGGATCAATACCGGCTCATAGCATAAAAACGATTCATTTCTAATTTATTTTTATCTCGAATTTTTATTTACTGTGTGATCATTCCAGTAGGTACTTTCTAGAACGACCCACATGCTTCTACGGCTTCTACGCATAAACGTCACAGGATCACGAAGCGATCACCAGCATGTTCGAAAAAAAAATGTGCTTCAATTTCAGTTAATAAAGTGTAGATATTTTATATTTTATTCAATTTTATAGTAGATCTAAGTGGAAGCTTTTTTCACTTGTCCCGACTAGTAAAGATGCCTTGGTAAGGATAGGTGTACCAGCCTCAAAAATTCGAAGCATGTATTAGTGGAACAGATCTTCAGTAGTCGGCCGAGAGATTGTTTTTGATACGGAGATCCTTAAGAGTTAGGATCGGAAAGATAATCTTCTTATGGATGCGATATTTATCGTCATTATAATAAATCTTAGTATATGACATAAAGCGAGTCGATATTAAAAGAAAATAAAAAGTTTAATTCCACATTTATTTTTCAGAGCTACGACCCCAGTTATATAAATAGTTATATAAAAATACAAACTGTTACGTCTAGAAATTTTTATTTTTTTATGAAATCTTCAAATACTATAAAACCACTGCACAAAACCTATTGTGAAGTTTCACATTTGAGTAGATGAAACCGTGGCTCAGCACTAAAAGGCTAATCACGCTGTTATTTTTCACACAGAAGGACCCGCGGGCGGATGCTGGTATTAAAATTCAACGATAAATTTAAATAGTAAAGGAACTATATTTGAAACTATATTATTCTGATGTATAGGTATGTACATGCGTTTGCGTCTAATTCGATGTTCAAATAAAGTGCCCGGCCCATTTCTTTCAAGTATGGGAATTATATTTGTATATGACAACTTTAAAGCATTTCTTGTACCAGCTTTTTTTTCAAGATACAGGATTTTTAAGGTCTTGGCTCAGTCCAACGGAATTTTCTCCTTTACGATCTGTGGATAAAGAGATACAATTTGTTAAAGCTGTATTAGCTTTAGTGCAAAGGATTCTAAGATCAGCTAAGAATTGATATTATCTACAATAATTATGCTATGTCATAGAATTTATATGTACAAACTTTATAGAAAAAGGGGCAAAAAAGTACCTAAGTAAATCTTTTTAAACCCAACAGATAGTAGGTTTCTTGTTCGATATTGTTATGATAAAAGGAAAAAGAACAAATCTAGAAAAACCAGAATTTAGATGCGCAAGAAAGTACTGGATTCGACAAAATATTAGTTGGTCAGTAGTATATTTCAAGAACATGAAGTAGGTATAGGGCCGTTAAGACAATGGAGGCGGTGTCGTAGACGCGGGGCACGGGGCGCGGGCGGTACCTCCGCGCACATGCCGGCATAGATGGGGTCGGAATCCCAGGGCCCGCGCTCGGGCAGGGGCAGAGCGCGGCGGCGCAGCTCCGCCACCAGCTCGCTCAAATCCATGATGGGGATGGGATCGAGACCTCGTGCGAGCCCGGCCAGGTACTCCAGGTAGTGCACTCTGCAAGCACAGAGGAGGGCGGTTGGCAGACCTCGAGCAGGCTCCGCTTGTAGAAGCCCTCGAGCGAGCCGTAGGGGCGCGGCGGCAGGCGCAGCGCGGCACGCCGCACGAGTGTTTCCAGGTCATCCACGCCCAGGATCGGCAACGGGTCAACGCCGGCGCGTCGTACCAGACGGCTCAGATACTCCAAGTAATGGTTCCTGGAATCACACGCCGAAGCGCTCACCGCCATCCACCCCTGTGCTTTTTCCCTTGCTTTCTTATGATGTTGAAGGAAACATCATCATAAGTAGCCTCTTATTATCTACATATACTTAAGGTATTCAGTTTTTATTAATATGTCAAATTATTAAGATTTAATTTCATCACTTAGAGAAGCTTTTAGATTAGGTTCTAAAATAATCTTTATGCATAATTTCAGCTACAGTTTTTCTGTGCAAATACAAAGTAAAAAGGAAGAAATGAAACACGACACAACAAACGATATATATATATATATAGACCAGGAACAGATACGAGACCGAAACTGAGAATTAAATTGTTGTCGTGAATGGCAACAGGAGAATAAATGGGAACTTTATTAAATAAGTGAAGTAATACAAGCCCGTCCTATGAGGATTAGCAAAAATGATCGAAGACTGAAGTAGGCCTGACCGTATATGCCAGAGCGAACATCTATTATTGAACCTATTAGTTATTATTAATTACAAACTTGCAATATCCTGCGTTTTTGGGCGCCACCTCGCCGCCGCAAGTGCTGTCTACAAGCCCCGCGGGCGTCTCACGTTGGAGTTGTATCGGACACCGGCCGCCGTTTGTTGGACTGCCTTCTGGCGCTTCCGTCTCGTACGCAACATTGTTCATCTGTGGTAAGTTCAATGATTAACAGGAAACTAATTATAATTATCAGGAAACTAATTATATGAGTTTAATTTGTAAGGTAACCGGAGTAGGTACGTGTGACAAATTTTTGTTGATCGTATAGACAGAGTTACAAATATCATTGTAACGTCATAATAATGAAACTGATTTTTTACAAAAAAACTGACTTCATAGACTTAAACTAAAAAGTTAAAAGTAATAATTTTATTTTAAAGAAAAGAACATTAATGGGCGGCTTATAATTTACGAACTCGGTGCCAAGTTATTCACTTTATATTGTGTTCTATATGTGTTACCGTTATGAATGCTCAAAAGAGATGTGTAGAGTGCATGGAATATGGGAGAGTTTTTCGGTTTAAAACTTTGTCAGGTGCAGCTAATAGATAAACATACTAAAAGTTCTCACCCCTGGGAAGTGAACTTAAGGTGGAGGGGGAGGGGAGAGATACGAGCCCATTTTTAAGTTTTCCGGTTATATCCCGGAAACGGTGGACTCTAAAAAATATATTTTCAATAAAAATGAAAGCTAGTTAAATTTTCTACAAAATTGTTTCTTTACATATTTGTCGAATTTCTAACGGTTTACATGATATCGACATGGAAATTAAATCATTTTCGATATAATCATTTTACCTCATTCTTTTTCTCAAACATTTGTTTCTAGTGCCTCCTACGCTTGCGCTTGTTTCTCAGAAAAATTGTCAGAAACGAAGTTGTAGATCATTAAATTTCCTCCAAATAGATATAACTTTTTCTACTTATTTTCAACTAATCAAAAGGCAGCTTCAGTATAGCTTAAAATCGGAGGGTGATGACATATAAATATATATATGACACATTCTAGATTTTATTACGATAATTTTGTGCTTATTAGATTTTTTTTAAAGTTAAGGTTTGCTATTTAAAACAAGATAAATATATTGGTAAATAAATAAATAGATAAATAAGTACAACGAAACGTAAGCTGCCGTCAAACTAAAAACGAAACGTAAAAAATAGCCAGTGAGAGGGTTACCTTTTAGTGATATGATATTGTAAAATATAAAACGTGCAGCTGAGGTATTTGTCAGCAGTTCTTCTTCTCCCGACTCCGGCCATAGAGTACTTTGTAGTTTACTCTATTGAGAGGGATCATGGGTACTCTCTCATGGTATGGCACGAAGGCACAGAAAAATCCCTCAATGAGTTTCGTTACAAATCATTCATCAAAGCAGTTACGAACATGAAGCCTGATCTCACAACTCTCCCTCCAACCGAAGGAGCAAACAGATCCTTAAGCAGCATGCATTCCGGACGTACCACCAAGTACACCTATGGTTAAGGGAGGAACCTAAGGGTGGTGCATCGGATCGTGGTTTGGTAGAGGAGGATTGACCAACTAGTTCCGAAATTCTCAGAGTTGAATGCTGCTCCTGACGAAATATTGATGATTTTTTTGGTTGTAGAAAAGCATCGTCAAACTGCTCTGTCGCATGATAGAGTGTTTTTCTAAAACAAGACAGTATAGACATTAAACCATAAGAGGTAATAGAAAACTGTATTTAAAAACTTTGCGTTCTTTATGAGGATACCTAAGTCGTGAAATTCGTGAAAAAAAATAATCGATTGCTTTTTTTATACGATAAATAATTTGTAATCGACCAAAAAACCCTGCTACTAACAACTATAAAAAATTGTATTGTATAGTTCTTATAATAATTTGTTATAGTTGGAGATATTACTATATTACATAGGTAATCATTGTTTTCATTTTTATTACCTGGTGAATACCTGAATAAAGTGTTTGAATTGACACCGACTTTATTTATAAACTATATTCCACCCATTATTGAAGTCGGTTTATATTTTTATAAAATATACTTTATTTTTCAATTTTTAGTGGTAACTATAGTAATTTGTATTTAGTATGGGTAGGTCTTCTAAACCCCCTGTTCAACTGAGACAGAGTTCAACAGACAGACAGACAGTTCACTAAAATATTGACGAAAAGGAGGATTGTTTAAATAAAAATAAGGATAGAAATGGAATAATTTGCGGGTTCAGGTGCTTGGCCGCAGCCATGAATACAATAAAAGTGGAGCAGTAGCAGAAACAAATGACGGCTCCATACAAATGCATACAATATTTCTTACTACTCCCGCCCGCTTCCGTCTCCGCTGTTTTCGCGACCAAGACCTCCTCGATGGTAGTCAAAACAGCAATGGAAGTCCTCGTCAAAACGAACCATATGCAGCTGAACATTTTCATAATCAGTACAGCTCTAAGGCTACCATAATATTTTATTTTCATTAGAAGTACACTTGTGCCAAGTTTTATTCTAATCGGTTTACGGGAACTGGGTGAAATTCCAATAAAGAAGATTCATCCCGTAATTTTCTACTCTTAGAGTTATTTCCTTTAAATTTAAATGCGACCAACATATTCAATAAAAAGAAATCAATTAAATTGGTTCACAATCGGTGCAGATGTCGCTAACATGCACACAAAAAAAAATACAGTCAAATTGAGACCATCCTCCTTTTTGAAGTCGGTACAAAACTAATGATGTGTTTACCTGTAAAAGCGTTTGTAAATCACGTGGCTCCTTGTCGCGCAAGTAAAAGAGACAATTGCGCGGATGGTGCGCGTGCAATCCAAGCTTCGCGCAGTATTCACTGAGGCCGCACCGTGTTCCCATGGTGAATGGCTTTCCACATCCATAGCAGAACTCGTATTTGCATTGCGTACATGTGAAATGCATGCAGCCGCCTCTGTGAATTAATGGGATATTGATTTTACTTATATCAACAAAGTTGAAATTTCGCATTAAGCGTGCGTGAGTGTCATTGAATGAGTCTATTTATCATAATTATAGGTTCTACGCGTAACATGTATTGTGGGAGGGCTGAAGAGCCCAGGGGTCTATTGGTTTGTCTAATTACCGCTCCCGCACCGTGCGGTTACCACAAGGGAAGGCCATCGTTATGCGGTACACCTTTAGTTTGAAGTCAGTACGTTGTGTTTTGACATACGCAAGTTTTCTTATTATAAATATTTGTAGGGCTCTCGAGCACCAAATTAATTGGTAAATAAAGTAATGAACATCGAAATGTCTTATACATGCTGACATCAAATTAAAAGAATGCTCCATTGCGTAATTTTTAGGGTTCCGTATTTAAAAAGGAGAAAGTGGAACCTTTAACTTTAATAATATCATTCAGGTGGTAGTCTTATGATCAAGTATAAGATCGTGTGTCTTCTGTCATAAAACGTTTTGTTTCATTAACCAATTTGGCGCAATGTTAGAACTCAGTGTTACGTACGTACATATTTCAACAATCGGAGAATATGAATTTTTTTTAGACTTCAAAAGTATGAGTTTAGCCTTCACATTTGAAAGAGTTGCATTGAGAGATTTCAAAAACGTGTTTAAACTTTTTAGCATAGTGGTTTCAGTTATGTAATTAACAAATAAACATAAACCTGGATAGAGAATATTTGAAATGACATCGTGGACATTCTAGGCCGTTCTCTCGCAGATGCTGCTGTACTGCCGCCACGGAACGTTCTGGGTCGTTGTCTTCGAGCCATTCGGCGAATTGTTCGCACGATAGATTCTCGTGTTGCGTCAACCACTGCCACCAAAATAAACATTTTAATGTACCTACGTTAAGAGGAGTGTTTATAAGTTTTCAATTTTTAAATATGTTGATAAATCATAAAAAAAAAACAATTCCGCGGGAATATTTTTCTATTTTTTCTTTATTTTTCACAACGGGTGAAAATGCAATTAGTTTCACGTAGAACAAGTTGTGAAAAATTTTATAAATTCAAAAGTTTACCCCGCGCATTTAATTTTTTTATGATGTATATTTAAAAATTAAAAACTTGTAAACCAGTTTTTGCTGATCTAAATACCATATATTTTTTGCGCCAATCGCTTAAGGTTTAATGGAGCGCAATTGTGAACGCTGAAGCTGGTATAAATGTTGAGTTGTTTTTCTCACCGGTTTTCTACAAGACGCACAAGTGACTGAACGACATTCGGGGCAGCGAAGTCTTTTCTGCTTCGGGTGAACGAAAAAGCCTGATGAGCACTCCACACACCAGCGGAAGTTGGGATCTCGTGCCAGCGTACGATCTCGGAGCTTTTATAAACATTAAAAGAAATATATTAATATAAAGTTGCCGTTAGTAAAAATCTATTGGTATTGATTTTTTTCAAAGAAATTACCTTGCGTTGGAAAAGTTCATGTACGTCCAGCGGAAGCATTGTTTTTAGAACTATATCGAGATGAGCAAAATACTCCAGTTCTGCGTCATCTCCTGTGCCCTCGAGCTCCGGTAATTTGCAATATGGACAAACACAATCAACGATACTCCGCTCTGTGATTTGCACTGTGAAGTAATGGCGCGCACATTCGCGACAACAGCGATGGGTGCAGCACAACATCGACACCATCTACAGAATGTTTGCCAATATATTAATAAAACTAAGATTATGTTGAATTCATTAAATAAAATTAAAGCTTTCGAAGATGCGTACTACATTTTTTTATTAAGTGCGATTTTGCAAGTTTTGTTCATATAACACAAATTTCATTTAATTCTTGCTCATAGTGATTACGATCTAGGAAGTGGAGAATTTGATTACTTTTATGTCTTCGACATACCCTGAAGACTACTCTCAATTTGAACCATGGGATAGTTGTATAGAGTTTTTCATTTGTTAAAATTTTTTTTTATTAATTAATAAATTAAATATTAGGTACTTAATTACAAAGAACAGGCAATTAATTCGTCGATCTAATTAGACATTAAATGCTTACCTACTTATTTTAGGACGTAAATAGAAAATCTAAAAAATATCGACTAACTTCATGTTCTGGAAGTCGGGAAGCGCACAGCTCACATTCTTGATTGACATATGCGAGCGCGGCGGAAAGATCAGCGCATTCTAGCGCAGCTAACAAAGCAACAGGTGCTTCCACTCCGCGTTCTACCAGATCCACTGCCAGCTGGGCTTGTTCCCACGTTTCTGTAGCACCTTCAGCCAGCAACATACGAGCTTGTCTCTATTAAAATTAACCATATATTTAAAAGTGATTGAAATTTGAAAAAAAGGAGTAATGAAACTAACGAACTTACGTACCTCTGGCGATCCTTCAGGTAGGCGTACCAACGTTAAGTCTACTATGTTTCCTGACACTCGACGAATCGTAGGCGGTAATGGTGGGGAAGGAGGTGTCGGAGGTGGTTCATCAGATGTTACTCGCGTCTGTCCACTAACAGATATTTCGTGTTCTTCTTCACTCTCTGACCAATCGTCTTCAGTGTGACAAGTCTCTCGGAAATAAGGCTTTGCGGTTGTAGACTTCGGTGGTGATTTTTGTTTCTGTGATTGTGCCGTCTGAGGTGGTGCAGGAGCACGTTTTTTATTGCTTTTTGATACGATGTTCAGTGTTTTTATAGATTTCGTGGTAGTACCGGTTGAAGTAGTAGCGTTATCCGTGAATACTGATGCATCTTGAATATCCTCATTTTTGTTAAACAGCCTAGATTGTAATTGTTTAACGTGGCCACTTTGAATATTTCCAAAATGTGTTTTCGGAGGCACTGGCGCAGGATGTTGTTTCGTTGACATTTTTCGAATGGGCACTTTAGATGTAATTTTGGAAAATGGCTTTTCTAGTTTCTGTTTTACCCTAGTTAGCGATTTAATAGGCTTAGGTATGTTAGATTTAACCGTTACAACAATATCTTTGGTGTCGATAGTAATGTTATCGTTATTTTCTGCATGTTCGAAGGAAGATTTTTCATCTGAGCTTATAATTTTTTCTAGTGTTTCATTTATTTCTGTGGTTTCAGTAACAGATACTGTTTTTATTGGGTTTGACAATGAAGGAGATTTTCTCAATTCTGTTGTATCGTTTTTAACTTTTTCAGTCTCATCATGAGAACTATTGGCTGTATTTTGATTTAGAATACTATTTACAAATATTGGAATTTCATCAGAGGCCAATGTTACTAAAGAATCAAAGGAAAAATAATTAGCTGTAGTATTACTCAAATTGGAATCATTGCTATTGCGAAAAGTCTGTGATGAATCATGATTATTATTTATTTCAATGTTTATGCTAGTATTGTTAACTGCAAGTTCTGCTTGATTTTCATTATTAGCGCTTAGTTTAGTTTCCAAATGTACGTGTTCGTCTATATTGTGTTGCGTGTTAGATTTTATTGAATTATCTTCTTCTTCAGGATATACTTCTTGTTCTTCTAAAAGTGCATTATGAATCGGTGTTTTATTATCACTTACGAGAATCCTTTTAGCAAAATCTGGTTTAAATAAAATGATCTCTACGTCCCTTTTTTGATCTAAAAAAGATAAATCAATAACTTTTTGCTGTTTTGCACTATCAAGTGAAGGCATATTTTGTTCAAGAGTACTATTTACTGATTTATTATTGTTCGATCGTTCCGTGATTGATTTTGCGGGTTTTGATATGCTGATCTCACTTTCATCTACGCGTAAATCTTCATAAATTTCTTCAAATGTTTTCACTGGTGCGTAATTATTATTTACATCTTGATTGGATTTCGTTTTCATTTTCTGTTTAGATTCGCTTAGTGGTTCGTTTATTTTAACAGAAATTGTATGTTCTTGTAGATTACGTACAATTGAATTTAAAACGTCAATATTCGTTTGTGTGTATTCATCCATGGGTTCGAGGTGATCAATTGCTTCTTCAAATTGTTCGTTTTCTTCAGAACTCGTCCTATTTGAAATAGACCTACGCTCAGACCTGATTTGACTATTATTTTCCGATTCGGAAGAAGTTTCTTTTCCATTAGATGTTACATCGTTTGAGTTTTCGTTAGAATCGCTATATGAAATGTTTGACTCAGATGAATGATCAGGACCATCAGAATTACTTTCCGATTCACTTTCAAATGACTTTTCACCGTCAAAAGAATTCATGTCGGAATTGATTTCCTCTTTCATTTGTTGAATCAGTTTTTGTGTATTGTCCACAATGTCTGTAAGATTACTTGTTTTATCTTTTTCTGGACGATTGTCCTCAACATTATCTAGATCAATTTTATCATTGTGCTCTTTTTCTTCATTATTTATTGTGACATATGTTTTTTCGGGTTGGTTTATTTCCTTTTTATTTTCATTATAATTAATTTTTGCTGAACCTATTTCATTTATTATCTTGGTATCAGATATTTGCTTATTATTTTTATCTACTGGTTTTGTATGATGCGTCTGTGAGTTGCTCTTTGGTGACTTAAATGAGTTAATGCTATTCGAAGAACATATTTTGTTCGTCTGTTGAATGTTTGTACTATTTCTTGCTTTGCTCGTGAACGCTGTAACTTCTTCCATGTCATTATTTTTTAAAGCTACTTGTTCTTTGGGCGAAATAAGACGAGCCATAGGCACAGGTTGGGCCTTTGTCTGAATATTCGGAAGAGGACTTAATCTAGTCAGCGCATTATATGCGTCTATGAAATCGTTTTCTGATTGATGTAAATCCATAGCATGTTCTAAAATTATACTATTCTCTGTTTTATTTGTAGTGGATGCTTTATTTAAATTACTAAATATATTATTGTCTGTATTAAGTAAACCTTTTAAAAGTAAATTTTCGTCTACAGTGTTTATCCCAGCTTGAATAAGAAACGAGTTTAAATTCCTAGCAATGTCTCCTGTATCAGCGCCAGCAAAGTTGAGTTCTTCTGTTCTTGAAGTTGAATTTTGATATGAAGGAACATCAGTGGAAAAAACATAATCATTAAAGAATTCCGAATTAACCCAGTTATCTTGTACTTTTTTGGACGGTGGTTCTTCTCGTTCATCAGAACTTTCATCGTCTGAAATGAAATGCGAACAATGTGATTGAGTGCTCTTGCCGGGAATTTTCACTAATTTCTATTCTATTGCTACTGAGGGAGTATGCGGATTTGAGACTTGTTACCGCGATTGCGGTGACGATGCTTAACGCGTGGCGGGGGGGCACCCTCGTCGTCGGCACCGGCGGGTGAGCCCCATACGTGGCCACGCATACGCCTTTCCTCACCTAAGCCAATATCTTCTGCCTGTAACAACGTCACACAAATATAATAATGTAATGCTTGTGAACGTAATTTATCAGGGTTTGAAGTATGAAATTGCTTTTTGATATAGGAAAAATGATACTAAAAATTAATAATTACAAACCTGTTAAGTGCGAGTCTAACTTGAGGGGAAAGGGTTTCGTGCTATAAATTATCGCATTACCTACTTACTATGTTTATAGAAATCTGACACAAATTATGGTTAAAATTTAAACTCAACTCCTTTGTTTATTGATCTATTGAACTTATTATTAAAATAAAGTTTTTGTTTCCTGTGTGAATTTAAAGATTATGTTTTCATTGAGTTTTTCTGTAAACTGTGAGTGCCCATTCCATACTTTTTTTAATTTTAGACTTAGTAGTTTCGGAGATATTCATCATTAGTTTTGGCATACTTTGTTTAATATATTTTGAAATTATAAAAACATACATTTGTATTTCTCATAACAAGCCTTTTTTATTTACCAATTTCCTCCCTATGATTAACCCTAAAAATGGAAATTAATTTATAGTTTAGGTTTGCATGTAAACGATGAACAAGGCCTTATATTTCATACTTTCATAATTTTAGAACCAATAGTTTCGAAAACGGGGGTAATTGGGAATGGTAATTTTTCATTTATTTTCTTTAATATGTATCTTTTTAAATATAATTTTAAAATTATTAATAAACTATATTTGTATTTTCAATACCGAGCACCTTTATACTTACCCATCATAATTATTTCTTAATATGCGCTCGACAAAAGCTTTTTTAAATTTTCTAATGCGTTTCCCAAAATTTATCCCCTGAATCACAGTTCGTTTATTTACGCTATAGACATGTGTGATTGAGTCTATAAACTCTGTATACGTACCAAATTTTAACTTTATTCGGAGAAATTAACTGTGTCAGACGGACAGACAGACACGAGGGTGATTCTGTAATGATTCTTTTTTAATTACGGTTGTCTGAGATTCTAAAAAATTTGTTTAATCAAAATATATACCCAAATTCTTTACACCTTTTTGCCAACTAACAGAGAGATCATGAATGCATTTGGAATAGAACTTTGACAAGCAAGACTGAACATAGTTCATAAAGGCAATTTTTACTGCTTTTTAGAAATATTTTTTTCCGTGATGAAAGTTGTCCAAATTACAGAAAATATGATACTCGGTCCAAGCCTAGAGAATTCGGTGACGAAGGGTTTCTAAGTATAACTCATGTAACGTTAAAATGTTTTTTTGTGCAGTGTGAGGCTTTATGTTATCGTAAAGCAGTAATGGTGGAGATTGGTTTGCTGTCATTTCACGTCAGTTTCAACGTCATTGCCTAATTTTTTTATTGTAGACCTCAGCTGTTATAAATGCACTGATTTGTTGAAGGTGTATTTGATGAAACCATAACTAACCCATCAAATAGTCACCATTATCTTAATGCGGGTGGACATGTTCTTAAGAGAATGTTTTGGCGTTTGCTTTAGGTCCAGTTATTGGATTTTTCGCTTGCGGTTATCGTAAACAATCCACGCGCACGTCGCACGATACAATTCGATCTTAAATTCCTTAATTTCTATGTAGATTAATCAAAGCAACACAAAGCAATTTAAGCGTCGATGCGTGCACTTTTGTGCATCAGGTTATTCAATTCTTGCGTGGTCTCCATTTCATAGCTTTTTTATTTTGGCGCAAATGGGTCAATATTGTAGGTATGCTAACCTAATATTATGCTACTAATTCTGCAATAAATTAATACGAATCAGCTTGGCTATGGCTTGCAATTCTTCATTATTGACTTTAGTGGCTAGCCTACCCCTTGGTTTATTTCTCAAGTCAAAATTTCCATTGCGCAAGCGACTAAACCAAAACGAACGGTGCGTTCATTAGCATGTTTCCTCCAGACACTAGGTTGATTGATTGGTTGGTTGATTAGAAGTTGTATCTGTTGCGTTAGTGCCACGACGGAACTGGTATTCAATAGGATTAGTATTGAACTACTAGGATTTACTACGTATCCATTTCTAGTGCTAACGCTATTATGAAAACAATCGAAAAAGAATTGTCAAATTGTTTCATTGATTTTGAATTTAAAATACCTACAGTGCATATGTTTGAAAAACTCTTAAATTAAAAAAAGTCACTGTTAAACTTTCACCGTGCAGGTTTTATTTTCATTCAAGGTGGCCAGTAGCTAGAACGGCAATTTCATACTCAACCCTATTAAAAAATTTACGTAGCACAAACTAAATAAACTTAATACCGCTCTACGGTGTCTTTCGACGCATTCAGTAACAGCTGGCCATAGAGCGCCACGATGACGAGCCAAAGCATTCCGGGCTTCACTTTCGGAGACATTAGTACCGGGGACGAGGCGGGCGGCCGCAGCTCGAACTCCAGCGCAAAGGCCTGGCCACCGCTCGCGAAGCCACGTAAGTGGTGCTGAGGGACTTTGTGCTAAAGCCGCATGCATTTCTGCGGCACTGAAGCCCGCCCGCTCAGCCTCTCCCAACAGTCTAGCCAACTCCAAACCCCTCTCCGCCTCTCGACGTGCCCCCGCTCCAGCGAGAGCTTCTAATGATATCGCTCGTCCTGTCGTCATCGGTTCTGGTGACGCCGCCTGCAGTTTATAAAAAATATATATGTTACAATCCAGGTTTATGCCATTTGCAGAGAACGTAACGATTTGGATATATTCATGGATATACCTACCAAAATCGAACGTGTAATATATAACTAAGAACCAAATGCTTTTTCTGGTACCTACCTACTAATATATTTTATGCAATTTTTCAATTTTGTCACCACATCACATCTTAATACATTTAACTGATTTTGAATTTTCTTTGAATACTTATTACACACCGCAACAAAAGGACGGAATGATTTTCTATGAATCGTACTTCGGATATTTTTAAATTACCTCAGACCCGTAAAGACTAGATCGTCGCGGTGGACGTGATCGACGAAGGTCTAGATGAGACGCACGGCGTGTGAGGCGGCTGCCAGCGCGTCGGCGCTCGCTTTCGCTCCAGTCGCCTCCACCCGGGCTGCTGTCTCTTGGTTCACGCCACTCCCAGCGCCCGCCGCTTGTGCGACCGCTACGCTCACTCTCCTGCAAATCGCAAAAAGAAGGCGATTTCCATGAATCCATTTTCAAGTCGAAGTTTACTAGACTTGAATAGGTAACTCATGAAATGAACTCACACGTGTATCACTGGAAAGTGATACTCGACTGTGCGAGCGTTCACGGCGTGCCTCATCTCGCGGACGGCGACGCGACCGCGACCGATTAGCTGACAATGACGTCTCCCTTGGTTGCGGAACTTCATAAGTCTAAAAACAGTACAATAGTTAAAAAAGCATGGGAATAGAAAAGTAGCTATATTGTTCTCATTATAAAACGCAATTTTATAATGAGTCTAAATACCGTTTTATAAAGAAAACGAATGTCCAGAAAATACCGAAAAACTATGCCTAAAAACAATATTACCTGTGTAGAAATGCTCTGTGGCGGTGGAGATGTACCAGTAGTCGAAGTGTTCCGAACAACCACAGACGGAGGTGATATGATACTGATTGGACATTGCTCATCTGAAAATGAACCATTAATAGTTTTTTCTTTTGAAATGGATGATTCTCGCGGCGGTGATGGTCCAACTGAGGCATTGTGACGTAATACACTGGTAATAGTTTTTTGTGTTAGCGGTGAACGTTCTCGTAAGGTATTCGTATTGTCACGTGGCGATGACGGTCCCACAGACACACTGTGATGCAACAGAACAGCCTCACGAGGTGGAGATATGTGTATTGCAGATTCTTGAGAATAGCCTTCTCGTGGTGGTGAAGGTCCCACGGATACATCGTGCCTCGAATTATTCTTTCGTTCGTCAGTATTGTATTCTCTGTGGCCATTACTTTTGTTTTGTACTGGTGTTCCTTGTCGTGATGTTAACGTTCTATTTGCGGGCGTTTCTCGTGGTGGTGACGGTCCACAGCCGGTCGATACCCGTTCTTTCCTATGTTTATTGTTTGTATCTTCATTATCTAACAATAACAAAAAAAAAACCGTTATGAAGTTCATATTATTTTGTACTGTTTATTTAATTAAAATACCAAGAATAAGTTCTAGAAACGTAAGTAATCAACAATATGATATATGTGTGACATATGTGAAAATACTTAATGAACTTACTTTGTTTTACTGGTGGTGTAGCGACTTTACGAACTGAAGTTGGTTTGTCGTTAATTCTCAAATTCTGCATCCGATTTGTAGTTTCGCTGATACTAGTATCAACTCCTTGCGATGGAGCGACGGATGTGCGACAGCAAACTGCGCAAATGCGTCCTGCGCCCTCGTTCATGAACGTACAGTGCTCACATTGCCATGATTCGGTTAGCGCTGTAGATTGTTTTACGGGCAGTGTCGGCCGTGGAGGCACCTCAATTCTATCGGATTTCATGTCGCCTCGACCACCTTCGCTTTCATCCTCGGAGTCAGCGTCGCTGGATGAGGGCAACGGTGGGGAAGGAGAACGTAATTTCGCTCGTCGTGACCCTCGAGAGCGTACACTTATAGCTGGTGAAGCTGCACGGGATCCAACTCTTGAAACTACGCGACTTTCACCTGAAGCATGAAAAATTATATTGTAAATTTTGTTGTTTTACATTTTTTTATTGTTTGAGAGTAGGCATCAGGTATTATTTATTACCTTTACGGTAGTGTTGTGGCGTGATAGGGCCATGTTGGTGATGGTGTAGCGAGTGCGTAGAACCGGGCGGTTCGTGAGGTCCTGCGCAGCAGACGGGAGGCCATGCATTGATCCACGGTACACCATGCTGCGAATGCTCAAGATTGGCACAGCTGCCATATCGCCATGCAAAAGGTGAACAGTGCGCGCACGCTCCGCCGCACCCGCTTCCAGCGCCTAGTTCTAATACTGAAGCGCCTCGACGAAGCGGGCGATTCCAAGAAGGAACTCCTACGGTACACACTCCTTCAGCTTCCCAAGTTTCCGCTGGCCAAACCTGTAAGAACTTCGGACATAGAATATTGAATATTACTTCTCAATCATTGGAAGTAGATAGGTACTATTTGTTGATCATCAGCTACTTTAATTCTGCAGAGAACTTATACGAGTATAGACACGATATAACCGGTATCACTATTTACCGTGTTAGGATGAGCAGGCGTCTGAGAGTTCGGTAGCGATGTTCGGGTCCGATTCCAATGTACAGATGGATGTGACAGGGTATTGGCTTGTCCAACGGGCTGTGGAAATTGCACGGTGGCTGGCTGTGTCGGACTTTTCGGGTAAGGAATTGTGGGTGATTGCCGAACAGATGATCTTATTCTTGGCATGTCATGCATTAAAGCCGTCTGGTGCATTTGTTGCGTCATAGTTGTTTTAAAAGGTGGTGAAGTGGGTGCCATGGTCACTGATCCAACACCTGGTCGCTGTTGTTCTGATCCCATGAACGGTCTAGGGCTTGCACTCATTCTGTCTGCACTTAACTGTAACAATAATTTGCGGTAATATACTTAATAAGCAGTGAAAATTGCGCGTTTATATTCTATTTTTGAGGCAATATTACATAGTGTTCTTACTTTATGCCGTCTGGGAGGCGGCACTGGTGCCGTTACCTTCGGCGGCAGCGGAGGTCGAACATCGCGTAACTGCATTGGTTGCGAAGCTGTTATTGTCTGTTTCGGAAATATAAAACAACTTGTTACATACTTCTCAGTTTACAGGCAGTGTGAAATTATTCTGTTAATAGGTCAAAAGATTCGATTGTACGGTATCGTTCAGTTGTCTGGGTCAATGAATGTTAAAAAAACTGTGAGTCGTCACGGGACGCCTGGTAGATGTGAAACATCGAGTTTATACAAGTAATATGCATAAAAAACAATATTACGACAAGAACTAAATATGCCATAATGAAAAATTAATTATTACGATTTTTTTTACAGGAAACAATGACTATTTAATAAACATTTATTTTCTTTGTTTGTCTATTTTCCTTTCTTAAGTTAAATAGGCATGTAATTTTATCAGTTTGTATGAAATCATGTAACTATATGGAAAGGCGATGGTTAGGAAACGGCGCGGAAGTCGCTGTGCTTCATATCGGCACTATAGACGTCTTTTAACATCGCAATTAGAAAACTTTTTCCAAAGCACTGCCTTTTGAAATCCCTTTCGACCTCGTGCACAGAAATTGATACCCTACTCTAAAGACGCAAGGTTCTTTTTCCTCTAAAGAAACGCATCAATAACCAATGATCACCAATAATCAGTTTTATACCCTCGCCAATAGATGTTTCACATCAAAATACTTATAAAAATCTTCACATATTTGTTTTTTATACAGATAAATGTAGGTAAGATATGAAACATTTAAATAATTCTAGACTTAAAAATTATTTAAGAAAATATTGTTAATAAAAAATAATTATTTTCAGCTAGCCTGTCGCAAGTGGTGTCGCCGCTTAGGATGGCGGTGGTACATTTCGTCGCAGGAGGCACAGAGCGCTCGGCGACCGCATTCTGCGCAGCGCACGCGTGCACCACCCCCGCCACACAGTCCGCATGCCATCACCAACGCTTCTGATGCCACTAAGGTAAGTAATAAAAAAATTTACTAAGAAATTATTTACCTTTGAACAAGTGATGGTACCCACAAACAAGTAAGGGTGGATCGTTTCCAAGTGTAATAGTACTCTCTTGAATATGATTTTCGCGAAGAAATAATAATATTTTTTGTGGTGCTTTTTTGTGTCTTGAAATTATTGGTTGTACTTTCGAAATAATTGATGCGATCGTATTGATCGGGGGTACAATTAAATACAGTTTTCAAGCCGAAAACTTCTCACAAAATATTTTTCTAGCTACGGTCTTGCTTATGGAGTTAACTCATTCTCCTAACAAATTTTTGGTTTGCCAGGCGCGTTAAAGAAAATTACTCTTCGTGAAAAAAAAACCTGTTCTGCTCTAATACTCAAATGAGTGTCATGATAGGCATTATCGACCCGAAGTAAAAACAAATACTATATACATGTCCTCATTATGTGGCTGTGACAAGAGTTTCAACATAAAGTATTTAATTATTTCGTTAATTACTTGCAGGGAGACGAGGTGGTGGTGGCGGTGGGTGAAGCTTGGTGTTGACATATTGCTCGGAAGGGAATTCTACCACCTCGTAGTCGGGTTCTGGTCTAGCTAGAGGTGCCCGAAGTGCAGCTGGTGGGCGATTAGCCGGTGCTACTGGCGTGCGCGGTCCCATCGAAGTCCGTGGCATCGTACCACGAGGTGGATTTCGTCCACCACTCGCCAACATCTGCGAAACGAATCATTTATTCTTTTCATTTCGGAAATATTTACGATTTTTGCGTAAACAACGGGGGATGAAAAGTATGGAAGTAAGTGTATCGATTTTTTTTTAATGTAGCCTAATATAGTTTTTAATTGGTATAATCATAGACTCCCTGTCACTAAACAACCAATGAAGCACTGGAATGACGGTCGCGTAAATGTGTGTGAGTAGAATTTCGTAGCGTGCGTAATGGTGATCGGTAAACACTAGACATACTGTGGTATGAGTGTGTATGATCTGAAGAGTGCGTACATATAGCAAGCTGACATATTGGGGGTGTATCAGTATATTAGTTCCAAATGCTACGTCCCCGGTCGGTCCCGGATGCTGTCAATAGATGGCGGTCGTTACAATTCCCAGCCGTAGTGGAGCAGGTGGTGGATTAAGCTCAAAGCCCCCCTTTCTCACCCTGGGGAGGCCTAAGGCACTGCAGTGGGGTAAAAAAGGGATGATG
Source organism: Luffia ferchaultella (assembly GCA_949709985.1). NCBI lineage: Eukaryota > Metazoa > Arthropoda > Insecta > Lepidoptera > Psychidae > Luffia > Luffia ferchaultella. The sequence goes on from OX453241.1 coordinate 8,235,631, forward strand.
AAGTGAGGTGAAGAAGCTACGTCGCGGTTTTCCTAGATTAGTAATAGTAATAAGAGTTTAAATATCAATTTTTAACTATCAAATGAGCATTACGAGGCCTGCCGATTTGGATTTTCTAAATTTTATTTTATTAATTGTATTGATAGTAGGTATAACTCTAACAAAAACAATCAAATTAAATATTATATTTCCCATCATTATACAACTCCATTATAGGCAATTATAACTTATTATTTCTCGGTTTTCATTTCAAATGCCATATTTTCAAAGATATCACTGAGGACATTTATTTATATTACGTACCGAGAACAAGATCGAAGTCGCTTTACAATTTATTATTCAATAGGTACCTATGTTTTCAAATGTTATTCAATAAATTGTCTCCCTAGATTAAAGTTTAAAAGGATATTATATAACAAAGTATATGTAGTACCATAAGTTAAAGAATGAAGTTTCTTTGCGTATTCTGACTCGATTCTAACGATTGACATTCAAATATTTAGATTTGAGAACAGTTTTTCCGTTGAGTGGCGACATACATTTTTGTCTCTACTGTAAACAGATCCGTGATTCTACTTTGATTCAAGATATTTAAGAGCAATAAATTATGGTAGCGCTTTCCAATGTAGCCTGCTGAAAAGTTATAAAATATTTAATCAGGCTTATGAGGGAGGGGTGTAGGAACCTCATGCAGTAAATATTTTTTTAAGGAAATGAACAAAAAATATAAGGCTAATTAGTGGCGCGTCGCTCCGCTCCGCTTCGCTTCTCGCATTATCACAAGCAAACCATAACCTAACCTATTTTTTTGAAAAGATGGACCATCACCCTATCTTAGCCAGATTTCAAATTGACCATTTTTGTGAACATAATTTTCATCAGGCAACAATGGAAAGCCGACCCTAAATTATTATTATAAAAGATAATATTTAAATGCTAACAGATTACATATATTTATCTTAGGACCTAGATCTATATGAGCGCGCCGGAAGTTTAGGTATTCTAAATGTTTAGAAAAGTGAGAATATTTGTGTTAGCTGAGTATGATCCGTGAGATGTGCCAACTAGTTCAAATAATAAACATGGACCATTACAGAGGCGTTAGTAGACGACTACAATATTATTATTAATAAACATCGTAGGTATACCTATATTGGCAAATAATCATAAAATAGATAGGTTAACGTTCTAACATAAAGCTCTGACCGGGATAGTGCGGGTGTTGCACGTCACAGTTTCGTCGACCCGATTTATTCCCGTTCTCATATCCCAAAATATCGAAACTGGAGATCAACTGCTCGGATACATCTTCAATACGAGATATTTTACGGCAATGAATGTTGCTAGATATAAACTGTTTATGCATCTGAGTCGCCAATTAGAGGAAAACTAATAGGTATCGGAAAACTACAGTAACTAGAACGCGTTGTTACCTTGATCTGCTGAGACTACATCAACAGGTGCTTTGATCGGTGAACGAAACCAAGGATTCGGGGATGATAATTTCCACACAAGAAGTAATGATACACGCAGACACAAATTTTTCGTAAACACAATATTCTGGGCATGTAATGGCACCAGTGGCACTCACGGCGCTGCGGATTTTGGAGGCGCCGTGTGAGGCGGCGCTCCGTCGTTCGCACACTCGACTGGTAGTCGCGAATCGTGCTCCCTATGCGGACGAAATTTGTCAGCGGGAAGACGCGCGTCGCTTCTATTTCAGTCCGCGGCCGCGTTGCCCCGATTCTACTAAAATTACAACAGGCAGCTATTTCCGCACATGCCGCGGCGCGGCGGTCGCGACCGACATGGCATACAGCGGCCGCCCGCCTAGGTACAAGTGCTTGCACGTACTGGTTTTACGGCAATATGTTTTGATTCATTTTTTATTATCTCAACATCTACGACTGGTGATGACGATGTTGCATATTGTTTACACGAATGCAATATTTGCAAATATTTGTGTCTGTATGAAGAGTGATAAAATTCAGTAAATATAAAAAAATGTTACAGAGATTGCTGACACTCCCACAGTTCTGTAATCGTAATTTAAATCCGTCATTTTATTGGTCCATTATATTCCAAGCCGTAGATTCAGACTTACCAGCGGTAGCTCCGCGGTACTCGTTCGGGACGGGAACTGTTTGTTTGTGAAATATTAGTTTCTATAATCTCTTTGCTCGCATGGATTACTATTCAACAGTTTTACAAAAACACTGAAATATTTCATTTTTTATTTCCAACCAAATGGATAAATACCAATTTTAACTTTTTTATCTGCCCATTAGGGTTTATAATCTTTATTTGCTAAAACAGGTTTTTCTCAATTTGCAACTAAACACTAAATACCAATTTCCATGGTTTTTTAACGTTAAAAATAATGAATTTTTATGTATTTAACTTCAAAAATTTTCATACAAACTTGCTCCCTAACTTATATCATTTAATAATGTACCTATATGACGATACGAAAGCAATCTTGCTTTCATATTATCGTCTCGTATTTATGAGAGTAAACTACGAAAAACAACACGACACGCAAAAATTAATTTCTTAGTTTCTGTCTATCCCTACTTGCGGAACCAGTAGCCACCAATACCAACCAAATCTAAACGGTCATCTTTTTAGTTCTATAATTTGATTTAGATACTTAAAAATGATTTTGTCTATTAAAATTTTGATTGACCAATTTTTGTGCTTCCATATTTTAAGCCGTTTTTAGCTTCAATAAATTATAGTCGAGTTAGAGAAGACAACAATTTACAGCTGGATAGACGGGATTAACGGGTTAACTGATAGGTAGGTACCTACTGACCTTTTCGAAGTTCCTTGAATTTTCTTGTCTTTGATGCACAGATTTCACAACTTTTTGAGATTTTCATAATTGTTTATAAAATAGTTTTATTTTATTTTTATTATCTTAGGAAAACCAACAGCTACACAATTATTCTAGTAATTATTATGTGTGTTTGTTCTATATTTTAAGTTTTTATGCGAGCGGTTATTTTGCGTGGGTGTTGCGTGTTGTGGTGAGTTACGTGTTGCGTTGCGTTGATCGCAAGAATGCGAAGAAAAGGAAACAAAGGATTGTATAAACAGAGAGTGTGAAAGAGATGATGAATGTATTATTTTTTAAGTGTTGCTATAAAGAATATAAAAATTACTTAATGCGTGTAGTATAATGAATTAAAATAAAATATAATAATGGCGAACCATTCCACCGCCCTTGAAGTACTTATTACTTGAAAAGTATTGAATAGGAAGCAGTCGCCAAACATATGATCCTGCTCTAGCTCTCAGTATGACCACTCGTGTAACTCCATCTTTACCAGGGTAAACGTCGTCTATAACCCCAAGTGGCCAGGATAACGGTGGAAGGTTCTTCTCACGTATTATGACCACTCTGCCTTTTTTGAGAGGATTCGTATATAGGCACATTCTATTTCAGTAAAGACAAATATTCTATATGCCAGCGTTCCTAATAAGATTGTACTTATAAAAATACGAATTGACTATAGAAGCCCTCTTCGCGTTTACCGTCCAACTACTCATATTATAGCTAGCTGGTGTAAGATGGGGAGTTTTAGTCCGAGTTTCAATGCACAAGGTCCCTGCTCGCCGCTCTTCACCCTCGAGAAATTCCCGCGCGTCGGTTTCACCCATGTTTCACCCCCCAAAATTGCATAATGTCACTTCGATACTATGAACCATGCTGTGAACTGACTTAAATGATGTATCGATGTATCGATGTATCGATGTATCGATGTATCGATGTATCGATGTATCGATGTATCGATGTATAGATGCATCGATGTATCGATGCATCGATGTATCGATTTATCGATGTATCGATGTATCGATTTATAGATGTATCGATTTATAGATGTATCGATGTATCGATGTATCGATTTATAGATGTATCGATGTATCGATGTATAGATGTATCGATGTATAGATGTATCGATGTATCGATGTATCGATTTATAGATGTATCGATTTATAGATGTATCGATGTATCGATGTATCGATGTATCGATGTATCGATGTATCGATGTATCGATGTATCGATGTATCGATGTATCGATTTATAGATGTATCGATGTATCGATTTATAGATGTATCGATGTATAGATGTATAGATGTATCGATGTATAGATGTATCGATGTATCGATGCATCGATTTATAGATGTATCGATTTATAGATGTATCGATGTATCGATGTATCGATGAATCGATGTATCGATGTATCGATGTATCGAAGTATCGATGTATCGATGTATCGATGTATCCATGTATCGATGTATCGATGTATCGATTTATAGATGTATCGATGTATCGATTTATAGATGTATCGATGTATAGATGTATAGATGTATAGATGTATCGATGTATCGATGTATCGATTTATAGATGTATCGATGTATCGATGTATCGATGTATCGATGTATCGATGTATTGATGTATCGATTTATGTATGTATCGATTTATAGATGTATCGATGTATCGATGTATCGATGTATCGATTTATCGATGTATCGATGTATCGATGTATCGATGTATCGATGGATCGGTTTATAGATGTATCGATGTATCGATTTATAGATGTATCGATTTATAAATGTATCGATTTATCGATGTATCGATGTATCGATATCGATTCTCAGTATCGATTCTCAGTATCGATTATCGGTATCGATTATCGGTATCGATTATCAGTTTCGATTATGAGTATCGATTCTAAGTACCGATTCTCAGTATCGATTTTCAGTATCGATTCTCAGTATCGATTCTTAGTATCGATTTTCAGTATCGATTCTCAGTATCTATTATCAGTATCGATTATCAGTATCGATTCTCAGTATCGATTCTCAGTATCGATTCTCAGTATCGATTCTCAGTATCGATTTTCAGTATCGATTCTTAGTATCGATTCTCAGTATCGATTCTCAGTATCGATTATCGGTATCGATAATCGATACTGATAATCGATACCGAGATTTGATAACGATAATCGATACCGATAATCGATAACGATAATCGATACCGATAATCGATACCGATAATCGATAACGATAATCGATACCGATAATCGATACCGATAATCGATAATGATACTCGATATCGATAATCGATACCGATAATCGATACCGATAATCGATACCGATAATCGATACTGATAATCGATATATCGATGTATCGATGTATCGATGTATCGATGTATCGATGTATCGATGTATCGATGTATCGATTTATAGATGTATCGATGTATCGATGTATCGATGTATCGATGTATCGATGTATCGATGTATCGATGTATCGATGTATCGATGTATCGATGGATCGGTTTATAGATGTATCGATGTATCGATTTATAGATGTATCGATTTATAAATGTATCGATTTATCGATGTATCGATGTATCGATATCGATTCTCAGTATCGATTCTCAGTATCGATTATCGGTATCGATTATCGGTATCGATTATCAGTTTCGATTCTCAGTATCGATTTTCAGTATCGATTCTCAGTATCGATTCTTAGTATCGATTTTCAGTATCGATTCTCAGTATCTATTATCAGTATCGATTATCAGTATCGATTCTCAGTATCGATTCTCAGTATCGATTCTCAGTATCGATTCTCAGTATCGATTCTCAGTATCGATTTTCAGTATCGATTCTTAGTATCGATTCTCAGTATCGATTCTCAGTATCGATTATCGGTATCGATAATCGATACTGATAATTGATACCGAGATTTGATAACGATAATCGATACCGATAATCGATAACGATAATCGATACCGATAATCGATACCGATAATCGATAACGATAATCGATACCGATAATCGATACCGATAATCGATAATGATACTCGATACCGATAATCGATACCGATAATCGATACCGATAATCGATACCGATAATCGATACCGATAATCGATACTGATAATCGATATATCGATGTATCGATGTATCGATGTATCGATGTATCGATGTATCGATGTATCGATTTATAGATGTATCGATGTATCGATGTATCGATGTATCGATGTATCGATGTATCGATGTATCGATGTATCGATGTATCGATGTATCGATGTATCGATTTATCGATGTATCGATGTATAGATGTATCGATGTATCGATGTATCGATGTATCGATGTATCGATGTATCGATGTATCGATGTATCGATGTATCGATGTATCGATGTGTCGATGTATCGATGTATCGATTTATCGATTTATCGATGTATCGATGTATCGATGTATCGATTTATCGATGTATCGATGTATCGATGTATCGATGTATCGATGTATCGATGTATCGATGTATCGATGTATCGATGTATCGATGTATCGATGTATCGATGTATCGATGTATCGATGTATCGATGTATCGATGTATCGATGTATCGATGTATCGATGTATCGATGTATCGGTGTATCGATGTATCGATGTATCGGTGTATCGATTTATAGATGTATCGATTTATAGATGTATCGATGTATCGATGTATCGATGTATCGATGTATAGATGTATAGATGTATAGATGTATCGATGTATCGATGTATCGATGTATCACGTGACACGTTTGATGCAAAGTTTAGTGCGTCTAGTTCTTTGATTCGGCATAAACAAATTCATAAGGGCGAGAAACCATTCAATTGTGACGTTAATGATGCAAAGTGTATGGACTCAAGTCATTTAATTAGGCATACTAAGCGCATACACACTGGCGAGAAACCATTTAAGTATGACGTGTGTATGCAAAATTCAGTAGATTTTGTCATTTAATTGTTCATATGAATAATAATAATAATAACACACACAATCACAACAACGTCTAGGTTCCAAACTAAGCATTAGCTTGTATTTTGGGTACCAAGCGAAGACACCACACCACATACATATAACAACCAAGACCCGGTGCCAGTATTAATATTCATCATATAAATACTGACCCGACCTGGGATTCGAACCCGGGACCTCCAGCTTCGCAGGCTATCAGGCTTCGAATTGATCTATGTCATGATAGCCGAGTGGCAGCGAGCCCACTTCTTGTTTAGAAGACTGTAGTTTGAATCCCAATGTATGTATCAATAAGTTTTTTCTGACTTGTGTACATAACAATCATTGGCTGTGCCTCGTAGAACACGGTACTCCGTCGCACAGACGGGTGTTTGGATAATCTAGGCAGTAAAAATGCAATTTTCTAAAATAGTTATTAAACATAACACTGGCCGGCCGGCCCCGCAGCACGCCATGTCGCACTCCGCCGGTCTGTCAGAACTTGATTGTCTTTGACAGTCCACGTATCTTTTCTCAAAAATTCTAAAAACTGTTACGTCATTATCAGTTTTGAAACCTAAATTTTGAAAAAAAAATGTTATGGATTTTGATAATACGGTACATGTAAAACCTATACTTTTGCATCCAAAAGAAGGTATTAAATCCTTTTAAATAAGTTTCAACAATTTTTAATATTCTTAAGGATATTAGTTGTACTTCCGGGTACGCACCTGCTACATCTCTTAAAGTAATATATAGAAAAGGTCTTTAACAAAAGATACACTTAAAAGTTAGGCGCACATAGCCGCACTTTTGTGAATTAAAAAGGGTTGTTGAAATAATGCAAATTTTAATTTAAAAAGAAAACTTTATTTGATTTCGTCTACAGGAGAAGTGGAGGAGTCATCTGACGAAGAACCGTGGTTTTTGTCATCAGGTTAATTTAATTTAGCCAATTTTTTTCCGTATTTTAAATTAATAACACAACTCAATATAATCTCACGTTTCTCTATGTCTTTTTATTATAACTATATCCTAAATAATTAAATATACAAGAAATCAATATAAAAGGTTGGCGGTAATTCTTTTTTTGTTTGTTTTGGAGTATTTGAACAACCTAGGCCCTAGGTTGTCCAAATACCCGCCTGTGCGTAGGCCCCGTTGCGTCATTAGGTGGCAGTCATTACCACGGGTCGTTACAATCTTGCGCATTGTCGCAGGGACGTCCTCGCAGCCAAAAGGGCTCTCTTTAGGGTATTACCCTTCGAGGGGGCTTCGAAAATAAGGCTACCTGGTTTTTCTTGAAAGTTCTGATTGGTCCGCTGACAATTTTTTTTCATCTTTGAATATAAAAAAAATATTTAGACATGCTAAGAGTCTGCAAATTTAGGGTTATATGTTTTTCGCGTGAGAAATTAAACATAAATTTTGGTCGGAAAATTAATTTTTTTTTTTTAAATCTCGACAACGGCTCTACCTACCGGGTCCAACTATAGCTAAAAACCATCCAGGTTACCCTACAAGTACAAAAAAATCAATATCCCTCAAGCAGTGGTCAAGCCGGCTACGAAGTAATAATTACGAACACAAGCAACACCGGAATTTTATATTTAAAGACTAGTAACCCGCCCCGGCCTCGCACGGGTAGCAGCGCATATGAGCCGTAGTGTTTTTTCTGTCGGATTGGATTTAATTAGATTTAAATGTAACGTAAGTTCATCCTACTTGGAATACTTTTAAAGTATTTTATTTCCAATTCTATAAATATTTGAAAAAGTAAAGAGTAAATAATAAACTACAATAAAAACAAACTACAATATTTGTTTGCATACAACATTGATAACTTCAGCCTAATTTTACATCACGCATGCCGCCGACGCGCCATGCGTGATGTTTTTGTACAAACGCTTCGAAACTGTTAAAACAATCAATGAAGTCTGTTAAAAACATTAAAGAGATATATTTTTTTATATCCGCATGTAATGTTTTATCAACGGAAATGTTGAAAAGTGATAATGAAAAATTAAAAATCAATTCTTTGTATGGTGGCTCCATCTATTATCAAATAGCCGTACTAGACAGGCAGCGTTCCACCTTAATACAATATGTTTTGAATCAAAGAAATTTTCTTGATCGAAGAAATCGTTTTTTATCGTGTGACGGACAGCTAACAATTTAATAATTTTATTATATTATGTGTAGGTAATAATTTGATAAAAAATTTGCAAATTTTTCGAGTGTATGTCGGACCAGAAGTTTTATTTATTTATTTTATTCATTTGATCTGCCAACAGATTTAAGATTATGAGCTTATGAACTATAATCAATTACAGACCAACTAGCTTAGAATGCTAATCCAATTACAGTCAAACTCGACATGCACGACGTATTAACAATCAGTTTATATAATAAATTTAGAAATAAGTTACAAATCGATAAACTAATATTAAAAAAAAACTGCAATACATTCCAAAAACAATAACACAGCCTAGATTGCTATAGTGATCAAGGTAGACCTATACTTATATAAATCCTTTTATTTGCATATTCATTATTATGTCGTCCATTTCAATTTGTTGTCTGGTCTTTCTTTTTCTTTTAAATTTTCATTACATTTTTAATTTGGAATAACGTATTCAAAAGTCTCAATAATGTCACAGCATTTTTTTCTTTGTCAATTATTTAATTTATAATGATAATGTCGGGGATGGTATGCCGACTCGTTCGCTGTTGTTCACGATGCACCTTCAATGGTCAATAGTTCAATGAAACACAAGGTTAAGTCTTTAGATTACCTCTCTCCGCTATGAGCTGCCTCGTCCACTCGGTATCCGTTGTCCGTTGGGAAGTGGCCGGGCGGGCCGGCGAGCGTCGGGGCACAGGGCGCGACACATCTGGCGCGCCCCGCTGCCCTCTTGCCTTGCCACGTCCGGCCAACGTATTACGTAAAAGGACGGGCGAGCAGGTAGCAAAGAGAAGTACCGTTTACTTTTGTATGCGTCTTATATCTATTAACAAATATTAACTATATCTAAACTATCGTATAATAGGGCTCGTTTTACATATCTATTTATAGTTCTAACTAAACGGCCCTATGTCGTAACGTATTGTAGTTCGTCTTAAAACTAAACTGTCACTACGCTATTATTGTCACTATTTAACACTATTCTATTAACAAATGTACACGGCACATCACAAATAGGAACGGTGCGCCATATCGTCGACGACATTCCCCCCGCAGTCGCGATTCCGCGACTTCTAATTCGGGAGGACGACGATCTTCTTAGTTGGTCGCCGTAGGACGCCGTTCTTTGTCTGTACGTCGACCACTCGTACAATTCCGTCTGCCCCAGGGAATGTGCCGGTGACTCGCCCGCGTAGCCAACAGTTGCGGGGCAGGTTATAGTCAACCACGATGACGATGTCGCCTATTCTTGGCTGTAGTCCCCACCCCGTCGGCTGGTCTCGTCGTTGCAGCGTTGGCAGATACTCGCGCACCCACTATGAATGGCGCGCCAGGTGTGATAAAGCGGCACTGGATGTAGCGGGCGGACACCTCTTTCGCAGTTGTCTCTCGTGCTGCCCTCTGGAGCTCGCCATCCGCGCCACGTAAGTTGAACCCGTTGTCGCTTTATAGCTCGATAGGGCGCCCGCGGCGGGCAATCATACGCCTGAGATCCATAATGCTGTTTTCGGCGCTGAGTGGGTCTGCCACTTCCAGGAGTACGGCTCGTGTTGTCAGGCAGGTGGACGACCGTGTGGCGACATAGCTTTCTTTGAGGCGTTGTCCGCCTACCGACACCTCGTACGGCCCGAAGTACTTCACCCCGGTGAAGGTAAACAGGCGCTGATGTTGGACGAGCCAGGCCGAAAGCAGGCTGCTTTGTCGACCGTGATAGAGTTGCCTCGTAATTATCAGAGACCTTTTTCTTGTTTCGCAACAGCAGGCCCGTCTTGTAGCGGCCGTCGTTCCATTTCTTTGTATTGGCCTGCAACACCTGTGACGTTGGCTGTTCTGTATAGTTCTGTGGCTTACGTTGTACATCAAGTTCGTTTAGGTCAAAATCATCTTTTATTTTGCACTCGATGTTTTCGTTGCTTCGTTGCACCGTCGTATTTACGAAATGCGTCGATTGTGCTTGTCCCGCCCAGAGACCGTGCAGCGTCCACCCCAACTGCGTATACGAGGCCGCAGGTTCATCTCCAGCACCACTCTTGATGATCCTAGTGATGATCAGCGGCCAGTTATCCTGACCTATAAGAATAGTTGGGATGGCGCGTCCGTAGTACAATTGGTCTCTAACGTCTCGTAAGTGGGCGTACTTATTTATTTGATCACGGTCAACGGTCTGTGGCGATAGGCGCAAATGTTCTAAAGTACGGGCCGTCATTTCAAATCGATCGCTCTTGTTACGTCCTTTTATAGTGAACGATACTCTTTGCGATTGTGTCGCGTTTACCGTAGTGCCAGCTACCCCTTCTATGTTGAATGGCTCATGTGGACCGGTGACTCCAATGATATCGGCGATCGCCTGGTCAATCAACGTAATTGTTGACCCTTCATCTAAAAGGGCGTGCGTTTCGATCGTTGCCTTTGGTCCCGTGACACAGACTGGCACTATTTTTAAATAAGCGCGTGACTGAAGTGGGCGCGCCGACGCTACTACCGCTCTTATTTCGGGACTATGTGAGGTACTCTCGACGGCTGTCGGCTTCGTTTCGTTGTGTAACATCGTATGATGCGTTCCTCGACAGCCGTCTGTTCCGCAGCGTTTTAGTGGGCATCTATGCCGGAACTTGCGAACTTTTAAGCAGCGGAAGCACACATTGTACTGTTTGCACATGGCCCATCTATCGTCCGTTGAAGCACTTCGTAAATTTCCACAGGTGACTACCGCGTGTCGCTCGTTGCAAATGGGACACGCGGGACTGCTACTGGGTGCGATACTCTCTGTATAGTATGTTGTGTGCGTGCGTTGCGTGTACCTTGGCAGTGGTGTCAGCCGCTTTTGCTTGTGATTGTCGGCAGGGCCGATCTCTTCCGGAGATGCGTACTGGCTGCATCGGTCGGCTTCTCGCGAGAGGAAATTGGCCAGTTTTATTAGATCTGGCGTCTCAGGTGGCTGTTCGGTGGCAAAATCGTACCATCGGCAACGTAGTGTGTGTGGCAGTTTCGCCGTGACATTCTTCACTGTCGTCGGATCGTAGAGATAGTGAGGTTTGTCAAGAGCTCTGACCGCCGCTACGATATTGTTCACGCGGCTTGCGTAAATACACATTTCTCGTGCCGTTTCGCCAAGTTGTGGTAGCGCGTTTAATTTTTGCACTTGCGAGATCACAAGTGCATCCGGCCGTCCGAATCGTGTTTCTAGTGTGCGTAATACGTCGGCTGGCTTGGTACCAGCTATGAAGAGACAATCGACGGCTTCCATAGCCTCGCCACGTAAGCATTTCTTAATGCGGGCCATGTTCTCTACGTCAGTGTAGTAGGATTCGGAGTCTTTATAGGCGGCTTTAAACGCAAAATACTCTCGGCACACACCACTGAACGACGGAAGGTCCCGCATAAACTTTGGCGGCTCTCGATGAGTAGTGCGGACGTGGGCAGCTTTGGCAATGGCGGCGGTAAGATCATTTAAATCAAGCGTTCTAGGGGCTGCAGGCGCCAGCGCTGGTGGTGTCGGTGGTCTCTCGGCTGCGACTGCGTTATTTTTGAGCCAACTGCGCACCACTTGTGATCGATCCGATTGTGAGACGTCACCGTCGTCCTCCGCACCTGACGATTCTGCTTCTATGCGTTCTAATGCAGCCTGAGCTAAGCGCTCTTCAGCCTCGGCTCTTGCAAGGGCGGCGCGTGCAAGCTGCTCTTTTGCTTCAGTCATCTTCTGTGATTTGACCGACCGCTTTGTTCTTGACGACATTGCTTTTCTTGGCGTAGGTGGGTGCGCTGAGCCCACTAGTGTCGGCATTGTGTCGGCGTGTATCAAAGAATGAGGCGACGGAGTGTCCCGTATATGCACTTCTTGTGCCACCAGCCGCGCCTCCATTGACTTTGCTGTTTTACTCTTTGTTGTTGAGCGTGTCTCGCGCAGCGACATTGCACCGTTTATTCTTTGTACCTACGTATTTCACTCGCGTGTGATAGTACTAATTAGGAATCCGATACGGCACAATGGGATTCCAATAGAGCTTGCTCTCGTTTTCCTATTCGGCTGCGTTTGTAAGTTCTGATTGGAAATCTAATATGGCACTACTGGATTCCAATTTTCGTTTCCGTTTCCTCTCTCGTAACCGTGACTGTTCTTTGGTCGTCGTATACGAACACGGTCTATTGTATAACGCGACCTTCGGGTGTCTCGGTAGCGTACCCTATGCGTAGGTGGTCTCCGAGGGAGAGACGTGAACTTCGAACGTGTGCGGTAAGGCGGGAATGCAGCCTGTCCACGTCGTCAGTGCGTCGTTTTGCGCCAAATAACTGATGCGTGGCGTTTTCCTATCGCGGCACGGTTTACTTTTGCGTTCTTTTGTTCTATACGCCGCCTTCAACTAGAGATGCTTAAAGCAAGGGCGCGCGTTTACTTTAATTAACGTAATGCGTATTGTCAATATATCACTACACTTTCACTCGCACCACGGACTGAACTTTGTACTCGTAATTTTCGATACGCGACGCGGTATCTTCGTGATAGCGTTTGCACTTTCGCGGCGGGCACGGACTTCCCAACGTGGACGCGCTCGGCGGTGAGGTATAAGCACTGACCTTGTGTTTTTACGTATGGAATGTAATACTGACCAAAGTTGGTGATCGCGGCTCTGAAGGACCAATGTCGGGGATGGTATGCCGACTCGTTCGCTGTTGTTCACGATGCACCTTCAATGGTCAATAGTTCAATGAAACACAAGGTTAAGTCTTTAGATTACCTCTCTCCGCTATGAGCTGCCTCGTCCACTCGGTATCCGTTGTCCGTTGGGAAGTGGCCGGGCGGGCCGGCGAGCGTCGGGGCACAGGGCGCGACACATCTGGCGCGCCCCGCTGCCCTCTTGCCTTGCCACGTCCGGCCAACGTATTACGTAAAAGGACGGGCGAGCAGGTAGCAAAGAGAAGTACCGTTTACTTTTGTATGCGTCTTATATCTATTAACAAATATTAACTATATCTAAACTATCGTATAATAGGGCTCGTTTTACATATCTATTTATAGTTCTAACTAAACGGCCCTATGTCGTAACGTATTGTAGTTCGTCTTAAAACTAAACTGTCACTACGCTATTATTGTCACTATTTAACACTATTCTATTAACAAATGTACACGGCACATCACAAATAGGAACGGTGCGCCATATCGTCGACGACAGATAAGATTCGAGCACATCATTCGCTTAATGGCGGTTTCCATATTTTTAAGAATTTGTCGTCTTTAAAAGAAAATTCTTCAAAATATTTTTGAAATTTCGTTATATCAACACTAATATCAGTACTCTATAATATTATATACTCCCAACCTTCTGTTACGCAGTCCGTTGGCAGAAGTGCCAAGAAGGCAACAGTTAATCTCACTATTTTTGTTATATTTGATTTGGTTAAATTAAATTTTTTAACATTTTTCTATATACATTTCGCCCAGTGAAAGAACAGCTATTGTTTTCTATATTTGGGTAAATGTTGTATATACTATTAATTACAGTTTTGAAATCACGGTGCAATTTTCTTGGTTTAAAATCAGGAAGCTGCGATTTTATTAAATCATAAAAAGTTGTATAACTACCTTGTTGTTTATCTGGGAGTAAAGCGTAAATTAATGGAATTAATTTAGTTGTTTTTTGCGTACTACGAATGTCACCATACTATATAGTTCGACAAAGGGTGCCGGACAACTTTTGAATGTGGCGTCCGCAAAGAACTCATCTATCATCATCATCAGCCCATTTTTACCCCACTGCAGGGGCTTAGGCCACCTCCAGGGTGAGGAGGGGGACTTGGAGCTTAAGTCCACCAGTTCCCAACCCGCAATGGAGCACCATTGCGGGTTGGGAACTGTAACGACCGCCATCTATTGATAGCGTCCGGGACCGACTGCTTAACATGCCCTCCGAAGCACGGTGTCAGTGAGTGAGTGATGAACTCATTGGTACACGTCCGGATTCGAACCATGGCCCTATGGGGCCTTATAAATTTGAGACAGGTTCGTTGCGCTCTGGACTATCACGACATTTACTCATCTATAGTGCTCATGAAATTCCTGCCCTGTGGTGAACAAAATACTAATATACGTTTACCTTCAAAATAATAACCCGCTAGGAAATAATTTTGATATTTGAATGGTACCGTAACTTCTTTGCCATATCTAAAAAAACTGTTTTCAAAATATCTTATGTCTATTACAATATAGGCTATGCTGTACACTAGTGAAAGGTGGAAACTTGGTAACCGTATCAATATTTTAATTTTTCACTACAGCTTCGTCATCGCACAGTTGGGTTATTGGCTCGTCGGATGTTATGACCCTCTGCCTCAAATCCGCAACTTCTGAGTCAATAATGTTGCGCGTTGCTTCTGCATTGCAAGAATGTTTTTTGGTACTAATCACGTCGTTGTTCTAAAAATTTGAAAATAATTGAATATAAGTCGGTTTTACTTGCCACCTGTACACGGAGGGATATTTCAGTCTTACATGGGCCTGAGATTAAAACCAAACGCTGCTGTCAAATTATGCATGATTGTACTGTTTTATCTAGCAAAGCGTAACTTTATAAACGATATAATTGACCATTCCCAAATTGATCTCAACTTTTTGTTTTATTTATTTCGAGTATTAAGTCAAATCAGAAAAGCATCTGGGTATTATTATTGTTATTACATTTATATTGTATGAAACTGAAGAGTATAATTAGGTAATTATTAAAACTAAAGTTCATTTGTTTTATTATGTGTTGTTTTTTTGCCAAAGTAACCCCAAATATTTGTTAAATCACTAATCATTTTATATAGTTCCTGACCCTGTGAACGAATTTTTTAAATTCTTTTGGTGATTGGAACGGGGTTGTAAACGGGGTTTCTTCGACTTTCATCCAAAAAGTAGGGTATCAAAGTAGTAATGAATAATAATAATAATGAGTAATAACAAATAAGTATAGTCGTCGTATATTTTATTTTATTTGTTATTTCATATGAAGTAACAAAGACTCATTTGTTAGTAATACACCTACATTACAACTTAAATATTAGTATTAATCAATAAATCACAAATCAACATCCAATTGTAAAAATTAACTAAGTCATACACAAGATGTTAATACTATATCTACCCTATATGAAATGGCTACCCGAAAAAGAACACAAGTCACAACAAGTCACAATTTTCACGAAATTTAGTAAGTGAGGCTATTCTTTTCATGAATCCATGCCCTATCCCAAGCGACCAGTTCACACTATATGAAGGCGGAAATAGCGACCAATAAAAGAAAGGACAATCATACCTTTCTGATATAATCGCCAGGATAGTGTTGAGACTGTCAATCATAGACATCTGCCAACTTTTTTATTTATTTTTTTACATAATGCAAATTTTTAAACTTAGCGTATCGAAAGAACAACCAAAACCGATATTGGTATTTTTTTCTCTGACTTCCAAAGTGTGTATTTTAAGAAAAACAAGCTTTTGAATATTAAAATTGATCAATATAACCCCAGTCTACGTACAATGAGCTTCTTACTCTTCGCGCTTTATCTCGCAAACGATTAATTGTATAAAAAATTGCTTAAGACCAAATTCGTAAAAAACGATTATTTATGCTCTACAACTTTTTTAAAAACTCCAAATGTTATGTAAAGCAACAAAACAAGACAACAAAAAACAGGTTTTGTGACCTTTAAAGGACTTTTCAGTTGGCTTATGAAATGGAAAAATATTTTCAAGTTTTCTTGTCTTTCATTCCGAGGTTGAATCCCTACTTATATGACTGGAGTATAAAAGAAAAATCCTGATTTGACAATTCTTCTTTTAAATTTATATTGACTCTAAGATTTTGACGGATGTCTATTGTCAATTACATTAATGTTGTAAAGTTATGGATCTCTTGCAAAACTTTATGCAAAATGGATACTTCACTGCCGATTTGTATCATTTATTGTCGAAAAAGAAGGAGGGAGAGGTCGCGAACGAGGTATCTATGGAGTCAATTTTATTGAAATTCTATTAGTGCTTGGCGGCGAACCCGCTTGCGCTTACTTTTTGCTTTTTGTCAACTTGTAAAACTTCTATCAGGTGTGGTTTCCGCACTTAGTCCTTAATGTGAACCATTGTACGTGACTTTTAAAACTCTTAGCATTATCTTATTTGTATTAAAAAATAATAATAATAAATCAATGACTTTTAACTGTGCTTTTAGTATTAAAATCAGTGAATCGTATTTTACAGTATTTAAAAATATCTAGTTACCTATAGGTACCACATATACCTCATAAATGCAAATATGATTCTTATCGACTTTATTGCTGATCATTTATTCTTTCACCTAACTGGTGACCTAACTCCATACCTAAACACTCTGTAAGTGTTAAGACGGTTGAAGCGTTAAGGAACACTTTAAGTCTTTTTCTACTCACATTGTCTCTGTTAAGAGCACCTATTCAATCCGCACTTTTTCCCGATGTAGCCCCGTTTATTGTTGTACATGAAAGATTGCAATTAATATCGTCTAATTACTTCGTTATGTAAATTTCTTTTGAACTAAAAATGTAATATAGCTTTTGGTTTGAGAAGCATACCTACAGATTTAAAACTTTGTATTTTTCATATAGATTTTATAAAAGTTTGATTAAAGAAATCTCGCCGATGCAGATGGACACAAAATTAAGAAAATAAGTGAACGCAGTTAATTCACAACGTTTCAAAATATTTAATGTTATTTAAAAACTACTTATACTTTTATTATCCGTGATTATTTTAGAACCAAAAGCAGTTTCATCGTTTTCTGTGTGCCAATTTTCGACGCATTTTATTTATTGTCGCAACTAGCGAAGTAAGACTCCGTTAATAAGAGGCGTGCTAGCGGCATACGGGATGAAAATTGAAGGGACGCAGATTCATCAGCAGCAGCATAGATACTGCTTTTGGTTCTTCTCGGTATCGCAGTATGAAAGGGCGGAGGGGAGCTTGGAGCTTAAGTCCACCACGCTGATCCACTGTGGTTTGGGAACTGTAACGACCGCCATCTATTGACAGCGTCCGGGACCGACTGCTTAACGTGCCCTCCGAAGCACGGTGTCAGTAATATTGTGTACTTAAGTCAGAAAAACTCATTGGTACACGCCCGGATTCGAACCATAGCCCTATGGGGCCTTATAAATTTGAGACAGGTTCGTTGCGCTCTGGGCTATCACGACACCCAAGGCGGCGGCGTATCAAGTATCAAGACAAGGGCGGAATGCGTACTGTTAAATGAGACAGGAATAAAATTAATATAAATAAAAAGTATTTAACAAAGAATTCTGTTTCAGATTGTACCATCGGAATACTTAAAAGAAATAGGACTTGGCACCGCTGAACGTATAAATAAGTTGAATGATATCGTAATAACCAATATAATGGGGACCGATAGGAAAGCTGATGTGGTTTTAGCTTTCACACCTAAAATATTAATATTTCAGAATTTCAAACCTAACGACAGAATCGTTACTAAGTTTTCTATTAAAAACATAAGTACGGTTAGTATGAGTTTCAATATTTTACTTTTTCTGCACCGTATTTTGTAACGTATACTTAGCGCAACATGTTTAAAACATGTCTAAAAACAGACTTGGAATTAATATCTATCTAATACAAAGAACCGGATCAAAATTGGCCCATTGGATCTGTTTTAGAAACTACATAACCTGCTTCGCTGTCTGATGGCCAAAACTGTAAAACGCGTCTAAGAACATCCTCTGCGGTGGTGGTGGTGGTAGGTATATAATATGAAAAACCGCATCGAAATCGATCCAGTAGTTTCAAAGAAAAAGGGTTAACACATATGCATAATCAAACACTTAAACACACAAACAAACACATAACTTACCCCAAACGCATATACCGTCTTCGTACCGTCGTCGTGAATAAAAAGACAAACTATATTTTAATTAAACTAGGTTCATTATAAACATTTCTGAATTGGACAGTAAGATCATTTTTGGCCGACCTATATATGCACTTAGGTCCTTAGGTACTTAGGATCCATCTAGCTGCTCCATGGGGCAAAATATACACTACAGAAAACTTTAGGGATTATGAAATACCTGGTGGTTTGCTTGCGGTGTATAGGTAATTCAGGCTTATCTTAGAGCTTTATCACACATGCCCCGTGCCCGGTATATAGCCGGTGCCGAAAACGCCGAGTGTATGGGCATGTAGGTAGTAGCTTTCATACGTAGGTACCGGAGTAATTTACCGGGCAGGCCTATACACTTCGACACTTTGGCACTCGGTACGTGTGAAAAGGCTCATAAAGGTTTGTTAAAGAGATAAGAAGAAAGTTTATTTATAAACCAGGACCTAAAGTATCGCTTAGAGACAAATTTAAGGAAATTAATATAATGACATTGCCGTCTCAATATATATTAGAAAACATAATGTACGTAAAAAATATATTGTATTTCTTAAACAAAAAAAAATGATCGGCCTAATGTTAATACTAGAAACAAAGATAAACTTGCTAACCATATCAGCCGCCTCCATAAAACTACAAAATCTTTTAAAGGGCAATGTATACGCTTTTACAATAAGATCCCTGTTGACATTCAAGATCTACCCCTTAACAAGTTTAAAACTACAATAAAACGAAAGCTTTATGCAAAAGCTTGTTAGAAAGTATCAGACTACTTAGATGATAAAAATCCATGGGTGTAAGCCGCTCGCCTATCGGTTTGTTCCAATAATATTAATCTGGAAGCACTTATTGTTAATAATTTTGTTAAAAAAGAGCGTCCCTCAATTTCTTGCGTATTCTTTTGAAAGGAACCGGCACTTTTGAATGCGCCTTTGTAGTGACGTTCTTCCACAAAGTAATAAAATTGATTCTTGTGACGTATTTCAAGATTATGTTACATAACTACGAAATAAAGATATTTGATTTGATTTGAAGTGACTTAAAATGTCATTCGTGCGACTCAACATAAAAGGGTAGCGCTTTTAATAGCTTTTTATGTACTGTGTTTTATATTCATTAATGTATGTTACAGGCGCCGATTTACTTAAACATGGTCTACAAAGAGTCATCTTATTTTTCGGTGAAATACTGCGGGGGCCACCTCCAGTCTCGTTTGGCGCCCGGCATTAGTTTGATATTTGCCGTTACTTTTACGCCGCCACAGTATGCAGACTACATTCATAAAGTTTCATTCTGTACTGACAAGGATAAATACGTGCTGCCGTTTATTGGTAAAATATATTTTATACATCTATGGATCTGTACTTTGCATGCGTGATTATGTGCCATTTCGGGTTTAAGATTACGGCCACAGGCCGCCCTACCACCGTAACAAACACTTAAATATGTATCTAGTTTGGTAATTAAGGCTTACTGTCCACGGAAGCGTAGCTGCATAGACGCTTCAAATTACGCCGTACAGCTTGTGCAGCCCAGCGTACTCGACTCTATCCACGAGGCGTATTGCTAGCGTACGTTTGCAATCATTTGTGAGAATGTCATTTAACGAAGAAGACGTTATTTTGGCTTATTACTACATTTGACGCTGAAGACGTCGATTATATTGGGTGCATCCACATTCAGAAAAAAATATCGCAGCGGCAATAGAATTATTAGAAGATGATAGTGCATTTCACTCATTCTATAGAATGAGTAAAACTACTTATCAGAATTTACTGCAAATTGTAGCACCACTGTTAAAACAACAAAACACCAATATGCGTGATATATCTGAACAAATATCGCGGCCGGTGTCGCCATTTTTACGAAAATGAACACGTGTGCTCATTCGCTCGCGCATATGACACGCTGTCACCATGCTGTACAGTGTACAGCAGGAGTCATGCAGCGCGACGACGCTGCCGCGACGCGGCGTCGACAAAGTTACATAGTTTTGTATGTAAACGGTAAGCAAGAGTATAATGATGAAAGAAAACGCGTCTATGAAGCTACGCCACCGTGGACAGTAGGCCTAAGTCTAAGGGGTTAAACACTTTAGAACCTCTTCAGTGAAGATAGATCGTTGTCCGTTCAACGGATTTGTGTCGATGTATATACACCTATACCGCGATGTCGTGATAGCCGAGTGGTACCGAGCCCGCTTCTTATTTAGAAGGTCGTGATTCGAATTTCAGGGCATGTACCAATGTGTTTTTTCTAACTTATTTACATAACTATCACTGACTGTGCCTCGGATAGTATGTTAAGTCGTCGGTCCCGGTTGCCGTAAGTAGATGGCAGTCGTTACAATTCACCGCCGATTTCTTCAATCCAATCGATCGCCTATTTATCGCGAAGATGTTCTCTACTTATAGAATCACTAACGACCCGCCCCGGCTTCGCACGGACGGGTAGCAGTGCATATAAGCCATAATGTTTTTTTCTGTCGTAGTGTCGTATCAGCTTGTTGCGTCGAACATGTGAATTGGATTTAATTAGATTTAAATGTAACGTAAGTTCATCCTACTTGGAGTATTTTTAATGTATTTTATGTCCAATCCTATAAATATTTGAAAAAGTAAAGAATAAATACATAAAAACAAACTACAATATTTCTTTGTACCTATATAAAAGAGACACAATTCCTCCATACATTATTTTTTTATATCTCAAAGGGATTAGGCAGCGTTTTCGATGAAAGCTCCCAGCAGGTTTGATTTTTTTCCGACTTCTTCAACAATAATCGTAATATTTCAAGAAATTACCACAAAAAAATAATAAATTGTACACGTAAACCTTCTTCTTGAATCACTCTGTCCATTTGTGTCATTAATATACCAATCCGTTCGGTAGTTTTTGAGTTTATCGCGTTCAGACAGACAGACAGACAGACAGACGCGACGGGGGACTTTATTTTATAATATGTAGTGATAATAACCTACTTTGCTCTAGTAATGAGACGCGCTTTGCTTGTAATGTGCTCATATATTATGTAACTTATAGTTTTTTTTCTCGATCAATAGATGCTAATCGAACACTATATGTTAGATTTTTTTTCTCTTTACAGCAATGGGCCCGAGGCCAATGTTTAATTTTCCAGACAGGATTGAGATTCCTGAAACGCCTCTGAAGGTAGAGAGTCACCAAAATATACTTATACAGAACATCGGTATTATACCAGCAGGCTTTACATTGAGAACTAAATGGTAACTTGGTAAATACTTTAGTGACATTTAATTACATATGCATAGGATCAATATAAATACGAAGGAACGTTTTCAGTCCATTTTCAGTTCATCCTCAATCAGCTTTCCTGAATACGGGAGAGAAAGTACTATTACGATGTTCCTTCAAGACAATGCGCTTGGGTCAGTCGGTTGGAATACTGAATGCAATAACGGAAACAGGTGAGCACCCAGTATTACAAACCAGATTTCAACAGATTTAGGGCAGTTAAATATCTGTTTGGGTTGGCATGTTCGGCTGGGTATTTTTTTTTGTATCGGTAAAGCCAGGCGATATTATCTACTACACTTGTTCAAGTGCCTGCAATGCGGCACAGGCCGGGCGGTTTTCTTTTTTGTTCAAACATTATTAACTGAAATTATTAGGAAAGACATAACAACAGGTCTTCGTCGTCCCACATTTTGAATACTATATTATATATTGAACTATATAGTTGTTAGTCGAACAACATGAGCCGCATATGTTGCAAAACGCCGACGGGTTGTTGCAGGTAAGCCGAACATGTTTTTTTCCCCAACAAATGTTCCGTTTGTTTGTACCACCCAGGGATGTCGAATATAGCTACCCGAACAGATACCACCGCGCCCTTATTGGCCATCAGTGACCACGGTTATATTTTATTTTAAAATTTTAATAGCAACTCATGCTATTTCGTATTGTTGTCACAGGAGAAAATTTTAAAATTGAGATGAAATCGGCAGCGTACGCCGTAAATATCCAACTAGAGAAGTCTGTCGTGAGATTTTTACACACTTACAACACGATGGTTCGTCGACAATCTTTCGAGATCAAAAATGTATCCACGTACGCTTTGAGCTATATGTGTATGAAGAACGATTGTATTTTTAAAGGTTAAATGAAAAGAAAAGTAATTTCTAAATTACCTACTTAAATATAAATTTCAATATTGTTATATTTATGCAATACTTTTACAGATTTTGAAGAGAAAGTAAAGTATGCCAAAATATGTGATAATTTAAAGGAAACGGAATCCTACAATTGCAGAAAATTGGTCGAATACGACGTTCTTAGTAGCAAGGAACACGAGAGGATATATGCAAGGATATTTTATGACGAAATACTAACTATCGTGACAGACGAATCGTTGTTTTACCAAAGCACGCCTTTTTCTATTGTACCCATTGTAAGTAAAGTTGCAGTCTCTAAGGAAAGACAGTTTGTTTTGAATATTTCCGATAATTTGAATTTTATTCAATACAGTCTACGAAACACATATTACGTACGCATTATGCTTACATAGCAAATTCCAAAAAAAAAAAACAATTTTGAGCCGGTGACAACTAAAGAACGGTAACTAAAATGTTATCGTTATACGACAAAAACGAACAAGAAATTGCGTTATTATAGCTTTTCGAAAAAGGTATGTAATCGGCACACGAGGACATGATGGTCTAGCCACCTCTAGAGCGCGAAATCTTACTTTGCGAGAAACAGGGAATATATTAATATATCGAAATTACAATTCATAAATTTCTGAAATCTTCTTTCCCCTTTAAATACTTTCCGAGTTATTTAGTATTTACGCTATT
Source organism: Luffia ferchaultella (assembly GCA_949709985.1). Lineage (NCBI taxonomy): Eukaryota > Metazoa > Arthropoda > Insecta > Lepidoptera > Psychidae > Luffia > Luffia ferchaultella. The sequence goes on from OX453241.1 coordinate 8,259,346, forward strand.
GCTTATTATTTGCCTACAACTTGCTTTTTGTTTGAACGCAACTTTACTTTTATATGCGATAACAAAATTTACGATCTACGTCTAGAACATGCACTCGGAATTTTAAGTATGCCCTACAGAATATTTATTTTTTCAGAAAGGAATTTTATGGCCCAATCAAACAACAGAAATATCAGTAATATTTGCGCCAAAACAAATTGGTGAATTTCAGAGCGTTGCATTTTTAGATGTTGACGGTCTGGTGGATCGTATTCCGTTGACTTTTGTCGGAACTTCGCTGCCACCTTCAATCCACCTAAACGTCGAAACACTGGATATGGATCTAGTCTACATTGACAATGTTTATAACTATGAGATAGTGGCTACAAATAAAGGTGGGCATGCTACCTACATACTATTGAAAATTGTTTAATCATCATCATCAGCCCATTTTCACCCCACTGCAGGGGCTTAGGCCTCCCCCAGGTTGAGAAGGGGGGCTTGGAGCTTAAATCCACCATGCTGCTCTACTGCGGGTTGGGGACTGCAACGACCGCCATCTATTGACAGCGTCCGGGACCGACCGCTTAACGTTCCCTCCGAAGCACGGTGTCAGTGATATTGTGTACTTAAGTCAGAAAAACTCATTGGTACACGCCCGGATTCGAACCATGGCCCTATGGGGCCTTATAAATTTGAGACAGGTTCGTCGCGTTTGGGCTATCACGACACAACGGAGGTTTAATACTTACCTCCAATTAATATTATGTTGTTTTAACATATTAATTTATCCTTTAATCATTTCATTTGCGAATTGAATTAGTAATACTAGACAAATTCAAAATATCTTCTAATATTATAAATGCGAAAATGTGTTTGTCGGATTGTCCTTTTTTCAAGCAGTAATGGTGCAACAACGGATTGACGACGTGATTTTTTACACAAAAATAGCTTAGATACTTTTTATCCTAGAAAAATGGACGGTTTCTGTGGGATCTGAATATTGACTTAATTTAAAGCAAACTTGTAATAACTTCTTCGCGCACGCGACGCGAAAAGGTACCTAATTACAAAATTATGCTCTTAAGGGGCCACATCCCGATTTTGTTGTTGATAGTACGTGAAAAATTGCAGTGCTATAGGATAACTAAAAATATATGTTACTTAAGAGGATATGTTTCTTACATCGACAACGACAAAAACGTAAATACGTTTACTTTGCTCGATAGAAAAAAATCGCAAACATACCTCTTACAATTTTTATTTGTCTATACCGACGTTTTATTTTGATACTTATAAACTCGAAACTTTTTATGAATTTTCTATAAACAATATTGCTTACATCGACGAGACACTTTTACTCTAAATATAATATTACTTGTTTAATTTGATATTTTTACTTAAATCACTTACGTGACTTTATTCTGAGAAGGCTGAAACGCGCTGTCTTTTTCGCACTGTATATATTCGCATCTCGCCATCTTACAACCTCACAACCGCCCTGGGGCCAGTTGCTAACAGACGTGTACTGCTTTGCTACACCAATCTATCGCGTATCAGATTATTTAAAATATTAATAAAATAAAAACATTGGCGAATGCAATTCGCTTACAATATTTTTGTTTTGTACCAAATAATATTTTACACTCTAATATATTTAAAAAAAAAAATTGTATGCCGGGTTCGAACCTACAGCCTTTAGTCCTAATCGTTGTTGTTCTAATTTTGTTAGGTACGTACCTACCTATTTGCAAATGTGTAATTTGATTGGAAATCTGAACTTTCAAGATAAGGCAATTACCCTATTTTTAGTTGTAAGGCATATGTTTTATTAATATTTTCATCTTATGGTAATAGGTACGTGAGATTTCACATAAGATCAATAACTCATAACCTTGGTTAGGTATTACTATATCTAGCCTAATATTTAATTGAATATTTGTTCAATATACTATAAATATTATACACTCAAACGTGAAAAAAAAAACTCTTCGGACAGGGGTTCGAACCCATGACCGTCGGCGCTAGAAGTAATAAAGATCAGAGCTCTATCTTCTCGACCACGCAGCTTTTAGAAATGCAAATGAAATATGTTACTACTTTCTAATACTTCATTTAATTTTTGCTTTCTCTACGAATTTCAAATTCCAACTCCGTATGTGAACTGTAACAAATAAAATAATCTTATTAGATCATTTTATTTATCACAGTTCAAATAATTCACATAAAATTTAAAAAAAAAAAAAAAAATTTTCAAAAATTTCACAAATTGAATAATTTGTTGGATTAGATAATCCAGCTTTTAAAAATAGCTTTTAAAAATTTGGTCACGTGGTCATATAGATCTCGCCAAAACATCAAGTTTGAGTACCAACACGATAGGTCTGCGATTGATAGTTTTAAAAATATAAGCTTTTAAAAATTTGGTCACGTGGTCATATAGATCTTGCCAAAACATCAAGTTTGAGTACCAACACGATAGGTTTGCGATTGATAGTTTCGAAAAAATAAGCTTTTAAAATTTTTGTCACGTGGTCACATAGATCTCGTCAAAACATCAAGTTTGAGTACCAACACGATAGGTCTGCGATTGATAGTTTCGAAAAAATAAGCTTTTAAAAATTTGGTCACGTGGTCACATAGATCTTGCCAAAACATCAAGTTTGAGTACCAACACGATAGGTTTGCGATTGATAGTTTCGAAAATATAAGCTTTTAAAAATTTGGTCATGTGGTCATATAGATCTCGCCAAAACATCAAGTTTGAGTACCAACACGACAGGTCTGCGATTGATCGTTTCGAAAATATAAGTGTTTAAAAATTAGGTCACGTGGTTGCATAGATGTCGCCAAACATCAAGTTTGAGTACCAACACGATAGGTCTACCATTGATGGTTTCGAAAATATATGCATTTAAAAATCTGGTCACATGGTCACATAGACACGTTTGCAAAGTTTTAATGAAATCGGTTTAGTCGTTTCGGAGATTAGCCGGAACAGACAGACAGACGGACAGACAGACAAAAAGTAACCTATGTCACCCCCGGTAATGCCTTCTGTACGTCTGCAAAGTTTCGTTGATATCGGTGTAGCCTTTTCGGAGATTAGCCGGAACAGACAGACAGACGGACAGACAGACAGACAAAAAGTAACCAATGTCACCCGCGGTAATGCCCTCTGTATGGCTGCAAAGTTTCATTTTTTTATAATAATAACGTATACTTCACAACAACGTCTAGGCCCCAAACTAAGCATTAGCTTGTATTTTGGGTACCAAGCGAAGACACCACATACATATAACAACCAAGACCCGGTATTCGTATCAATATTCATCATATAAATACTGACCCGACCTGGGATTCGAACCCGGAACCTTTAGCTTCGTAGGCAGGGTCCCTACTCACTAGGCTATTACACTATTACATTACAATATTACACTAGGCATTGAAATCGGTTTAGCCGTTTCGGAGTTTAGCCGGAACAGACAGACAGACGGACAGACAGACACTTCAATTTTATTAATATAGAAGAAACGTAATGATAAAACCCACAAAACTTTTGCGATCTATATATAAAAAGTAAGTAAGTACCTACTAATAATTAATTCACTTAGTATTGCGGATATACAGTAGATGGCGTGTTTTTGACTTTGTTTCGTAATTAATTTTAATTAATGTTGTTGTTGTTTCGTAACTAATATTATTTGAATTTCGTAAGTAATACAAATAATAATTCTTTTGCACTAGTAGATTATGTTTTACATGAATAAATTATATTTCGACTCAAAATAATTAAGCATTTGTTCTCACGGTGCGTAAGCGCGCCTCTAGCGTTAAAATTTATAAACACATGAGGGGGACACGGGCCGTGCGGGTGAAATCAGATTTTTTGGTCGCCTACTAATGGGCCTTAAGCATTCGCGGTACAAATGTGTAGTTTAAACGGGCGAAGCTGCGGGCGGAAAGCTGGTATGATAAAATGCCAAAAAGAAGTGAAACGTGTATAGAGATTGCGATTGAATTTATTCTTGGAAATTTGATAGTATATGTTTTAGATTTTAGTTTCTTCCGATTCCGATAATCTTTAGTTTTTAAATTTACAATTTTTTGAGGGATACCGTGTAATTAATAATTGTTAATTAATAATAATAATAATGTGTTCCGTCACACCAAAAACTTTCACGCTATATTGTTACAAAACTTTGAAACCAAATACTGCACTATTTTATTAATTGCGTCAAGAGATGAAACAATCAAGAAGCGAGTAATTAAATATTTCACTGAACTAATAAAGTTAAAAAGAATAGAAAAAAATGTACTGTTTCCCTTCCTTTTTTGCCAAAACCTTATAGCTAATGAAAACACTCCCCGCCATAATTTAAGTATTACATTAAATGTAATATACCTATCCCCGTTATTGACGGCGAAGGCTATTTATTGTTTCTATTGAGCAAGATGTGAAATTACACAAGTAGTTAAATATCCTGCAATATAGTATACTTAATTTAAATTACTTACAGCAAATAACAACAGAGGTTATCTCTGGCACTACGTTTAGATTACAAAAATCATAAAATACCTACTATATATCCAATACTACGAATACGATACTATACGAATGCTTCATTAAAACGTGCAAAAAATTTCGAATACCTAGGGAATTAGGAATTGAGTTACTTTTACATAAACACTGTTATCATGTAATATGTATTACAGATAATACACATTACATCGTAACTGTGTTTTAGTAAAAGTAACTCAATTATTCCTAGTTCCCTAGGTAGTGTGTTCTAACACTGGCTGGAAAAAGGTCACTGATATTAGGTACATTATAAAACCCATTTTGTAGTCAGTTCGTTTAACTAATAGAGAGAGAGTGAGACAGGTAGGTAATTGATTAATAATAATATTAAAGCTAGGGATATAGTGAAATTGACAGTAGAACAGATTGTAGAAGACATGTTTGTGATAGTATATATATACGACCTCCAAACTATCATGGTTTATTTGTTATGGAGGACGTCCTTCAAATATTTAAAATAAAGTGTTACAAACCAACGTATTATCGTTTTTTTTTTAAATTTCTTGTTAACTAGTAATTTCATTGTTTATTTTTTTACTGAATCTTGTCTCCCTTTTGATTCGGTGGATTTCATACGTACCTGTTGTTTCTATATTTTAAGAAAAATGGTTATGTCGCATTTTACCGAAAAAGGCGACCCTATCCAGATTTATTTGAGCCATTTTCAATATGTGAAAATCAGATCACTTTACGTCTTTAAGTAAAAAAAAAATAGTAATAGCAAGTTTGTAACGGAAGCAAAATTTTACCGAAGTATTGACGTATAAAATTGAATAGTTAATATATAAAAGTACTAGCGACCGCCCGCAGCTTCGCTTGCGTAGACTACAAATTCCTGTTATAGGTACTATTAACGTTCGAGATGGTTTATACGTACTTTTTGCTGGAACCAATTTTGGTCACACCCATTCAAACTTTCAATCTTCATTCCCCTTCCACCCTTTAAAAAACCGATACAATTTTTCATCTCCCGTTTCCCACTCTTAAAATGTGAAAATCTAAAAACCCTGAAACACGTCATTATTTAAGTCCCTCCATTCCCATCCTTAAGTTTGAAATTTCTAAAAAAACCTTTCTTAACTTTATAATGCTCACGTTATAAAATAAACTTATGTTCCAAATTTAAGCTTCCTAGACTTAGTACTTTCGGCTGTACGTTGCTAGATCAGTGAGGACAAACGACAGACAGATAGACAGACAGACAAACACAAAAAGTAGCTTATGACACTCTTGACAATATTCTTTCACGTCTGCAAAGTTTCATTAAAATCTGTTCAGCCGTATTGGAAATTAGCTCGAATAGATAAAATTGAATTGAATAGACGTACAGACAAACAGACGGACAAAAAGTAGGTAGCTAATGTCAAATATCTTGACAACCTTCTTTCCCGTCTGCAAAGTTTCCTTAAAATCTGTTTAGCCGTTTTGGAGATTAGCTCAAATAGACAGATACACGTACAGACAGACAGACGGACAAAAAGCAACTTTGTTAGTTTTAACGACCTTCTTTTCATATTCATTGATGTTTCATTTAAATTGGTTTAGACAGATGGACGTACAGACAGACATACAAAAAGTTCTGTATGTCACTTTTGACTACATACTTTTCATATGTGTAAAGTTTTATCAAAATCGGTTAAGCCGTTTTGGCCGAAGCCGATTTGCTCGAATAGACAGACAGTTCGTTTTCATGTATATAACCTATAACTCTCTGCTAAAATCAGGCTATCAAAGGCAAAAAGAATTTTTCAAATCCGACTGGTAGTTTCAGAGATTAACAAATTCAAACAAACAAACAAACAAACGAACAAACGAACGAACGAACGAATCAACCAACCAACAAACAAACAAACAAACAAACAATCAATCAATCAACCAATCAATAAATCAATCATTCAATCAATCAATCATCAAATCAATCAGCGCGCGCGACGGAAGCTCTCAAAAGGAATAATTTTTCCCGTTTTTGCAACATTTTTCATTGATGCTCCACTCCTATTGGTCGTAGCGTGATGTAATATAGTCTATAGCCTTCCTCGATAAATGGACTATCCAATACAAAAATATTTTTTTAATTTGAACCAGTAGTTCTTGAGATTTGCGTGTTTAAACAAACAAACGAACGAACGAACAAACCAACCAACCAACCAACCAACAAACAAACAAACAAACAAACAATCAATCAATCAAACAATCAATCAATCAATCAATCAATCAATCAATCAATCAAAAAATCAATCTATCAAACAAACAAACAAACTCTTCAGCTTTATAATAAGTATTTCTATTATATAGATTAATAGATTATAAGATAAAAAGAAAATAAGATATTACTAAAAACCGTATCAAAGTCTATTTGTTTGGAAGTAAAAAGTTAACGAACAGAGGCAGACAGCGAATTTATTTTCGCCCGCTATAGTTTTTAAATTTCAATAAAAACTGTTAAGATATTAATTTAAATTGTATGATGTAAAGGGCAATTATAATACGCATGAAATGCTTAAGACAACTAACGTATTTAATTTGATAAGGATTAATATCACGTTTAAAAAACATCTTCGCAAATAGTACATTATGTTAGAACAAATTTGATTGTCATAAAAAAGGTTATAGTAAGTTAACCTTAAAAGATACACATATGCTGTCGCGGACTTTTGGTTAGAACTTTTAAAGGGGTACAATTCCGTAGTACATGGTTTTTGCTTAACATCAACCGTTTACGCAGCGCGCGCGACGGAAGCTCTCAAAAAGAATAATTTTTCCCGTTTTTGCAACATTTTTCATTGATGCTCCACTCCTATTGGTCGTAGCGTGATGTAGTATAGCCTATAGCCTTCCTCGATAAATGGACTATCCAACAAAAAAATAATTTTTCAATTCGAACCAGTAGTTCCTGAGATTTGCGCGTTCAAACAAACAAACAAACAAACAAACTCTTCAGCTTTATAATATTAGTATAGATTAGGAAACATCCTATATGGGAAACGAGCATAACTTGATTGTGTAACTTGATGTAATGTAATGTGAAATATATACGTTCAGGACATATCAACGGTGTTATTATATACAAGGGAGTCCACTCACTGTTCGGAAGCCGACTCACTTGCGAACCGGAGAAGCATTGCGTCGAACCGGGAGCCAGTCAAATATTTCATATTTCTTTCGTCAATGCAAACAAGGGGCCATTTTTCGAAGAGTTATTTTTCAGTATACGAGACACGGATGTCGTCATAAAACTGTATATGAAGTGAGTTACAAATTAACAAAGACAATTTTTAAAATAGGATAGATTTAGAAGAGGTCTTAATATTTTATGTTCCGATTTCAGAGGTGAAGTTGTTTGCCCAGTTCTGAAATTCAGTAAGCCTTGTCTGGATTTCGGCACGGTGAGCTTAGGTGAGCAAATAACATGAAAAACATTCATTATTATGTGCATAGCTCGCGCCAAACTTCGCTCTGAAGTAGAAACGAGTAGCATCAGCAGTCGGAAAATGGGTAGGTATTAGGGAGTTGAGAGCGGGCCCCGCACCTACGCAACACGTACTCGCGTCAACTTCAGAGCGGACAAGAAGTTAGGCGCGAGATGTACCTACTATTTATGTATTTACTTTAATTTTAATTTACGAAGTTTTGGCTTAATAATGACACTATATATACGACTACGATCCACAAAACTGATACAAACTTCAAAGAAATATTTTCCTAAAATATAGATTTTTGTCGGATTTGTTGTATTTAATGGTTTGTTTGATCACGAATAACTGATAAGTAATTAAATTTTATTTCTAGGTGTAACGAAGACATTAGAAGTGGAAGCGATAAATGAATCGGACGTACACGTTAACGCTTCTGTGAGAATACCCTCTGATGGCCCTGAGATCAGTAGCATTACTCTAACGGATTACTCAGTCGTTGAGAGACCAAAGCCCGCAATACCTCAATGTCCTCGAGAATTTAATATACAACCGAATAACTTCGACATGAAATCAGAATCACGCGTACTGTTACAGGTTACTATAGTTAGCCAAGACTCATATGATTTAGATCGTTTTGTACAGTATTTATCCAACCACACCGAACAGGTGTTGAGATATTACTTACAGGTGTCCATTTAAAGTTAAAAACAAGAATTTAAGATAATTATGACATTTCTTTAGAAAATACCTTTCTTTTTTTTATAAAACTTAATTGTAAGTAGTCGGAGCTCCTAAGCCATTAAAATTTTAAATTTACTGTGGGTATTGTCGGTAATGAAATTAGTACCTGAAAACAATGATTGATATTTTGTATTTGTTTAATGTGAACGTTTTGAGATGTGTAAACTTGTAAAGAGCGATTGAACTGTCTATGATTATTGAATAAGAAATAAATATTGCGCCTTATAGACACAGTTCTATAGGTCTCCGGTATAGATTTTGTAAAAGAAATGAAAGGTATTTCTAAAAATATATATATAGTTTTTTTAAATTTTGTTTCGACGCCTATACCACCTGCTAGAATCCGTAGTTGTATTTTCAATGTACCCTATACTTACGGGAAGCGCGAAATCTGTGATTTTTTTATTTCAATTGAAGAAATAAATATTGCAATTTGTGCACTGTTAAAAAATATCCCTGTCTGTATAATTTAGAACTCGATCCCTCTTTACTTTCGGTCATAGGTTCTTTATATTCTAAACTAATTCAATTTAATTTTTCTTCTGTTTCAGGTCACCTTGACGGCAAATTTGATTAGGTCTGCTCAAACCAGGATAGAGATGCAAATAGGAAAGACCGATAGTCCTCCAATAGTTTTACCTATAATATACAATGCTGTGATACCCAAGGTCATCCCAGCCCCCGAACTTAAATTGAAGGCTTGTTTCCTATGCTACGACTACACACATGACATAATTTTAAATGTTAACGATTCTCGCGGATATTTTACAGTGATTGAGCAAGAAGTAAGTGCTGTTCTACAGAGTTCATACATGTATTTAAAAAAGTATATACAAGGCGATTTTTTCATAGGCCGCAATTTTTTTTAGGCGTTAAATAACAATTCTAAGTAAAAAAATATATTACTATGTTCTGTTTTAAATATTAGAGTAGATTTAAAAAAAAGTTGTCATACATTTTCATATTGCAATATTTTTCTCGAAAGAATTATTGATACAGCGTGGTTACCAAGTCAAACAAAAATACTACGCATGACAAAAGTGCGACCGTGGGTGTAGCGGGAAGGACCGATATAATTGTCGGTCGCCCGTACATCCCTACGGCAATTCGATAATTTTGAGGACGCCATATCTCAATATTTTAGTACTTACTGAGTTGTACTAAGAAAAAAAACGCGTATTTCATTATTTTTACCAGAGATCATAGTTAAAAGTCGGATTACAAAAAAAATTGCATGTGATTTGATTAATTATTGTCTTCTTTTTTCAAAGGATGAATCAACTTTGAAATGGAACACGACAGTAAAAGAAGGTTTTATAGAACCCAAAACTAAGATTTATTTACCAATAGTAGTCAGGACTAATACGTTGGGGTTACAAGAATGTAATGTAAGGTAAAATCCATAATTTATGCTTAAATTATGCTGAATAATCGAAAATCTTAATTAATAAAAGAAATGGCTAAATTCTTAAATTCAAACTGCAAGCATAGAAAAACGCAGAAAAATTGCATCTCAAATATATAAAATGGAAAAGTGCAATAGCGTATGTAGTTCATATGTCCGAGAATGTCCACATTTTCTCCACAAATAAGCACTCAAAGTACTAAAATCTTCAAAGTACTTTTACATTTTGTACTAAAATTTCAGACTGCAACTGTTTGGATTACCTGAACCTATTACTGTGTGCCACGTGGTAGGCTGTGGAGTCAGACCTATTGTGGCTTGTAAGCCTATGGCTTTGCAATGGGGTCAAGTTAAGCTACTGGCAAAACATTCTAAACAACTAACACTTTTCAATGATTCACCTATTCCGGTCCCTTTTAAAACAACTTTGGTGAGTGTCTATATTTTTCTATTTATTTCTTTTTCTTTTCGTATCTTTTTTGTTTGTTATTGGTGTCGACTGTTAGATGGTCTAGTGTAGGCGTTTTTTACTTCCTTATGTACACCTCAAGATCCAGTAGGTTGGACGTGCCCACGGACGCTGTTTCAAAATGTCCCGCTAACATGTTCATCATAATTAACATATACCTATACCCACTTATCCGAAACGGATGTCGAATGACGACCCTCCGCACCGCACTCCACCCCCTCTCGGGGCTGCACACTCGCCCTCTGTACGCGCGCGAAGAAAGTCTTACGCCGCCGTTACATAACCCGCGCCCCGCACCGCAACCAAGTAATCTTGTGATAGTGCAAACGTGGACGAGGAAGAGCTCGTAGCTGAATTGGGTAAGTCCTTCCTGTTTCTGTTCCCATATTTTTCAACAGGGTTCTGTGGTTGCATTGCCTTTGAATTGCACAGGGAACGACAGCCAGCGCGCCCACCGCTAGTTATCGAAGGTTGCAAAATTACGTTATTTAAAATTCTATTTCAGCATATAATTACATAAAACAAGGTAGTATCAGACTCAAAATTATCTTATTTTTACTTATTTTATTTGCACTTCAATTTTACTTTGAAACCACTTAGTTCACTTTTCGTATTCGTTCGTCCGATATCACCTACGGTCCGGTAAGCGCACGAGATCTTTTTTATAGCACAAAATAAAACGTTCATTAATTCTTGAAGATTATTGAAAACAAATGTCCCGGATTCGAATTTAATTTTTTCACTGCCTTTCCGTTTTTTTTTGCATATTTGTTTTTAAATCATTTCCTCGAGGGTGGTAGGGGTGACCTATATCAATTCCTATTAATAAGTAAGGTATAATTATCACATAGCTGATTGTCTAATAGATAAAGTGGGCTTCTCATTAGCGCGGCGTTAGTTTCAGTATGATACTAACGAGTATATTCATGAAAGAATGTTAAATATACGATATATATAAATAAAAATTTAACGAACGTTTAGCTCTGGTCTAATGTTGGAAATATGGATTCTAGTGTCTTTAGCTGCTTGAAATGATCAGAATATAATTAAAAAAAAACTTTCTTTAAGTGGGCGAGACCATGAGAGGGATTATTTACCTCTTTACTATTGATTACATTTTCATACTTTACATTGACCGGGGGGTTTAAACCAGGGATAATATCCTGCAGTGGAGAAATACGAGCTGATGATGATGAATACTTTATAAATCGGCCGTCAAGAGAATGCGTTTCTGACACATGAGATTTATAGCTATAACATCATGTTTATTGTGATTTGACAAAATCATATGATTTTTAATTTAATTTTGAGTCATTCTTGCATGTAAACGATAATAATATTTAAAAATGGGAATCGTCCGACGCGACGGTACAAATTCACATCATCCGATTACTATGCCGATTACGACCTGTCAAGAACGCAAACTCTCAACGGCCGATGTATAATATATTGCTTTATTTTCTAAAAAAAAAATCCTTCTGCAGGTAAATCCTGACGGAAGATGGCAGATTTCGCCCAGTGAAGGAGTACTAGAGGAAGAATCAGAAAAAGAACTGACATTTACTTTGTATTTATGTGACTCGGGAACATATAAAAATAAAGCAATAATTTCATTAGAAGAAACACAAGATCTTGTGAGTAAATAACTTCTTATTGCTTAATTGACCATTCCCAAATTTTTGAACTAAAGTTGGTTTTTTTTTCCAAAGAATAGCCAATTTTAAGAAGCTAATTTGTTTTTTTTTTGTTTTAGATCGGTATTCACGTAGTTATATCATTTTGAAAATTCTTATAGCGTGACGTCACAGGGTGGAATTATAAGGTTAGCAATTGCCGTTGCATATTCATAAAAATAATGTCACTCTCAGAGTGTTAGCTGTCATGTCATCAACTGTACGTAAATACTGATCTAAAACAAAAAAAATTAAGTTAGTTTCTTAAATAAAATTGCCTATTTTTTCGAAAAGAAATCGGTCTTTAGTTCAAAAATTTGAGAATAGTCATTTATCGGTCATAAAACTATACACACGCGAAGTTCTCAAATTGTAAAATAATTCCATTTGTAAAATTTTCTGCAAATAGATAGTTCATATTAACTGATTCATTCATGATAGTATGCATACATAGTTACACTTATTACCGTTTTTTTATAATTTGTGAAACGTCCAGACAGTTTAGATTATTCTATGTTAATTAAAAAAAATATATAAAAATTTACTTTATTTTCATAGATTATTCCGCTGTCTGTAACTGGCTTTGGAAGTAGTATTTTAGTAGGTGACTCTCGGGATCGAGTCAACCTTGGGAGGAAATTCACAAAAATACCAATGATTTGTACGATTCCGATGGAAAATAAAGGAACTCGAATGCATACGCTAATATGGAGTGAATTCTATAAACCACCGAAAACAAAGCAAGCACCGAAACGGTGAGTAATATCAGTTATTATGTTGATTCTTATTAAAATATGTTTCACATTTAATTATATTTGTGGGGGATCACAAAATAAATACGACATTAAAATGCGATCTCAAAAGACAAAATCAAATTTTGGAGTTGGTAAAGATTGTATTTTCAGATTCTGTAAACCTGGTGAAGTTGTAGCAAAATTACTGCCAGTCTGATATTTAGCTGTGATGCAAGCGTTTGCACATGACAAGAGCTGTAAGTAGTCGGTCACCGTTAGAAAAGTACATAGGTTTTGCTACTGCGACGCTTATTGTGACTAACATCACACCGGCAAAGTTACTTTGGTACAACTGTAGTCGCCGAGAAAAAGTTTTTTACTTTTGATATTTTATTTCCTGTTAGGAACAAATGCCTCTACGAGGCCAATTCAGGTTAAGGTATGAAATTTCAAAATCAAAACTAATTTTAAAATGAAATAAAGTACCTACTGCCTCACGGATATTTTACAATTCTAAAATAAATATGAGCGAAAATTTACGAGTGAATGTGTTTAAAATAAAGAACGTAAAGAATGTCTTAACAGTAATAAAAAATATATTTAAAAGCTTATGACAGCATTCATTTTAATTTTTTTATGAATTCTTTAAACCACTCAGGAACTTCCATACTTTTGGATAATATATATCAAGTAGGGACAAAAAAATTAAATAGTTTCAATGTCAATAACCTGACATCATAAAAAATACTTTTATCAAATTCAAAACTTAGAAAATAAAATACCTGCCTATAAAAGCAATAAACCAATTTTTTTCCCGTCGAATGTGTTTTATAAATATATTTCTTATACATTTTTCACTTTTCAATCAATATACTAAGTGTTAGGTTTAGCTCCCCAAATTTTAATTTTTCTGACTTTTAAGAAAATTCTTCATTGTTACATAGACCATCTTTTGACTTGAATCCGAAACAATTTAAAATGGCTGCCGGAGAAAAATTGGAACTGATCGTGACCGGCAATTCGGCAAAGGCAACGATTATGAAGGAGGTTTGGTATTTAATCGGCAGCATCGAAGGCATCAACAAGAAAGAGTTACTTCTGGTTTGTGAGTTTGAGGCAGAATTTGTCGATCCCAAAGTAGAAGTGTCTCCAAGTGCTATAGAGCTACAATATGACTACGGGCCTTACAATGAATTCTACAAGTTGACTGGTGATTTTTAAACCTTTACGTATTTTCTTACGGAGTTGAATTTTTCAGTTATCATTTTATGTGAATGTTCCTGTTAATATATTTTCAGATGTATTAGCAGTCAGGAATGTATCTAAGCTGCCGTTATTTCTGGAGATCAATATCAAGTCACCTTTTGCTTTTATTCAAAAAGATGACACTTATAAAATAACTCCAGAGGAAGAAATGCTTTGTTGTTGCATACGTTACAATGAATCGGATTTGAACTTAAGTAATATGACGAATGAAGAAACCGCTCCTGAATCACGGCAACTTCTCGATTATTTGACATTAAAACCAGTATTGCCTTTAAGGGAGTCGCCTTTGAATATTTTTGAAGATATACATAAAATTAAAAAAGCGTTTAATTTTATATATTATATTGAGGAATTGTTGGAGGATCAAGAAGTTATGAAAATTCAAGTCGTGTTGGACACTACTAAACATGTGTCTATGAAATCGAGAACGTACAGCGATTTTATACAAATAAAATTTAGAGGTCACAAAATTAAAGTAATGTCTTATATATTCTATGCATACTGAGGTAATTATGAAATTGATAAGTTGACTAATTTTCAAATAAAAATTTCAGGAGACAGTGAAAATTGTAGGAAAAATTGATTTTCCTAATATAGCTTTAGTGCCACCTCGATTGGACTTTCAATGCATACGTAATGGCAGTATCGAAAATAAGACAATAAAACTTAGCAACATGACACCGCTTGTAGCTTGTTATAGGTTTCTATGGAAGAACTGCGTTGCGTCACCGGTTTCGTTAGTGAGTTTCGAAAAATAGATATACCTACTTACAATAATTTTTTTACTGATAGTTAAATATTTTGTGTTTTCGTCAAGGTTGGGAGTTATCGTCTCCTAAAAAATTTGTAAAAGTCACGTTGATTAATTATAAAATTGACAAATACACCACAGTGCCTACCTATTCTTTATTAATCAAAGTATACTGCATAACGTTGACCTTTCCTGTGGCAACTGCGTTGTCTGTTATCTGTTAAATCCAATAGACAACGCGAAATCACTCTTCTCGTACAGTGGAACCACAGTGCTACTACGGCAGGGAAAATCAGCGTTATGCGGTATACCTTTATTCATATTATTTTTAGTTCTTACTATTCGGTTAAATCGATGCCACTTTGTAAGAATTTAAATAGTTGCTTACATTTTTTTTTGCATATAAGCTGAAAAGTATGTCAAAATATTTTGAATATGAGGCCAACTCACCTGATTATGAAACGTCGAATTCTGATGACACTTCAGGTAAGGTTTAAATAATTCTACACACAATAACAACAGGTATTATAATTTTCTATTGTTACGTTATTTGATGTGATCTTTTATTTTATTGTTCTATTTTTCATGTTATGATAAATAAATGGAACGTATAACTCTAGCGCAGCACGCGATGAAGAAAAAGATTGAAGTCGAATGCATTTCAAATAAAGATGAAGAAGATATATCTAATTTATCGCTTATGGTCGAAGCGTCTTATCCCGACTTTGAAGTAATTAGGGACAGAATACTTATGAAAATACTCCCTATGATAAACACGCAACAGGAACCTGAATTCAAATGGAAGAGTAAACTTCCAATGACGTTTAAACCAGAATGTCCGTGCAATATGTTAACCTTAATACCGCATCGTGGAATCTTAAAACCCAACGAAATTAAATATGTGCAAGTGATATTTAAACCTAAACTAAATATCAGTGTAAAAGCGGCACTGGAATGTGATATATTAGGTGGACCATCAGAACATGTAATTGTTACAGGGCAAAGTTCAGATCTAAGTTATCGACTAAGCACACAACGATTACAATTTAAAATTAGAGCTTTTCACGAAGATGCATGTGAAGATCTTAAATTGCGCAATTTGTCCTTATTACCTTTTGCATATAAAATATATTTGAATGAACCAAACTATAGTAATAGTCTTCAAGGGACCATTTGTAATGTCACACCACCAGAAAAAGTTTTGGAGCCAGAAGAAGAAGTTAGTATCAAAGTACAAATGAAACCGGGTGTGGTGGGTTATTTCGAGAGACAGTTCACATTGGAAATAGGGCATTTGCCCCATTTAAAAATAGAGGTTTACGGTTGGGGTATTATTCCTCAGGTGTATTTGTCTTTGCCGAGACCAGATGTTGCAAAGGTAAAGTATTTTTATTCGATTATTTCTGTTAGTCAGTGACCAAATTAAATTTTATTCAATATTTTTATTTTTAGTTAAAACCTGAATTTTGTTATGAAGCGATCGCTGCACTGACGGTTCCATTTTTGAAGGCGATTAACGAGGTGTTACAGAAACCTTCTCTTGTGCCTACTAACTCCCCGATAATAGAGAGATGTTTTGAAGACCCAGAGTTGCAGTTTGATTGGCATATTTGTTCACTTTGGGTAATATTATATTATCACATATATATATAATATTTTTAATGCTATCAATATTTTTTATGCAGTTCAATTTCTATACAGATTTTGTGGAGAATAAATTACTTCTTGTTTTCAAAAATTAATCACGCACGTGCTCTCAAAACTTCTAACGTTCATTCACTTTAGATTAAAATATTCTGAATGCATCCTGATGAAGAGATTGGATTTTCACCGCGCGCTTCAAAAAAAAAAACAGAATTAATTTGGTTTCATGTATAATTCAAACTGACTAGATTAGATAGGGTTAAAGGCATTCATGGCATGGCGAGGACATATATATTGCACTCAACACATCTTGCTAGGTATATCAGAAAAAAAATGCTAAATGTATTTTCAATGTAAGTAACGCATTTAAGGGTTGATTAAAAATAATTACATGACTTGTTAGTAACCACCCACGGCTTCGCTCACGTAGATCATGTGTATGCGCATTTATTAAGGGTTGATTTTACAAAAAAACAACATGTCATATTTATTTTCAAACCTACAGGTTAAATAACAGTTTTAACAATTTTATTCCTTTAAGGGTTAAATTTCTAAAAATGCTAAAACACATCCTTCTTCCTATCTAACCAAAAGGTTGAATACCAATTTTCATGGTTTTAAAAATGACAAATTTCTCGTACAACTTTGATGTCCTATTTTGTCCCCTCAAGGGTTAAATTTTCATAAATCCTAAAACACATCTTTTCTGATTTGTAGCAATAAAAATAAATAATAAATTTTATGGTTTATGGTTGAGTTTTATAGTATTAGTCCTTATGGTAAAACAGGGATTTTCATCCTTGTTTTAAGCTTTTAAGGGGTAATTTTCAAAAATTTTGAAGCAGAACATATTTAGTTTTTGACCCAAAGGCCAAATACCACTTTTCATGTATTTACGTTTTTTGATTTTCATAAAAACTTACATTGCCCATTTTGTCTACATAGGGGTAGAATTTCGAAATAAATCTTTCTCACTGCATACTTATATCACAAAAGAAACGTATCGTTTGTGTTTTGCTTCAGCTGGTTTGGCTCAGCGATGGTGAATGATTAGCATCTATTTTTTAACCGACCTTTAAAAGTAGGAGGTTCTATGTTCGTCTTGTGTATGTTTTTTTACGTATGTTTACCGATCTCTTCGTCAAGTGAACCGTTTAGAAATTTTTTTTTTGTTTGGAAAAAGGTTACCTGACAGAAACGATCCTGACATTATTACCATGATGCGATACCAGGGAAATCGAAGTATAACCTCAAATCTTATAAGCACTCATAATGTGTTTGAGCTCTATTTTTAGTTATTCAGGTGTTTGCGTGTGGGAGTTATCACCTCATGTTGCTAAGCTAATGATGGAAATTACAACACTCCTTAACATTTAGAAGTTAAGGAATAATACTGCGATATGTCGACAGTTTCCTCCAAACGGCACTATCTCATTTGAACAACGCGTTTAGAAGCCCTTTTCATATCTACTAAATTCAAATAAATTACAGTTACTTATAACTAAAAAATAATTAGTTATATAAGTTTTTCAAAAAAAGTATTAGGTAATCGATTTCAAAAACTTAAAGTAGAAAGTTAAAAATTATATTTTTGATTTAAAGAAAAGAGCATGAATGGGCGGCATATAAATAGTTTATGAAGTCGGTGGCAACTAAGATACTGTAAATGGGTGCTTACCAGGTAATAATAGCTACAACAATGACAATATTTACAACTATAACAAATATAGAACACGATATTTTTTGTAAAAAAATATTTTTAATATTAAACTTCCTAATATACTTTTTTACATAAAGCTATTGAAGATTATAGTTTTATATTTAATTTCATATTTATTTCATGTTTCTGGTTGTCCAATATTAATATATATGTATGTATATATTATAAAACAAATATTTAAGTATGTATATCAGTTGTGTAGTACCCATGATACAGGCTCTGCCTAGTTTGGGACTAGATGACCGTGAATGAGATATCCCAATGATTATAATTATGTACCTAATCTCTAGGACGACTATCCCACAATCATGGACATAGAGATGGCAATAGAAAGGAAGCTATTTATTAATCACATCAAACACAAGCCAGAGGTTGTGGCTAACTATTCTGGATACAAAATGGGAGCTTTGACAGAATTTTGTACCATTCCTTACGTTGTCGATTATGGCGTGGTAATCATAGGAAACACGGTGAGATACAAAAAATTATACTTACATTCCTTGATCTCATACTAGGTACGTAATTTATCATAATTATATATTTTTTTAAACTAGATAGAGCACACAATCGACATAACCAACTATGGATCGGCTACGACAAAAGTGCACATCTCGAAAGGTACGCATTTGCCTCGATGGTTAAATGTTATTCTTTGTGGCAAACTTGCTCCCGGCAAAACAGGAAAAATACAAATTGTCTTTTCACCGCTTCCCCAAGAGTTTATTGAACTAGAACAATCAGTTGAGACTTCTTTTAATTTGGAGGTAATTCATTTGGCATTATAATTAAGGCATTTATATAAATTAATTTTCCCAATACAGTAGTTAAGTTTCTGACAGCCATCAAGTACATATCCAATAGGGGGAAATTTTATTTATGTTGCTCGACAACGATTCCGTCAAATCACTTCGGCTTTCACTGCGTTTCGATTGGATGAGCCAAGGTCAAACATTTCCTAAAGTTCGGAAATCGTAGTTTAAAGTATAATTGTGATGGGATGTATGATGTGGTACATATATGATATGATGTGTTTTGATGTGACGTGATGTGATAGGTCAGTCAGTTTCGGAGTTCGATGGCCTGTATTACCATTACCGGTCTATTGGGTATGTGTTCGATGTTCACAACTCTGTATGTCGACATTGATCAACCTATTGGAATGTTTTTAAATTGTCTTTGGATGTGAGACGTAGAAGTGTTAATTGTAAAGCCTGATTTAGACGCTGCCAGTCGGCCTGCTAATAGAGGTTGCCAGTAACTGGATGCCAGCGAGTAACACTGAATAAACGGTTTTTACCAGTTACTGGAGACGCCAGTGAGCCACGGGCACGCCAGCGACTGGCGGCGCCAGCAAAGCAAATATTTTTGTTTTACTTGCGCGAAACTTCCCCTAACCACATTGCACAACACCAAAAGCCCGTGACGTTCCAGCAATAACCTACCAACTGGCGTGGCATCCACTGGCAAGGTCTAAACGAAACGCGTTAATCAATTGGCATTCCAGTCGCCGAGTGCCAGTGAGCTTCCAGTCAACACACCAGCTGGCATGGCAACCGCTGGTAATGTCTAAACGAGCCTTAATGTTGGATTAGATTCTGGTCAATATATATACTCGTACTGTCAGTCCAGGGTAAAAGTCACATGGACTTAAAAGTAACTGGAATACTCGTAACTCTATAGGTAAACATGTGCACAGAAAAGGTGTAATATAGCAATGTAATGATAATAAAGTAGTAGTTATTTCTTTTAGGTTCCTTATGGCGTAAACATACCTGTCACGATGCGCGCGATATGTGCGGTGCCCTACTTGGTGTCCAATGTTACTTCGATAGATTTAGGTACAGTACGGTGTGGAGACAAGATAACTGTTTCGATACCTTTAAAGAATGTGTAAGTATTAAATCTATAGGAATATGAAATATTTTTGGGATTTAAATAATATTTTAAATCAACGAAGTGCGCAAGTCTTTTGCGCGATCAGTGTTCCAAGTGTTCCATGTCATTGATTATTTATAAAAACAAATAATTGGGGTTTCAGTATGAAATCGCCATTTTAGTAACTGATCACTGGAATGAAAATAAAACTTGCATGGATAGAGTTTTTAATTTGGAACTTTTTTCGAATAAAAGTTGCTGTATTGTAAATTCAAAACCAATAAAAAAAATTATAATTGCTCGTCAATGGTTTTCACGATCGTGTCTGGTCACAAACATGTACACATCGAAAATTCAAGTAATTATTGAATACGAGTTCGGTCGTGGCACTAACACAGCAGACACAGTTCATCAATTTTGTATTTGAAGAAAATATGACTACTTTGTTTTCGCAGTGGAAAATTTGTGATGCAAAATTATTAACCAAGAGGTAGGCCAGCTACTACTCAATAATAAAACATTGCGAGCATGGTGGAAGAAAGTATTTCTTGAACCAAAAAATATTGTTTCATGTATACCAAATCTATAAGGCCATGTGGCCGAGGTTAAAATCCGGCGTGTATCAATGAGTTTTTTCTGACTTAAGTACATTAACTATCACTGACTCCCGTGCCTCGGGAGCTCGTTACGCAGTCGGTCCCGGTTGCTGTCAATAGATGGCGGTAGTTACAATCCGCCAACCCGCATTGGAGCTGCGTGGTGGATCTAAGCTCCAATCCCCCTCACCTTGAGGGGAGGCTTAAGCCCCTGCAGTGGAGTATAAAAAGGGCTGATGGAATGGAATGGAAATACCGAAGAGAATATTCTCTCAAAATACGTGAAAAAAATTTGAACCCAACAACAGGTGTCGTGTACAACAATATAATTACTTATGTTGAGAGGATATCTGCTTCGGTATATATGAAATAATATTCTCTTGGTACAAGGAATAGTTTTTTCATCAATCTATTGCGGAATCAGCAACGTGGTTTAACGTTACCATAGCCACAATATTTGACTCATTTGCGCACAAATTAGCAAAATTGCAGAACAAGAAAAATGGGTTTCACATAATCGAATGGCCTGTACAAAAGTGCATGCGTGTCGTAGCTTGCCTTGTGTTGATTAATTGACACAGATTTGATATTTACGATCACCACAGGTGGAGATATATAGTCATTTCCCAGTTTTCTGTGTTTAGTCTGTTAGCAACTTCCTTTTTATAACTCTCCTTCTACTCCTAAAACTAACTTTGAAAATCAAAATTTATTTACTAGGCACCAGTTTATGTCTAGGCATTTCTAATTGGAGCACTTTCTACAACTTTATCAAATAACTTTTTATGATAAACGACTACCGCGTTTGGTACAAAAGTTTAAAAGAAGCATGGATGGCGAGCTGTTCATATATTTGCCTTCATGATTCCGTAATAGATACCTGTCATTTTACGCGATGTTGGTCTTTGCATTAAAAAAAATTGAAAAGGACATGAAACTTGATATAATAAATTATTACTGCGTTTTAAACCATATATTTACGAATGTTTAATATTTACAGCGGTAAACCGACATGTGTATGGTTTGTTACACTAAGACTCAGAATTCCCGGTCCCAATCCCATCACGATCCTCAATGGTTCCGGAAAGTTCGAATCTGGTGAGGGTGACTGGTTGCAATTATGTTTCAAACCGTTTACGGAGGTATTGCATTGTCAGTATTATAATAGGTTTTGCTCTGGTCAAATATTGGCAAAATGGACGCTAGTGTCTCTAGCTGCTTGAAATGATCAGAATATTATTCAAAAATAATTTTCTGTAAGTGGATGAGACCACGAGCGGGATTATATTACCTATGTACTATTTATTACATTTTAATACTTTACAGTGACCGGGGGGTTTAAACCAGGGGTAAATAGATACGAAAGGCAAATGACTGTGTGTGGTGGTGAGCCTTGGGAGAGCCCTGTATCCTCTAGTGGAGAGATACGGACTGATGATGATGTTGAATATTTTATACATCGGCCGTCGAGAGAATGCGTTTCTGACATATGAGATTTATAGCTATAACATGTTTGTTGTGATTTGACAAAATTAATTTTTAATGTAATTTTGTGTCATTCTTCCATGTAAACGATAATAATATTTGAAAACGGGAATCGTCCGACGCTACAAATTCACACCAACTATCCGATTACTACGCCGATTACGATCTGTCAGGAACGCAAACTCTCGACGGCCGATGTAAAAATAGTGATAATTTATAATAAATTCGATATACAACTAAAGTTCACATCTCAGGCAGCTAGGTGGCGCACTTTCAGTGGTTGCTTCTTTAATGTACGGAATTTGTCAAGGGCTGCACGTATCACAGTACGTAGGTACAATAGATCTGTGCGGCTCTGAAGTGCGATGTGTATGCCCGACTGCGCAGGATCGCCGTACTTTTCGATGCAACGTTTCAATGAAATTGTCACTGCGACGTTTTAGTTGACAAGGTGGAACACAGTCTGTTACTACGGCTATTTAATAATAGATGGAACCACCGTACCTAAAATTGATTTATATTTTTTTATGGACACATTTTTGCATTTCTGTTGACAACACATGACGCGCGACTGTAAAAATATTTCTCTTCAATGTATTTAACTCACATTATTGATTGTATCAACAGTTTTGAAGTGTTTGTACAAAAACTTAAAATTTGTGAAAAATAAGGTATTTCTATTGATTTATATAATGGTTTTTTTCAATAGTTTTGTATCGTTTGTCGAAAAACCTTATTTTCTCTATCTATTATTAAATAGCCGTACTAACAGGCAGTGTTCCATCTTCAGAGTCACGAAGATCTGTTGCACATATTGTACCTACTTCAATTTGTTTCATCTATTTTGTCAAAGGTACATTGATATTTTACAGATGTTGTACCACGGCAATTTGATGTTTAAATTTCACATGAACCCCAATAGAATGTCTATACCTATAGTTGGTCGAGGGATTTGGCCTCGAGTACATGTAATCGGATCCCAAATCAACTTTCCGCCTACTTTGCCGTGGTGCGCTGCGACTGATATTTACTTTGGTCTAACAAACCCTTGCCCGTTTCCGGTTGAGCTCATTTTTGCTCATGATGACGAGTAAGTTTTATGTTTCAATTATTTTAGACAATTCTAATACCTTTATCT
This sequence comes from Luffia ferchaultella, assembly GCA_949709985.1. Lineage (NCBI taxonomy): Eukaryota > Metazoa > Arthropoda > Insecta > Lepidoptera > Psychidae > Luffia > Luffia ferchaultella. Next base: position 8,282,820 of record OX453241.1, read on the forward strand.
AATTATGTTTTGTAATTGTAATTGACGTTGTTCTTTACAGAAAGTGGAAGGAAGAGGAAGAAATCATGCACTTACTCCTTAGATATTATAATAAACCTCCTGAAATGTTGGTTCCTATTATGAAGCCCGGTCAAGGATTTCCAGTGGAAATTATCAACTTTTATCGACAAATAAAGGAACACGTAAAAAAGTTAGAACTACAGTTATATATACTGTAACATATAATATTATAAATGTATATTGTAGATTATGTAGATTTGGAACACGTTAAACGGGCGTACTGGGAGTAACCTGCAAGTAGTCTTGGCGTCTTTGGATATCACTTTTCCTTTTGCTGTGTAGATGGAAATATAAATAAAAATCTAAACTCGTACGCTTAAATCTAGACAAAAATTAAAGCTATTTATTTGTCTCTTTGCTCTGTAATCTCGCTCAAGCTCAAGCGTTATTAATAAGAGGATATGTCTTTCAATCCGCGTCTTCGAATTGGCATCGCTATCTCAGTTTCAATCCCTCTTCTCCGACCAAATTCTAGAGTGACAAATGAAAAGAACAAATTCCTGAAAAAATATCTGTAAAACACCCGTCGAAACAGCTTACGGGCCTTGACTGTTTCCACCCTTCAAATGTGTACGAATTAGAACCAAAATGGGCAAGGTCAGTAAGGCCATTAAGTTCCTAGGGCGGTACGTTTTGATTTTTTTTTTAATTCGCATTAATATCGAATTTACGGCTCATTATTTTCATAAACAAAGAACCGACGGATGTCATGTTTTTCAGGAAATTATTCTAAAACAACTGAACAAGATATCAAAAAAAAACAAAAACATACCGCCGCGTGGCAGTATTTCTCCTATTAAATATATTTTTTGTGTTAATATGGATTGAAGATTGGAAGACATACAGTGAGGATGAGACACGGCCCGAACCCCCCTTTTGCACTGTGACTAGACTGAAAAAAGTGACTGTTTTTTCGCAAAAATATTTCAATATAATTCTATATTTATAGCTAGATATTCTTAAGTTTAAATCTCAGATTTAAATCGTTCTGGGGCCATTAGCTGTTTCTAAACGCGTTTACATTTATTTCATACGATAGAAAACAAATCACGATTAGCCTTACAAATCCTTTTATAACCACTTTATTCAACATTGCAACAAAATACTAAGTCGATCGAGTTGCGAAAAATTTAAAGTTTACCCTATCTACGCGTTAGGTATAATTTAGATAGGTATTTATAATTTGAACTCCTAAAAAGATTTATATTTAAATATTTCAGTGGGGCGTATCCTTACCTCTCAATATCATTGGTTCGAGACGAACCGTTCCATTCAGCGAGGGATGAGACGCTTTTGCGGGGAAAAGCATCTACACAATTTCATACTTACACATGAAAAGTTACACCACTCAAATTTGTTTATTTGTTTTTGAACGTGCTTTTACAACATTTTTTTACAAAATACTTTAGCTAGCGACCGGTGGTGGCATACACTACTGGGGCGATGTATGAGCGGTCGTCTTGTCGATAGTGTGCTGTGGTTCTAGTGGGGAGCGGGGCGGGCAGGTTTCGCTACTTCTATGGTAATAAATATTTTTTTAATGAAAAACTCAATCCACAGACATTGATATACATAAAAAAATCGCAAATATTACATTTAAAAATTACTTCTTCAACATCAAACGATTAAAAGTGAATTAAAATTATTGATGGCGACTGTCCTTGGCCACAGAATCACGATCTGCTACCAAGGATGCTGCCTACAGAGCTGCGACAGTGGAAGCGTCTTGAATTACAATTTTGTATTGACCTTATTTTCTACTTTCACGTTGACTTCTCCACACCCACAAAGTAGTGATACCATAGACGAGGCGCCATATCAATCATATGAATTTTTATATCAAACAATTATACATAATATTAATAAATGGCATTAAGTGAGCCAACCTTCGAACGAATAATACGTAAATAAAATTATACATCCTATACAGTAATGTCTAAAGTCCGCGTGGGTGAAAACGCAATTTGGTTCTTAATGATGAATGATTGATTCATTTGATATTATTGATTATCGGGAACATTTATCAGACTCATTTGTCTAGGACGACATAGGTTTCAGTAATAGGATTTTATGTCATCCCCTAATTCTAGATCGTTTTGGTAACTAGTTTGATTTATGAAGTTATCAACGAACAAAATTAATTTATTATTTGTTCTACGTATCACAGGGTTTTGGATGAGCAAGTGAGTGCCTCTTCAAGCGCTCGATCTACTCGCACAACTCCATCGTCGAAGTAATTATTATTAATAACTATTTTATTTATTATATTAGTACATACTTTTTTATTATTCGATGTCAAACCTTACTTCATCTTTACTTTTTTTTTAAATGGTTAAATTATTAAAGTAAAATTAAGTTCAAAATTCATTTACATGATACGTTTTAAACGCTTTTCCTTCGTTTTAAGGTGTTTTTTTTATTTTCACCAAAAAAGTTGTTCCGTTCATCGAATTTCATTTTTATAGGTAACTTTGTAGTTCTCGTTGAAATATATATTTTGACATCAAACTGTTAATGGGTATATTCAGCGGCGGTATATATATTCAGCCGAAGTACTGAATATTTTGGCTGAATATACCCGCCAAACCAGCTCGGATGTAAAAAACATTTTCTACATTTAAAACTTAGAATTGGCCGTTTTCGGACGTCCCGCTCGTCGTTTATTTGATCAGCAGTAAAATTTTATGTATATTCGCAATTTAATTTTTTTTATATAGTTTTGATGCTTTTGAGCATAAGACATGAATAATTTTATTACTTTTATAGAAAAACCAGGAGTGCTGTGTCTGGAGGAACGTTCAGGCCTTCAATACCGCTATTGGCACCTCGTCTCACTGAGGCTGAAATACTTACCTGTTAATATTATTTGCGTTACTTGTGTCAACATTACAAACGTCTAATTAAGCTTTGTTCATAGGTATGATTTATCGATTTCATTTTTATAGTAAAGTTGACATCTATGAAGCAGAATGGTGAAGATCCATTGAAAGACTGTTTCCGCATTTTCGACGACACAGAACTAACTAGCACTGCAAGTGAGGAGTCGTGTAAAGGAGTCATTATTTTTTTTCATGGGAATCCTGCCGAAGGTAATCTTAATAACAAATACAGAATAATTTAAAAAAAATCTAATACGTGCCACTGCTTAAACCTTTTTTTATTTGGCTTCATGATATTCTAAATAATAAGCTCCTCGTCTGTGAAATTATTATCTATAATCGAAATTGATTGTAGTTTTCTAGTTCATCTCAATAAAATATATAAATTTTCATATTTTTTAAATGTTAGTGTAATGAAATCTAATGTATTTTTTAGAAATGGACGCTCTAGAATTAGCCTATTACGTCGGTAACAGAATAGGTTTGCCCGTACTTAACATCGATTTGTGCTTTGTGGACGCATTATGTTTAAATGAGGGCGCGGCTAAAACAAAGCTGAGGAATACCATCGACGAATTATACGACAATGCATTAAAAAACTCAAAACCTAATAAAGAAGGTTCTTCTGTGAGTGATTTAGGTAAAACGAATACCATTTATATGTACAATATAATTTATAATACGTAATTATATATAAAATAAAAATTTCATTAAAACAAAATTAAAATTGTAAACATTTAGCATGGAATATTAAAACAGTAACTAGTCTAATTGGTATTATGAAATTAATAGAATCGTTTTTTAGTTTACCAACCAAAGTGCACATGTCCACAAAAATATACATTATAAATAATACTTTTATTTGTACATTTAGATTGAATTTAAAACAGTTTTTTGTTTCTCCTGGAAAGAAGTACTTTTCGACATGTGGTCTTTAGTAAATAAACGATTCAATAATTATTTCGATGTTTACTGTTGTTCTTTACCCAACTACAGTGAAGCCCGTTTACATTAAAGGTACTTAAGGTCCTAAAGGTCCACGGACGACTATCACAGGACACGTAACTTTTAAAAAATATAATATTGCGGACGCCAGAAGATATTTTTATTGTTAATCAAAATACATATTATTTTCAGCATTCAGCAATAGATACATAGTATACAATGACGTGTAGTTCTCTAAAAAACATGACTAAAAATATGTTAATAAGTTTTTATAAACAAATTTGCTAAATACGACTACGGTGATCTAATTATAAAATAAAATCGGCAAATAATTTTAAAAAAGATAAAGTTATCTTAAAAATAAAAATTCTCAACAATTTTTTTTTAGAAATACTTTTACAAAACCCAATTTGGAACCAGAGCTTCCACATGATGCAATTCTGAAATTGCTCATTCAGAGATTTTACTTTAAAATTAGTTTTTTACCGTAGTCGGGTTTTCTTATTAATTATACTGATTAGAAAGTTTTGAATAAAGAATAAAAGGTGCGCTAAATGATTAAAAACCAAATACCTATATATAATAAACTTTGCATAAAATAGATTATAATTTCTTTTTCAGTATTTGAAGACAAAGAGGATGAATTCGATATTGTTTTGAAAAAAATTAAAGTAATCGTCACAAATACACACCTCACATCTCCGCGATCTAAGACCAGCGAAAAGAGAAAAAAACCGAAATCGGCATCTTCATCAGGCTCACTTAAAGGCGTCGATGCAGCTTTCTTTCATATGGTTTGTGTTTACTGGATTATTTTGCCTTACTGAAAAAAGTAACTTGACGTCTGGCAAGGAATGGACTAAGTTAACGAAATGTATTGCCGTGTTGTCCTAACTTTTTATATAGCAAACATTACACAAGCATCATAACTTTGTTAAAATACAATTTTAAAAAAATTGGTAAAGAAATTACATGCAGATCGAATTACTGACTTTCCATAAGTATATTACTTATATGAAAAGATACATCGTATATTTCGACCGATAACAAAAAAAATACAGTTAATTTTCAGTACTTTCCAGAATTTTAATTTCATTATAATTTTCCTGTTATAAATAATAAATAATATTAATAAATAACAATCTGTGGGTAACGTATATTTTCAATTGTTTACATCATATAATTTTGGAAATAAGGAGAAAAGTTAATAATTGTAGTACAATATCGCGCTGGATATGTACATTTTTATTTTATAAGAAACGTAAATTTCATTCAAGGATTTTACATAGGTATTAGGTTTAATTTTTAGTGGACGGTCTTTAAATTAATAATGCTCATAAATTATAAAAGGCATGATTAATTAATAAGTGATTTTACAAACATAAATACATTTTATAATTTTTCACATAATAATATTTTGTTTGTAGGATTTGATTTTGGACCTCTTTACTGAATATTTTGAGAATGCCAAATTTTCTCGTGGTTTCATAATAGATACATTAACAAGTTTTATTTTCAAGACTCCGACGTTATCTCTTACAACTATTTTAAAAAGCAAGAGGTGCATCAATAATGTTCACCTTGTCTTATGTCACATAGACTACAACAGATGGTTTCAAAATTTTGACGACACTCCGAAGGAAGCTGAAGTAATCGAGGAGTAAGTCAATATTAATTGAGTCGAAATCGTTAGAAATAATGAGTCTGTACTAAATGGCGTAAGGGATAAATCGTAGATTGCGGGTAAAAAATTGTTTGTATTTTATTTTTCTATAAACACATCGTTGTGACAAACATTAGTTTATCGTTGAATCACAACGATAGATTATCTAAAATTGGGAGCTGTATTGTCCAAAAATTTCAAAATTACCAGCAATCGACTATTTACTGAGACAATGACCGTTACAACCCGTCTATATTATATCGTTCCTATTCTATACGCCCTATTTATAATTTCTCAAAATAAGTACATCCATGGTATAGTAATACTCAGTCTGTTTCTAATGGTCAGACAGATTTTTTTGTTTTTGATGCTTATTTTACGTGTAGACATATGTATAAAAGCTATGCCTAAAGTAAAGAAGACTACGGGTTCTTAAAAGTCCACCGCCGTTTGCTCAGCCCTTCAGTCGGCTAAGTTTGTTAAGTTACGGCCACCTATTCGAAATAAAAATTTGTTTATGATCTCAATAAATCATAGATAAATAATGACCATAACTTTAAGGATATAGAGATATTCAAAAACTTATTTTTCCGGTATAGATATTTATGTTACTTTGTTCTGTGATTTTTACTATATTCTATAGTATTTACAATTTATAATGTGCTTACAGCATGATTCCGGAAGTCGTTGTATGGAAGAAGTTTATTTTAAAATTGATTCTCCACTTCTTCACTTCATCAACCCATTTTACCCTACTGCAGGAGCTTAGGCCTCCCTCAGAATGAGGGGGGCTTGGAGCTTAAATCCACCACGCTGCTTCACTGCGGGTTGGGGATTGTAACGACCGCCATCTACTGACAGCACCCGGGCCCGACTGCTTAACGTGCTCTCTGAGGTGCGGGGTCAGTGATAGTTATGTACTTAAGTCAGAAAAACCCATTGGTACACGCCCGGATTCGAACCATAGCCCTATGGCCATATATTAACAACAATTAGACAATAAAATTGATTATTTATATATATTTCTATGGTAGACCCTCGTATCTTGATAAAATTGTTTAAATTTCAGAGTGGTTTCTAAAAATTACAGTCCATCAGAAGTTAATCTAATTATTCGTAATTTTGAAAAAATGAATAGTGATGAATATGAAGATGCTAGTCCCGAATTGAAATCTATTTATATTACCCACGGTTTGGAAGAACGAAGAGCGAGGCATTTGCAAACAGTCAAGTAAATAATAGTTTTATAGCATATAATAATAATAACAATCTATTTAATTGTTGCATATTCACGTTGACTGACCAATACTACACGTCGACGTAAAATGTTCTATTTAAAGTATGAGTAAATACACTAAAAATAATTTAAAAAAATAAATAAAAACCGACTTCAAAAACATAAACTAAAAAGTTAAAAATAAAATTTTCACTTTAAAGAAAAGAGCATTAACAGGCGGCATATAGTTAATGAAGTCGGTGCCTACTCACTCAGACACTTTAAATTGTGTTCAATATTCGTTATAGTTATGAATATATCATTGTTGTATTTGTTATTACCTGGTAAGTACCCATTTAAAGTGTCTGAGTTGGCACCTACTTTATTAACTATATGCCGCCTGTTAATGCTCTTTTCTTTAAAGTGAAAATTTTATTTTCAACTTTTTAGTTTATGTTTTTGAAGTCGGTTTTTATTTATTTTTTTTAATTATTTTATTTTTCAATTTTTAGTTGAACGCATCTGTAACTTATTTGTATTTAGTATAAATGGGGCTTCTAAACGCGCTACTCTAATGAGACAGCACCGGCACCGCGATTACGCAACGTAAATTCAGTGTCAAATTGACGCATCAGCATGCCTAGTAGGTAGTGGTATTCCTATGTAAAACTTCAATGTTAATTATTATTCTTGTGCAAAGTGAACATATTGGCATATTGAACCGTATGAAGTAAGCTCAACAAAAGGTAACTGCTGTAAATCGTTGAGGAATTCCCTCGACTGTTTATGGTCTTCATCATCAGACCTGTAATGGCACTTATAACCCATATGGGTGCAAAGTTCTCATTAATAGAAATGAATTACGTCTAAACACCAGGTAATTGCTGTAAATCGTTAAGGAGTTCCTTCGACTGTGTATGGTTTCCATCATCAGACTTGTAATGTTACTTATAACCCATATGGGTGCAAAGTTCTCATTAATAGAAATGAATTAAGTCTAAACACCAGGTAATTGCTGTAAATCGTTAAGGAGTTCCTTCGACTGTGTATGGTTTCCATCATCAGACTTGTAATGTTACTTATAACCCATATGGGTGCAAAGTTCCCATTAATAGAAATGAATTAAGTCCAAACACCAGGTAATTGCTGTAAATCGTTGAGGAGTTCCCTCGACTGTGTATGGTCTCCATCATCAGACCTGTAATGGCACTTATAACCCATATGGGTGCAAAGATCTCATCAATAGAAATGAATCAAGTCCAAACACTAGGTAATTGCTGTAAGTCGTTGAGGAGTTCCTTCGACTGTCTTTTAGATCCATCATCAGATCGACTCCCGACCTTCATTAAGTTGTACTAGTAGTAGTACTTTATCAAAATACTTAAAATAGGGTACTTTAAAATACGATTTTCGAAGGTTGCCCTCGATTTCTCTGGGATGCCATCATCAGATCCTGGTTTCCTTATCATGGTACCATTTCGGAGATATCTCCCTTTCACAAAAAAAATCAACTAATTCGGTTCATAAACAACGAAGTTATCCCTGACCACACATAAAAAAAAAACATATATACGGTCGAATTGAGTAACCTCCTTCTTTTTTGAAGTCGCTTAAAAATGCATTTATTCTGTTTTGAATTTACGAACGATCTCTTCTAATTATATTAGTTATTTAAATAAATATTACATTTCTAAAGATAACGACAATCCAATATAATCGTTATTTTAAAAACTATTGTTTTGTCAATAAAATACAAACTTAACTTTTCCTATTTACTTTGATTTCAGACTTCCTGCGTCTCCTCCTAATAAACCAATCTTTTCCAAGGATAAAAATTTTAAAGGTATTTTTTTTTGTGATACTCCCTGTTTTATCTGCATCAAAGATGTAAACATTATAAATATTTTTTTTTTAGAAACCAGTGGAAAACATGTGTCCCAATCTGATGTGAGCACGAAAAAAACGACAGGTGGTGGATCGTTCAAAAGTAAGGATAAATCTCAAGGTACGTACAAATAAAAAGGCTAGAGTTGAGCTTCTCGCTTGTATGAGTAGGCACCGAAAGTAGAAACAGCGCGATGCGATGAGTGCTGGATACAAAAGTTAGACGGGGCCGCACTCCAGTTTGAGCCGCCTGTGGAAAAAAAGCGTATACTTTATGGCTTGAGGATATTTGAGATTTTACACAATTGGCATGCACTTATACAAACGCAAAGCTCAGATTTGCCTTTTCAGCACTTTGGAATAAATTTGCTTTAATTTTTTTTTTAATGTGCTCAGAAACACACATAGAACACTCGTAACATCAGAATATTCCCGTGGAAACCTAGTGCACATTTTTTATTTAACAATTAATATGCTATAAAATACAGTTTTTTTTTGCGACTATCATTTTATATTCAGTTTGTCCAATAAAACATCAGTTTGAATATAATTGAATATGAAACGGAAAACTTTATGAAAGTAAAGTATCAACATGATTCAACAATTAAAATTGAACGAGCATCAATTTTATTTCTTAATAATGCTTGCTGACCCGGGCACTACATGAAGGCCCGTGCAAGCGTACCTACCTACCTGCTGTAAAATCGAAGTCAAATATGTTTATTTCGTATAGTTATGTAACATAATCTTGAAATACGTTTCAAAAGTGAATTTATTACTTTGTGGAAAAACGTCACCACAAAGGCGTATTCAAAAAAAGTGCTGGTTACTCTCGAAAGAATACGCAAGAAACTCGCTTCGGTCTGATGGCCCCACTGATCATCTCCACCAGTGGGGTCACGAGGACTTTAAAGTACTGATGTCTCCACTGTAGTAAGCCAGTGGAGCCATGCGGATTTGCTAATACTTATGACTCGACTCATATTGTATAAGCACTGATCGCTATTTAATATACTATAAGAACAACGTCAATTTGCTGGCAATATTTGTTGCAAAAATAATTGTCAATGGGAAAATCAATTTGCATTTGCTCGGATTGTGTCTCTTTGCTTTCGAAAAATGGAGCCAATTTCTGAAGAACAATTAGAATTAGTAAATAGAAAAGGTGGAGAGGTACTATTTTACAAAAGTTACCTGTATTACAAGCATTATTGCGGCTCCTGTATGGAACCTAGATCTCTATTATCGGAGAAAAGTAGCAAGTCTTTGTTTCTTATTTTCTATATGACAGTCGTTCTTTCCAAAAAGCTAGATCAGTAAGCTACTAAGTTTTTCTTTCCCTGTCATTCTCATAAAATTTTCATATTATTTACATATCACACTACCACAATGTCTGAAGACCAAGGTCTTCAACCAATGCGTCCTGCCTATAATGACATACGGTGCCGAAACATAGACACTCACGGCAGAACTGGGCCACAAATTTAAAGTCGCTAAGCGCGCTATGGAACGGGCTATGAAGAAATATTGACAGCAAATTTACGTTGTGCTTATAGTATATTAAATAGCGATCAGTGCTTATACAATATGATTAGAGTCATAAGTATTAGCAAATCCGCATGGCTCCACTGGCTTACTACAGTGGAGACATCAGTACTTGAAAGTCCTCGTGACCCCACTGGTGGAGATGATCAGTGGGGCCATCAGACCGAAGCGAAGAAACTGAGGGATGATCTTAAACAGTGTACATACCTCGGGTGTGATTTCGGGCAGGCTGGTTATTGCCCCCGTCTCTTCACCTTTTCAACGGCACCTCGCAGTTCTTATATTCGACTATAAAATGTACCTACGCGGGAGTACGTGCCAAGATACGACTTTCTACTGATCTATATTCTATGGCCACCTGCCTGAGCGTTACATCGGTGTTCCTAGATTATTTTCAAACCGAAAGATATGCTATCTGATTCTGCTCGCGCTATCGCTGCCTTTCCTTTTCGTCCCTCGTTCTCGAATGAATTCTCCTTTCCTTTCTATTCTACCCTCTACCCCATAATCCCAATCTTTCCGACCGTTATCGGTTTAAATCAACGTCGGCCACCATGCTTACATTGCACGGCGGTAGCGTGGCCTCTAGTCTCGGCACTGTCGGCGGGCGAGTGTTAGTTCACCATGCCGCCCGTTCCGTAGGTGAGGCGCCACTAGTCGTCTGGTGTGTGCGTTACTCGAGCCAACGTGAGTCAACGTTTCGTGGTCGAGATATGTGTACGTTCCGTAGGTGGCGTTGTTTGGATTAATAAAATAGATTGTATGAGGGTTGTTAAATTCGTGTTAAGTAGATGATTAATTCTTACCCGAGGCACTAATTTGTAGGTGCTACACGCGATAGACATACAAGTAATAATTACGAAAACATTTGTTTGTAGATCTGAGCGAAGACATATTTATTTTTTTCGGAATTTTCGTGTTCTAGGTAGTTGATTGCTGAAAAACTGGTTTAAAAATTGCATCGACGTATCAAGGAAGCTCCCTTTTCTTTTGCAGGAAAACCAACCAATGAATTTTTGTTAATTAATATGAAATACAACGAGTACGTGAAAAATTGTTATGAAGTCCTTGTTAATTTTGCGAACAATTGGATTGTGAAAGATTGTGAATTGGGTGTGCCTTTGTGTGGCTTCAACGGTCAAATTCTGGGAGCTACCCAAAAGAAAGGAAAAAAGAAATCTGAAATTATAGTTAGTGAACATTGTAGCTTTTTTTTGAATTTTTTTTAGGTTCTTGAATACCTACTTTAATTTTTTGCAGTTTTTTTTAATCTCTCATAACACGTCATTACGATATTTTTAGTTCGACGAACCGATTCTGGGCGACCGAGGTTTTCCGTTAACAGTTGTTATGGCTCCTTGTATGCGGTATAATAAAATATTGGTACACATGTTCGCCAATTCAAGTACTGTGATCGAAGCTTTGAAAAACGACGAAATCGACATACTCAAAACACCAGTGAAACGCCAGGAGTATTCAATCTTACTACCGAAAATCTTTCCTCTGATGAATTACAACGAAGCTTTTAGATGGACTTATTTAGACGAACTTCCAGTGAGTATAATATCGTCTAAACACGGTGTAACGAAAATAGGTATAGAAAAAATATAATACGCCTTTAATTTCCCAACAATAGAAAGTAAATACGGATGCTATTTCAGAGTTATTATAAATAAAAGGAGTGCCTATACACTCGTATGATAAAATTAATTTTAACGGATATACTTTGGAGCAAAACTATAATAGAATTCGATTCGAATCATTTAGGTTCGACACCCTAAATGGAACAGGAGGTCAAATTTTTCATGTTCTACGAATACCGATAGGCTTAAGAGTTACCCCAAGGGTTATAGCTGGTACGAACATGTATCGTTTGTACCCACAGAGGTATTCGCGGGATTAGAAATAGGTACACTTATATGTATATCACTTATGTACATCAACTAAAATTCTACAAATAATTTGAGTGAAGATTTTATAAGTCGAGGTACATGTTTTTATTCGACAATTTTGAGCAATTCTCATTTCTCAATTCATTTAACTCTGGCTCAGTCGGGACAAACACTTAGGGCTTAAAAAGAGATTAAATACATAAGTTTAAATGACCTTTGAATATTTTTTCCAGATTAAAAGATGCGACTGTATGACAATTATGGACCTAGACACGTTAAATGATTCTACACAGGATATGGTTATCAGCATTCTTTCTCAGTGGCATTGCATTTGTGGAAAAGAGGTAAAATTACTGACTTATATGTACCTAGGTACAGTTCCAATCCAATTTCCAACTTTATGGCGGATGTGAACATAGGCACAAGTCGCGTCGCAGTAACCAGTTTTAGGTGTAGTGGGACGCAGTGAAGCGAGAGGTATATGACTGTACCTGCGCAAGCACGCTTAAAGCGTTGTATTCCGATCCGCCATAAAGTTTGAGGCGAACTATACTAGACTGTACACACCACAGTCATTATGGAACTCCACACGAAATTTGTTCAGATCGCGATGCCCTGAATGATTTTGAAATAGTCGCTTGTGGACCGTCTATCAGTGTAGCCGATTGACAATATTTTGAATTTCGGAAAAACATCTGAGAAAAATGCCGTGCTGTGCTTTTAAAAAGTGCATAAACAACACCCGGAACTCTAAAAAGGCGGATGGGATTACTTATCACACGTAACTTCATAATACTTTATTAATTTAGTTTTTACTAATTAAATTTTTGACAAATATAAAATTGACGGTTGCACATAAATTGAATCAGTTGGTAAGCACAACGATGATTGTCGTTTCATCTCTTTTCAATCGATTGCATTGCTGTATACCTATCCTTTTCGCTATTTAGTTCATCGCAGCGGTTCAGACACAAATTTTGAAAGATCAAAGATAAGCAGGGGGGTGATTCTCGCACCACTTGACTTTATATCTCATGAGAAATTGTCGATGAAATTCAATATTTTTCTAGCGAAAACGTAATTCTGTATTCTCAAAAGCCATATATTATAAAACATTAAAATTTTCGAGGATCAATGAGACATCCCAACTTTCATGATAAAATTTACGTTTTGATTAGAAACAAAATATGTTTCATTGAAATTGTCTCATGAGACTAAAAGTGAAGCAGTACCTACGAGAATCACTCCCACAAAATTGCAATCGACTATCTTCGGACGCGTTCGGCCATTCTCGTTTGCTTTCCGTGCGCCACCGAATAATGTATGGGATCTTCGCGTTTATGTATGTTAGTGGGTAAAATACTTGTTTAATAAGTAATATTATTTTTGCAAAGGATATAGCTACTGCCTTCTATAGTTACAAGGCGTTCTATGAGATTTGGCAATGTCGCATTATCTGTCACATGTAGACCGATTTACTTCGTCAGCTGACAAGATGTCATGATTTAATAATTGAAAATGTGGGATTTAAATAACTTAATATGAAATTATAGATAGTATTTAGTTGAAAATAGAATAAGAGTACCTATTATATGATACTAGCACTTGCCCGCGACTTCGTTCGCGTGTTTATAAGTGGATTTAATGAATAGAATAGAATGGATGTTTATTATATCTCATTTCGGTTAGTGTTATTATGGCTATCTTACAAGCTAGTTTTATTTTATAATATTCTACGGGGATGTACCGTTCCCTTGCAGTTTGTTCAACTCCCTGGGTTCTACGTAATCAATCTCGTCAGACCTGCTGATGGCTAGCATGCAGTTAAAGTGACCATGACATGTATAAGTATAGTTCCCCAGGATCTTCCAGACTTCATATCGTCGAACCTACTCGAAAAATTATAAAATTTACTGTAATTTCCACCTAAACGTGTCAAGATTGTGACGTGAAACGAAAAACGATTATGATGAAAATATCAACTTACTTTGCTAATTACGAATAAATACGATGCAACAGGTAGTTTTTAACACTGACTTATTATTTTCAATGAATATCTCCGTTTACATAACGTTTAAATGGAAGAAAACGCCAACTAATAGCCTGACTGATGCCAAGGCTCTACTACAGGCAGCGTTGCCAAATTGCAATAGCATGGCTTGTAACTATAGAAGGCAGTGATATAGCGCATCCTTTCTATTTGACACGATATCAAACTGTACCATTTATTTTTCTATATTACGCCTTTGAAGCTCAATAAATAAAGCAAATAAAGTTTTGTACTAGTTATAGATAAATTCAGTACATTTAGTAAAATATATGTCGATAAGATTATTCTCAAATTTAAAAAGAATAATGATATACGCAATGTTAATACTATCAAAAACATGATGTCGCAGTACCTGCTACAGTTTCTATAAAGTAAATAAATCCTTCTAGGGTAAAGATTTTAATATTTACTTCTAAGAAATAACTGCCAATAAATAAATGCAAGAAGATGACTCCGAACAATCCGGAGTGCTGCTTATTTCAGTAAGGAGTGGAAATGAATTCAATGGAATGTGACCAAACCGAAGCTAGAGCGCCAATGTCACCATTGTTTTAACTGGCACCATCAGAACGAAATCTTTGAGGTGGATTTGGCTGTATGGTGTTATACCGAATGTCTTTTGTGGCTGATTTTTCTTTGTGTCTGTCCAAATATTAGAGCAAAGTTTTTTTTTTTTATTTTGGAAAGTATTCGTAGAACAATGGTGGTGTATCAACAAATATGCCCTCCGACAGTGCGAGTTAGGCCAACTAGTCCGCCACTTCATTCCAACTTAGTTTTAACATGATGAAAAGTGACAGCAGCGTCCTACTTGAAAATAAATTGATTTTAATTTTTCTTTTTTTAACGTTTTTCTATGTTACGACATTATACGATTCTGAAATAAAATAAACAAACATATGTTAATAAACATTACGTTTGGACAGGAGACCTCATTAGCATCACCAGTGAAGGTTGCCAATTCAGGAATAAGGAAAATGTCTGATTTAATTTCTGTGGGATCAACCGATCCACTGCCGTTGCACAATGTGAAATCATTATATGGTAAATATAAATTTTTTAGGCTTCATAAATTAAAAAGGGTACCTAAATATTCCGTTTGTTATAGTGCTGCCTAACCGCGTTGTGTTGGAGCCTGGTGACCTATTCCGATGTAAATATTCATTCAGTCCAGTGCACGAGGGAAATTTTAAATGCAGACGTTATGTCGAAGTTTGTGGTTGGCCCGATTCTAGAGTTTCTATCGATATTTCTGGAATTTGTGACTTGCCCAGGTGAGCTGTAATGAAATAATTTTTTAACACAACGATAACAAGAAATTATATGTTTTCTGAAACTTCTACCTGTACCAATTTACTTAGGCGAAGTGTGTCCGGCCACTTTAGATATTAGCGAGCTACTGGGCCGCAAGGCCGCCTGTGCCGCGGGTGGCAAATCTTAGTACATGATGTATAAATATGTTTAAAATAAATCCACAAATTACCAACTATTTACTAAAGAATATGAATATTTTTAATTACATTAGAAAAACTAATTAACACTAAGGCAGGCGTACTTAAAAATTTTTGAGGCAATTTTGCTATTTTTTTTCTACCGGGGTAAATTCCACCAATCGTGTATCGATTCTGTAGTTCATTAACAAATATATTTTTAAAGTTTAACCAAATTTTTAAGGTTATATTCGTAGTTTTTCAAGGTAAACAATAATTTTTTCCAGTTATTTATATTAATTAATATGTTATAAATATATTATGATATTTAAATAAATAATATGATAGGTAATATATAATTAATTATTTTTTATATTTTATAATATATAGTTAATTATATTATTTTTTTCCTGTAATTACCTTTTGAATTTTTTTACAGTTTCCAAGCAATCATTTTTTCTTTTCTTTTTAGAATAGATAGTAGACCAAAAAAGATGTTCGATCACTTCGTGCGACGGACAAATGAAAACAAGATTTACAGATTAACATATTTGGATGATCAGAAGCGGTTCGATTTCGGTCCCATTTTTATTGGCTATTACAGGTTGTTATATTCTTTGATTAAGTTAAAAAGGAAAGTAATTTATGGCAAAATGGAAATCTTGGTCCTAGCTAAGCTACTAAATAATTTTCAGAATTTTCCATGAAGAATATACGATCAAACTTAAAAATTCTTCTTTGTTAACCACCGACATTGATGTAGAATTTCACTACGACTCGGACGTATTCGAAACGGATATCGAGTTTCTTACAATGCAAGTGAGTGGAACATAACTGTTACTATACCAATCTTGTTGTTTCAATAAACGCAGGCATTGTCATTTTACAACGCGACGACAGATTGCGACTGAATCTGCCATACACTAACATTCACGATCACGAACGATCTTTGCGGTTCAGCAGATATGATGTAGAGTTACACAAAGGTCACGGGTTCGATCCCCGTCTGGAACAAACATTTGTTTGCATGTACAGTTCCATGTCTGGATGGTGGCTTTAAAATATCTAAATATATATACCTATTAATAAATTATTTAAAGAGGTATGTCGTTATTTGGTACCTTAATATAGCACAGACTCTACTTTTTTTAGAACTAGACGACCGTGTATGAGACGTTATATGAGATATTACTGATTATTATTATTATTCCTTTCTCTATTTTACAACTTTTTATTTAGTTTCACTGTATGTATGTATGTATGTATGTATGTATGTATGTATGTATGTATGTATGTATGTATGTATGTATGTATGCATTTATTTATATATGTACGTACGTATGTATGTATGTTTGGATTAAATTTTGCAAACTAATTTAAAGCCTACAAACACACAGTCGGTAAGAAAAGGTCATCAAGTCCGAACGTCGATGTATAGATAGCAAAAACTGAACAAATCAAATTAAGACGTTATTTCATTTTGAGCGAGTTTTTGAGTATTTTTAATATGAGAGGTTAATGTTTGCGAAGAACATTTTAGGAAAAGGAAGGACGTTTTCACACGAAGCGGTGTATATTGTGTTACTTTTTTGAAAAACAGAAGCAAATAAGGTGTAAATATGTATATTTTTTTTTTGCGGCATTTTCCGCTCGCGCATCGTTTCATATGAAAAACGTAAAGAAAACAGTACAAATCTCGATAGTAAAGTATATTTTGAGAATAATATAACGTTGGCGATAGATATTTAATTATGTAAATGTGAACACTACTATGATTGTTCGACGAAAACGGGCAAATAATGGTGTTATGGATTGCGTTTTCTCATTTTCGATCTTACTACCTATAAGTATAGTACCCAAAATCCTATTTTGCGTGAAATGTGAAATATATGTACTAGAAAATATAACTCGAAAATTTTCGAAGCTTTCGGAGTCCCCTGAGTATCGTACATTCTAGTTTGCTCCAAACCTGAACAATCTTAGCTTGTTTGTAAGTCACACGTCTTGTGTACCTACTGTGGCATTATAAGAATCGTTAACATAAATTAATTAACAATAGGCTTGCAATCTATGGAAACGAATTTCGCCGATTTCACGTCAATACATACCTGATACCTACACACTAATTTATGGTCTGCGTTAATACTTAATAAAGTGTTTTTGTTATTATAGCCCGGATGCAAAGACAAAGTGGTAATATCTGCCGCACCGCTTGAAGTGGGTTTACACGAGAACGAGCTGCTGTTTTGTATGAGAGACAACCCTGAGGTCGTCACCGTCACTTTACAATGCCAAGGGGTGGTCCCCGTCGTCGAAATATTACCAGTGTCCAAGGCAATAGGTCATCTCTATTTCTAATACTATTGTATCAATAAAAGTGTGGAAAAACAGATTGTTACTAACACGATATTATTTACAGATTATGGAAAGATACTTTTGTATCGTCGTGAAAATAACAGATTTATAGTGAAGAACGATTCCATAGTATCGATAATGTGGAAAATAAGAAACGTATCAGATTTTTTCGAAGATTTCGTTATTTTTCCTACATCGGGCGTCGTCCCTAGCAACGACAATGAAGTTGTGGCGGTTTCGTATGTCGCTTGTAGAGTGGGCGTTATAACGCGTAAACCGTTAATTATTGATGTATGACATATTATTATTTAAATTGTTTATTACGCGTGTTGAACATTGCTTATGTAACTTAATTTCTCGTTGATAGATTTACGACGCTCAAGGTCGCGGAGAACCAATGATCGTAGACACGTTGTACTTGTCGGCAGAATGCTACGACGTTCTCGTAGACTGCAGCTACGAGAACGCGTCGGAAAAGTGTCTCGATTACGGAAATGTGAAAGTCAATTCGACTTATTCGAAAGACATGTGGCTGACGAACCGAGGAAAATACAACATCTATTATAGGTAACAAAATTTTTGTTATTTGAATTAATATAAGCATGTGTACTAATATTTAAAACTAGTTTTTCATCCGCGGTTACGATGCATCATCGTTGAAGATGACATGATGACGTTTATACCGGAACCGCCAAAAAGATGTTTCAAAACATTGTAAAACTTTCTAGATAGCACGATGAAAAAAATGTTAAGTATACATATTAAAAAGGTTTGATCGAGAAACAATATTTAAGATTTTGAATAATTATTTCTAGTCGGCGGATTGCGTTCGTGTTTTTAACATTATTATTATTTATTGACATAAATAACTTTTTTCCGTTGAGGTTTTTTCAATTTTTACTTTTTTATGGTGATAAAAAAGCCATTTTGAAGCTAAGCGGTTTACGTGGGGGATACTGAATGTTTCTGGATTCGCCACTTAGAATAAAAAAAAATGGAAAGCTAATAAAATAGAACTTATGAAATTTGAAAATGGGACTCTCTGGGAACACGTCACTTTTTAAATTGCGAGATAGAGTTGTTTCTTGATTGTGGCGTCGGTTTGAAAATTGTGTGTCGGAATTACATGAACTTTACTAGAGAAAATTTTTGCGCTATAAATTTTTATGATTTTCGCTGCAGCTTAAGTCAGTTAGACAGATACCAGAAACTTCAATCGGCATTTCGTAATAAAGTTCCATCTCGTAGCTCTGTGTATACGTCGTTCAGTGATTTTAGACGTGGGCATAATTATCTCCATAATGATGCACGTGAAGGTCGACCAGCGACTGCGGTTACCGAATTTAATATTGATACCGTACGTCAATTAGTTGAGACTGATAAAAAAATTACTTTTTTTTTAAATTACTAATTAATGTATTGTATGTAGTCCAAACTTATAAAGCAAGTAGAGCTATAAAAAATAGTGAGTGTTCAGCCAAACACTAGGTAGGTGTAACTTAACTTTATTCTGTTTTTTTTTTTTTGGTCCACAAACGAGTTATATTGCTGCTCTCTAATATAAGATAATTTTAATCCAAACTTTTGAATATGACAAATAATCCCATCGCATTTAATTTTATTTTCATGTTATATGCCTATTTTTTCATTTGAGATTACACTGATTTAGGTGATAAAATAAAACGTCACAAATAAAATAGGATTTTTTTAAAATTGAATGTAATCGACAGATTTTTTAATATATTGTTTACGAAGTCGACGATCGCACCGGCCCTTATTGTGGTAGTTACTTTCCGTCGCACTGCGCTGGTATCCACCCACCGTATACAATAAATATTGATAATCAAGTTTTTTTTAGTTTCAATTTTTTTTAAAATTTTTATTTAAGAATGTTCTCATAAATTAAAATCTAATATTATTATTGCGTATGATTATCAGTGCACAGAAGGACAAATCTATTATATCTTATTGAAACTGAATAAATTACTTACCCTTTTGTTTACGAACGTCGGCAGGCCTGAAACGGGCCATCCTTTTTATGTAATTATTGTATTCGAGGAACTTACATTTTAGTCTAAAACTATTGGTTCCGCAAAAAGAGCTAATTCTGTTACAACACCCTGCAATTAATTTACTAAGTTTGTGTAAAAAGGTTCCATAATATTACTAACTTTTTTCAGTACGTAATAGCGAAATGAAAGTTAGCTCAAACGGGTTAATATCCATTTCGTTAAAAAAGATAATTAGACGATTTAATTTTTACCGTAGATTGAAGAAAGTGAAAAAATTTCCCGAGCCGTCACTGTTGCGTTCGATTGTGGCATCCCAGGAATGCGGTGTAATCCCTCCTTTGAATCGATCAGTGTGTATCACATTTGAATGTACGCCAACCACCTGCCTGAACTTAACTGGCGTGCCCGCGTATAACTGTACGCTACTTGACGGCACCAAGGAACAGGTCGTCGTGGCCAAGTTCCCAGTTTGCATCACAGTTGCTTCCTTCTATAACACGTAAGTCATTAATAAAAATTTATTCCAATTTACTATCATTATTTATAAATTAGGTTAATTCACACGATCTCCATATACAATAAATAGTCAGTTTGGAATGTGTTATTTGATTTTGTACTGTTAAAACAACGACTTTCACAATATTATAACAATTTGAAAAGAATCATTTCTAAACTTCAACCAGAAATCTTTTTAAAAACAGAAATGTGAAATTAGAAATAAGAACAGGAATGTAAATAGGATCTGGTAAGGTATGGTCCTAATTTCTTAATTCAGTATTGAAGGGCTGCACTCCAGTGGTAGAGCCAAAAAAGAGTTAAAAAGCAGTGTATTTGACGATAATAATGACTAAAATATGAAACGAGTGGAAACCACGGCGAATCCCTAGTTTCGTCACCATTACATATTCGTTAATAATTATGAAATATTCGTCTCTAATATTATTATGTATTGGATTGCAGTTAAGTAGTAGCCAATTTAGAATCGTATGATGATTGTGATTTTTAGATTCACTTTGTTCCCGCTGGGTGAGCTAAATTTCCACGTAATAACAGTCGGAAGCTTTTCAACTAAAGATGTGGTATTGACGAACACTGGAAAATGTCCTGTAATATATGAAATTGTATTGCCACCCCAATATCGAGATACACCAGACGCTACTGCCGCAGCCACCGCCGTTAAGACACCACCATCTAAAGACAAGTAACATGAAATTTCCTTTCAAATTATAACTTGTATTTAAAAAAAAAATTAATTAAAGTACTACATTATTTAAGTGCATTCTATTCGGAGGGGTTCTTTAATGTCCATATAACTTCTATGAAATTGAAATGTTTAAAATTGTTTTTATTTTTAATCGTCATACAGGTTACCATTCACAGTAGGTACTACATATATTCTTGAAATCCACTTGATCGAGATCACATTGTTCATTTTGAGTATGCATATACGATAGAAACAAGCCGGTAAACAAATTTTATCTACATATATAGTCTTTAACGAAACAGAAGTCACTCTCGAAGTGTCGCGAAAGCGATTAATATTTCCACATTCGACCTTCTTTCGTATGTCTTTAAATGGTTTTTAAAATTACTTCTTTTTAAAATTAATTTTTCAGTGTCAAAAATTTTCAAAAGATATTAATTTATTAATTGCTTTTTGTAGGATTAAGTATCCGGCAATGAAATGTGGCAACTTTACGATATACAACGAAGACAATTTGGTAGCACCCGGATGTAGTCGTACTATACGCATTCAGTTTCATACTACGGCAGCTCGGAAGTTCGAAGAGATCATATGGTTCATAATAAACGACACTTGCCCAGCGGAAGAGAAGGGAGTGCCGCTCAAGTTGACTGGCACCGGAGCCATACCCAGCCTAGATATTTGGAATTTAGAAACGACGTTTAGGGAACATTTGATTGTGAAAAAGTTATCCGAATACAAAGTACATGAGGTAAAAAAAAATATAGATTATTAGCTAGTAAATTATTTTGGAATTCGTCTATTGTGTACTACATAACGATGGTGTCCGGCTGTGGTGGTCGAAGGGTTTAGCACTTCGCGTTTGATTTAAAGATGTGGGTTCGATCCCCATCATTAGTGTATTGCCAATAATATTTAATTTATAAAAACTTAAATGAAATTATAGCTCCGCCGACATCGCTACTCTTGTGCCGGAGGAGCCCACATCGGCCTGAAACCTTGAAGTATAAGAAACTTTGACTATTTTTTTGTGGCAAAAAACAAGAAATTCTAGAATTTGAGATTAAAATTATTTTTAAATTACTTTTTTTACCTAGTTGCCCTAGTAGGAGCGTTATGTTTTTTTATGTTTATTTCTTTGGCACGCTCAGCAGCCTAAAAGGCTTGAGGATTTTTTACAGATGAGGTGTCTATCGTTAGATTCGTCTTAATTGTGATTTAATAATAATTATGGGCTCTGGGTATCGAAAAAGAAAGAAAGAATAAAAAAATATCTTTACATTATAACAATATACCGAATGAAATAAAATCTAGTAGGCATATACTATACTTACCTACCATTTTGAAACAAACTACTTAAAATATTTTAAACGCAAGAAGAGCATATTAATTAGTTGTTGGGCTGTAATCGTCTACAATCTACAAAGAACCATACTGGATCGATCTGTTGTTGATTTTATCTCACATATCTTAAAGGAAGTAAAAATACTATAGACTTCACTTTTTCAGTAAAAATATCAGTAAATAACTTCACTTCATCAGCCCATTTTCACCCCACTGCAGGGGCTTAGACCTCTCTCAGGGTGAGGAGGGGCTTGGAGTTTAAATCCACCACGCTGCTCCACTGCGGGTCGGGAATTGTAACGACCGCCATCTATTGACAGCGCCAGGACCGACTGCTTAACGTGCTCTCCGAGGCACGGAGTCAGTGATAGTTATGTACTAAAGTCCGAAAAACTCATTGGTACACGTCCGGATTCGAACCATGACCCTATGGCCTTATAAATTTGAGACAGGTTCGTTGCGCTTTGGGCTATCACGACACATGCAGCATGCATTGTGCAGTAAATAACAATATAATAAAATTTTAAAAACCCTACTAAATAAGAAATCTTATAACTGAAAGAAGAAAAGTTCTATAATTTATAGAATATTCTTTTAATAATGTAGAATGTACTATGCAATGTTTTTTTTTGTTCGATACCTACTTAAGCAAATAATACAATATACTATCATATAATTCATTTTAATTTTTATACGTACAAACATTTATCTCATCTCATATTCTATCTTATTCTCTCATGGATTAATCTATTTCTATTTTTTATCAGAGTGCGCCTCACTGCGTGTTCGTCGAAGATACCGTAACGATGAACTTCTTTTGTGTATCCGTGAATACTAAGTACGTGGCTGCCTTAGATTTGTATAATAATGGTTTGGTCACTTGCTCTCTCAAGATGCGTTTGATACATCAAGGCAATACCGGATCCCAAATATTCCGTTTGGATAAACATGAAACGCAAATAGAACCATTGCTACACAAAAAATTGAGAATCACATTCGCGCCCAAAGCGTTGGAGGTACCGTTTACAAATTATGACATTTAGTCTATTAACTTGTCATCAATCATTATCAATCAATTGTCTCTGTCAATTAAATGGCTCGTGACTTTCAATCTGACCTAATTGGGTTAATGTGTAGTGCCCAGGTTAATAATACAGTATTTGACTGACCGATTGGCCGAGTGGTTAGAGACCTTAACTGCGGAGCCAAGGGTCGCGGTTTCGATTCCCGTCCGGGACAAATATTTGTGTGGATGAGCATGTCTATTAGTTCCATGTCTGGGTGTAAAAAGCATCTATGTATATATATATATGTATACATATATATAATAATGAAAAAGTATATTTAAGTATTTTTACAAGTTGTATAATACCCCATAATACAAGCAAGGCTTACTTTGGGACTAGATGGCGCTATGTGGTATGTCGCAGGTATAATTATTACTTATACCTAATCCTAAAACTTAATCCTAACTCTAGTGTAATGTTTGATTTTTAGGAATATCGAGCTGTCTTAGAGATAAAACTCAAGCTATTAGACAATGAAGAGCAACCATACAAGATTTGTGTGATCGGTGAAGGCGTGATACCAAGAATTAAAATGATGTCGCCCAAGTTGAAGCATCAAAAAATCGGACTTGTTCAACTTCCGCTCACGTGTTTAGGGTCTGTCAGTCACAACTCGATCGTTTTCAAAAATATCAGCAGTGTAAAAAGCACTGTTACTTTGAAAGTTATACAACAGCCGTATGATATTAAGCCATTATTTTGGCTGACTGCTGCTCAAGACACTGTTCACATGATTGAACAAGGATATCCGGGTAATGTGATATAAATAGAAAAGAATATAGACTTAAATTGAGTAATTAAATTAATAGTAGGTATTAATACCTACGCTATATTTTCAGATGAAATAAATACGGAAATGAAAGTTATTTTATCACCAACAGAGATTGCAACCATCAAAGTAGTTTTCCATCCGATTAAAAAAGGACGTGCCAGTTGTGATGTGAAGCTAACAATTCAAGACAACCCTTACGAATATTTTACGGTAAGAATATCATAAATAATTTTCTATTTAATTTTAGGTGGGTGGATTGAGACATTTTATTTTATTATTAAGTTTTAATACGTGTTCTGTTAATTTATCTATTTAAATTAATTTTTAATAAGCTTTTCGAAAAGCATAAATACTATATTACGTTTGTGATAAATACGATTACCATCCTATTTCGTGGATGGGTGGCTTCCAAATTTTAATATGATCTTCGGTGAAAATAATGAAATACGTAACATGTTTTCTCTTTTAGAATAATTCAGAACTAAAATACTAAGATATGACGACACAAAGTTATGGAATTGGCGTAACGATGCGCGAACGATTGATAATTGCGTCGGTTAGCGGCCGCCGGCGGGATACCCTTACCTCTATCCCAGCGGTCGTAGGTACCTTTCTCACGCGCTGCATCGATAATTTTACTGAATTTTTTTATTGTAAAAATTTTACTTATTATTTTTTTCATATGGGAACTCAAGTTCAATTTAAAATTTGCGTTTCTTTCTAACACATCAAGGAGCTTTACAGTTCGAAAGAGTGAAATATTATGTCCATGCATTTCCAATATTGTATGGGAATTTCTTTTAATTCAATTCTTATTCAACTCTTATTCTTTCAATTTGTTCTTTATATGCTAGTAGCAGGGTGTTAATCAGAATTTTATAGCTTGCAAAGCGAATTTTCATTCACCGACAAAAACGTATCGTGTGATTCAGTAGTTTTATTAAAATCGATTAACTCTATTTTAATATGATTTTATTTTCTTTGGTGGACTGATGACCTGAAGCACCATACCGGAGGTAATTGGATGCGGAAGGCGGAGGACCGTGTGTGGTGGCGAGCCTTGGGAGAGGCCTATATCCTGCAGTAGAGAGACACGGGCTGATGATGATGATGATGATGATTATTATTATTATTATTTTCTTTGTAATTTTAACTAAAGTAACTTTAATGAAAGTCACAATTTTATTAATAATACACGTAGTAAGCTAATAAACTCGTTTCGCGATATATCGAGAAATGTGGTCTCGCACTGGCTCTCCATTTTTTTTTTCTTGAGACTATTTCTCTTATATAACTTCGTACAAGAAAAATATATTAAAATTGCAGATGAATAAAAATTCACTTCGTTATATCCATTAATCAAATTTTGTGCTTATCACTCTTTTTTTATTTTTATTAGGCACTATGTGAATCTGAAGCCTTCCTAGAAGATGTACTTTTGATGGGCCTCGAAATGCTGCCAATGGATTCGGACTTCGAATTTAAAACAAGTCATGCAGGGTAAACATAATATGGAGAATCATAATAGAAACATCATCATGTTTTTGAGTATTTTGTTGTTGTAAAATATGTTAAACTATCTATCCTATAATTTACAGAGATGCATCTAGCGGAACAATTAGTAATAAAACTGATAGAAGAAGACAGAGAACTCCATCAGACGCGAAAAAGAAAACTAAACCTAGAAAAAGTTCAGTCATGTCTTCGAGACCTAGCAGCGATTCTTCTGCAGAGCCAGCTTTTTTGAAATATGTTCTAGACATAGGTATGACAAGTCAACCTTTATCTGTGGTATGAACACATTTACCTACGTGCAACATCTTTTTAGTACTTTCATTAATTATACGTAACTTAAGACGTCTGAGGGCCAAGTGCGAGTTTTTTACTATGAACTGTTTCATATGCGTTTTTTGTAATTTGTATGGAAACTTGTAGTTACATAAAACGACCGCTAGGGGAGCTGTACGAGTTTCCATACAAATCAAGAAAAACGCATACGACACAGTTAATAGTATAAAACTCGCACTTGGCCCTCTGTTGTTTATTAGTTGTTTCTGTGTTTATTCCGAATGTATGTTTAGAAGTAATACTTTAAAGCTTTACTGCTCTACTCTCTTAAAACGTAACAAAATATCAGATATCTAATGACTTGTTTAGAATTTTACTAATCAACGGCGAAATTTTTTTACATTGTCGTGTGTGCACGGACAAACTTAAATTCTATAAGTTGTAGACAAGTGTTGTTTTTGTATTATAACAGGTGGATGCGAATTGAACACGGTACAATCGCGAACGGTGATAATGGTAAATAATTCGGAGAAAGTTTACAAATTCGTTTGGCAAGAAATTGAAAATATTGTGTTCAAACCGTCACTTGGATATATTGCGCCGGGAGAAGAGAAAGATATAAAACTAATGTTTTTTTCAAACCAACCAGTGATTTTAGAAAAAGTAAGCTAAAACTTATTAAATATGCATTGGTAAATATTTTCTGGTATTGACTACTTACTCAGTATGATGTTTTCAGGAATTACTATTTTGTAACGTGGTAGCGGTGAACGATGCTTCATTGGTAACAGGTACAAAAGAGTACACCTGGGATAATCGGCAAACGATAACGACTTTCGAACATAAAAGGTATTTCTTTATTTATATTTGTTAATATGTTTTGATATTAGTTACGACTAACAATTAGTTAAATACATATTCACATCACTAAAAATTAGAAGCAATTTTTCCCATGCCCGTTTTTTTCAGTATTTTATTCGAATATTCCTTTAAATGTAAGTCCTAAACAGTAGGCCTTTTTTTTCAATTTTATCAATAAACAAATCGATGTTGAAGCCGTCATCATTAATTTTTTGGGAGCGTCGCGCGTCACATCTCGTTAGTGGTCCCGGTACAACTGTGTACTCCACGTGGGCGAAGTGCGGGCGGAAAGCTAGTTTAATTATATACATACTAATATGCGTACCTTTGCCTTAGATCGACGAATTATTATACCTTATTAACAACATCGAATGAACTTTCAATTTGATCTAAAAATATAAGTGTTTCATGTTGGATGTTGTGAACCTTATGCTGTATATAAACTCTGAAAATAAATGTTTTGCAGTGATGTAGGGCTTAATATGAGACATGAAGATAAAGTGTATGAACAGCCGCTACGTTTGTCCGATTTGTGTACAGCGATCATACATATAGGTATATTTTACTCAGCATCGGCAGAGTACACAAAGTACGAATGTTCAATTGACGACGAAATGACGCTACCGGATACGTTCATATATCAGGTGAGTACTTTATTTATTTTTGAAAATGGGTATAAAAATTACTATGGTACAGATCGAAGTTTATTGTAGAGGTCGGTAAGGTTAGCAAAATTTGAATAGCCTACTGGCGGCTAATATATAAATCCACCACTGGTTTTGAGGTCATTATTTTTGTGCGAGCGCTTACTATTGCGTGGCGTCGACATAACACATTTGTCTGGGATGAATTGGAAGAGTTGGTCACCATTTCATAAAACGTCCACTTCTCATAAGGTCCACTTCCGAAAAGGACAATTCTCAAAAGGACAACCTTAAACAAAAAGATAAAGAGATGCGGATTATTATTTTTATTCTTTTGCAAGTTTTTTATTTAAAAAAATAAATGTGTCAAGTGGTCATTTTGGGAGTTGAACTTCTGGGAATTGGCCAGTTTTGGACGTGGTTCCTATAAGTCAAAAGGAACCTGTTACTTCTGAGATTTATTCCAGGTTGTTCACGGGGTTGATTCGAAAATTTCAGGGGTGACGGACGTGACTATTTACTAATGACTTGGAACCTTAGTATTTCGTTAACGAAGATGCAATGTGAAAAGTTATTTGAGAATCATCAATTCCTTTTCAAAAAGCCTATCCGGCGACAACTCGTCGATTAAAAAACACTTTAGTCACTCTAATAAATTTGTCTAAACTTTTTCTCTCTTTTCTAAAAATAATATATGAGAATTTCTTTCAGTGAATTCTAAATATATTAATATAAGTTATGATTGTTTTCTCTTTAGACAAGGACTTTCGACTTCAAATTAAAAAATACAGGCAATGTTGCATTGAAAATTCATTGGGACTTTGATATTGATGAAGAGTATCCGACGAAAATTAATAAAAAAAAACAATCGTCAGTGCAGGTAACATAGCTTTCCATTTTAACATGTTTAAGGATAGTTTTTTTTAAATATTAGTTTTAGTTTATTATTATACTTTTTTCATTTTTATTATTTATATTTATTTTAGTTTATTAATTATATAACTATTCCATTATATCCGACCAGCTCGAAAGTTACGTCACTGAAGTAACCAACTCGCAAAACAATCAAGAAATTGGGGACAATAATTTGAACGACGAAATGAAGTCACAGACGAAGTATACGGACGAGAAAAATGAAACGAAATCACAAGAACAGTTTACCGATGAAAATGTAGGGACAGGTAAATATGTTCAAAGTATAATTTTAATAGTGATATAAGTATTGATGTAGGTTCCATATTACGTACATGTGCGTCCGTCCGTCTGTCTGGAACAAGCGTTTAATTTTTATTTGGTTAGTCGTGTTATGTTGTAATTTAATGCAAAGATTAGAGAGTTGTTAAATGTATATAGATTTCAAATAACTTATAAAATAAATCAAAAGTTTATTCCCTGGTTGCACCCTTTGGACTGAAATAGTCCTTATTTTTAATATAGAATTGAGCTGTTGTTGTTATCCGAGTGGCTAAGCACCACGCTTTTGATATAAAAGTCTTGAGTTTGATGCTCGCTATAGGCATATTGCCTGATGAGTTTTTAGTTTATAAATTTAAGGTGATTTAAAATCACATCTCCGCTGACATCGTGACTTATAGTGGAGGACAGCTTCCCTTAATTCGCACCGGGCCAGTGTGGTGAGGTTAGGGTCTAAATTATTCAACTGGCTGTCGAGGAAGGCTGTATCTACTCGAGCAGAGCAGGCATAAAAAAATTGTTGCAAAAAAAATCCGAAATTAAAAGATCACATTATTTTTAAACAAATCTAGCCCGTTGATAATATTGCTAAAATTAAGGATGACTAATTGACCCTAGAAATCCATAAAATTTCTAGTGAGACTGTAGGAGGGAGGAAAAAAAAGTCCGTTTTAGGGAACAAACATGTCAATACGGGGCAGTTGTGAGTGAACGCTATTTAATAGTAGAGTTTAGATATAATAAATATATCGAGCGCTAAATTTTAATTTTCCAGTGGCACAGTCGTGTGAAATAACCTCTTTTTCCATACTTTGCAGAAATGAGCTCAATCACGTTATTCAGCTGCGATACAGTTAGAAGTAGTGTCGATACTTGGTTCGAGGGCGACCTTCCATTCCAGATTACTCCTTCTACTGCTTGTCTTGACCCCAACGAGACTGGCATATTTAAGGTCACGTTCTGTCCCCTCGAAGCTTTCAATTTTAAACTTCGACTAAGAAGCTCTATAGGTAATTTTATTTAAATCTCGTTTATCTACGTTTGCTAGAGTTTAAAACAGAGTACTAATTTTTGTTTTCTTTTTGCCGCAATCAATATTAAATCTAAAGATTTAGTCGTACATAGATTTCAATGGGTATTGACCGACGATTTTGACATTATGTTTGAGTACGTTTTTACGAAAATATAAACAATCTGAAGGATTACAGTAATTTTTTTTTAATTTTAAGTGCTTATAGATTTTTAAAGAATAATCGATTGTTAAACATTGATAACTTATGACGTCACTCCTTCTACTACTAGTATAACTACGATACTTCTGTATTCTACGTACTGTACTTGTTTGTATGACTCTCGACCTCTGCATGTAAAAATGACATCACATTAATATTTCATATATTCTTTTCTATTTCTGTCATTCCGCCTCCAAAGGAATTCATATTATTTGTCTTGAATAATGACATCTATTTCTATAAATAAAAAAAAATTCTGAACCATATTGCATAATTTTTAACAACGCCCATTTGTGCACGTACGTAAACTAGAATTTAGAAAACATAGAGAATGAAATGATTTTATTTTGTTACTTTTTATTTACGTATTTTCATTAAACACGTTTCGTAATTTAATAGACAATTTGGATCCTCATGACAAAAATGTTAACACAAGAATAATGGCAAAGTCTCTGATACCGTATTGTCATCTGGACATCGAACAGAGCGACTACATAACATCGGGCAGAAGAAAAGTCACCGGTGGAATCACTTTACCGCAATTTATACAAGTGTTAGAATTCAATGTGTTAGGGGCGGGATGCTACAAGAAGTGAGTATTTGGATTTCAATCAAAGATCATTGTAACTAGCTAACAAATAGACAGTAGACTGATTCGTAAGTGTCCTAATCAAATTATAGTTTTTAGGAACGATAAATTTAGTGGCCTAACTTCCCCATACGTGGATAACTTATTACAGATATTTTAAAGGTATAAGTTGGCCTAAAATCAATATCGAAATCGATTTTTAATATAATAATTATTTTTAATATAAGATAATCGATATAACAAAATTATCAGTCGATATTTAAAATATTAAAAATATTAAAAATTTATTAAAAATTTATTAAAAACTATAATTTGAGTAGAACACTTTCGAATCTGTCTACTGTCAGAATCAGTATATATATATATATTAACATACATATTTACTTCATAGACAGTTATGTAATATACGTGTGATTACTTCTTTGAATTTGCAACTAAAAGTATGACAATTTCCAATTAAAAAAAAAATTATAAGCAAACTTTTTAAATAGTAAAAGTTGAAAAAGTCGAAAAACAAGAACTCAAGATTTGTAACACGGTTCTTTTAAAAATAACAAAGCTACTAGCTGTAAACCAAAAGTTCCAATAAAGGCATGGCTTTAGCATCTATGCTGTGACTCAAGCCATGTTTTGTAAAAGAATGGAAACGTTATTCTAAAGAAATGATTAGATTTCTAAAGAAATTTTTTTTATTGTTTTGAACGTTTCCTGTGTTTTTTTTTTTCACTTTTCAAAGATTTTATTTTATTATGAAGTTTTTAGCGTAGTCGCTTATTTAAATTTTATAATTTTTATTATCAAAGAAATGTAATAAAACCAATAGGTACGTACCTATATCATATTTATACCCAGTTATACCCCATAGAGTCTTAGTTCAGAAATAAATAAATACGAATTTTCATATATCTGGAATTATAACTTTTGATAACGTATAGATTCTTTCGTTCTTAACGTTTTATGGTTTTTTTTAGGACTTTCAATGTAGTAAACCCGACGGATCAAGGTTACGAATTCATTTTCGAGGTGATGACTACGGATAACATTGCTATGCACTGCGACACACTCGAAGGGTACCTCGATGGAGGAACTTCGTTGCCGGTCACTTTCACTTTCTCTACCACCACACCTGGGGTAAATTTTATGAAAGATATCTTTATGATTTTTTGTTAAATTT
Organism: Luffia ferchaultella; assembly: GCA_949709985.1. NCBI lineage: Eukaryota > Metazoa > Arthropoda > Insecta > Lepidoptera > Psychidae > Luffia > Luffia ferchaultella. The sequence continues at coordinate 8,314,620 of OX453241.1, forward strand.
ATTTCATTAGAATGTAGTCATTTTCATTTATTTTATTGTTAGACTCAAGAATATAATTCTTATTTAACAAAGAAAATAAAGTATAAACCAAACTGACTAATATTTTAACTAAAAACTTATAAATCTTTATTTGTATAAGTAAATTATTTTAAGCATGTTTCAGGCGTACATGGAAAAGAAAACTTTGGTGTTTATTTAATTTTTTTGTGAATTAACTTTGATTTAAATATATTATATTATACGATTGTAAGTACTGAGAGTTCATACGGGATGTACTTTTTTTCACTGAGAAAAATATTATGATGACTTACTATCAATAGAGCAGTGGATGATACAGACATTATAAAATGCGAGGACTTTTTTCAATTCCATCAGCCCATTGTACCCCACTGCAGGGGTTAGGCCTCCACCCAGGATGAGGGGGCTTGGAGCTTAATCCACCACGCTGCTTCAGTGCGGGTTCATGGATTGTAACGACCACTATCCATTGATAGCAACCGGGTCCAACTGCTTAACGTGCTCTCCGAGGGTCGGAGTCAATCGTAGTTATGTACTTAAGTCATAGAAACTCATTGGTACACGAAGAACAGGAAAATGCGAGGAATAGATGAGGAAAAAATACACGTCAACATAAATTATGTTACAAGGATAAAACAGGTCCTTGCTTTTGCAAAGAATATTTTTTTCAATGAAATCGGACATCTATTAGAGGGACGTAAAAAACAAAATATGTAATGGCACAAATCTCATTACAAATGGTTACTGAATTTTATTGAGACATAATTTTTTTTCTTTTTAGAAATTGACCGATGTGTCATGTGACATACGAGTAGTTTTTTGATAAATAAAATTGTAAAAGATAGGAATTACCTATTTCTTAGTTTCGCTCCACCGATGTAATTTTGTGAACTGGTTTACCGTGTTTTTATGATACCTTTTTGTGTTATTGTACTTAAAGCTACGCCACAACATGTTTTTTAGAAAAAAACTATTTTTTTTAAAATTATAAATATCCAATCTCAAAACTAGACCCTTTATATTTTTCCATAAGCAAATAATTTTGTATATATTTTTTTATAGGTATACGAATCTCAATGGAAATTGAAAGTCTTCAAACCTGCACTAACCATTGACCTGCTGGTAGTTGGTATAGTGCGAGAGCCAGATGTAGTATTTGTTCCCACCATCCTCACTATGAAAAATTCTCTTGTCGGTTTCACGACGACTGGAGTCGTTAAATTGAAAAATAGCGAAAATGTTCCCCTGAAGTTTGAATTTAAAGGTAACTCGTTGTCTAACGAGTCTGGGCTCATGCCGCTTGTGGTAGAGCCAGAAGAAGGGACCATCCAACCCCATGCAGAGACTCCTATACTGTGAGTATAATAATCCCTGGAGTATTTACTCTTTAATTATCTATCAATATAGTTATAACCATAGTTGCCATTGCCATCAGCCTATTATACCCCACTGTAGAGGCTTAGGCCTACGCCCAGGGTGAGAAGGCTTAGAGCTTAAATTCATCACGCTGCTCCAATGCGGGTGGGCGGATTGTAACGACCGCCATCTATTCACAGCACCGAATGCTTAACGTGCTCTACGAGGCACGGAGTCAGTGTGTACTTAAGTCTGAAAAACTCATTCGTAAACGCCCGGGTTCGAACGACGGCCACGTGGCCCTGTAAATTTTAAACAGGTTCGCTGCGTTCGGGCTATCACGACACGACACTGATGATGGCAATAACTTTTTTTAAATATTTCATATTGGTATTGTTGTATTCTAAAATATCATACCTACTTTTAAGATTTCCTCTTGATACTGATGTTTTGTGTTTCAGAATACATTACACGCCAATCGAGGACGGGCCGCTATCTTTTAAAATATTTTGCAGTGTTACTAACATGTCAACATATTTGATACTTTGTGTTTACGCTCTCAGCCATTTGATTAAGCCAAGAGTAACTTACTATTTGATTGGAAACGAACATGTTTTAAACAGCAGCGCTGTCACAGATATTCATTTGGACAAGGTAATTTCATATACCTATATAATTGTTTGGTTAATATCATATAAGTTTTTACAATTATCTCTGTTTCCATTACACGAACGACTTGATATTTATTCGTAGGTATTTTCCTGTGAAAATTTGTTTCTTTTCTTTATTTATGTTTTAACAATAATAATTATCACTTGTGTAACATCACACTCTCATCACATCTGCTTTAGCTCTGATACAGTTATTGATCGGCATTCAAGCTGGTATAATAAATCAGCTCACCTACTTGCGTTACACGCGGCCTTTCTATGTCGTCTAATTCGCAAATTTGATTTTTATTATGTAGGATGCAGTACCGTTTATCAATGAGATCATTTCTGAGCAGTTCCTGATAATCACACCACTTTCGATAAAAACTTGAAAATAAAAACAACTCAAAATAATCAATTAAGATATATTATTTAAGTGAAAATAATATCACTTATTATTTGGAATGTGGTAATTTGATTCATTAACTTTTCAATGAGGAATTCTTTTGTAATTAGCACACATTGCATTTCTTTGCTCGAGTTCGCTTTGTAGGGTTCCGTAGCCAAAAGGCAAAAAAAAAACTCTTATAGTTTCGCCATGTCCGTCTGTCCGTCTGTCTGTGGTTTTTCTCGGAAACTATTGGCAATACATAGATGAAATTTGGAAGGTGGGTGTAATTTATGAACCACTACACAATGAAGTAGTGAAATTAAGAAATTTTTTTTTGGGATTGGTCGCCATATATGTAACTGAAGTACGAAAAAAAAATCATCGTATTTTAATGCGAGAGGTACCAAACGATAGATCTAAAAACAATCATATCAAGGTTTAAATTTCTTTTATTTAAGTCAACAGTTGTTGAGATATGCACTCCTAAAGTCCTAATTTTTGTTAGACTCATGTGTCCACTCCCACTACCAGCTAAACCATTGTTTTTGGATATATAGAAAAACTATCACAGCTAACTAGACTGTATTATTTAACGAGTAATAGAGTAACTTATGAAATGTACTTTTATAAGTAAAAATTTTGTAAAAATTCCATAGTAAATGACAACGTTTAGCCAATAAGCGAAAAGTAGATGCATTTTATCTTTGTGATGTTATTTTTAACTTATTTACATTGCAGTTACCATATTTTACGATTTATCTAGAAATACCGAATTTTTTTAAATATTATTGTATTAACAATAACGTTTGAATTATTCTTAAATACAACCTCATTTTAAAAGCCTAAATAATAAACTTAAGTTAAATAATTCACAGACTGCATCAACTTACGAGAGGGTAGTGCCTTTCAAGATAACGAACGAAGGGTCGGCAACATTTTTCTATAATTGGGAATATGTCACTAATCCAGTCAAGAAGTATATGGACGTAGCCATCGAACCACGCCGTGGACATCTAGCGCCGGGGCATAGTGTTGATTGTCCGTTGGCTATTACTTTGAGAGGTATCCCTGTACGGAAATACCCCGTTTCACTGTCTGTAAGTATCCAAATAAATTAATAAGCTTGTTTCACCCACAGAAATGGTAATATCAGAATATGTTGAAAATGTCATGTAATTGTAGCACGTAGTCATGCTTCTCGTCGCAGTAGGACTAAAGGATTTTAATATAAAAGTTAACTTGGAGATAAGGTATGTTTAATAGAAGTTTTCATACTAAATTTGTTACACAAACACACCAATTATATTACGTAATTTGTTTAGGTAATGATTCTTTAATATTAGAAAGAAATATCTATTTGTAGCGGTCCGAGTAAAATATAATCTACTTATACAGTCATTGTGGATGTATTAACTATAATATGAAATTTTATATGGCATCCACATGTGTGCGTAAAGACGGCAATGTCTTGCTGAATTGGTAATTCATCAAACAGCTAAAAGTATATTTTAACTCAAAATGTTTAAAACATTTATTATCTAAATAAACATCATAATTAAGGTTTATTAGTTCAACAAATTTTACTAACTGCAAAAGAATGTGTTTATTAATATTATATATATTGTTACGTGTTTGGGTTCGAAGAATTTGGAGAGAAAGACCTGCTGACTCTTTTGAAGACTTTATTCACTAACACTAGGTCCAACACAAAGCACTAAGTCCAAACGCTAAGCACTAACGATGTTCCTAGCTCGTAGCCAACTCGTAGGTTTCACTGGTATCACTCTTGATCACTAGTTTTCATTTCGAAGTCGCCTCGAAAATAGCCCAAAAACTAAACTGGGCTCGCTCGTCTTCCTGCGGCTATTTATATAGGTCGTAACGAGCCTCGAGAGCATTCTAGAAATCACTCCACTCGCACGAACGTAATCGACCAGATTGGATAATTCTAGAATATTCTTTCCTCTAACACCATCTAGTATTGAGTAGAGGTTTCGTGTTGTCCTTGTTGTAAAACCCTTCTACAAAGTGGTTTTACTGGTTGACGCTAGATGGCCGTCGTTACTCTGTCTGTTCGTAACAATATTATAAAAGAGAGAAAACAAGCCTGAAAATACTGAAAACATCTTGAATCACATTCTTCGGGCTATAGTGGACTACAGAGGTCGTACACTGGACGTACTATAAAATCTGATTATTGTAAAAATACACAATATAATAAAGAACCTTCAAGAAGAACATAGACATGTTTTTTTTTAATATTTAATAATTTTCTCTGATTGTTAGATATCAAATGGGCCCGAATACAACATATTAATAAACGCTGAGATCCAGAAACCTAAATATCATTTTACGCGTATGGAATACGACTTCGGCAAGTGTATAGTGAATGCACCAGATTCAACTTATACTAAAGATATAGCGCTCGTTAACGAAGACACGGAACCGATTACGTAAGTATTTGCATTATTTTGAAGCCGGTTTATTGTCAAAACGTTAACTAATATTATATTGAAAGGTATCGGTTACCCAACCACTACTTTTCTATGCAAGTTGACACAAAAGTGACAAAAGCGTCCAAACGTGGTGGGTGACATTTTCATTTTCCGAATTGTTGTATTCCAGTAAATTTCATGCAAAGTTCAGAGTCGTGAGTCGTGATAGCCCGAGCGCAGCGAACCTGTTTCAAATTTATAAGGCTGTGCGGCCGTGGTTCGAATCCGAGCGTGTACCAATGAGTTTCTCTGACTTAATTACATAACTATCACTGACTCCGTGCCTCGAAGAGCACGTTAAGCAGTTGACCCGGTTGCTGTCAATAGATGGCTGTCGTTACAATCCACCAATCCGCACTGAAGCAGCATGGTGAATTAAAGCTCCAAGCCCTCTCACCATAGAGAGAGGCCTAAGCCCCTGCAGTGGGGTATAATGGGCTGATGGGATGGAAAGTTCAGAATTTGTTTATTAAAAAAAGAAAGGTGCAAAATATGGTTTTCTTTTTGATACGAAAACAAAGTTCATTATATATTTTACTAGATAAGTACGTAGTTATTACCGTTTGGGCAACTTAAATCGAATTAGTGTTCCCTATCTGCAGTACCTTCTATAAAACTAGTCAGTTCGGTTCTCCAATAAACAAATAATTCAATGGCATCTTTGTATTGGAGGCCTAGAAGATCAATGCAACCTCTAAGCTATAATCTATTATTAAATGAATAAATTACTGTTTAGTTTAGAAGAACACTATGATTTAATGGATTCAATATCCATACAAAAATTTAACTAATGTCTGTTCGTCTATTTGTTTGTTCCTTCAGGTAAATTTTTGCAACAGTGTGTTTCTTTAGCTCCAAGAAATATATATAATAATAATATTTGGGACATGTCACAGATCGCCATCTAGTCCCAAAGTGAGCAAGTATTATGCTTGTATTATGGGGTACTAGACAACTGATATACATACTTATTCTTTTTTTATAATATTTAATAATGGGTTGTTGGACGGAATCAAAACTTTAATTAGAAAACCAGTTAGCTTCAGGTGTAAATGTTATCTGGTGGAAATATGAGAACGAGCCTCGGGGAAATTCAGTTTCATTTATAGTTGCAATATGCGGAATGTTAATAATAAGCTTTCTTTTATGTATATGTCTTAATGTATAGCTAGTCCTCCGCCTTTGTAACATTGTAAATAAAAGTTAGCTATCGATGCGTTTTCATCACGGAACTCTTTAACATGACTCTATAATGATACTTATCTATTGTTCTTCTTGCAGTGTGGATTTAAATTTCACCAGTATACCTGAACTTTTAATCAATTATCAACCATTCAGGAAGGTGCATCACGGCGATAAATTGATATTTTCGATATTTTTCCGCCCTAAACAGGTGAAGGAATACGAGTTCAAACTAAATTTTGGTGTCAATTCTTTGTGCGAAGAAATAATCACAATCAAAGGCGAAGGTTAAATTGAAAGTGTTTTATTTACATAAATAAGTTTAATGTAATAAACTACCTACCAGTTAAAAACCTATATCTGTCGTCGTTTTGCTGTTGTTGAAAAACTGTCTTTAAATTTATAAAAATATGTTCTTTCTTCTAGAAAGCGGTCCAAATTTTGGTTTATAAAATTCATAATTTTCTATTTAGTTACGTGTGGGCGAGCAAATTTTTTCGTAAACCAGAAATAGAACTGTTTGGTGTTAGAAAGAACATATTTCATAAATTTAACGACTGATTTGTGATAAAGTTAATTTATTAAAATGGTAAAATAAACAACAAAATGTAGTTAACTCGTGGTCAAAAAAATTCTACGGAAATCGACGGTAACGTTTAACCTTAAAACAAGTTTACTTATAATCTAGCTATACCGCCCACACCCGTGTGGACTACATGTTTGTATATATCATAATTCAATTTATTAGTTTCTTAATATGAAAAGGAGGAGATCCATTTTCTTTCACTCCTCTTTTATATTTATCTCTTAAATTAAAATAAAACAAATAAATTTAAAATAAAGTATATGATAAGCCTTTATTTGTTTCAGGCATACCTTTGCTGTTTGATGTGTATGAAGGCTGTCAGAAGGGTTTCAATTTGGGCCCGGTTAAAGTAGGCAGTAAGATAGTTCGTAAAATTGAAGTCATGAACCACACTAAAATACCGATAAAAGCTAGCCTCTTCTTCAAAGGAGTGGAAAGAGAGGTCGTGGACGAAACAAAATCAGAGGCTACCACTATTTGTCTCAGCCCAAGTGGAATGGGAGGCCATTCGCGTACGGAACACGATGTATCCAGGTACGTGAAGCAGTTTTTTTTTAATATAAAAAGCTTTTACACCCGCAACTCAAAGCACACGTCGCAAATACAATTGATTGTGATTGTTATGTACTCGTAACAAAACCCACAAATATTTACGCAGGCTCACTCTGCTGTTACAGGCACATGTCCGATCGCAAATTAGAATAATATTTCAAAAATATACAGCAGTATTAAGTATTACATATTTCTAAAAACAATAACTAGTAATTTTCCAGTAAATATTTAAGCTACCTGTGCTTTGATAAGTAATTCCACAAATATATTTCACTAGATGTTTTTTTATTGATCCTTATTTTTCCTCTATATAGAGTTAAGATGCTACAACGATATAAAGAAGACACAAAAAAAGAGAAAAACGCAATGGATTTACAAAACGCTCTGTCATCGTTAAAGGTCGTACCCGACAAAGTGTTAATAAATCCTCACAGAAGAGCGCCTTTGACGATTCACTTCAAACCTATTGGTATTATTAAAGACCTGGATGTTCAGGTGAGTTGTTACCTCGACATAAACTTTTCATCTGTAAATATTCTCGCGGTAAATTTTACAAAACCCCGAAAAATAATGTTTTTTTACTACTGTTGTCCATAAATACTTTCCTAGTACCTATACTACGTTAAAGAGTTTCAGGTTTCACACTACAACTATTTCCGACTGTTTTGTTTAACCACCTGTACCCTTTAGTTGAGTGGTGTTTACTTTGCCGGTTTGGTCCGTACCAGATTCATAGTTTAAACTGAGAAAGCAAGACATTTAACCAAACCATACGCTGTTGTTTCGTTTCTATAAGATTTGTAATGATTGGGAAATATATCCTCCTAGTATCTAATGCAAATAAATACTTGTTAGAAAAACTCGTTTCAGATATATTTGATATATCTAAAGTAATAATAATCATAGACCTATTCTATTTTTAGCTCATAATGAGGGTGCTCGATTTTGAGAAGCCTTTGGTGCGTTTGAGCGGTTCAGCGACTGGAATGAGTTTAAATTTGAGTCACGATTCTATACATTTTGGTCAAGTACCTAAACGTGGATCTAAAATATTGAAAGTGATACTATTTAACAAAGGAGATTTTGGTGCAAGGTAACGTAAACACACAATGAAAAATATATAAGTGTGACCGTAGCGACAAGTAATTTCCGAATGATCCAGGATTCGAATATTTGTGTAGGTCATGTAGATCGTCTTTTTAACTTATGGTTCACTCAAAGAATATGTTATCTACGTTATCACATATTTGCACTAAAATGCAAGAAGTTACCGTTCCAATCAAACTTTATGACCGATGTGAACATAGGCACAAGTCGCGACGCAGTAACCAGTTTTAGGTGTAACGGGACGCCGGCCTTAGATCGAGGGATATATGACTGTACCTGCGCAAACACGCATATTTAGCGTTGTATTCCGATCCGCCATAAAGTTTGAGGCGAACTATAGTTTGCCCGAAATCCTAGAATAAGTAGACAAATTAGATAAAAACTCTTATTTTAATGGCAAACAGTGCTGGTGATATATTAGTAGTCGTGTATGTAGAAGTCGTAGCATTTTAAAAGACTAAATCAAAATGTGTTATTGTCCAGATTTTGGTGGCAACCTTTGAAATCGCCCGAGTTCACCATAAAACCTATGCAAGGCACTATCGCAGCTAACACAGCAGTCAGTTTCACAATCGTGTTTAAACCCATCCACAATTGTCCATTTATAAAAGTCTGGGTACGTATCTAGGTTACACGTAATTAGAAAAACGGATCTTGTCCTCACAAACCAATCTGCACAGAGGTCTATTTTTAAGGTGATACGCTGCCTGTCTAGTACGGCTATTTAAAAAGAAATGTTTTTGTTTTTTTTTTAATTTTTTCGTGAATACATTTCTATGTTTCATTTGATATAACAACATGCGAGTATCACAAATATTTCTCTTAAATATTTTTAACTGACATTATTAATTGTTTCAACAGTTTTGTAGTGTTTGTGCAAAAACCTAAAATCGTTGAAATTAATGTTTTTTGACAAACGCTTCGCAAACGCTTATATATCCGCTGCATTATTTGCCACGACGGGACTTTCAAGTAGTCCTAGTTTGAACGCAAACGCGGTTTATCAAATATTTTATAAATTTTGAAGAAATTTTATTTTATGTAAGACACGATGAAATCAGGAGATTACGAGAGGGTGAAAATTATAGTGTTTATGTGAAAAAAATCCAAGTTATACACTGTCACCTGCTTTCACCGTGTAGGTTTTATTTTCATGCAAAGTGGCCAGTAGCTAGAACGGCAATTTGGTACGTAAACCCCTATTTATTTGCTTTAGAGTCGTTGAGCTCTTTAGAAATATGATGCCCTTGAAAGTATGGATCTCCGTTCTGCGTATCTATTGTTATCACAGTATCACAGATCTTTGAATTAGCTCTGGTTGTTACATATAAGTTTTATAGCACTATGTGCCTTACAGAGGTGTGAAACCTTAGTTCAGTTGAACTCTACCTGAATCTTGAAATAAATAAATTTTGAAGATACACAACGAAAATCATGACAGAAAGCGTAATAAAAAAAGGATAATTAAGCTTTTCAAGGGTTTTTGACGTAGTTTCTTAAGGTATTGGTATTACGAAAGCAAGTTATTTTATAAAAATTAAGGAATAAAATTAAAACACAAAAACACCAGACATTGATATTTTTCACGATTCAATGTTCAACTTCAAAACGAAACTATTTCATTCTTTCAAATAAATTGTTTTTTATGTTATGTTCTGTCAGTATTTCAAAGAGTTTATTGAATGCAATAATTTATAATACAATATTTAACAATATTTTAATTGTAAATTTAATTACTTTAAATTAAGAATATAAGTAGGTAAAATGTAACATTTGTTTAATTCATTGATTTTATTGTTTGTTATAAGCGTTGTGTATATCTGTCATTGACATGCATATTAGAAATAAGTCCGATTCATACTTTTTTATAAGCGTCTAATATAGCATATTGTTGATATGCCTAAATAAATAAAGTTACCCAAAGCAAATAGATAAAATGCAAGAACCTTCAAACAAAGTTCGTATGCTCGAACGACGCTAGATCTTAATTTTTGGGAACGTCCTTCATAAGTAATTAAAATGTGTAAGTTACTTTCAGGCTAGCTGCAACATTGAAAATTATAAGTCGCTCGAGCTGGCAATGCACGCGACTTGTCTGAATGTTGGAAACATTGAGACCCAAATTATGTATTTCGAATGCCCTGTAAGGGAAGTTCAAACACAATACATGCCCATGTCCAATCCGTGAGTAACATGAATTTTTGCGAAATTTTCTAAAATGTAACGTCATTATCAGACAATTTATTTGGAATAAATACTACAGAACTGTTCTGTGACATTATGACGTCATTTATTTAAATACTTATAGAACAATTTATATAGTTGTATATTTTACTATTGATATTTTTTATAGGTTTTAAATTATTTAATTGCCTTAAAAAGAAAATGCTGGAGATAGACTCATTAAAATGATTTGCATTAACTCTGGCGCTTTCGAATTTATATTCGTTTGAATTTATCATTATAATTATAACATCTACAAGTATAGTTAGCATATAATTAATATAATTATCATCACGTTACACAGAACCGACGAAACTTGGCTAGTCGCATCGGAGATAAGTGGATCGAATTTCGATACTTTGAAAGAGTTCGAATTATCGTCGAACTCCATTTTCAACATTCCGGTTACATTTAAACCCAGAACAGTCAGTCAATATACGGTAATCAGCTATTTTTATTAATAGGTACTCATATTTTACAATTTTATCGAATTTACGTTTTTGTAGATATTATGTAACGTTATGTATAACATTACTATACCTACACGTACCTATGTAGGTATAGTATATAGATATATATAATCGCATGCGATTACATTCATATACTTACTTGAGATAAAGTGTCGACTAACCACTATTAAAAAAATATAAGAAATAAAAAATTGTAAAGAAAAAGTGGAAACTGAAGGAAACCGGCGTGGTTTTCCTTTAAAAAAAAAACAATATTTATGATTAAATATGAAGGGGGGATGCTAACGCGTCGGTATTTGGCACATTAATTTAGTTCAAACGAAGTCAATGATCGCAATGACCTACTTAGTTGTGGTAGTTTCCGTCCCGTCTCGCCACTGTACATCTGCCGTACGCCTTACGGACACAGTATTGACAATAAACCGACGTTTTTTATATGAAAAATCCATAGATAAGCACAAAACCTAATTTGTTTGGTGAGTGCGTTTTCCTTGGATAATAAAGTCCATAGAAATGTTTTTCTATGGACTTTATTATCCAATATATAAATATATTTATAAATTTCTCTTAGAAAAATATAATTTTTATGACTTTTGCAGGCAGAAATTTTGTATTCGCCTCTCGGCGGAAACGCATTGCTTGTGTCATTGATTGGGGTGGCGACACATCCCAAACCAAACGACACCATCGTTTTGGAGGTGGCCTGCAAGGAGCCTGTTACTCAAGATCTGCAAGTCAATAATTTGACAGAGGTAAAATTTATCCTAATTAATTTTATAAATACAAAAGTGTGTCTCTAAACTGTCTGTTCAAGTGCATATTTTCAAACCAGTTTTTCAACAATTAAAATAATGGAATAAGTATTTTTTTTAAATAATTGTTTTTGTAGTTTTTATGATAAAATAAGCCGGCTGCGGCGGCTTTGCGGGTGAGGCAACTGAGGCTGAGCTTCATTTAAATCAAATGATTCAATAATTTGTTTGTAAAATTTGGTCTTAACAATTTATTCCAAAGCTTGTGTTTTACAATACGGAAATAAAAATATATTTTAAATCAAATGTTTATAATCTGTTTGTTTTGTTGTGATCAGTTGATTTAAGTGAGGCTGCGCGCCACATTCCTCACCCGTCTAGTAGCCAATGTTTGGTCTTGAAAAACATGATTAATTTTTTAAACACATGGCTAGTTGACGATATAGAACTAATTTAATTATCAACTGTAGTAATTATTGTTTCATGAAAAATATATTTCTAGATAGGTCGTTGCATTCGTGAAATCTTTCTATCACCGTAAAAAACGAAAACTAGATAGACAATTTGTAATGAAATAAAAATTATGAAACTTCGACCTCCTCACCGGGTGTCTATAGTCGGCTACCAGGTGCTATCTCCTCAGTCCCTATATCCCCATCGGAACCTTCCAGGGGTAGGACACGTAATATCTTATGGTCCGTTTTACTCGTAGTTACGAATTAAATATTAAAAATAACTTTGTTACATTGACAATGATACTGTGTATTATAGTAAAAAAAAATAATTGAAATATAGGCAACTAGATGCCATACTATTTGATTAAACGATTGGTCCAGTGGTCGGAGGCCCCAACTGCGAAAATCAAATTGTTTGATCCCCGCCAGACACAAACAATTGCATTCATGTAGGGTATATTATTTTTTAGATGATTTTATGCCGAAAACTTGAAACTGAGGTCAACTTTAAAAACCGCTCAGGTGTGAGTAGTAGAACTCGGATATGAAGGGGAACGCTCCATCTATACCTATTTTCTTAAAATTGTTAAAAACTATGCATTTGAAAATTATAAACGATGATTTTACTCTAAACTATGAGTGAAGAATATAATCTTTACTTATTTAAAATTTTAGACAAAATTTTAGTTTTGGAGCTTTGCATCGCACGAAACGCTGATTAGAGGGACCTGCAGAGACATCAGAAGTAGACGGCTGAGAATCGGCGGGTGAGTGCAGAGGAGGGTCGACAGGCGTGGGGAAGGTGGAGGGGAACGCGTTTCTAAGCGCGAAGCATGCACCTTTTTGACTTGGCGGAGAGCGATGGCGGTGGCCAATTAAGGCTGAAAGCGAGATTGGCCAGACTGAGCCCGGATTCGTTTATTCTTAAAAAAACTGTTTGGATTGCTGTAGTAAACCCAAGCAAACGTTGCTCTATTTTACCACTCCGCGGAGAGGGAGATATAACTCTAACACTCTAACAGCCTCGACTACCAACGAGCGTACCCGATTGACAGCGAAACCATGGCCGGAAAATGCGAATAAGGCAAAGCCTAGGTGGAAGGGGGACAGCCGGTATCGACAAGGGTTAACCCCTAATGCCGTCGGGCAATTTGCCTTCCCACGAAGGAAAAGCCGTCAACTGTGCGTACCAGACAACGCTTCAAGTTGCATTATCATTACCATCGGGCGTCAACGACTGCACCACTACGTAACTGCAGATAATTTGGAGCATTGGAAAATGCTATAATAGCGTTAAAATGCTTAGTGGTTCCACACGTCAAAATAACGTGTGAGAGTCTTGCAAAAAACTATTTGCTTTGAAAAAAGCTTTTTAAAGCGGTGACACAGAGCGGCTGAGAGCAGCGGGGTGTGTGAAGCGCGCGAAGTGAACGGCGCGCACGTCCGGAGCAGGAGTCGAGAAAGTTTTTTTTTTTCGTGGGATGACGAGAATCTGGACCCAGATATAAGCGGTGCGTGTGGTCCGCAAGGTAGTGTGAGGCTTTACCCACTTAACTCTTCTCCGGGCTCTCATTCACAGCCCTAAGGCTATAGGAGCGGGAATCGAACATTTTGGAGCGAGCATTGTGTTGCGCACAAGCTAATACGTTACGTGAGAAAGTAACGTACGCAACGTTCGTACCGCTCTGTTCTTAGTGTGACACAGAACGTATGATTTAGAAAGCGATATAGGTATAGCCATCTGTAATGATCCACGTTTGAAATACGATTGGTTAGAAGGAATGGTAGCGACTATGCAACTAAATCAAATTATGACAGTTGTCTTTTTAGTCCCTCAGTTTCTGAGCACTAGTGCCACTACATCGACCTCCTATGATACATAATATCATTGACACACAGCAACATCGATGCGAGCGTTAATTTTTAAAATTAATGATTAGAGACAATATGGATGCGGTAATTTTCTGATTTTATTTTGATTTATTAATGAAACGACAATGATAGAGATTGAACTTACCCTAAAAATTTTCTAACAATATTTTCTGATTGTAATTTTCTGACAGGCTCTCAAGGCACCACGCTGGAGTATACAGGATGAGATTTTAGTAACCAGCCAAAATTTTTCTAGATGTTAGGTATCACCAATAGACCTCATTCCGTAAATAAAAATATAGATCAAATATTCATAATCAATAATTATATTCTGAATATTTTTTAACAAAATTTGGCTACCTTCTACTTACATAGAGCGATAAGGCGGGGCATGGGGCATGTGGGCGGGGCGCGTGCACTTGCACTGGCGCCCTCGCGAATGGTGACCAGTATATTGGTAGTTTTAGGAAAGGTTTACGTAGTCTTAACTGAATATTTTCCTATTGACCAATACTAAAAAGGAACAAGACGGCCAACGGATTTTTATCAAAGGTCATTTATATTATAATTTGGCTGGTCATTAAAACGTCACCCTATATATAGCCTTTAAGCATTAAGTTAAAGTTATCGAGTGATAATTCGGTTGCTAATAATCGAAAATATTCCAACAGTTTCCTGAAACATATGTAGTGGCTACTGAAGTAGTGAAGACAGTCCCTGAGAAATTTGACGCACATTACGAGTGCACGCATGCCGACCTGATTCAGGTCTGGGGCGAAACTTTTGCCATCTGCAGATGGACGTTCGTATGTTACGGAGAGTGTGAAATTCAATTCAAGGTATATATCAATATATTTTACTTGTAAGAGAAACATTTTGGGAAAGGCAATAATTGTGGTTATATAAGCGAAATTTCATATGTCATTTTTAACTTCGTGCTTTGATAAAATCTGTTGTACGAAGGCAACAACATTAGAAACAAATAATTCTTTTGCCTTTTTGCTAGGTTGCACTCGAAACATTACTGGAACGAATGAAATGGTACTTTCACTGAAAGCAATTTGAGGTTTTGAAATATTTAGGATAAATAGCATCAGGCGTTACAAACAATATAGCATACGAACATAACTATAACTGGTGACGCATACTCAAATATATAGACCCAAGTGTACTGAAAAACTTTGGCGAGATTAGGCAAATAATGGTCCCCGTTTTCGGCAACTCGATTATTTTAGGCGACGAATATAGATTGCGTTTAACATGAGGCTGGCCATCATCAGGCTCAACCTAGGTGTCGAACTCAGAATACAGGTGTCGAAGCTCGATCAACTGCCAAATGTATACAAATAGTAATCTTAGGGAATATATGTGGGCCGTAGGTAAACAGTATTTCGAAAGGGGGTCAAGTGTACTCGTACCCCGAGAAAAGTGTTCATCTTCAGCCGAGCAATGGATGACCCCATAACAAAGAACGAGGAATATGAAGAGGAAAAAAATATGCGTTAGTGAAAATTGTCGTTCCTGTCGTCGTAATTATGATGACGCGTAGTTTTATCCTCGGTTTTTTCGTATTTATGATGATCTCGTTCATCAATTGCTGTACTGGTAGTGAAACCATCATAATAAAATCAGAATTCACTATAGTACTTTTCTCAGTGTAGGTATATAGTGGGTAGCGACCCTGCCTACGAAGCTGGAGGTCCCGGGTTCGAATCAGTATTTATATGATGAATATTGATACTGGTACCGGGTCTTGGCTGTTATATGTATGTGTTGTCTTCGCTTGGTACCCAAAACACAAGCTAATGCTTAGTTTGGGGCCTAGACGTTGTTGTCATGTATGTATGTATACGTTATTTATTTATTATTATTATTATTATATACAGATCGCGTCAAACTATATGGCGGATCTGAATACAATGCCATACGCGTGCTTCTTGCGCAGGTACAGTCATATAGTCCTCGCTCCACTTCGTCCCGCTACACCTAAAACTGGTTACTGCGACGCGACTTGTGCCTATGTTCACATTGATTGTAACTGTACATAGCATTAACAAAACAAAACAAAAGCGAGGTTATGGAGAAGCTATAATGGTATTTTGATTTCAGGTAATGTTCGTAAATGAAAAGACTCACGAGTATCAGTACTACGATATATTTGTGACGGTGACAGCGAGCGGGATCGTCGATACGGTGTATTTGACGGCTCGGGCGCGAGAGAGCATACAACACCATCTTGTCATCTCTAATCCTCTCACACTGGATGCTGATTTCGCAGTCCATTGTGAAAATGTCATTTCTCCAGAGTCCATAAGGATTTCTAGAAACTCTGTGGTATGATATAAGTTATTTCAAACTACCGAATGCTTACCTGAATGTGAAAAGATGGACAAGCTGTCCCATGCACATACTATTACGAATAAGAATTTAAAATAGGCTAGGAATGACATATTTGTATGGAAGCGATTGTCTCAGGTTTCGCGCCAATGAAATTATATTATACAGACTAAGGATTTCAAAGTATTTGTTTCAAAGTATGTGTTAAGTATTGCTCAGATCAATGAGGTATCGTTTCACAATGAATTAAATTAATTGCAGATGCAACTGTCTGACCGATTATAATCATCCTGGTATAGTTGGAATAGACATATAAAAGATCGGATTCTGCCGCGAAGCATACAACGCATAACGACGCGACGCTGTAGAGTGAAGACCTCGTATGTCCAAATTGTCCAAACAACAAAACTCTATCACATAAACGAGGTTATCTCGCAGACTGCGCAAGATTCACTTATATACATGGTTATCATGAACAACGTTGGATGACCTAAAATTAATAAATTTGAAAAACGGATTTGTTACAAACATTCTTTACGAGTTGTTCTTTGTAACAAAGCAAAAGAAATTTAAAATTAAAAAACTGACATTCAAGGTCTTCACTTTACATCGTCGATAAATAAAATAACATTTAGTAACCTGTTCTGTTTTCTTTGCTTACGAAATTCGTCTTGCGTACGTCACATGTATTTCACAGCTTTGGTTAACTTCAAATAGCATCACCGGACTTACTCCCCATATTGCTCCCAATACCATTTTTAGTATAATGTGCTATATATAGCGTCTTTCGGTTATTTTTACCAGAATGTGAACTGGAACGGTAATAACAATCTATATCTATCTTAGTATGACGATTGCTGGGCCTAGTGGGTAGCGACGACGAAGCTGTGGATCCCGGGTTCGAATTCCAGGTCGGGTCAGTATTTATATGGTGAATATTGATACTGGCACCGGGTCTTGGTTGTTATATGTATGTGGTGTCTTCGCTATTATTATATAACATCGGTTATTAGTGCGTATGTATGTAGGTATGTTCGAATGCACAAAACTCTAGAATCTCTGAACCGATTCCTTATTTCTCTGATTATAACAACGGTTTGGCAGTGCAGAAGTTTTGACGGGTTAAATGAACCAAAGCGGAAAGTTTCAATATGATCGACCAAAGTTAAAGTTTTATTTATATATTTAAATTTTTAGCGACAACCTATTTTTTGTCAACGACAAAGCTGATTTTCAAACTTTTCAGCCGCTCTGGTCCACGCTGACAGAGCCGCGGGCGATAGTTAGTTGGTAAAGATAATACTAATCAACACAATTGCAAACGAAATGAAAATTATACCTAATTTTACTTTTAGGCTACTCTCACAATAATGTACTCTCCGTTTGTCGTCGGTGATTATGAAGATAAGCTGGAAGTTTCCAACCCTTTGGTGGGTAGCTACGTCTATAAATTGATTTTCAAATGTTTGCCGGCTAAAGAGAAAAACCTCGAATATACAACTCCGTTTGGAACCAAAGTACCTGTTCGTCTGAGAGTACAAAATAGAGCAGACGTTAAAGCTACGTTCACGCCGACGGTACGTTGAACACTAATATTTTAATAGATGTTTGAGTCTATCCGGTCAACAGTCGACACTATGAGAGAGGATAAGTAGCGATGGGTATATAGACTTAAAAACAAGTATGTAGTCATAAAATAATTATTCATTAGATCGGCGCGGGGCGTAAGCTGGACGGGCCGATGTGCCGTACTGACGGAATCCGCAGCACAAATAACAATGAGAGAAATCCAAATGTTGAAATTTCGTCATCATACGCACACACACAGCACGAAGGCGTGTACTAATTGTATTAAATAATAAATGAATTATTTTTTCGTGATTAGAATAAAGTACTATTTAAAAGCTATTTTACAATCTATACATACCTACGACTTATAACAAAACTATAGTTATTATATGCGAGAGAATAATGTATCAAGTAGGTATATTTTTATGATTTTATATTTGTATCGACATGATTCTTTCTAGATTATGTAGATAATATATTCCTTTATCACGCTTGAAAATCTCTACAAATTTCTCAGCTAAAAGCGAAAACATGGACCCTTAAAAAGACGGGTAAAATACAACCCGGGCCGAGCACATTGCTTTCCACATTTACAGGGTTGTTTGTGGGCACTAGTGATGGGGGCTTGTCACTTGCTCTGTATAGAAAACCAAGCCATCACTTTTAATAGACATAAAAAATATTTACAGATTGGAAAGACAATATATTGAGACGTTGGTTGCATAACCATATATATCTACAATAGAAAGTTCTTCCTTCCCTATGAAAAAAAAAAAAAACTATATGTAGCATATTCCTACTCGTATCACGATGTATTTCGATACGACTTTCAACACTAAGTATTTAGATAATGTTTTTTTTATAAATGTCGCGACATTAATATTTTAAAAATGTTAAATATCGCAGTAAAACACATTACATATACATAGCTTAGAGGTTTTAAGAAATAATGCACTGCGTAAACAAAATACTTTTCAACGAAAATGAAAATAAAAATAATGTTAATTACTTTTTCCCACATACGTTAGACTAAATAAACTAAACAAAAATATCTATAAAATTAATTACAATATCCATGACAATAAAACATTTTTGTCATGGATATTGTACATGTAATGGCATGGATTTTGATCACAGCTTTTTTGGTTACTCATTTTTATGTTTATCACGCGAAGTAGTAATACATGCGTAGGTGGTAACTTGCGCATACACAATTCAGTGCGGTACGTGGTGGTGCATACGGGGTATATTTTTTGCGTTTCAGCGATGTGTAAAACCGGTTTTTTTATAAAAGTTTTTACATGAAAAAAAATGTAGTTGGTATATCAGTCAACCACATCGTTGGTCTTCGGCGCGTCAGTAGCGATACAAATATATAATAAAACCGTGAGCTTTAAAAAATTTCTTATATAAAAATGGGCTGCGGTTTTTAACACATCCTTACCTACCTGACTGGTCGCACTGTTTGAACAAGTTCTGTAAGGCTCTTTCAAAAATTTAGATTTTCAGAATGTTTCGACAAGTAGGTATCGGTCACGAGCTCCCGACTTATACGAGTAAACGCGTACTATAATCATATAAAAGTTCTATTCATAGATTAGTTGTTAAAACTCATATTGCAGGTATCCCATCCTTCGATTTTAGCCGACACCGAGTATCATCTGGGACCGTTAGAAAAAGAAAAATTGTTATTTTTCTTCGAGCCTACTGTCTTGGGTGTGCAACATTGCACAGTTTCTCTTTATTCAAGCATCGCCGGAGAGTATACGTAAGTGTGTTTACACCCAGTTTTTTCGTAAGATAGCTAGCATAGCCTTTAATGAAGGGTTTATTTAATTTCAGTTTCAATATAACTGGAACTGCTACTGAACCTAAACCGCGTGGACCTATCAAAATAAAAATTGGCGATACGTCCGTGATTGAATTTAAAAACGTATATGACGAAGTGACAACGTTCAAGATTCATGTCGATCACGACGAATTTCGACTCACCTCTCCGATGTACGAAACTGCTGAACCTAAACAAGTATGTATTCTTTTCGGTAGTTACCTACACAGGATAAAGCCGCGAGATGCATGATCATTTAGATTCTTCGACGTGTCCATTAAAGAACATCATTACCTGTTCTTTTGGTTTAGTTGTACTGTAGGCAGATAACAAAGCCCCCCCAAAGATTAGTACCTATTAATTTCATCACATTTTATAGATTGGCCCACTGTTCATTAAAAAGGCGCCAGCGCAGTACCATGCAGTTGCATGCAATGAAAACATAAACTTTTGACCGTGATTTTGTGTATGATTATTTTACATAGCAGAGTGGGGTAATTTAGATCGGTGGGTAATTCCAATTGCCCATGTTTTTGATTAGTAAACAAAAGCTAGGTACATTAAACGAATGTAACATGTAGGTAGAGTCATCCGCGACCTATTTCGACGTACCTACTGACAACGACGGACTCTTGAGTATGTAGGTAAGTACTTAGTAAAACGAGAGTTATGCTCATCGGTTATGATATTATTTATGTTCTTCGCAAGTTCCTTGTAATAATATAAATTGATTATTTTTTTAAATCGTGATATAAATAAGATTCTCTATGTATATTTATGAAGCTACATTATCATTATTTGAATTGAATGGATTAATTTATCTACAGGCTACTGTAATATTGTAGATAAACTCTCTATATACTAATACGAAATTTAAGGCTCAACGAATTATATTATCTACTTATATATTAAATTAAAGAATAGTCCAATAGAGTGCGTAAAGCCGTAATTTTGTGTGAATAGGTGCCTATATACCTACTTACTTTTAATTTAGTTTATAATTGACTGAAGTATTGGCATTTCACTTTAAATTAATTATTATTCGTGGTTTTCCAAGGTTTTAATATGCCTAAACATTAATATTTCAGATTATCAGCATCACAATAAACCTGATCGAAGTTTTTCTTGAGAAAAATAACCCACTTCCTACGGGTATCTTAACGGTCTCATCTGGCGATCACAAGGCGGTGTGGACTTACTATTTACAGGGCATTCCTTGATTGTATTATTATTATTATTTTCTTAGTCATTATTTTGTGTGAACTATGACTTAGATATATTAAATGTCAAGTACTACATGTTTTTTAATTATGCCGTCTGAGCTCTTTCAACTGTCGTATATTACCTACCTACACCTTACCTACACATAATTACAAATATTTATTAAAGTGCAGTGTCGCCTATATCATTCCATACTAAATTGCATAAAAACAGCTTAGTTATGCAATTTATTTAAGTAATGAATGCAAAAAAAATTATAAAAATAAATATAGACTTTTAACGGTTTGAGCAAAATTACTAATGCTACCTACAAAATATTGCAGCGTTTACGCACACATTTGTGCGCTATAAAAAGTTTCACATGATTAAAAAATCTTCAGATGCTAGATCGCATTTTTACTTATAACGCTAAAAATATATGTTTATTTATACTAAAAACGTAGTGTCATTACACCTCGTTTCCACCAAGTATAATACAGTGTATTATACTGTCATATCCATACTGTATCATACAGTATATTATACTTGATGGAAACGAGGTGTTAGGCATACAGCCTCGCGGAGAGTCGATTTATTTGCGCATTTCTTTCTCATTGTCTAATCTAATACAACTAAGTTGATAGCATATAATCTAGGCCAAAATATTTATATGTTCTTCTATTATATCTAGCGACCACCCGCGGCTTCGCTCTCATGGATCGCACCTGTGTATTCGCATTAACTAAGGGTTATTTTACAATTTTTTCCCGTTATGATCAGTCTTCTTAAATGCTAAAACAAGTGTTTCTTAATTTCTAACCATAAAGCCAACGAATAGATCTCATTACTTGTTTTTCTCCTTTAAAGATCTCCTTTTTTTAAAATCTATCAATACAATAATTTCATTAGCATTTTTTAGGTAATATATCTTAAAGTATTTTTTTTAATGCTGTCAATAAGTTTGACAATTATGTATATATTAGTGTACTTAGTAGCCGCCCGCAGTTCGGACTGCATAGACTACACATTCCTGTTAAATTCACTATTAAAATTCGAGATGGTTTCTGCGTATTTGTTCAGAAACGAAGACCCTGAAACTCGTCATTATTTATGAGTGGCTACAGTTCCAATTTTCATGTTATTATTACCTTTAAAAAAACCGATAGGCACTCCCATGCAAATGTTCACCCTCCCTTATGATCTGGAAACCCAAGAACAAAGAATTGGATACTAAATCCAACTTTACCCTCACCATGATCCAAGTCATATATGTTCCACATTTACGTAATCAGTAATCACATGTCATCTTCAGACTATATACAAATTTTCATTAAAATCGGTTCAGCCGTTCTGGAGATCAGCTGTAAAAGACAGGCAAACATTACATTTTTATATAATAGCTTATAACCTTCCCCAAGAACTGGACTATCGAATACAAAAAGAATTTCTCAAATCCGAGTGGTAGTTCCAGAGATTAGCGCGTTCGAACAAACAAATTATATACCATAATTTTTTTATGAAATTGTTGTATTGATAGATTTTGAAGAAGGAGATCTATAAGGGAGTAAAACAAAGGGTAAAACTTTGTAAAACACTTCCGCCATTCCTTGATTTAAAATTATGAAAATGTGAATCGGCTCTGGTGGAGCGGGTGGCGGCGCGTAGTGCTCGCCGGCATAAGGTGCACCCCAGGTTGTACTGGTCTCGGGGGTTGTGGCGGAGAGAGATGGTGCTGGCTCGGGCAGATGAGGCTGCTACGAGTCCTCGGCGCTTCTTCGTTGCGGCTGCGGCATAGTGCGGATAATAGCAAAGTTTGGAAAGCGGGTTAGTTTGATATAAAGTTTATCGCGACCTGGGACCTCTCTCCGTTATGTCCGAGTGGCTGTGTGATACGTCGGAAAGTAGCGCAAGAGACTTAGTTCCCTTGCTTTTATAAGAAAACTATATTTTGTATAAGGATATTATTGAAGCGTGTTCGCAATAAGAACATTGAAAGCGACCAAAATTGACGTCACGGGATGTACTTATTCCATATTTATTAATTTTTATACAAAATGGAAATCTATGTACAAAGTTGGAGCAGCGATGATTTATTCTCGCTAGACGTAGTGAAGGAGTCCAAGTTAGAATTCTGAGCGTAGTGAGGGATTCAAATGCACAAGAAACAAAATACTTTGCTCTCGTATAACACACAACTTTTCACCTCACTACCGAGAAAATACAAGTTAAAAATTTATATATTGTAACTATATAGATTGAACAATACTATATATATTTTACTGATCTCCGATCAGGCAGGTCTTTGTATCTTTAGCAACTCTCCGATCATTAAATGATTCATAGGCTTTCAGATATTTGTTTAATTTTTCCAGAACATTTACCCCTACTACGAAACCGATCGTTGTACGTGGTCCGACACGCACTTGGCAGATTTCTTGTTTCCGTTAGTTTACTTTGGTCTTTACCATCTCTACTAACGAGTACTTGGTGTCATTTGTGTATTGTATTATTGTGTATTTTGGCAAATATTTTCAAATAGAGGCTTTTCTAACTAACCTATATTCAAAATTCTACTAAGGTCCTATAAATAAAAATTCAGTTTTTAGATGACAAATTTATTTATATATACATTTTGTTTTCCGAGTCTGGTTAAATTACAGCATTTTTCAAGGACCAGTTACGGCACTGGGCCGTTCCGGTCTTCGAAGCTTGAATCTTCCTTAAAACGTTTGATGATACGATAAACAAACCAGAGTTAATTTAAAAAATTATGATTTTGTAAATTTTAGTTGGCGCGTAACCACAGCGATGCAACGCGATTCCATATTCATCCATATCAGCCCATTGTAGAACGCTGCAGAAGCTTAGACCTCCTCTCGGTACGAGGGTGTTTGGATAAATGTGTACTATTCTTATTGAAGAAGAAGCTATTACTCCAATCCATGCGCTGCAATTCTATTTGAGAGAATAAATTCGAGTACGCATCCCGAGCATACCACATTTAGAAATTCGTGTAAAAATGACAGTTAATCGTATGCGAATTGAATTCTATTGGTCCCGAATATAGACCGCCCGGATATATCACAAGGTCATAAGCTTATGTGCCTCGTTTTAGAATACCTACGCAACATCAGTTTGAACTATGAATCGAACGTGAAACAAAATGGTCTTTGTCAGGTGTTTTTCCTTCAAACAACATATGCCCCAGAAAACTAATGTTTAGATGGTTGGTCGAAACAAGCTAATGCTATCTCGCTGTAATGAATGTTGATGTTGCTGTCAATTTTGTTACTCTATGGAATCAATGCTGCAAAAAACATCTAAGCCTTCTAACATAATAATGTTAAAACTTTGATTTTCTTTACTAAGGGTGTCTTCCACCAAGTATCAGTTATCTTCTAGTTATCTAAACTGTAGATATCTTTAACAAAACGATGAACGGCACTTTTTTCCCGATGCTTTTCCACCAAAAACTGTCATATTTAACCTACAGTTAGTAAAGTAGAGCTCAGTGTTGCTTGCACCACAAATTATATCAATCAAATGTTTTAATCATTGTGATTTTGTGCATTTACATATTCATTATTATTTAAATATGAATATATGATATTAATAGACTTCGTAATTAAAGTTAATGTTGAAACTATAATCTGTAAGTGAATATTACTTTCTTTTTATAAGTTGCAACCCTGGATTCGCCAATGAGGAGAAACTGCAAATTATCCCTACTAGATGGCGTTTTGTGGCAAGTAAATACACGCGGGAAAAGACGACAGAAATAATATATTAAAAATGAATGAACATATTAATTGAAAATAGGTAGGTAAGGCAACCACAAATTATACAAAAGTACGCAACCAGCTGATTCGATCATAAAATCGATGGTTTATACGCCATTTTGCTTTTATTTATCTGTCAGTTAACAGTTATCATGCAGCTCATGCAGTTACACGCCAGTTCGACTGACTGACGGGATATCTGTGTCTTTAGCTGGAGGTTCAGGCCCGGCGAGAGCCAGATCGGGCCCCGGGTGTAAAACATTGCGGGGCCCACCCTTACTTTGAAAAAAAAAATCAATTAACCGGGCCCCCGTTTCTTAGTCCGGGCCCTGGTGGTACTAATACCCTTACACCCCCCCCCTATCGCCGGCCCTGTGGAGGGCCGTATGTATGGCCGTAACAGCATCCGTATGTGGTGGAAACGAAATCTTCCAGATAACTGGTAGATTGGATAACTGACGCTTTAACTGGAGATGGTGGAAGACCCCCTAAGAGTCACACCAAAATGATAAATTATTATAACAATCAGAATAATTAGGACTAACTACAAGTTGCTATAATCAATGTTCCTGATTTTCATGGTATCAAAAAAATTTAAAAAAATGTAAATTTAATTTTTATAATTGAAATTAATTAAATCACCAGTCAGTGGCATTGAATTCTTGAACGATATCTGGTCTGTCTCTCATGTCATTGTCATTTTTAGTGAAAGTAACATTTTTCTTGGCATGTTTTTCTTTTTTGGCTCTTTTAACTTTCTTTACCTTTTTTGAATTATCATTTTGACCATTAGGTTTATCTTTTGAATAACGTTCGTCAAACACTAAATCATCTTTTTCATCCTCACTATCAGACGGAAATAGCTCCAAAGGACCATCATTCTTTTTAACAATTTCAGGGTCTTTAACTTTTTTAGACTTTTTAATAATAATAGGTAACTCTTCAGCTAACTCATCGTTTTTAGTTATTTTCTTTCTTTTTTGTATTCTATTTATCTTACTCCAATTTTCAAAAAATCTTGAAAGCGGTGTTCCACTATTTTTTATATTCAATTCCCATGCAGATATCACTTTATCGTCACTAAGTGAAAAACTTATCTTTGATCTTTCTTTTTCTATAAATTTTGAATTTTCTTCTATCTTATCCAATAGCTGACGTAATTTCTTAGTATAATTAGGCACGGTACAAGTTTTTAAGAATTGCCTGATCTGTAAAAAAAAAATTAAATTTTAGTGTTTGTTTAATATCATAAATTTATTAGAAATCAAGGACATAATCCTCACAATCAGAATGGAATAAATCTTAAATTTTTACAAAATTTTGTAAAAATTCCATAGAAAATGACAGATAGCATGTTATTTGAATTCCTTTGCAGAGCTTATTCTCTTCACAATCAATACTAAAAGTCAAAGGTTCACTGTAATAAAAATTGTCTCTAGCTATCTGTGCACTCATGTTATTACTTTTTGGACTAGCCAGAGAGGATTGAGCGCCTTCTAAATAACTAACGAAATAATAATGAATTATATTTATACACTAATTCTTAAATTACATAATAATAACGATTAATGGTTAAGTTCGATTAACGTCACGCTCGTTTTTTTATATTGTATGGTGGTACGGAACCCTTCGTGTGTGAGTCCGATTCGCACTTGTTCTATTTTACCTTGAGAAAATTGAATAAATGAGACAAAATAATTCATGTAGTTTTGAAAGTTGCCACAGCTTTACCTTGAGATGTACTGATAAACATACTAACTATAAGGAGCTACAATGGATCAAACACAATATGGAGTGTCAGTAAAGAAATGGAACTAAATAATTACGTTTTCCATTAATTGTGTGTTCCTTGCCCACATGTTTACCAAGGGTTATTTTACACATTGGCGTGCCAGTGTCTGCTTTTCGGACTCTGTGCCTCGGAGAGTATGTTAAACTGTCGGTCCTGGTTGCCACCAACAGCTGGCGGTCGTTAAAATTCACCAACCCGAACCCGCACAGAATTAGTGTAGTTAATTAATTAATGTAATTGTAATATTTTTAATGGTATTCGAGATCCGATCCCCCCGCCCCCCGCCAGCTCGCCAATTACTTTCAGTGACTCTTAGTATGTTTATCAGGACATCTCAAGAAATAGTTGAACTGTCAAAACTACACGAATTATTTCATATGATCGACGATATTTTGGCTAATTTACTTAGGCTACTTATTTAGATCTATTCACTAGATCCAATCTAATTTGATATTTTATTAAATAAGATATTTTGATAATCAAAATTCTCAATAGATCCATTTTACTTAGTTTTTATATAAATAGACCTAATACAACAATAACACACACACACACAATCACAACAACGTCTAGGTCCCAAACTAAGCATTAGCTTGTATTTTGGGTACCAAGCGAAGACACCACATACATATAACAACCAAGACCCGGTGCCAGTATTAATATTCATCATATAAATACTGACCCGACCTGGGATTCGAACCCGGTACCTCCAGCTTCGCAGGCAGGGTCGCTGCCCACTAGGCTAAGCGGTCGTCTATGTAATGAGAAATGAAAAGCTCGCTAGATCCATCATGAATCCTGCCAATGGATCTTCTGAGATTGATCCACCAAAGTTCGCTTGGTATTTTTTGGAGATGCCTAGCGTTCGTTAGATGGAGATGATACCTATCTAAATAGGTACAAAATTTCATTCAAATTCTTAGAGCAGTTTCTGAGATCGGCGAAATAATTTTATCTTTATATACAAGAATTGCTTATAGCATTATAGACTACAAAAACACTCTAAAGTGTTTTTCCTAAATTTATCTTTTGAATTTATTTGATACTTTATGAAGGCACTGCAATCCCGTTTTAATCCACTAAGTTCTAAACTTTTTCATGTTATATGTGTGCGAGATATCCCACATATTATTATTATTATAAGCCTTAAAAATTACTGTAGTAGTTTTGCCAGTACTGGTTAATTATTTCATGCACTGTGCAATTTTTAAAGGATTTGGCCTATTCCATAATAATATATTGTACCTGTATTATTGCAAGGACTGATATATCAGGAAAAGCTATACTATGGGATTCATTGGCCATGTATTCAAGGAGCAAACCATAGAGCCTTTCAATTACAGCATCTTTGAAACCATTTTCCGCCAACTGTGACTTTGCTAGTCTCAATATGCAAGAAAAATCTTGAGGCTTCATTGAAACTTTCTTATGTTTTTTATTAAAATCGTAACTTGTTAAGATCTGAAAATAAAAATGATAATAAATTGAAGAATCTTAGCTTATAATATTATCAAATATTCATTGTAGCAATACTAACTTCAACAAGGAACGGCATTATAGGTACAAATGTATTTGTCTCTTTTGACACCTTCATTAAAATTTCAACACAATGGAATCGTAAAGGATAATATTGATGTGTTGGCACCAACTTTATAGTGTTAATAATGACCATCACAAGTGGATATGTAAGAGGTTGAAGTTGAGGCTTATTTGAAGTGCCAGATAACAGCTCTGCCCATAAATGCAAAGAGTTTACGAACTGCCAATTGTAAACTGCCTGTCTGTTCTCAACCTTTTGAACAACAATCGCATTTCTTAAATGTATAGCCAATTGCCTGATGTACAGAAATACATGTTGATATGAAACATTAAGGTCCAAAGCAAATATTTCTACAAGTGATCTTCTCATAAAATTTATTCCTGGCCAGGTTGTAGGGCTCACAAATTTACAATTCTTGACATATGTTAAGTACATAGCTTTCAACACTGGATTTAATAAAGTAGTTTGCTGGTTTCTCATTATTCTCAATATACATAAGAATGATAATACTCTGACTGTCTCTTCTCCGCTACTCCACAATGGAATTAGTTTTCTCAACAATTGTCTTGATATTCTCCCAAAACAAGCCACATATACAGACATCTGATGCAAATGCTTCAAAAGGACTGTGAGAATGTTTGTTGATGTGACACCTCCCAACAATTTCATTAGATCATTTAGATAAGATATTAAGGGATTTTTAATTTTTACAAAATGTTTGCATTTCCGTGGATCTTTACCAGATTGTTCCATGCCTAGATATTTTTTTATGGCAGATGGAAGGTACAAAACACACATCTGAATGACAGCATTAAAAACAGATGAACCTAGAAATTGAAATAAAACAGTAAATTCAAAGTGATTGAAAATGTAACTTAATTCAGCTTTAAACAAGTGGTTGCTAACCTTCCACTTTGTAAGTAGCTTTTTTCTCAACTTCATCAGTGGTAACATGAAGCATGGCTGCATTAAAGGCTTTTATAACTGCAGTGAGAGTATCAAGAGTCATTTTACGTTCACTTTGTAATGCAGTTTGCCATTCTGACACAATTTTCAGAGTAATTTTATTACTTGCAATTGGTTTAGCACCTTCTCCCTGAAAGATTATTACACATTCATAAATATATTTAGTACCTATATATATGATAATCATCATCAGCCTTTCATGCCTTCACAACTGAAGTTCAGCCCTTTCTGAACAGGGAGTTAAGGAGTTTGGGTCGTAATCTCACCACACTGGTGCAGTGCGGGTTGGGGGCTGATAACCCTTAAAACACGAACATTATTGATGAATTACGAATAATGTTAATTTTACCTCAAAATCACTTTCATCACTATCTCCTTTGAGATCACCAGGCACATGAACGGCATCATCATTTTCAAGTTCAGAATTTTCAGACTCAATATCAAAGTTTAAAAGATTTTCATCATTTTCTTCAAGAAAATTATAAAAATCTGGATCAATATTCTTCAGTCTCTGTAAATTTATTTTGTGATTTTCAGGATTCAATTCATCTTCAGAATCTGAAAGTAGATGTCACCTTTAGCTATGTACATCAAACTTAAGCGCAATATTTTGTGTAAATTATGAAAATGTCTCATATAAAAAAACGTAATCATATATATAAACGATCCAAGATTTTAATGCTTCAATTAGGTATGAATTTGTTTTATTAAATATATAATAAGCATTGATGAGGTTCAAGAAAATTTTAGTGCACGCGTAAGAATCTTGGAAATACAATTAATATACCTGAATGACTAGTTTTGTCCATAATTAATGCTTAGCGAGTTAAAACCAGAACTGTTTAAATAAATCTATGAAATAGTAATTACGTATTTAGTCAAAAATTTAAACACGTGCAAATAAATTGCTACAAATGCTTAGAGCCAGCCTCTGACAGCTGACAGTTATGTAGAGTCGGAGTCGTGTTGACTGCCATTGAAGAACGAACAATAATATTGACCGAACATGCAGGTTTTCAAAAATTTATTATGTGAAATATAATGAACATATAAATTCTGACTTACCCTGTATTTGTTTCATTTTTCACATGTTTTCCACATGGCGAATTTCAGTGTGAAAAA
Organism: Luffia ferchaultella; assembly: GCA_949709985.1. Taxonomy (NCBI): domain Eukaryota; kingdom Metazoa; phylum Arthropoda; class Insecta; order Lepidoptera; family Psychidae; genus Luffia; species Luffia ferchaultella. The sequence continues at coordinate 8,344,862 of OX453241.1, forward strand.
GATGTAAGTGATTATATATATATGCGGTTTGCTTCAACCTGCTTGCTTGAAACCCCTTCTCAATGACATTAGTCTCACTAGTCAGACCGACGTTTGCATCAAATTATTTGAATTTATCTCTGTCGTTTAAATAAGTTGAATTGAATTTGGGATTACGTTCTGATCATAAGCAGCAATGATTTTGTATCAGCTATCTTTTTCTTTCTAATGCTTTATTCTACATGTGAGAACAAGTTAAACATATGTAAAATTTACATTCCTTCTGATGCGGAACCATGTTTATACGAGTCGGACTTGCCTTTGGCCGGTTTTTTATTATGAGATTATTACGCCGAATTGATACATTAATAAGATATCGATATGTATTAATAATAATGCCTTTACAGTGGAATAAATAATTAAGAGCAAGTAAATAGGAAAAATATCAATACGAGTTTTATATTCATGTGACAGATATTTTATATTTTTGAATAACAGAAAAACGTTACTATAGCAACATGACCGTCAGTTACCCTTAGATATAGTAAAGAGGTCGGTCATGAAGCAGTCATGAAGTAGATATATAATCTCTTCACACCCTCGAAACTTTTTAGAATTTTGAAATATTTATTTGGAAATTCTCTTTAGGCCTATCCTTCCGCTCAAATCTTCTAGTCTCGGCCCAAAAAGTGGCTTAGTGAACATATCAGCTAGTTGTCGGGTGGATGGTACTTGTTTGACTTCCAGTTCGCCGTTAGTAACACATTCCCGCACAAAAAGATGTTTCAGTTTAATATGTTTGGTCCGCTTGTGGTACTCATATCTGGGATTATGCGAAAGCTTTACTGCTGATTCGTTATCCAGGTAGAGCAAGGGTTTATGTGAGTCGGCCAAATCTTTCAGTAGCTGTTTAGCCACAAAATTTCCTGTGCAGTCTCGCTAGCTGCGATAATTTCTGCTTCGGTTGACGAAAGAGACACTACGCTTTGTCTTTGGCTTCGCCAGCTGATCGCCGCCCCTGAGAGTAGACATACCATCCCAGAAGTAGATCTGCCTGTAATTTGATCTCCTGCTAGATCAGAGTCAGAATAGCAAATCAGGTTTTTTGGCGATTCTATTTTATGTCTGAATACCAGGCCTTTATCCACAGTTCCTTTTAAGAATCGAAAAATTCGTTTCACTAACATGACATCGGTGGAAGTAGGTTTCTCTAGGTTCCTAGATGCAATGCTTACAGCATAAGCTATATCTGGCCTTGTACCTACTGCTAAATAGGTTAGTGCTCCAACGGCCTGTCTATAAGGAAACTCTGGGTTATGTTCTCCGTCAGACTCGGCATTGTTAATGCTGTCTTTAATTATGGGAGTCGGTGTCGATTTACTATTCATCATACCGAACTTTTCAAGAACCTTTTTCGTATACGCTTGTTGACATAGCGTTATTCGTCCCTTTTCGGCTTTTATTTCCATGCCTAGGAAGTAGGAAGCAGTTTTAGTTGTAATCTTGAAGCGAGCTTTTAGTTCCTTGATAAACTCGTCTCCTGCAATCGTTGTATTAGATGCTACAAGTCCATCATCAACATAAAGTCCAATCAAGACTTTAGACTTTCCTCTAATCCTAGTATACAAGCATGGATCTGCTTCACTTTGTTTAAAGCCCGTTTTTATCAAGAATTCAGCAATGCATGAATTCCAGCATCGTGGCGCTTGTTTCAGACCGTAAAGGCTACGATTTAATTTGCAGACACGCTTTGTTCCGTCATGGAAACCTTCGGGTTGTTTTACATAAATTTCTTCCTCAACAGAGCCATTAAGGAAAGCTGTTGCTACATAAAACTGACTAAGGTTTAGATTTTCCTTTGCAGCGATTGCTAAAATTGCTCGTATAGTGCTGAGTCGAGCCACAGGACTAAACGTCTTGTCATAGTCGACGCCTTGTTGTTGGGAATATCCTTTAACAACTACCCTGGCTTTGAATTTATCAATTGAGCCATCTGGATTAGTTTTCAGTTTGTATACCCATTTGCATGGTAGTGCTTTTCTTCCTTTAGGTAATTCAACTAAGTCCCATGTTTGATTTTCTTGCAATGAGTTCATCTCGCTCAGCATGGCTTCAAGCCATTTTCCTTTATTAGGTGAATCCAATGCTTGTTTGTAAGTCACTAGATCCTTTGGTAAATTTTCGACTTCAGCAACAGCTGCCAATACAAAGTTATCATACCGTTGTGGCAGTTGTATTGCTGACCTGTCTCTTAGATTGTAGCGATTCGGTTCAGGTTCAATATTAGCTGTGTTTTCATCATCAGTGATATCATGATGAAGAATCTCATCACTTTGTTCATCATCAATAACAGCTGCTGAATTATTAAAAGTTTCTTGTTCAAAGTCAACATGTTCGGTATGTTGTAGAATCTGCATTTACGACGTTTTCAATGACATGATTGTCTTGAATGTCGTCAGCGTCAATGATGTCTACTTGGGATTTCTTTGCTTCTGGAACCAAATCATAGTTTTTGTTTTCGTTGTATGTAAAGTTGTTGGCGTTGTTTGTTGGGTTTAAGTAGTAATTCGCCTTAACAACTTTTACGTCCTTAGAAATAAGACATTTGCGTTTGGATGGAACGTACACCCTATATGCCTTGCTGGTATCCGAGTATCCAACAAACATTCCTGGTATTGCCTTTGAAGCACACTTAGGACCCCTGGGTCCTTTCTTCAGTACGAAGGCTTTGGATCCAAAAGGATGGAGATGATTGACACTAGGCTTTCTCAAAACCCATTTCTCAAATGGTGTTTTGTTGTCAATAGCATTGTTTACACTTCTATTGCATAAATAATTTGCAGCATTAACTGCTTCTGCCCATAGGTGCACTGGTGCGTTTGCGTCTATAAGCATAGCTCTAGCTTTCTCCACTAATGTTTGGTTCTTCCTTTCAGCGATACCATTCTGATGGGGGGTATAAGGTGCTGATAAGCGTCGTGCTATTCCGTGTTCCTTCAGATAGGTTTGAAATTTAGCGTTGACGTATTCCGTACTATTATCCGTTTGCAAATGTTTGATTTTGTTGCCCGTAAACTTTTCCATTTCTTGTTTATACTCTTTGAACTTATCTAGTACTTCAGATTTATCTTTCAAGAAGTAGACCCGTCCATATCTACTAAAATCGTCAATGAAGGTAACGAAGTACTTGCTCTTGGCGTATGTAGGTGTGCTGATTGGACCACATACGTCGCTGTGAACAATTTCTAGACGTTCGGTAGTTCGAGGAGTACTTCTCGGGGGAGGACTTGGCACTCGAGACATTTTCGCTTGAATGCAGGTTTCACAATCTGACAAAGTCTCATTTTTATTGAAGTTCAATCCTAGCAATAACTCATTGTTGAGAGCTAGGTGAAGATCTTTGTCGTTCATATGTCCAAGCTTCCTGTGCCAGTCTAGTATGGAGTCTTGCTTCGTATTTGTAAGGCAGGTTGCAGGTGTTACAGCAAAACTTCGTTCAATGTTTGGAGGTCTGACATAAAACAGACCATTTGATTTTTCCGCAATCATTAATAATTTCCCCATCTTATTGCGTATGACTGCTTGGTTCTCTTTAAATGTTACTGAAGCACCATATTGCGTCATTTTAGGCACTGACAGTAAATTTGTAGAGAGTGAGGGTACAAATAAAGTGTTTTCTAAGTGTATTTTCAATTTCTTATATTTAAGCGTAACTCTGCCTTCACCCTTGATTTCAGCAAAATAATCTTCAGATGCAAATTTAAGTTTTCTTGACGCAGTTCTCAAGTCTTTAAAGAACTCACGTTGATACGTCATGTGGGAAGTGCAGCCACTATCAAGTACCCAAACGTTCTGGTTGTTTCGGTTAAAAGTAAGGAGACACTCTTCAGCGAAGTGGTTGTTGTCTTTTTTGTTCGACTTATACTTCTTGCTTTTGTTTTTCTTCCAGCATTCAGAACATATTCCGTGTGTATTTTTCTGAAAGATTTCTTTTCCTCTCCTTTTACAGAGTTTACAAAAAGCGTTTTCCTCTTCATGTTGTTGATGATGTTGTTCAAGATTTTCATTGTTATTGTGATGTCGCGCGTCACTCTCCTCTATTATTTTAATTTTAAGTTCCTCAGGTTTAGGTAGGACGTCGCGTGTCTCGATCGCAACGCGAAAGTTTTCGTAATCGGAAGACAAACTATACAGCATCATTATAGAAAGCAAGTCTTATCGACAGTGTCCATGAATTTGTTAAGGTGAGCGCGCAAATCATTGCCTTCAAGTTTAGTTAGTATAAGCTGTTTCAGAAGGGTTGCTTTACGCGCGGGACCTTTACTCGCATGAATTTGTTTTAGTTTTTCCCAAAGTATTTTTGCAGAGGTGCATTTTTTGATCTCTTTCAATTGTGAAGGAGCAATAATTAATATTAACTCAGACTTAGCTTGCTGATCTCCTTCGATGTCATCGGCACTTGCAGTTGAAGTTAGGGAAGTGGTAACGTATTTCCATAATTTGCTCTTCACTAGTAGGGCTTCCGCCTGGATAACCCAAGTGTCATAATTATCTTTATCAAGCGGATCAATGTGGTACGTCTTCGGCATGTTGATACATAGGCACAACAATTTAATGCTTATATATATATATACCGCGACTTACAACCATTAAACGCTCTGCTACCATATTAATAATAATGCCTTTACAGTGGAATAAATAATTAAGAGCAAGTAAATAGGAAAAATATCAATACGAGTTTTATATTCATGTGACAGATATTTTATATTTTTGAATAACAGAAAAACGTTACTATAGCAACATGACCGTCAGTTACCCTTAGATATAGTAAAGAGGTCGGTCATGAAGCAGTCATGAAGTAGATATATAATCTCTTCACAATATGAAATATCGATAAAACAAACATATGGTGTCAATCTCTATAAAAAAATAATTATGAAATTAAATTAATTTTTTCTTCTTTTAAGCTGTTTTGTCACAGTTTAGTAATTTTAATAATTTCAGTGTAATGTAGGCTATTGTTTAAAAATACGTAATAATAAAATTTTTCATTTCTTAGTGTTTAAAAGCAAAATAAAAGCAATTGATACTTACCGATGGACCGAAATTCTTTTATTTTCTTTTGATTTTGAGGAACTATGATTGTAGCAGTATACTGCAACAGAAGCCATTTTTGTGGCGAGTTTATTTCGCACCAATTCATTTAATAATTTACTCCTAAATTATCAAAATTTTTAATAATTCGATGCAAACGTCAGTCTGACGTCCGTTTGACTAGTCAGACTAATGTTACTGAGAAAGGGGTACAAGCAGGTTGAAGCAAGCCACATATATAGATATATACTTACATCTTTTTCACTCACACTGAAACTCGCCATATGGAAAACATGTGAAAAATGAAACAAATGTTTGTAAATACAAGACTGCCTTCTATACTTCAGTCATTATTCTGAGGGTTAACACGAGTGTCACACATGTCATACTCAATCGAAGTCAATCAAGGTCTTAGTGCAAATCAAATCAGTGTCACTCACCAATACTCACCATCCAGATCCATCCTGATCCATCCATCCTAAAACAGTGGTGTAAAACGAGTAACAACACTAGTTTCTAGATTTTCCTCGACTTTTCTGCTTTCAATTATTAATCAATCATTTCAATTTAAAATTTCTTTAGTCTCACGAAAACTGATTGCGTACAAGAATTTCACAATATTTTCTGTTGTGGTATAACCCAGTTTATTCTTCAATCATCTGGACATTTGTGAGTATTTTGATGGTATTTTGTTGAACTAGGTAAATTATTCATGATATAATTAAGATTTGCAATAAGTACGGTGGCAACAAGTTTGTAAATACTACGCGGCTCCAATAATATTAAACTAAAATTGTTAAAACTATGTATAAACGTATACACATTGATTATGAACTCACGCTTTATTTTCTTTGAATGTAATATATTTTTTCAGAAAATCCAACAAAATGTTGTCACGAATGTGCATGGCACGGTCTGTTTTAAACGTGTCGCATACTCTGAAAACACCTGTAAATCAAAACTATGTTCCACGGAGCTTCATGAGACCATACGCCCAAGAATCTCGCTCACGTCTTACTACAAGAACTAAGCCAACTGTTTGGGAGAGATTAATGGCACCTGCAGGACCTAATGGTAAATATTGATTTCTGATTAACTTCTTAGTTATACTAAGATTTCATTACACCCTACAATTCCCAATGAAATATTCTATTCATTTTATTGTGATGAATTATTTTTTAGGAATATATTTTAACGCTGAATTGATAGTAGATTGCAACTTCACCTATTTTACAATATGTAATATATGAAAGAAGGTTATAAAAATAATGTTATGAAAGTTTATCATTAAAATATGAAATTATAAAATTAATATATAACTATTACAGCATTCAGTATGGGCAAGGGTGCTTTAGCTGGTGCTTCAGCTGTTGGTGTAGGAGCTCTTTGTTATTATGGTTCAGGAGTAAAGCCTGGAACTCTACAGGAATCACAGTAAGTCATTTCCTTATCAGTGATTAATTGCCTAGATAAGATGTTTAGAAAAAAATAATTAGTTTATCATCCATAAAGTATAAGAGTTTTAGATACATCTTGCGTTTCACTAAATATTCGAGTAAGTAAATTTTTTGCCCATTAAGAACAAAGTCAAAAAATATTATTTAAATTGGAGTAAGGAGATATTTTTGTAATGATAATTATTATGGACATAAACTATGTTTATTGTAGTGTTATTTAGTTTTAAAATGTGAACAAAAATATTCACTGAATTTCACTAAAAGCGACAATCAAATTATTTAATTACAAAACTATATGTAAATAACAGCTGGACTAGTAGTGTTTATTTGGTAATGGGTATGAAATCCACAATGCACAAACCAGATTCACACTTGATTTTAGCCATTGGTCCATCTATCTAACTAACAGTTGTAAATTCATTTTACACTATGATAAAAATTTCTTTCCATAATTTGCTTTCAGCCTTTGGCCTCAGTATGTAAAAGATAGAATAAAAACTACATATGGTTATATTGGTGGTTCATTGGTTCTAACAGCTGCAAGTGCTATGGCTATATTCAGGACCCCTGTATTGCTGAATCTTGTCGCTGCTAATGGATTTATGGTAAGATATATGCAAACTTTGTTAAAAAGATTCAACACTAAAATATAAACATACTAGCGACCGCCCGCAGCTTCGCTTGCGTAGACTACACATTCCTGTTTTAGGTAGTATTAACTTTCGAAATGGTTTATACATACTTTTTGCTGAAACTAATATTGGGTACACTCATTCAAACTTTCAATCTTCATTCTCCCCACTCCTTTAGGAAAACCGATACTCCCATACTTTTCACCTCCCGTTTCCCACCCTTAAAATGTGGAAATCCAAAAACCCTGAAAGACATCATTATTTATTTATGTCAAAATTTTTATGTTTCTAACTTTAAAGAACAAAGACTTATACAAAGCCCTTTCGTCCCTCCCACCTTAAATTTGAAATTTCCAAATATTCCTTTCATAAAAAATTGATACGTTATAAAATAAACCACTGTTCCAAATTTCTGCTTCCTAGACTTAGTAGTTTCGGCTTTATCTACGTTGATAGATCAGTGAAGACAAACAACAGACAGACACAAAAAGTAGCTGATATCACTCTTGACAACCTTCTTTCACGTCTGCAAAGTTTCATTAAAATCTGTTGAGCCGTTTTGAAGATAAGCTTGAATAGACACATTGACGTACAGACAAACATACGGACAAAAAGTAGCGTATGTCACTTTTGACCACCTCTTTTTCATACCCGTGAAATTTCATTAAAGTCGGTTTAACCGTTTAGAAGATTAGCTCGAATAGACAGATGGACGTAGATACAGACATACAAAAAGTAGTGTATGTCACTTTTGACCACTTCCTTTCCATATCTGTGAAGTTTCATCAAAATCAGTTTAGCCGTTTTGGAGATTTGCTCAAATGGACAGACAGACAGATAGTATTATTTTATACATATAGCCTATAGCCTTCCTCAATAAATAGACTATCCAACAAAAAAAGAATTTTTCAATTCGAACCAGTAGTTCCTGAGATTTGCGCGTTCAAACAAACAAACAAACAAACAAACAAACTCTTCAGCTTTATAATATTAGTATAGATTTATTAAGCTGATAATATAATAGCCATGTTTATTGTGATCTTGTTTTACAGTCAATATTAGGTACAATGGCTTTAATGATTGGGTCTGGAATGGTGGTTCGTGGAATGGAATACCAACCTGGTTTTGGAGCAAAACAACTTGCGTGGATGGTTCACACAGGCATCATGGGCGCTGTCATTGCTCCCATGTGCTTCCTAGGAGGTCCAATATTAATGCGTGCTGCATTGTAAGTGCCGCAGATATAATTATCTGTGTTTTACATAATTATGAGAAATAAGTACAAATTAATGCATGACACATAATTTTAATAAAAATTTGTGTGCGAGTAGCAACCGTCCCTTTTTGGGCCTCGGCGTTTTGGCCCGGAATAGCAAGCGTCCCTTTTTGCTTTTTGGGACGATTCCTAATACATTTTATGGGTGCTTGCGCTTCAAGCATTTTGAAATGCCAATGTCATTGTAGATGTTACAGAATGGTTTTAATAGAAGGTATGATAAAATACTTGCCATATTAAAGAAAAAAAAATTTAAAGATTTGAATAGTTATTTCAGGAGGACCGACGACATTTTTTTTTATTGCTTTTTTTTCTTGTAAAAAAATTGTGTGAATATTTTCTATTGCTTTCTGTTTTATGTTTTTAATAAATAGTGGCGTATTTGTTATTTTTAACAAATAGTGGCGTATTTGTTTCTGGGCCAAACGATTTGAAATATAGATAACTTTTTAGCAAATTCAATCTTGTTTTCAACAATATATAACACTCAATAACGTTTCATACATTAAAATACAGAAAATAGGTTAATAAGCACGCGCGCGCCCATATTGCCACGTACATAATACACTCAATTATTGTCTAAAGAAATATATGTATACATATTCCTTCATATTAATTCTGAAATAGGAGTTTGTTATAGTAAATTTGTTGCATTTGTTTCATGAGTTGTGAGTGACTTGTAAAAATACATGCAAAAGTAGTCCATGTACCAATAGAGATACAAAAAACATGTCAAGCAAAAAAAGGACCTGAAAACTTGAAATATATTTTTTCTTCATCTACTTTGATACTGAATCATAAACAAAAAATGGTTTTTTTTTGTAACTCATCCATTACTAATTGCTAATTTTATTAATTCAAAGTGCTAAAATTACTCGGGTGTATTTAAATAAATCTAAGCTATAGACTAACTAAAAGATGGCGAACCCGGCGAGCCCGCCACTTCCCAAGATATGTGACATCACCATATATAATTTAATGTCTCGAAAATTGGTGAACCATGAGGCTTCAGGACACCCTGTGTGACTATGCCTCCCTCATTGGGAGGTTTAATTATTTTATAAAATTCAACCAGTTAACCCCTGTCCTCGAAGCATCTTTGAAGAATTGATATATTTTCTCTGTATTATCAACAGAAAAGAAATAAAACATATGCATATTCCGTATTAATAAACACAATAAAATGAATAATAATTTATTTTAATTATTCTCACTTTTTTGGAGGAACAACAGCTTAATTTAGTGTACATAGTTTACAAGGTAGTTTCGACGAAGCCAATTACAGCTCCTCACAGATAGAAGTACAATTAATAAAACAGGGCAATGAACAAAAACATGCAGCTATAACCTGTGATATCAACAAAATTCAGGCCACACTCTTTATAATTAGTTAAGTATTAATTACTAATCAAGTTATTTGTCAAAAAATATTTGACTCATCCGCTGCCTCGCCAAGTCTATTTGTGCACATAATTTATTAAAGTTGTTACTGGCACGCCACATGAAACTGTTTTGTCTGTAATTGGTTGAAGCATGAGGAAGATCAATAAGTACATTATTTCTAAACGAATAAGTAGGGACCCTAAGCGATACTTTCGATAAAAGTTCAGGAGAATCGATCAAACTGGATGCAATTTTTAACAAAAATAAAATGTCCAAATAATGGTACCGGACGCGAATCGAACCCGAGTTCCCCCTTTGGTGCTGTCAGTTGCAAATTGAAAATGTACCATAATACTCATGAAGTTTATTTATTCTCAAATCTTGTCCTTTATATAGTTATACAGCGGGCGTAGTGGGTGGACTGAGTACGATTGCGATGTGCGCACCTTCAGGCGAATTCCTCAACATGCGCGCGCCGCTGGCCATGGGACTAGGCGCTGTGTTCGCTGCTTCTCTCGCCAGCATGTTTCTGCCGCCTACAACTGCACTTGGAGCTGGTAATTGCGTTACTCTCTAATCACATTTGTAATTATGGAAACCGTATACACACTCATGGTGTGAGTGTTAGTGATATATATGTGATGCTTGTTTCTGCGCTAGCAACAAAGTAATGTAATTTTTCGATAGCAACACATGGTAAGGGCGCTGTGCCAAGAATGCCCGTGAAACAAAAGGAGCGCGATTGGATCGTAAGATGATTTAGTGAGAATCGGTATAGATATCTCATGCACTTTGCTAGGTATATAATTATTAAATGAAGACATTTTTATTTTTGTGAGGCTATAACTTAGATTTTAGAGAAGGTAAAGGAATCGGTCAAATATGAAGCCAGTCAACGCACTGGTTTACTCTATACAATGTTGTGATTAAACAATATTTTTGATTTCAGGATTGTACTCCCTCAGCTTGTACGGTGGCCTAATAGTATTTAGCGGTTTCTTGCTCTATGACACGCAGGCCATTGTGAAGAGGGCTGAAATGCATCCTGTCTATGGTTACCAGCCTTATGACCCTATCAATTCGTAAGTTCATATAACAAAAGCTTTTGTCTCATTCTTTGATAATTTCAGTTAAGTGATATTTACATGTTGATCGAAGTGCACAAACTATTAATATTGGACATTTTATTAACATATTTAACAAATAAAACAACACAATTGTGGCTGCGTAATTTTAATTTAATTTTTTGTGCAAAATTTTATTATATTAACTTATTGATTTTCAATACTTTCTATTTGCAGAGCGATGGGCGTATATTTAGACATTCTCAACATTTTCATGAGGATTGCAGTCATTTTGTCTGGTGGTGGAGGCAACAGAAGGAAGTGAACAAGCCACAAATAACCCTATTACATCATCTGTTACTAGAGCTGCCGATTTGCAGAGATTTTTCGATACTTCTGACAGAAAATAGTCATGATTAAATGGAAACAAACTATTATGACCTTTGAATAAATCTACTAAATTCCCATTGTATAAACGATCACTTTCATTACAATTGAATGAATACTACTGTTTTCTAACAAATGAATCAAGTAATAATCATATCAAAAATTTCTATTTAACCACCCTGGAATGTTAAAATAATTATGTTAATATTGCTTTAGTAATAAAAACTAAAATATTAGCATACTATTTTGTATTGTAACTCACGAGATAAATAAATGTTTTGGACCATGGTCATTTATATGCAAAGATCTACAAAATACAATTTTTGTGTCCTGTGAATTATAAATGCTTTCTGTGTCAGATATTTCCATTAAATTACCCAATTTACTCCAAATTGGCAGCTCTGTTATGTTCCATCTGGGTATTTATTATTTTCGATTTAACCTAAAAATATTCAGATAGTTGTGATATTATGTAACTAGATAAGGCATTTTCTGAATCACAAAATTGTAGTGTTCTTGATTTCTTTTTTGTTAGTTATTAATCAGTTCTGTTATTAATATATTTAAGAAACGTAATTTAATTATATAGAATTTAAATTTGTTAGTGAAAATATAATTAATAAAGTGACTTAAAAATTGTACTTTACTATTATTTCATTTTGTACTCAGCGCTATTACTATTAGAATGGGAACATTGAAATCTATATATGTAATAATATACTAACAAGGCTGTGTCTCTGTGTGTATGGATTTTAATGAAACTTTCACAGACATGAAATCTTGGTTCAACATATCACCACGCTGCATTGGGCAATGTTTATTTCGCAACATGGTCCAAAAATGTTTGTATTCATAGATGTCCTTATTCAACAAAAAAATATGAAATTTTTTGGAGGTTTAATAACAGATATGAAACATTAATATGACGTCACTACTACATGCAGCAGTCGCCATTTCACATACAATATGTAGAACAACATAAAAATACTGAATACTCCAGATTGTCTATATCTTATTAAAAAAGTATTCAGAATGTGAAAATTAAATTGATCAAAATGCCCATTTATTAGGAGCAGAACAATATAGAATGGCGTTTGTACGCTTAAGTATTTTTACATCTTTCAACTGTTTGTACTTGCGTTGAGCTTTTTTTTCCACAACTCAACTTCATCTAGCACATGTCTGGTATTGGTGGGGAAACTATTTCTGCTAGTGCTATCCCAGCCCCACCAGAAAGCCTAGCTGGCTCTTCATGCTGCCAATGGATTCTGGGAGTACTCAATTACCAGAGGTATTTCGCTTGTAGACTGGCATATCTACTGGAAAAATGTGCTTGTTCAGTGGATCATGGCCCCAGTCACAGCTTTAGCTAATAGACATAGTTGGACGCTTCACAGTTGCAACGACCTATGTGCAAGATGAGTATCCAATTGGTTTGTCTGCGGTTGAGGTTCGCCCCGCCCTGTCATAGACTGCGGCTGCATTGTCTGTACCCATCCGAAAGTTATTGGCATAATTGGTTTAGGACCCAAGGCCACAATGGATATTGTCCAAAATGCAACATAGTCAATAGAAAAAAGATGACTTGTTCTATAGGCGTAATAGAGATCATTTAGGCTGGCTTCGATGTCATGGCTAGGCTTCAGCCTTCAGCATCCTTTGGTTCGTCGACTTACCTTCGAAATACCTTTACACCAATAAAAGAGAAATAAATTTGAAGAATATATTTCAGTGAAATCACAGTAACTGCATACCTAATATACAATTTAAATATAGAGAAATTGGCAAACTGCTATATACATTTGGTGTAGTATAGGTAGGCCAAGAGGCTTAATTACTAGTACTAAGCTATTTAAGGAGCTCATAGACTAGAATACTTTATGAATGAAGTGGCATTGCAAAATAAATTTCACTTTCGATAGACATACACATTATTTTCCCTCATTGTGTCATAAAATTTTTACAAAGTAAATACATTTAATTTCTCATAAAATTGCACAATTCATAATAATTTTAACACAATAGTAAATTATTAAATAGGTATTAGTTACAAATAATCTTAATAATAATAATGTATAACATGATGTTTATAAACTAAAATATAAAAAGCAATTTCAATATCCTAACACATTAAAATACTGTTATTTAGTACATAAACAGTCTTTTTTCTTTAAAATGCAATTCCAATAATCAAAAAATTATTAGGATATTAATAATTTCAAGTTGTTACATCACAAACTTTTTGGGCTTGCTGTTTCAAATAAATGGAATACATTTGACGAGCTTGATTTAAAACTCTGTTTACATTATGCTTTCTAACCATCTTATCGAAATGCATAGCCAATTCATTATAGTCCATACGATTTCTCATAATGTAATCCCTGTGCTGCAGCAAAACTGTTAAACATAGGAACATTAGGAAAGGATTGCCTCCACCAAACAAAGACGGTGGTGGCAAAGTGCCAACATTATTTTTCACTGGAGCTTCTCCACTGATCGATGTTAGCGTTACATTTTTCTGAACGGGGGGCTTGAACACTTCATATTTTTTCTGAAAATTATTAATAGTTGTCGCTACATTATGCAAATTTGATGGTTGCTTTGCATTAAGAAGAGATTCACAATTTCGTTTAGCATTTTCAAGTTCCAGGGACATACTAGAGAAGAATTTATGAGATCTGGAAGCATTCATGTCTTGTTGCTTTGACTTTATTGGTGCTTCATTATTAACAATATCCTTTCCTGAGGTATCAGAATCACTGGAATGTTCTTTGGAATGCTGAGTATCCTGAGTTGAGTCTTTTGGTTCTAAAGATTGGTTTTTTCTCAATAATCTTATAGGTGTTATTGATTTTTTTCCAGAGAGCTCTTCAAATATTTCTCCCGTATCACCATCAAAATCTAAATCAGCCTGTTCATCTGGAGTTTGGGGGCAACTCGCAGTGATTCTCACTGCAGCTGTGTTTCTATGCAATGGATTCTCCCAAAGATAAATATCCTCTATGCTTTTAGCAGTAGATTTATTTAGATCTTTTTTAACATCTAGAGATTCTATGGTACTTGCATGTATTTCTGAAATATCAATAATATTAGAGCTCTTTTTATTTGTTTTATGTAATGCAGTTGTTGTGGATTTACCCTCAGTGCTGGTAGAATCTGAAGGAGAATCACATGTGACGGTGCAATGAGTCACATAAGACTGGCCGAAAACTTGACGATCTAAATGTTCTAATTCTAATCTGAGCTCTCGAGTCATCGACGTTGTCATTGGATAATACTCCTGGGAATCATCAGGACTGCTGCCGTCGTTCATTTCTGATTGAATATTTCTATTAAGTTTATTCATTACTTTTTGTTCCTTGCTGCTTTTTTGTGTAACACCAATTTCCTGAATTGTGGCTTTAAACAAGTTCATTGAATTGTCTGCCAGTGAAGACTTTTCAATGACCGAATGTGCTCTCACGAGTTTATCGTGTCTTTCAGTATTTGGTTTGCTTGTAATGTTCAAAAACTCATTTAGATTTTTTATCATTTTAACTTTAGGTTTATTGTCAGGACCGGTAGTAGAACCATCTAATCTGTCCAGAGAAGAAAAGAATTTGTTGTTATGGATCGAAATTTTATCTCGTAACAATCGTATTTGATTGCCTAAAGGGGTATCTCTGGTATCTGTGGGTACACTTCCATTCATTAAGTTACCAGTACTAGACCAAGAGACTTTGTGTTCTGAAGGTTTAAGTTCTGTCTGTTTCTTGGTATCATTTTCATCTTCTTTGCCAGTTACACCGATATTTTTCCCCTTAGCATTTACATTATTATTTTTGCTAGCTATATTCCTATTGAGTTTTGGTTTTTGCAATGGAACAGCGGCATCATCTAAACTTTTAAATTCCTTATCATGTTTCAATGATGGTATAATGATAGATTTACGTGTTGCATTTTCATCCAGGCTGTGGTTCATTTGTTTGTAAGTGGCGAGTTTTGTAGCTTTGAGATTAGCCAAACTGAAACTTGAACTTTGGCGGCGTATAGCACACAATTTTGTATAAGCATTCTCTCTTGGAGCTTTTATGAGAGGGCTCAAAGGCGGTGGTTCACCTTCTTCAATGTTAACCATTGGATCAAATTCTTTTTCTTTAAGAGGTAAATCTGCACTTGAAGTTTTATGTGGTAAAGATGCCCACAACACTTCTAACATTCTTAGGGCATCATCAAAGGCAAATTCTCTTTTCATTTCTAATAACAACCAACGATAGCAGAACAATAAGTCATCAGCCTGTAACAAAGCGTTAAATTTATAAAATTAATTTGCTACTCAGGCAAAGATACCGATGGCATGTTAAACTTAAACAAAATTCTACTTCACAGAAAATATTTCAAAACATTAACTGGTGTACTTATATTTGGTCTGTGTGAATATGTTTGTATTTTTATATTCACATTTTTGTTGTCACAACACGGTATCTCTGTGATCATCCATGGGTAAGAAATAACATTTTATTTTAAACCGTCAAGGGCTACTATACTGAGACAAGTGGTAGATTCTTATTCTGAACGATAACCAATGTAAATTCTCGATTATGCACATAATCATAACTACTATCATCCTTCAGTGTTTCAAAATTATGTTAAGACAACAAAAATATTTCAACTTAATTACCTACATACTGTCTTTGTACTTGAATTGAACCTCATTATATTTACTATAAGTTTTTATCAGTGTTATACAGGGTTTTAAAATTAACATTCCCATTGCAGGTACATATTACATAACAAAGGGAATATTTAAATATGTCTATGTGTTTTGATAAATATATATAAATCTCAAACCTAAACGAACCTGTTGTGACTTCAAATAGTTATAAAAATCTGGATCATAAACTTGCAATGACTCAGTCAAATGGGAGAATTTCAGGGTCATAGCCTCTCCATCGAGCAGAAAGTTGGGATGCAGACGCATCATGAGAGCACAGAGGCAGATGTAAGCGTGGGCCTCGTCGCCCATCGTAACCAGTAGTGGCGACGCCAGGTCCGACATGCCTTGACAATAACTCACCATTGGATGGTTTAGTGCATATCTACAATAAAATTATCTGTATTAGTATAACAAAAGCTAATTGTGAAAACGTACAGTACGTGCAGTGCATTTGGCCATCCTCAGCAAAAAAGCCTTTAATGAAAATTGTGTTAAAATTATAAAACCGGTCAAGTGCGAGTCAGACTCGCGTGGAGAGTTCCATTGGCACTAATTTGTTCTTAGTGAAATTAAGCAACACATTGTAATCATATTTTCTCTTCGCAAATTTTTTTTTTCCATATAGTCTGAAGACTAAGAATTTCCATGTAGGTATTTCTGTAAACTATGAGTGATTTTTATTTATATTTTTAAAAATTTTACTCAGTAGGTTTGGATATAAAAAAGAAGGGAAACATTATATTTCTGGATATTTTCTTTAATATATTAAGCTGCGCATTTTGAAATTATAATTTTCTTCATATTATAACGAGTATCGGTCCTCGGTTTGCATAGTTTTGAATAGCACTCGCGATGCACTTGATAAAAGTTTTTTCTTTAAAATTCTTTATTTATCCCCTAATAAACCCCTATCAGAATTTGTTAATTACGCTATATGCCCGTGATAGGGTTATCAACTCTGTATATGCACCAAATATCAACTTTTTTCGTCCAGTGGAATCAGAGAAAACAGATTGACAGACGGACACAAAATCATGAGAGTGATTGCAAGGGTTCCGTCTTTTCATCGGATGATATTTAGGTAATGAGGGATTTACGGACATCCAATTTAAAAAAACCTAACTCGATAGATGGTGCTGACGAGACACGCTACTGTAGAACATTAGTTAGTTAAACAGGAAACCCACTCCAAATATTCTTTTTGTCGAGATAAAAAGAATATTAATATAGAGCGCCGCCTATGTTAGTTGTCTATCTTTTCAGACAAATGAAGTTAAATTCATGTGTGAAATGTCTAGTAGCGTGTCTGATTAGAGCCATGTATCGAGCTATTTGGAACTTTTTTTTTTAATTAGTTGTCGGAAAATTCCTCTTTAATCTAATTTGGAGGAACATATTTATATTTAGTAAATTAACAAACTTTTGGCATCAATTATTTATACATCAATAATTTTATGCCACATTTAGTTTTTAAAATGTAATTAAACATTTCATGGAATATTTCATGTTTAGATGTGAGATGTTTAAGGTTGTTTGCAAATTTGGTGACTTAACCAGAACTTTTAAACAACAGATATAAAATTATAAAATAATGCAAATACCGTCGAAGGCAAATTATTATAATGAAATAAAAACGATAAGCTCTGGAATCTTATTTTAAAAAAATGTTCAAATTTATGTCCTTACCAATTAATAGGACTATGAAACAGTTTTACAATCCTGTTTCAAGGCATGTCTGTGATTTACTTCATCAGGCATTTGTTTGTGATTTTTTTTTTCAATAAATTAAAAAATCCATTATACTCACGTTGTGAGGATATTAAAAAGCGACGCAATGTTTTGATTGTCATCACTACCAGCATAGAAAGTATGGTGCCTGTCTGTTCGCAGAACATCTTTTCGGACCATACTGGTGACGTAAGCCAAGTCTGCATTAATCTGGTACAAGGAAAATTTTACTTTGAAAATAAACTTAGATTATTTTAAATGTTTCCAGTTACCTCAAGAATTAACATTAAAACAACTCAAAAATTAACATGAAAAACAAAAAAAAAAAATTGTGAGTAAATGTAAATGGAGTTTTTATAATGTTTTAACTAATTTAACTAATACTGGCACCGGGTCTTGGTTGTTATATGTATGTGGTGTCTTCGCTTGGTACCCAAAATACAAGCTAAATGCTTAGTTTGGGACTTAGGCGTTGTTGTGATTGTGTGTTATTATTATTATTATTCTAAAAAAAAAAAAATTAATTAATTATAAAGCCGGCCACTAACCAAAATGGCATGGTCAAAATATTAAACCTTATTCACGGCCATGCTACGTGCATGACAGATGAGGCAACAAGATAGGTAGGTACCTATGAATATTTTAAAAACGCCATTCGGATGTCATCCAAATGGAGTGATCGTCAGTGGTCAGCCTGAATGTTAATTGCAATAAAACATAGATAAAGTATCATGCAATAATCCTATAAGTTTTTTGTTGTTTTATTACAAAAAGTTTTTTAATGAATGACTTAATGAAGATAAAAAAAAAAAACATTTATAACTACTCTGAATAACTCTAAAAATAAACTTTCCAATACTTTAATAAGTACTTTAGATTGTAATACTGCCCTCATAAAAGAAAAACCACTGTAACATAGGTACCTATGTGGTTTTATCATAGAAAGGCAGAATAATAAGTAAAGTCAAACAGTTCATCGCATTATGGTAAATACCAACACAATTTTAATAACACCAATAAGATAATTTTCTAGCCTGACCAGATTCCTTTAATGAACAATGTTGGTTTTGTCACTAACAGTTGCCTGTTTCGTTTGTTCACCCATTACAGAAAATGGGTGATATTCATGAGTAAATTTGATATTTATTTCAAGAATTCAAAATACTTCAATTCACATATTCATACAATCATAAAATAAGTGGCACAAGTTAAGATTGCTGGCCTTCACACATGCATCACAAATTATTTATATATCTTCTGTTTGTCAATATGAACCGAAGTGGTACAGGCAAAACTGTTGCGAAGCAATACACCATCAGGTTATCATGACCTCACTTCTTACTATCTGACAGTTCTGAAAATAAACCACATCACGTGTACAGGCCAACACTTTTAAGTGATGCTACTTATTGTACTTCTACGGTATAATGCATGTATTACAAATTACGTTGTGGACATTAAGAGAAAGTATGAAACAATAACTTCTTCAACTAGATATTTCATATATATTGGATTATTCTTCATCTGAATTGTAAGAATAACAAACACAATTAGATATTTAACTGATGTCATTATTACCTGAACAGTTATCCAAAATCCGCTGAATTTGTCACAAAATAAGTCGAATAAGTTATCTAATGAAATTATATCAACAAAAAAACTTAAACACAATATAGAGGCTTATTCACTGTTGAATACATGCAGATTTTATTATATAAAAATATTAGACAGTAACTTACAATTCCTCTTTGTATACAATCTTTCCATCTATTCCTTAATAAATAATATTCATTAGCTTTTCTTTTTATGTAGTCCATTCGCTCCTTGCCAGTCATGCCATCTGGATACACATTGAGTATATGTTTCCATACAACTTTCCTGGGCAAATAACATTCATAATTCTAAATCTTATTATAAGAACTGAGACTATTACAGTGTCTATTTAATTCAAAGTATTGTTTAATTTGCTAGTTCAGCTATTACCAGAAAAACTTATTGTTAATTAAATAAAATGTTGCCCATTCCAGTTTTTTATAAATTATAGTTAAAAAAGAATACCGAGAAGGAACATTGAACATAAAAAAATAAAATAAAACATCAAATCCACTTCATATTTATCTTCTATCCCAAATAACATTTTTATTACCAAACTATGAATAAAATCATTACCTAAAGACAGCGGCGGCCTTAGGGGGTGGCGAACAGGGCAATCGCCCGGGGCCTCGCTCTTGCAGGGGCCTCGCGTCAAGCAAATTTAAAAAAAATACAAATTTTTTTACTATTTTTTTTTTTTAATTTAAAACTTTTGAGTTTGATTCTTAATTATTTATTAAGGTTATAATCTATCACTCGGGGAATCCCCGTCGCTAGAGAAATTCCCTTGTTTCATTTCGTTCGTCAATTTTTGTCACCTTGGATTTATTTTGCTTGCAGTATGAGTTACAAAATCGTTGCTGTACCGTACATATCTTTTAATTATATTTAATATTACGTTTTTACAGTGTTTCATGTATTGATTGAGCTGGAAAAGTGTAAATTATAGCATTTTTAGTATTGAGTAAGCTAAATACATAATAGAAAAAAAAATTTACTGAAGTTTAACCCACTATCGTAATAGTTCTGAAAATTATTGCCACCACACCTGTTACGGTTGCATCCGCTGAAAGGAGTTTTTCGAGGCTTAAAATTATCACTACATAGTATAAAACAAAGTCGCTTTCTCTGTCCCTATGTCCCTTTGTATGCTTAAATCTTTGAAACTACGCAACGGATTTTGATGCGGTTTTTTTTAATAGATAGAGTGATTTAAGAGGAAGGTTTATATGTATAATAACATCCATTAAATAGTGGAAAAGTACTGTTATTTTTGAGGTTTCTAATGTGATGTCGTAAATAATTACATTTTTTCCGCTTACATTGCAAACGCAGGCTGAACCCTACGAGTTTTATCAAAATAATGTACTAAGTATTGTACACATTGAAAAGGTCTACAAAAAACCTCGATGGTATATGTCTATCTCTTAGGGATAACCCACAATAACCATTTTTTATCCAAAAATTGTTGTAAATAAGTATTCGAGCACAGAAAAGATTTTCGCGTTATCCACTTTATTGTCACTTGCCACCAGATGGCCCTTTAGTATTTCTTTTTCTAAGCGGAAATGATATAAAAATGTAGGCCACGCGGGCGAAGCCGGGAACGGTCGCTAGTTAAAACATATTTGAGGAATTCGATGACACAAGATCGGCTTTCAGCCCTTACTATTTTTTCAAACGAAAATGACATAGCTCATTCGTTAGATTATTGTGCTTTAATTAAAGATTTTAGTCTTAGTAAAAGTCACTAACGTTAATTTTGTAAATCTTTCAATGTAAGTAAAATATTTTAAAACTCAAATTTTATTTATTTGTATAACCTTAGCATTTCTCGTCAAACATAACGAATACCTACCAAACAACCAGACCTACTTTCGCATCACATAGGTACTTTTCCGTAGGACAAAGGGCCTCGCAAAGACCTGCTGCCCGGAGCCTCGCAATGGGTAAGGCCGCCGCTGCCTAAAGATATTTCATTAAAAGTATTCTCTACAACAGTGATCATGCATTGTTGTTTATAAATGAGACAGACTCATTGTTTAGTTAAATTTTAACGACTATACATTACACAATCATGAATGACAAAATTATAAGATTATAGAGACACAGATACTTTATAAATAACTGTTACATTTTCAATTAAGATAGGTGGGTATTTAAAATTAATTACCTTAAACTTGGGTCTATGCCTCCACAATAAATAGTTTCCCGCAACTTGAGGGCATTTGTAATTTGCCCAACTCCATCCAAAAAAGACCTGAATTCAATATCACTCAAAGGAGATCTTGGTGGTGTGTTAGGATCTTCATACAAATTCAAAGCTCTTGAAACCATGTTGAAAGTTTTTTCAACCTGAAATTTTATATGCTCAATTGATTTTATATTTTAACCATATTGTAGTCGTGTATAGAGATTTCTTAACTGTTACTGAGTTTTGTGGATAAATCTATAAAAATAATATGTATATCATTTTATATTTTTAAAGAACAGTACCTATTTAAATAATGGATAGGTCATTAAAAATTATATAACATCAGAGAATAGGGTGCACAGGTAAGATAAAGAATTCTAGGAACAGATATTATAAATGAAAAGTAGTTTGCAGACATCAATAATGAACAACTCTTAGATTTCTGTAAGGCAAAAAGAAGGTACAAGACAAAGCCAAATGGCCATTAACCCATGAAGGGATTCACCAAATGAGGAATCGGGCGAAACATTCAACACCTGCAAAGACTGATCGCTCACTTGTGTTGGCCGGTGTCCTAAAAGATAATAATAAGAGAGGATATATTTCAGCAGGGGAAATGTAGGTAGGTACTAAAATTGTACCCAGCTATAGCTATTTCAGATCAAACTTCAATAATAAAGTTCAATACAAACAGTAATACAATAATTATAATTTAAATGTTTCATGTTCAATAATATTATTTGTTAAATTCTAATAAAATATAAAATCTTACTTGATTCATAATCATTCCTTGAAAGCCAGTTTGGCTATCTTGTTTTTCTGATTGATTGGGTTGTGGAGCAGCACTAGGTTGCTCTCGTGCGCTTTGATTTGTAGTCTGCATGGTCGTATTGACAAAAGGTGGCTCCCAATCTTCGGTCGCTTCTGCAAATGGCTTCATGTCGACTCTCAACTGTACACATGGTTCTGACCTTTGTGTTAATGCTGTATTGTGTGCTCTAAAATTAAACAATGGAAGTTTACTTCTATTTAATTATGCAGGCAATTAATATTGACTATTATTGATAATGAGTATGAGATAATAGCTATGTACTTTGAAATATTGATAGTTTATCGTTGCTCCAATTATACATACTTTATTGTTGCTCCAATTATTCATACTAATAATTCACCTTTAACAATACTGATTTTTAGCTAGATTAACTTCAATTAAAGTTTACCTGCTTCAGCTTAATATAGAGGGAATAACATTTATGTTCACGTGTATTTATGTCATTATAATGTTCTTTTTACAGATTGGTGGTTTTGTATGTTATTGTTCGTGTCTAAAGTTGATTTTAAATATACAATGATTATTTTGTTTTGCTATTTTTTGGCATGTTATTAGATTTCGTGGTAATTTTTTTGTTAAACAGTGTTATTTAGAGTATTTTACAGTTTTCAGTTTACTATAATGTTGAAGTCTTATTCCATCATTTTAATTTGATTCGTTAACTAGTAAATTTTTTATTTATTTGATATCTTAAAAAGGACATACTTGAGAAAAGCTGCATCCAAATCCCAGTCAGATAGTAATGGTAGATATATTTCTTGTCCACATTCATCGATAGTTCTAAATGATAGCGTGAAATCAGACTTTATATCAAATGCTTTCGTTAAAATACTTTGTAAGACTTCTAATGATGTTATTTGAGGATCTACAGAAAATTTTCGCCATTCTGGTTGGAGTTTTCCTTCACATTTCTGAAAGTGAATAATTTATATACATTTCACATGAAAGCATAAAAATGTTAAATGAAAATAATGTTCGCCAACAAACAATTCGTTTTTAATGAAATACCTGTAATAGAAAGATTGAATACATATAAATAAAAATTACCTTCACTTTCACTCTAACAGCTTCTTTACTGTATCCAAACATTTTAAGCAATTCAAAGAAAACACTTTTGCTTTAATTTAAATAACATAATGTAGTGAGACTCTACATCTAGCCATAGTAACATTATAGTTTTAGAAGTTTCCAATCACCAATTAAATATTTAAAATGGTTAGATCTTTGGTTTGGATACAATATTTGACTGTATTCAACTCAATTCAACTGTTGTCTGCTGTTGTCATAATTTTTGTGTATTTGACTGGTAATTTTTTTATTTTATTTTTTTTAATTGCATCACATGGATGACGTATTTGCCACAAACAAGAAAACGGGAAACGTTTTTCATATTTTAATTTCGGTAAACGAAATTTTTGAATAAAAAGGAACGGTCTAGAGAATTATAACTAAATATGATGTAATAAGAAAATGAAAATATGTGCAAGTTTATACTTTAATGTCTTGTGAAACAATAAAATCTGATAATATTTCACAAATAATAGGATTAGCAGATTCTAGTAAAACAGGAATACATGTAGTGAGGGACACAGGGATAGAAATTAGATTCGTGTATAAAGATGTAACATCATAGGGCAAGCCAGAAATATTGACTGGTATTTGACTCATTTGACCACAGATTACAGTTTACATTTGACTAAATTACTCTATGAATGGTAACCATAGAGTATTGTGAATAGGGATGCACGAAATAGTCAATATCGATATAAATATCGAAACCTGACAAATATCGATATTCGATATATCGACTGTTTTATGCCGATAATATCGATATATATCGATGTAAAAAAACAACACTAGGATGTTTCTCGTACATGAAAAGTGAGCGCGAAATACAATTTTGCATATCTTCTAAAGTAGAGTCTCGTTCAATAACAGAAGAATTACCGCCCAAGCTGCCTAGAAAAATTAAGTGTAAAGTAGTGTGTGTCTTCTGTCCATAGACATACATATACTAGCGTAGGAGACCAACTGACATCTAAACATCGCATGACCGAAACGGAAATGAGTATGTGTGCAAAATTCACATGAGTTTGAGCCAGTTTTAGTGATGTGCATTGATGTTTTTTATATTATGGATAGCACGTAGTACTTTCATGATAATGTGTCGTTGAAATTACCGCATTATCATAAATAGAAATCGGCAATCCTATTTATTACTTTGAATCTGCTATACTACTAAATTTTAGTTTTGAGTTACTTTTCCTAATTTTTAGTTTTTTTTTTTAAATGACAAATCATCAATCAACCAATTCAAATGCCATTTCCTTTACACCAATAAACATTTTTTTTTGTTAACAGTTGATAATAAAAAAATTGCAGAAAGAAGTAAAGAAAGCGTTAACATCATTATGGAAATTTTAATATTTAGTTGAATTCAAGCCAAGTAATAAATAAAACAATATAAATAAACAATTTTTATTTTTAATGACAATATGTCATGTTGCAACGCATAACAACAAACTTTTTAGCACTCTTTCATGATGAATATCATATTGAACTCGATAGAATTGAAAAATAAACCGAAACTAATAAAACAGTGAAAGTTTTTTTTTAAATTCGTCAATAAATGACTGAGAAATAAATTATTGAAATTTATGTATTTTCGTGCGGTTTGACTTGTGGCCTCTTACTGCCCATGACGTCACACTGCCTACTTGATCATGTGTCGCGTCGTCTCACTGCACCACAAATTATGCCTTGGATGAAATTCCTATATTTCATCAAAGTCTGTAATATGTTTTGTTTTTTTATGTAATAGGCAGTTAAGTTTTATTTGATTATAAAGGAACAAGTTTTTGTAAAAGACAAAGTGATAATGTGCCTAAAATTGATATTTTCACTGTGATGGACTTTTTTCTTCAAGTCCGTCTTATTTTAGTTCTGAAATAAAGGTTTAGGCTTTAAAGTTGAAGGTTGTGGTGATATATCCCGGTAAACACACGCTGACACCGATCGCTTGGGCTTCAGAGTGACCTGTACAGAAATTACAGTTCACATAAATGCTTTGACTTTAGATATTAAGTGTATACTACAGCGTTAGTATACTACTTAATATACTAAGTAAGCACATATGAAAAAGAAAGAAACTCCTATCGGCACAAATTCAGTAGGTATAGATCCTTTTTTCAAAAGTCATCGGTGATATAGTTGGACAAAACAGTTTTCCTTAAAATGTCTATACAAAACAGTTTTCCTTAAAATGTCTATTACAAACCAAAGAATGTTACACCTGTTCTATTTAACATTCTTATCCATTGTTTTCTGCTAACCGCGTTTACAGGAAACTCGGATATTATGAAATAGTCATCCATATCAGGAAACATTTTTTAACACTGCAGTTTCTTGGAGGAAAATGAGGTTAAATTATTATATACAGTAACTTCGTCATTCAAAGTTAAATTATTTACGACGTTCTTAATCAGAGAGCAGATAGACCGTCAGACTTTAAATCATAAATAAGTAACGATTAAAATTATTTGTGTATATATCTTATATTTTCATATGAGCAATTCTTGTATTTATATATATCCTATGTGTAGTATATATGTATAGATGTCACACTTTCTCTTACAATGTGCGGCCCGGCTAAATAAACCTCCCAATATGTTTAAAAACAGTTAACGACATCTTTCCAGTGGAACAGGTGCAATTAGGTAATATTAAATATACAAAATGTTTATATTTGAAAATATCGACATATCGAAAGATTTTGTGCAATCCCTATGCTAAATTGTTTGATTGTAATTTTACACAATATTTTTGTATCTTACACATAATTGTTTAAAATAACAAATTATTTACAAAATAGAGCATTTACCATATCCTATTGATGAAAAACTAAGTAAATTTAGGATTGCTTTTTATAAAAATAAGCATTAAGATAACAGTATCTTATTGGTAGTACTTACATGTGAAATCTCTCTTTATTTGGATTATTATCATATGTTACAATGCATTCTAAAACAGAACATGACACCATTGTAATTCACAAGATTTAATTTATGTAGTTCAGAATGATTAAAGCACAAAATAGAAAACAAAAGTTTGACCTTATTTTGACAAATCGCTAACGGAAACTAAATGTGTTCAAAGAGGTTTTATGACAGATTTTGTTGCGTTTCTTTCTCGCGTGTAGGATATCCGCAAAGAGCTGGATGCCATTCGCACACTGTGTTCCTCTCTTACAAGCTAGTATATACCTTTATGGTTAATGTATTGTTCTGTTCTGTTCTGTTAATTTGTGGTTCTGTGGGTCCCTATAATCTGTATAGTCTGTGTGTGGGTCACAGATGTTGTGCACAGGTGGTCACAGTTAATTTAACCAATTTAAACCAATAACTCAAATTATCTATGATTTGATGTGATTTGAACTCATTGAACTTGCAATTCTGTAAATATTTTTGCAAATCTTGTAATCACTTGGGGTGTTAAAATCTCTAGATTTGTATTTGTTGGTTGATGTGTTGTTGTTATAAGTGTTTAAGATGACTACCAACACCAATCCAGCACCTCATATTGATCGTGAATTGGACTTATCGAATACTGGTAGAGGCGTTTGGTTAGTGAAAGTGCCGAAATATATAGCAAATAAATGGGAAAAAGCTCCTGGAAATATTGAAGTAGGTAAGCTGAAAATATCCCGTGTTCCTGGTCAACGCGCTAAAGTGGAGTTGTCTTTATCGGAAGCTGTACTTTGTATCAAAGAACCAGGCGAACAAAGCATACCGAAAGAACATCGTCTTGATGTGTCCAATGTGACAAGACAATCACTTGGAGTCTTTTCACATGTTGTTCGTAAGTGCTTATTCAAAATACAATGTGCTTGAAGGATTGATTCAAACTTTTTAGGATGTGAACATGATAAGTCTTTGAAAATGAAAGAAGATTATTTTTACAGCAGATTAGCGATCTACAATTATTTAAAAGAGCAGTAAAATACATCAGCAATAGGTTCGCTAACTGCAGAAAAGTTACTATAACAACAGAAAGTATGTATCTATAGTCCTCACACTAGGCAGCATTCAGCACTGTATCGTGAGGACCTAATATGGTATACCAATATAACTTATCTAATGACAATTAGTCGAACTCTTTAAATTAATAATTATATATTATATGACTAACAGATTCAAAATTCATATTCAGTCTTGTCGCTTTGGTGTTTTGTGGTGTCATATGTATTATTGACTATGTTGCCAGTCCGTACTATGGGTTAGTAAGTTTTTGTCAGATCATTCGGAGCATTGATTCTTTAAAAGATTTGAATGGTATCTAATTTTGAAAACAATCAAAAAACCTCATAATGATTTTAAAATGGCTATCCCATATCATAACTCTCCCTCGAGGGGAATTCGAAAAGTCACTGCAGCAGCGGTACCAAATCAAATATTGGTATATCGCAATGTTGAGGTTTTTTAGGATAAAGCACCATGACAGTCCAAATACAGAATGTTAAAGAGTCAAAGCATGAAACCAATCCAATTTTAGAGAGGTATGGAGGGGGAGACATTATCTCTTCAAAACTTACTATTGGAAGATGTCTTCAAGTTTTTGAATTGGAGAGGATATGATGTCAACAATGTTTCACCTGGTAGCATCTCAAGCTTAAAAAATGAATTATGTAAATTACTTCAAGGATATGAAGAAAGTTATATAAAATGTATAGATAAATAAGAAAGCATTGTTTTATCAAGTAAAATTTTAATTATATAAAGCATTAGGTACATTATTTGGATAAACTTTTTGCTTAAATCCATCATAAAATTTTAAGTTTACAAACAATTAGCTAAAAACATGGGTAGTGTGGTCCTTTTTTAATCAAAGTGAACATTTATATGCCAGAACCTATTTATTTTGGGTCAAACTATTGTTATTGCAATTGATGTGTGGCTTCTTCTAGTAGATCGCATATGATAGTGATAGCAGACTAAGTTGCGCGATTTTAAGGCTAAATAAGACTTTAAGTAGCCTTCTTGCAACAGATCATATTACTTCTAACCAATGTGCTAATATACAGTATGAATAAGATCACTTTGTTCTGTCTTTTGTACCCAATTAGTTCAGGACGATTTGGTATTGATATTGGATGTATGTTAATGTATTTAAAATTTTAATGTTTTGATTTACAGCATCCAACACTGATGCTGTAGTACCAGAATCGGAAAAGCTTTATATGGAAGGTCGTATTGTGCAGAAATTAGAATGTCGTCCATATGCAGATCCTATTTACTACAGACTTAAATCTGAATCAATAAAGAAGGCATCAATGCCTCAACGACAAGTCCAACAATTGGATAGAATAGTTCAAAACTTTAAACCTGTTTCGGACCATAAACATAATGTAAGAATATTTGTACATATTACATAATATATGTTTTCAATACATTTGCTATTAATACGGTTTTTATGACATTGGTAATGTAATGTAATGTTATATTTTACAGTACTAGGCCTTTTTTTACTTTATTACACCAATCACAAATGAGCATTCTATTTGTAATGCATGCGTGAACCGCGAAAAGCAACCCGCTCGCGTCATTAGCTCCCGCTGTTATTACATTTGAAGTATCTACCTAATTTTAATCGCAAGTTTATTGAAAAACATCATATGATGTTTGTAGCCTGTAAGCTGGCTATTATAGTCATCGGTTTATTATAAGCACTCGGCTTCACCTCGCGCCTATAAACACCTCGACTATAATACAGTTTACCACACTTGCATCATAATGCACTGTTACTGTTTTATTTTATACATTAAATGGGTTAAATTGGATGAATTGTTTAATGTTGTAGATTGAATATCAAGAAAAAAAGAAAGCCGAAGGAAAGAAAGCCAGGGATGATAAAGAAGCAGTCCTCAATATGCTGTTTGCAGCATTTGAAAAACATCAGTACTATAATATTAAGGATCTTCAAAAGGTAAATATTTAATACTACCTGCCCCACGATTTACATTCTTTTTATTGAATGTTTACCATGAGTATACATTTTTCCCAAATGATAATAAAATCTGGTTGATCAATGATCAATTTTAAATTCTGCTATGATAGGTTGATGTTTTGCCATTTCAAAAGATAGGTTTTATACAGAACCCTTCACCCTTGAGTCCAACAGCCCATTAGATGATTCGTTTGAAATGAAATAAATACTTTATTTGCTACTAAGTACCAAATGGTTAAAATCTTTCTAGTCATTATTTTTCCCGGTAAGTTCAACAATTTTTCCAATGCAAAACAAAAGGAAAGAAACACTAAACCAAAATAAAAAGTAAATTGAATGGAATTAAAATGGTCATATAAATAAAGTAATGCCACCTTATTTGCTGAAAACGAATAATTTTCACTTTATAAGCTTTTACGAAAATTGACTCAATCCATTTTTCCGAAACTCAATCCATTTATATGAGAATACTAAATTTTTCATCTGAAAAATTGAATCTTGAATTGGCTAAAAAGGAAATTTAAAAAATCAGACTTGTATCGAAATATCACCTAAATAAAAGTAAAAAAAAACCAGCTAAGTGCGAATCGGACTCGCCCGCAAAGGGTTCCGTACCACATACAATATAAAAAAAAAAGGAGCGTGACATTAATCTAACTTAACCATTAATCGTTATTATAATGTAATTTAAGCATTATTGTATAAACATAATTCAATTTATTTCGTTAGTTATTTAGAAGGCACTCAATCCTCTCTGGCTAATCCGAAAAGTAATAACATGAGTGCACTGATAGTTAGAGACAATTTTTATTACTTATTTTATTACAGTGAACCTTTGACTTTTATATATATACAAGGTGAAATTTTATCAACCGGCCAAAATTTTTCTAGGTGTTAGGTATCACCAATAGACATCATTGCGTAAATAAAAAATAAGGGCTACATTTTCAAAATAAATTATTTTATCTACAGTTTATTTTATAACGTTTGGTTGCCTTCTTAACGCTATAGTAAACGTACGCGCCCGAGGCCTTTGAAACGGAACGATGCGGCGGGCTAGAATGGTAACTAGAGTTTTTGGTTTTTTCGGGAAAGGTTTATGTAGTCATATTTCAATATTTTTCTATAGAACGATACTAAAACAAAACAAGACGGCTATAGGTTTTCTACCAAAGATCATTATATTAAAATTTGGCTGGTCATAAAAATCTCAACCTGTATAGTAAGTATATAATATTGTGTATTTCCTATATGGACTGTAAAGTCTGAAATAAACAATTATTATTATTATTATTAGTATCGATTGTGAAGAAAATAAGCTCTGCAAAGGAATGCTAATTACACGCTATCTGTCACTTTTATCTATGGAATTTTTACAAAATTGTTACTTATAATAGTTTGTTTTATAAGTTAATCTATTACTCGTTAAATAATACAGTCTAGTTAGCTGTGATAGTTTTCCTTTTATCTATGTTATATATGCTCCTGTCATAAATTTTTTCCACATATCCAAAAACAATGGTTTAGCTGGTAGTGGGGGGACACACATGACTCTAACAAAAATTAGGACATTAAGAGTGCATATCTCAACAACTGTTGACTTGAATAAAAAAAATTTTGAAACCTTGATATAATGTTTGAAGACCTATCGTTTGGTACCTCTCGTGTTAATATACGATGATTTTTTTTTCGTAGTACTTCAGTTACATGTATGGTGACCTATCCCAAAAAAAAAATTCTTAATTTCATTACGTCGTTGTGTAGCAGTTCATAAATTACACCTACCTTCCAAATTCCATCTATATATTACCAATAGTTCCCGAGAAAAACCCCAGACAGACAGACGGACGAACATGGCGAAACTATAAGGGTTCCTTTTTTGCCATTTGGCTACAAAACCCTAAAAACCAATTTCTAGACATATGTTCTGCTTAATTAATTTTTGAATACAACAAATCACAAACAGACATAAAGATGACATAAATGTGAGTAATATGAGCAAAGATTTGCCGATGCTTTTAACTGATTTTGCTCGTCAATTTTGAGTAATATAAATAACAGCCATACATTTTTGTCTGCGGGGCCGGGCCATGACCGGGCTTCACGAGAGCTCGGTGGGCTGCATGTGGCTCGCAAACCGTGAATTGAGTATGGCTCGCCTAGATGCTCATGGGGTATGCTTACCCTGTATAGGTTTGTTAAAACAGTTGCACCAGTGCTTGAAGTGCATACGTAGGACATACTGAAACTTTATGGATTCCTATAAATAAAACCTGATATTTTACTTATGATACTTTTATTGTTTTTCAAAGTTTACACCGCCATAATTGACACATTTTTGCATTGGGGGGAACCATTGTAAAAAGCAGTTAGACCAATCTTCTTTAGGGACCTCTTCAATAGCTTCATGGAATGCACTCGCCGCCGATTCAGGGCTCGTAAAACGTATGCCTCTAAGTTTATCTTTAATTTTCGGGAACCAAAAAAAAGAAGTCGCATGGTGTGAGGTCTGGACTCTATGGCGAATGCGTCATCAGTTTTACATTTAAACCCCTCAAATACGCTTCTGATACCTTAGCGGTATGTGAGGACGCATTATCGTGATGAAGGTTGACTTTGCTTCAAGGATGCTTTTCCCGAATTTTTTCTAAGACGCTGGGCAAGCAAGTGTTGACATATTAGTCTGCAGTTACTGTTCTTTGGTCTTCATAACTTTCGTTGGCAAATCTTCAAACAGGAAGACCCATTCTGCCGATCGACTTTTTCTTTCCGGTTCAAAGCAGTACAGCCAGGTTTCGTCACCTGTCATGATGTTATAGACAGCCAATGATTGGCTTCCATCAAACTTTGCTATCATTTTGCGACAGGACTCTACACGCAGTCGTTTCTGGTCTTCCCTCCAATTATGCGGTATCCATCGAGTGTAAAGCTTGCGTACCTTCAGATGTACATGTAAAATCTTTTGCACTTGACTCATTCCAATGCCTAATACAGTACGAATTTGCTGACATGTGATTTTTTTTATCAGTCTCAACTAATTGTCAATATTAATATTAAATTCAGTAACCGCAGTCGCTGGTCGACCTTCACTTGCATCGTCATGGAGATAATTACGTCCACGTCTAAAATCACTGAACAACGTATACACAGAGGTCGAGATGGAGCTTTATTACCAAATGCCGATTGAAGTAACTGGGAAATTTTTAACTGACTTAAGCCGCAGCCTAAATCATAAAAAATCATAGCGCGAAAATCTTCTCTAGTTAAGTTCAATTTTCAAACCGACGCCACAATCAAGAAACAAATGACTATCTCCCAATTTAGAAAGTAACGTGTTTCCAGAGAGTTCCATTTTCAAATTTTATAAATGGCTTTCTCTTTTTCTTATTATAAGTGGCCAGTTCCAGAAATTTTTAGTATGCCCCACGTAGAATCCTTGTTTCAATCTCAGAAGAATTAACCTATAGAAGGAATGTAAAGTTTACATATGTTTAGATTGTTCTAACATATAGAATAAAGCATTAGAAAGAAAAAGATAGCAGATACAAAATCTTTGCTGCTTATGATCAGAACGTAGCCCCCAAATTAATTTCAACTTGTTTAAACGATGAAGGTAAATAGTGCGTAGCCAACAACGTTATCGATATATTTAAAGTTAAATATTTCTGTTGGTTGTAGTAATAAAATATATAGGTACGTTTATTTCTTTAAACTTGTCCATCATTTTCGTTTCCAATGCGGATCATGCTACGGTATATTAGTAGTAAGTATTATGGGTACAAACGACGATAACACCAACACTGATTGATTATGACCCGGCACAAATATTCAAAAAATATATGATAGACTTAGGTTCGAAACCAGAACCTAAATTAGAGTTACTAATAACTGAGCGGTCAAGATTTACGAAACAAACAAACTAGTGATGAATAAATTATAAAGGAGCAATTTAGTAAGCCAAAAATTTGAGTCAATGTAAATTACTAATTTCTAGGATTCCGTGCATCTGATCTGAAAAAATGGAACCCATAAAGGACCACCCTTCTGGTCTATACTTATCCGTCGATCACAGCCTATTTTCTCTGAATCTATTAGACAAGAATAACTTGATTATTGGTACAAATAGAAAGTTTTGTGGGCCAATTAGGAAGGGATCAATTTTAGTTAGCAAATTTAAAAAATTAAAATATGTAATGCATTCACCATGTGATATAATAAATGAAAAAAACTTGTTATGAAGAGTGCATAGTTTTAGTGATAACAGAAAAATCAAATTAGAAAAAAATCAAATTCATTATGTGATACATCAAATTAAAAGATATGTTATGGGAAATATGAATATATACAGCTTTTTAAACCATACAATGTAATGTGTCAAAAAAAATTACCAAAGTTAGTTTAAAATTTTACTAGTTTTGTAACAGCCATATACTAAACCTTTCAACTAATATATAGTTGAAACGTTTGGTAGATGGCTGTTTACAACAAATTATTTTATAAATCATGTTTTATAGGTAAATCACAATTTCATGAGCCTTCTGGGTGGCTTGTTTCTTCGGTCTACTTTGCTCCTCGCATTGGCACAAGCAAAACCTAAATCATCCCTTAAATTGCAAATTTTAATGTCCATTTAAAATCAAACGACCATTTACTTGGCGTCTAGTTTACCCTTTTAACGGCTTTTGTCCATTCACTTTGTATCTCTGGATCCAACGAAAAACTACAACAAACAAATGTTTATTTACCAAATGGTAAGCATTAATTGTGATGTATGGAGTAGCTTAGAAGATACAACTTTGGCACAAACTTTTCACCGCCGTAGTCGGAAATTGAAGTCATTGAAATAAATTGCATTTAATATAAAGTGAGGAATATCCACTCTATTTTTCAAACATGCAGGAACATAAACTAAAATAATCCGGGAGATAAATGTTAGAGATTGTGGGCACATTATAGAGAAATGAAGTGGTATGTATGGAAAAAAATTCTATACATAATAATTTTATAGTTTCTGATGCGGAACCGTGTTTATACGAGTGGGACTTGCCTTTGACAGGTTTTTTATTATGAGAAGATTATTACGCCGAATTGGTACATTTATAAGATGTCGATATAAAATATCGATAAAAACAAACATATGGTGTCAATCTCTATAACAAACGTAAATATGAAATTAAATTATTTTTTACTTGTTTTAAGCTGTTTTATCATAGTTTAGTAATTTTAATATTTTCAGTGTAATGAAGGCTATTGTTTAAAAATACGTAAAAATAAAATTTTCATTTCTTAGTGTTTAAAAGCAAAATAAAGGCATTTGGTACTTACCGATGGAACGAAATTCTATCATTTTTATTTTTATTTTGAGGAACTGTGATTATGGCAATTTACTGCAACGTAAGCCATTTTTGTGGCGAATTTATTTCGCACCAATTTATTTTATTATTTACTCCTAAATTATCAAAGTTTTTAACAATTTGATACAAACGTCAGTCTGACATCCATCTGACTAGTCAGACTAATGTCACTGAGAAAAGGGTACAAGCAGGTTGAAGCAAACCGCATATATAGACTTACATCTTTTGCACTCACACTAAAATTTACCATGTGGAAAACATGTGAAAAAATAAACAAATATATGTAAATACAAGAATGTCTTCTATACTTTAGTAATTGTTCTGAGGTTTCAATACTATTTTTTTATAAATATAAGTACTCTTTCTTCTACTCATTACAGATCACACGACAACCTATAGTGTATTTAAAGGAAATATTGAAGGAAGTGTGTAACTACAACCTTAAAAATCCACATAAAAATATGTGGGAGCTGAAACCAGAATATAGACATTACAAACAAGAGACTGCAGTTGAGCAGAAAGTAGACAAGAATAGTTCAGATAGTGACTAAAGACTTTTATTGATTTGTTATCTGGCTGTGTTATGGATATAAATAAAAAAGTCAATGAAGTCAGTTACATGTATCTAAATGAAATGTGTAATAAAATTTATACCTGTTTATCTTTTGTTTTATTATTTATAATATTGGTTCGGAAATATTAGCTTTTAAAATTTGGTTACTT
Source organism: Luffia ferchaultella (assembly GCA_949709985.1). NCBI lineage: Eukaryota > Metazoa > Arthropoda > Insecta > Lepidoptera > Psychidae > Luffia > Luffia ferchaultella. The sequence continues at coordinate 8,380,256 of OX453241.1, forward strand.
TGCTTTACCAAACTTTGCCAAAACATGAAGTTTGAGTACCAACATAATAGGTCTGTGACCAATTTAATAATAAAAAAAAACCATGAGGAACTGTAAAAATATAAACAATAAAATTTTAAATGTTAATTTACCGTCGCGTCGTGGTGGCTACCATAACTAAAGTGTCTGTATGCAGACAACGGGCCACGCAGGACGATTGTTTAACATCTTATAATAATAATACCTGGAACGTCCCACACAGCGCCATCTAGTTCAAAACTAAGCATAGCTTGTATTATGGGTACTAGACAACTGATATACATACTAAAATATTCTTTATAAGCATATATAGATATTTTACACCCAGACTCGGAAGAAATAGACATGTTCATGTACACAAACGTTTGCCCGGATGGGAATCGAACCCATGACCCTTTGCTGCGCAGTTAGGGTTTCTGACCACTCGGGCAATTGGTCAGTCAATCTTAAATTTGACTTAGGTTGATTATAAGGTAAAATACATTTATTTTTATTTCACCTTTTGTAAAGGACTACCTTCTTGAAACGACTTTTTGTTATTCCTAATCTTCAGTTTCTTAAAAATTTTAATTTTACAATTTACTAATTTCTTAATTAAAGATTACTAGGTGTTATGACTGTGATAATGAAATAACTGTTATCAATTAACACATCTGCAGCAGCGCCCATGGCGCCCTATAACCGTAAACTAATCTAAGTGACGTACCTATGTAATGTAAAAAACTATAATATTAAATAGTGGTCTATAACCGAAAAACATGTCTAAGGTTTTAGTCTGAAGTGTAAAACAAAAAATGAAACAAAATATTGGTCTATTTTATACAAAAGCATCTACGGCAGCGCCCCTTGGTGGCCAATAACCTGTAAAACATTTCTAAAAATTGGCTTTGAGGTAATTAATATCTATGTAATACAAAAACACCGAATCAAAATTCGGTTCAGTGTTTTTTGAAAATATATAAACTGAAGCGCCATCTGGTGGCCAAAACTGTAAAACATATTCTCTGAAATTATATCTATGCAATACAAAAAAACTCGTTATTTTAAAGAAACACATTAATTGCAGGGTCTAAAACCTGCTTTAAAGGCTAGTATTTAATAGTTTTCTGTTTAAAGTGATACCTATGTAATTCAAAAAAAGCATTGAAATACCTGTCATTTGTAAAAAAATAAAAATTGTAACAAATGCAAAAACACCTACAAACCTTAGGTAAATAGAAAAAAATGTAAGCATACAAAATAGTTTTATTTGAATTATATATTTGAGAAGAAAAACACGAAGTTCTAGTATTAGATTTTTTTACACATAGAACTTTAAAATACATTTCAGATAGTCAAACAACAGTCTCTTCCGCGTAAAGGCGGTTAAGCTTTATTAATATAATTTATTATAATAGATAAGTATATCGCAGGATGAGAGCAAATGTAATATCTTGACTAAAAATAGGTACCTACTGCCAATTTGACTAAGATATGGCAGATGGCATTTCAAATAAATCGTTTAACCATTTATAGACCGGTCTTTGTTGCGGTTTATTAGCGAAACAGCCGATAACAACCATTAGCCGACACCCGCGCGATCCCCTTTACCTCTATGCCTTTAACATAGGAAACTTGAGTACACGCACCGAATTAAGTACACGTCAGATACACACTTCAAACTGAAAATGAGCACTCCATCTAAACCGTACGCTGCTGTTTCGTCCTTTTATGCTCTGGTACAAATTGAACCTGCCACGAGAATTTAAATTTAAGAATTTTTCATACCTAATCTAGGAATAGAAACGTACCTACCTATTGAAATATAAAACTGTATGTTAAAAATTTTGGTCCAAACCCATTCAGATTAAAAAAAAAATTCACACTTACTGGTTCCGATACCTAAATAGTAATTTCTATAGCAATACCGATAATTTGCATTAGGTAAATACGCAATTACCTATACAACATACTTTAAAAAAAATACATAAATTAGGTAATTAAATAATTTAGCTACGAAGTTTCTGACCCGTGGCGTACCATTGCGCTTTGATCTTATATACAGATATTTTAATAATAATAATAATAATAACGTTTACATGACAACAACGTCTAGGCCCCAAACTAAGCATTAGCTTGTGTTTTGGGTACCAAGCGAAGACACCACATACACATAACAACCAAGACCCGGTACCAGTATTAATATTCATCATATAAATACTGACCCAACCTGGGACTCGAACCCGGGACCTCCAGCTTCGCAGGCAGGGTCGCTACCCACTAGGCTAAGCGGTCGTCGTTTATATTTATTAATGTTAATATTTCTAATCATTAGGATTTTAATGCTTAAAATATAGCTAGAACTACTTAGACCCAGAAATAATATCTACTTTTTAGTTATCGTAGTAGGTTGAGACCGGAATATGGCCGTAATTCCTGAATTATAGCCGAAAAACATTGACATTATTTTAAATGTTATTCTTCTGGATCCTAGCAGAATTCACTACATACTCTTAGTCGAGATACGGCTTTTGCTATCATCCTGCGACAGATATAGTATTTCAACATGTACCAGTATGTTTCAATACAATTACTTCTAAATAGGCTTATTTTTACAAGTAGGTATAGGTACCATTGTTGTCTTAAATTGACAATCAATCAAATTTCCGTTGACAGTTGCAAAAGTTTAATTAATAGCATCATATTTAGACCTTTTGATGTAAGTCGCTAAAGAACACGAAAGTATAGTGCCAATTAGAGGGAAGATGGCCGTGCCGATTGCGACGCCTATAATCAGGTTCATGTTGCTGATCAAATGTTCCACGATTACGTCATAGCAGCCCTGAAATTATTGACACAGGTATAATATGGGTAAAATGATTTTATATTTATTAGTAGGTATAAATGTTTTAAAGTCTTTTTTTATAATAATACATGGGACTTCCCACACAGCGCCATCTAGTCCCAAAGTAAGCAAGTATTATGCTTGTGTTATGGGTTACTAGACAACTGATATACATACTTAAATATTCTTTATAATATATACATATATAAATATTTTTGCGAAGACCAACAAACATATAACAACCAAGACCCGGTACCAGTATCAATATTCATCATATTAATACTGACCCGACCTGGGATTCGAACCCGGGACCTCTAGCTTCGTAGGCAGGGTCGCTACCCACTAGGCTAAGCGGTCGTCAGTCTATCTAATGTGTTTTATTTAAACAGATGCATATGGAACATTTCTAAATCGAATAAACGAATGTACTCTATGTTTAACGATTGTAGCCGAAGCCTGTAATTTTTCTAGGATTATTGTCCTACATAATACGAACATAAAAAATTAAATAGTTTCTAAGGTACGTATTCATTCGATTTTGAAATTATTTATATTGTTTTTATTTAAAAAATAAAACTTATCTATAGTCATGTAGCTTTAGGGAAGGTGTTCGGAATTTAAGATAGAAATAGCTAGTAATTTTCATACATATCTTTTTTCATATCTAGTATTCTATTTATTCCAAATATTTTTAGAGTGTATAGTTAAAAAATAAAGTTATAAAATATGTTCAATAATCGAGTCTTTATTGAAGAGAACTGACGACTAATTGATTGACTAGTTGGTAGACTCACTCAAGCATTGCGAACCCAAGCGAACGGTAAAGGTCTTGTAAAGGAACCGCGAAAATTGTACCAGCCTTCGACATTTGATTTGTTGGCCAATTTTTATGAGTGCTGCAATGAATGTCCTCAAGAGATCGGTACGCACACGAGCAGGCACAGGCATCAAGGAACAGTTCAACCTTACCTACTCGCTCGCTAAAAGTTTTAGATTACTTAATTCCATCACTTTTCTTTTATATTGGTAGATCTCAATTGAAATGAACAGTGTGTGTGAAGTTGAAACTTTTGCCGTGTAGTGAACTCTTAAATTTCTTTAATATTTACCCTTTGGTATATGTCGTTATAATTGGCGGTGACGCAATGGTTTTTATCGACGCAACACGACAGCGGAATCGGCTTCTGTCGCGACACCCAGTCCGTGTAATTGTTCACGCCACAGCAGTGTAGCTACAGAAAACAGATATTAATTGTTTACAACCTCTTTTCAGTAATGTACACATTTAATAAATAAATTCTACGACTTGAATTATTCCGAGGGTAGTGTCAAGAGCAGTTACCAGACCATACCATTAGCCCATTGATGCCCCACTGCATGGGATTTGACCTCCCCTCGAGATGAGAGCGCTTGGAGCTTGATCTACCATGCTGCCTTATGTACATAAGTTAGAATAAACTCATTGGTATATGACCTGGGATTCGAACCACGGTCTTCTCAACCAGAAGAGGGCTCGCTACCACTCAGCTACCATGACACACATGAGCAGTTATTGTGTTCAAAAAACTTTGAAATGATATTTTTGACATTAAAACAAGGTTCCTTTTCCAACACCTCGGTGTATAAAGCTTTTTCGACGATGACTCAATGTTGGGTTTTTATTGATCTGATTTTTATTGATATTGATCTGATCTTTTATTGATAAATCATGTGTTTCTCACCGTTGACTGCGCAAAATCGAAGTTAACGTTGTCCGGTTGTTTATAATCGGTGAGGCTTTGGGTCAAGCCATCATGCAATCCTTTAGCAAATGTGTCTTTGTAACATGCCACTGATGCTGCTACTCCTGCGTCCATCATGAAGATACAAGCCAGGAAACCGCCGTACTAAAATGGAATTAAGCTACTAGGTAATGTCATACTAAAAAAAAATTAATTCTAATGAATGAATAACTATTAGCGCCTTGTCAGTGTATATAGAAAAGATTCATACTTAAGTACAAGTAATAAATTAGTTACCTATCCACTTGTGGTCTTTATTGATATATGAATGATGATGATGTGTATGTATGTCCATAAGAAACATGAGCATATAATGTATTATATATAAAATTTTATGAATTTAGAACTTTAGTATAGTTACATAACTGTATAATAATAATAATATCATTATTATTATATGTATCTATTATATATAATTTATTATTTGTGTACATAAATGTATATCAGTTATCTGGTACCCATAATATAAGCTTTGCTTAGTTTGGGACTAGATGATGCTGTATGGGTTGTCCCAGATATTATTATTATTATAAATGATAATATTCATGTTTTCACATTTGAAACTTTGTTATAGAATATATATACTATAATATATGTTGAAGATATAGAAACTTTGTTATGAAACTTTATTTGTGCTTATTCCGCTGTGTACTAGGTATTAAATACTATTAAATTACTAAACTTAATTTTACTTAATTGTTAATGAAATTATGAAACAATTTTTTTTTGTATTAACTAAAAAAGAAATTGTATTTTTTCACTCACTATATAAAGAAGCACAGGTTGCCCTTTGACTATGCACGAGAAAGCGATAGAGCTGACAAGCACGACGAGCGCGGCGATCCCGAGTAGTACATGCGGCGCCGTTCCGGAAAACTCAGATGATATTTCAACGTATTCATGCAGCTCTAGTTCTGCCCATAGTCCAGCCACAAGTAGCGCGAGGCCTGACATCTAATTAGGACAAAGAGTTATTTCAAATCTTTTGCTTTTCGACACCGAAATCAAAGAAACCATTAAAAGATGTAATCAATTATTCATGTTACACAAACAGCGTGTTACTAACCCCCATAACGAACGTAAAATACTGAACAGGCTCAAGTAGGTATGTATGTATGTAGAGCTCGAAGAAAATAAAATAAAAATTTCTATGAAAGTCATGGAAAGAATAACATTCTACGAAACTAAACTTGGTACTGTCAGGGAACTATTGTACTGGGTTATGTTTTCCTTAACTTTTATTTAAATAAAATTCTTTTGAACCTGGAAATAGTTATAATTATGAAAATATTATCGGTGTTTTCGACAAAAAAATCAAAATCTAAGGGGGCGTTGCATACCGCATTCCGCACACCCAATCAAATCAATTAACAATTTTATCTTAGAACATAGAGCGCTCCACATCCAAACACGGCCTGATACCTCGGGACAGATTTAATTTTCTCTTCGCCCGTGAAAGAAAATACTTATTTGTTAATTGAATTACATATTTGACAAATTTAATTACATATTTTTAAAGTTTGATTACACATTTTTGAAATATATATTTATATAATATTGTCGGTCGGGCTGTCGGTATGTCAGTCGGGGTTTCCGATGATCTCGGTAGAATTCGGTCGCGTTTGGTTTGGCGACACATTACTTTTATTTAAATATGTATAACAAAATTTGCGATGGCCGGCGAGGTTTTTAATTAGATAAATAAAATTTGGATGGGATGCAATTAGGATCCCAGAGCTTTCTGATTGGCAGTTGAGCGTCAGACCGCAAGCTGTTTAATCGTTAATACACGAGTAATACTCAAACACTTCTTGAAGATTAATACAAGTTGTTCAATTCAAATGATATTTTATGACACAGTTGGAGAGCCCGTCACCAAAATTTGATGGTGTCGCTGAAAGGTGGAATTTGACCAAATTTCCAAAAGCTAATATTTCAGATGTCATAGAAGTTTCAAATTTTACGTTTAGCGAGGTCAAGTGACAACTTATGACAATTTTCGAAAACTCATATATTTTTGAAAGTATCAGTCATAGACTTATCGTGTAGATACTCAAACTTCACGTTTTAACGAGGTCTATATGCCCATGTGAGCAAACTTATTCACAATGTATTTCTATTTTTATTGTTATGTACAGCGAAAAGCTACATCACGTGGTTAATTTTTCAGATGAAGAAATTATTAGCTAATATATCTATTGATAATTTAGCTACCAAATGAAATGTAGTTTTTTATTTTATTTTTGTTTCACTATCTTTAATTATTCCTTGATTTTCAATTAAACCCTACTCCATAAGAAATTAAAAACTTTATATTATTTATATAAATCTTGATGATTAAATTTATGTTTTTTATAAATAATCTAATTACGGAAACATCGCTGATTTTTTATCAATAAATAATGAAAGACAAAATAAGTAGATATTGCCTATATAAAATCTTTTTTACATCGTCACTTCATAGCATCTACTTTTCTTCATATCAGCAACAGGTGACCAGTTTACCATTGAAATCAAATATAAAATAGTATCTAACCACATATAGACTGTAGCGTAAACAAAAATAAATTATGAATTAAAGTAAACAATATTTCTGCCTTTAATATCGTCAATTTACATTAAAATTTCATGTCAATGCATAAACGTAACACAACACAATAGACATTATTATCTTACCCAAAAAATAATGTTGAAAACGAAAAGTAACGTCTTGAGGCAGGCTATCACCGCCACGTTTTTGAATTGATTTCCCATTTTCGTTGTTTATGTTTCGTGTTACATTTTAATCGCTTAACAAAATGTTAGGACGTGGCTTAGAAACGCTGACTGTGTCTTGTCGCTTTGTCCGGGCGGGATTGGTCACAGCGCATGCGCCGCGTCCGAATCTCAAGGGTGGAGAACAGGGATGGATTACCAGGGCTCTGCACTCTCTAAAACGCACGTACGTAGTTTGATTCCTTATTATTTCTCATGGGACTAACCAGTAAAACTTCTGTAAAAGCTAACGACAGTAACGGAATCCTGAATGTGACTCCCATATCATTAAAAAATTGGATCTACGGGACCCTAAAAATAAATAAGGAAAACCTAAAGGAAACGGCGTAGATTTTCACAAATTATAACTGTATTTTGTAACATTTGTATAAACACTTTTTTAATAAGATAAGTAGACTAGATATAAAAAAAAAATTAATTGGTTTATTGAATTAATAAAACAATGGAGTCAACACACACAAATTTCAGAATACTGTTGTGGGACACAAATATACCTATCACACTCTCATAAACATGCTATTTGCAATTTATGTAATAGCATTAATACTTTATTATATAGTAATAAGTACGAATAGTGACTTAAAAGACATATTTTGCTTATTAATGAGAAAGTAATACTGCAGATCTTTCAGACGCAAAATGTTTCATGTGTTTTGCAGTTCATAGGTGATCTGCGAGTATCAGACACTACCTGCCTGCGCCAGTCAGTGTCGGAAAGGCCGCGTGTGCACGCGCATTGATCTTATCCACTAAAAAACTTTCGCGTTTTCTGATAAACGATTTTATTTAAAAAAAAATAAAATATTTTTTCCGTCATTTTATAATAATTTTTGTAATTTTATGCCCTACTAATGATATTCATCTTATTTTCTTTAAAATTATTATAACTCGAAAATGTTTTGTCGCTTGTATGTATTTGTAATTGGACTTTTTTGTGTTACGTCCGTTTCGCCGATAAATGAAATCGTAACAAACAAGGGTGAGTTGAACTGAAATGAATAAAACACATTTTCACTAAATACTACTAACTTAAAAAAAAAAAAATGCATCATTATCGGCGGCTCTATTCTGAATAATTGAAGCTGGAAAACCAGTACCTATATCTGAAAAACCAGTAAGCGCTTGCAAGTGCAATATTTGTTGATTTGTTTAATATTTTAATTAAACGCTGTATACACTTAGATACTTTAAAACTTCAAATGAATTCACTAAATCACAATGAAAACTGCATTTATACAGTTTGAGTTGTTGTCGATTTATAAATGAACAAAGAAACAGACAAGGAGACATTGTATACGTCATTATTATTATTGTTAAATATTTTAAATATTAATTAACTCATTCGGCAGTCTAAGCACAACGAGACAAATGAAGTGAATTTTTTTTTTTAATTTTTAGCGTATTCGATTTGACGTTATCGCGTTGACTAACCTTTCATCCAGAAAGCGAAGATACCTATTCTAAAAAAATTATGAAACTATAATAATAAAAGATTAATATTATTTTGTGATTATTGCTAATAAATAAGATTACATGACGCTAAAAACATGTAAGTGTTTTAGAAATATATAAAATAGGTGGTATATTTGAAAACCCTGAAATGCTTTGTGTGAAGTAAGTATATTTATTGTAGTTTTCTAAAGCGATTTACATATTGAGAGTATTTTTAAATTCGATTAAAGATGATGAAAATTATAGCGCGTTTCTAAAACAGGGCCTGTTATAGGATATCCAAGATGCGGGATGACGCGGATTTTATGAGGGTATGCTATAATAAAGTATTATCAAGGGATTACAGAAATAATTTGTGAGATGCGATGTGCGCGGTGCATGGTCGTCTTGCCCTCTAGAACTTCTGTGTGTAAATTATTAATAGTAAAATGTAAAAATAGTGAATATTTTGTAACCCAATTTTGCTTCGAGTAGTTAGTGAATAGAGCTGGAATTCAGTTTAGGGACATTTGAGTACTTATATGCTTATTTATAATTATTACAATAGTCATTACAATGAATGAAGCCAAACCACCGATCTTAGAAAATACTAGAGAAAAAATATACTGACTCTATACCAATTGCGCAATAAGGGCGGCAAAGCAAAATGGTAATGTGAACCAGTTCAATTATACAATTATTACATTCCATACCTATCAGAATATTATGCCCCACTGCAGGGTTTAGGCCTTTCCTCGGGACGAGAGTATTTGGAGCTTAATCCACCACTCTGCTCCAGTGCGTATTGGTGGATTTTAACAACTGCCATCTGATAATGGCAACTGCGTCTGACGGTTTGAAGTGCTCTCCAAAGCACGGAATCAGTGATAGATGTACTTAAGTCAGAAAAATCTCACTGGTATATGCCCCTTTTACAAGGATTCGAATCACGACCTCCTAAATAAGAAGCGGGTTCGCTATTAACACGATTTTCACGAAACCACCACGGCTATGTTGCACACCTGGTCCTTTTTATTTTTCTTTATTAGACGTGAAGTTAATCTTCAACATAATTAAAAAAAAAACTATTAAAAATAATATATAAAGAAACAACCAGCACCATCAGTGAGCTCTTTAAAAAATTATTGTATACGTATTAAAATTTCAATTTGAAACAAAAATTAATCTCCGATAGTTCCTGGTTCTATTCATTTTTCGTTAATAGAGATGACGTTAATCTTCAACATGATTAAAAACAACACGATTTGATTTAATTTGTAAATACTTTTAGTTTTTAATTAGTTTTTATTTTATAGATCTTAATTATGCATACTATTGTAATGATATTTACACGATTAAAAAATCACGACATATTATAAAATAAAGTCCCCCGCCGCGTCTGTCTGTCTGTCTGTCTGAACGCGATAAACTCAAAAACTACCAAACAGATTGGTATATGGTTGACACCAATAGATGGAGTGATTCAAGAGGAATGTTAATGTGTATAATTTAATAATATTTTGTGCAAATTAGTTGAAATGTCACGATTATAGTTGGAAAAGTCGGAAAAAAAGTAAGATGGCTGGGAGCTTTCATCGAAAACGCTGCTTAATCCCTTTGAGATATAACAAAATAATGTATGGGGGAATTGTTTCTTTTTTATAGGACTACAAAAAAGTCCGCAATGGTATATGTCTATCTTTTATGGATAGCTTACTATATCTATTATTATGTTTAAAAAATGATGTCGTCAAGTAGCATGAATTACCGTTACTTTAAATGTAATTAAATCCAATCCACATGTTCGACGCAACAAGCTGATTGAACAGTACGACAGAAGAAACACTACGGCTTATATGCTCTCCTACCCGTGTGAAGCCGGGGCGCGTCGCTAGTAATAAATATAATGTAACAAGCGGCACCATCAGTAGCTTTTTTTTAAAAAAACTAAGGTGGCATTGAAATTTTACTTACAAAAATGTTCCCGGTATAGTTCCTGGTCCTATTTATTTTTTGTTAACAGAAGTGAAGTTAATCTTTAAAATCAAGGGTCAATCATTGGCTTTAATAAAGTATTGAGAGAGATAACGCGTTAAAAACCACCTTTATATGTAGAATAATTTAAAGGGATTATTCTAGTGGCATTGTTGACTGCTTCTAAACGTAATATGGCAAATTCAATCATGGATAATTGTCCTTCGCTAATTCGTAAGGCGCATCTATATGCTTTTTATATCGATGGCTCAAACGATGTCAGGACACGATAGATAATCTATCGAATAAATATAGAACGTAAGGTTACACTATAGTAACGTGGAATCTTCAAAAGTTACCTAATCTCTCTTTTTCTTGTGACGATAAGGAAAGTCCTATTAACCTTGGCTTATTAAACGTCTGACAGCTCAAGTTTTAACGGTAGCGTCTCGATATCTAATTACGGCCCCGATCCAATAGCCTGGTGCCCAAATTGCGTTACTCCACTTCGGTTTATGAAACGCTACGTCGAAGTCTATTATTCGTACAAAAACAGGTGCCCATTTATTCCGACAATAGAATAGACAGACTGATCGACGTCCGATCGATTCAAATTATCGTTAACCAACTGAAGATATCAGAGTTAATATTGTTATTAACATCTACATACTATAACCGATACGTTTCATTCAAACGTATTCGTGTACTGGTTTTCATAATGTTTATTAATTGTCCGAAGTATCTTAAGCATCTGTTTGTTTTTTACGTTCATAATGCCTTGAAGTCAAAAGCCATGAGCTTTGAAAATTGCAAACGAAAATCTTACAGAGTTTCGTAATAACAGAACAATAGAATGCGTGTCAAAACATAATTACGTTTCAGCTGAATCTTGCATCGAGATTGTAAATTGACATCAGTTACACAAAAACTTATTAATGGCCACGCGTTACACGGTTATTGCAATAGCTTCAGTTATGTCATTAGTTTTCACAGAAATATTGTAAATTATTAAGCCGTTTTTAGAAACGGCTAAATCGAGCATTGTTGTCGTTAAGTTTTATACCATAGTTTATATAAAATTACTTTTAATAAAACTGGACTATAATGAGCACCTTATAATCATTAACATCAGGTTTTTTGCCTCCACTACTGGAGTACAACCCCGAGGTAGGCGCATTAGTCCACCACGCTCTGGTCAACTGGTAGCTAGCTGTTAACCGTCGCCGTCACAGGAGTGATAATGTTGCTTGTTATATGTATAAGCAGGAGCTTGTTATATTTATATGTTTTTATAAATTAGAAATTAAAACAATGAATACCTAGATAATTTATTGGTGTTTCATGTGAATATAAGAACTAGCATTCAGTTTCCGTACCACTAGAGCTCTTCAAACTTTTGCGTGCTGTCACAAACTTTATTTTATACGCTGTACCATGATGCCTACGGATGACACAGAAAAATTCTTAAGCAGCTCAGTAGGAGACATGTCTTAGATTGGCAGCGTAGGGTTGGTTGGTTTAAATTTAATTTTACGGCCAACGCCAGTAATTTTCCCTTTTTGGGTTCTTGTTATGTGTATATTTTCAATTTTGTGACATCCATAACCTGCTTAAAGTTGACCAACTAATTCCAGATATTTTTATGCAGCTTATAAACTAAATCTTTGTGGTATCGAAAATCTTCGATTCGATTCCCCCAGTCAATTTCGGGAAACGAGCTATTTTAATGTTTTTAAATATGCTCTTAGATAATACTTATGTATTGCAAGCCCTATCGTTGCGTTCAAAGACAAATATTTTGTAGGACGTGCATGTGAAATATTGTCATGTATTTTCCAATGTTTTCATATGCAATGAGTCTGCTATCGAAAATATAAAAATATGCTAAAAACAAGACTTACTGTTATTCATACACAGAGTGATTTTTGTGTATATAATAATGACCTACATAGAACATAGAGTGTTGATGCATCGTAACTTATCTATACCCGAAAGGGCTATAGTTTTCATAATATTTTATAGTTATTTAAAAAATATTCTACGCGACTGCACTAATTATTGCAATCAGTGATAAGTCCATATCTCGAAACGGCTTTAAAAACAGTGGGGATGCGTGTGTTCTGTGATCCTAATTTAATCGCATTATTCACACAAACCGACATGCATTGACTAGTTTATGGTAGAATATGATTAGCACAGTTCCTGACAACATTTCTCATGCGTACGCGTGGAATATACCGATGAGTTAACGGCTGTGTGCACGCCCCTGGTTTACGCAATGGCCGTAACATTGCCGACGGCGTTGAAAGATTACACTACAGTTCGATACATCACAATTTTTTCCAAGACATTCTGAATTTTACCGTGAAATTTCGGCCGCGTGAAGCAGCAATAAACGGTACTAATGTGTTAAAATAAGGTACCACGAAGAACTTCACTGACTTATTTTAAACGTGAAGTGCCTAAACGTTTTGTAATAGTTTTTTCGGATGAAGGTTTTATTCATTATTTGAGGCAATGAATCTCCGCGGCTTTTACTTGCGTGTAGAGACGACACACAGTCGCTTTTATTTTTCTATGTTTGATTTTTCTATTTGTAATAATTTTCAGTAATAAAGTCGTATACGTGATGCTTTTGGAAATCCTGTGCTATATCTAGAGCATTTGCACAGGCACTAGTTGGACTGGCATTTGCACTAGTAATATGCAGGGATTCTAGTTTAAAATTATATAAAAATATAAATAATTATGTATATAATGAGATATTTATTATATAATATGAATGATTATAAACATAATTTAATGTTTATTATATAATTTTATTGATTATACAATAAACATGAATTATTATAAATATAGTGAGATGTTTATTATATAATATGAATAATTATATAATGAATATCTTTATAATCATTGAATATTAATAAAAGCGGTCAGAACGGATTGCACAATAAATGCAAACAACAGTTATAAAAACAAAGTATTGTAGGCACCACAACGATAACGGTTGCGGTCGTAAGACGTAATTCTCTCGACGACAGGGACGCGTTATTAAACGCTATCTTGTCGCTGATCGCGGATCAGCGCGTTGGATCTGCGCCCTCCATCTCCGCAGGCGCCAGACATGTAACCACTTATGTTGCGAGTTGGCGTACATTTTGTTTACAGAAACGCGTAGAACAGAAAAATCATTTCAAACTTTTAACAAGAAATATTTGCAATACATATTAATACAAATAATAATAGTATACCTACTGCTCCTGAATTCATTCGTGTCGCTTTAGTAATGAAAAGTATATAATTTGACCTGCGTTACCCATAGAGTGAATTAATTTGACAGCAGCGTTTTTAGGGTTTAATAGTCATAAATGTCAGTTCATAGTATCGAAGTGATATTTCGCGTTTTCGGGAGGTTGAAACCGGTGTGCGGGGATTTCTCGGGGGTGAACAGCACTCAATTACGTTGCCATTCCGAGTCGTAATTGTATTGAGAATGTGAGACCATTAACATTGGTTTCAGGTTGGTATCAGTTAAGATTTTTAGCCAGTTTCAAGGGTTGCAAAATAAAATTCAATTTGGATATTTGTACAAGGCATAAGTTTCATGCAACTTGAGATTGCATAGATCGCCGATGTTCAAATACATAAAAATATTTTACGAACCGAAGCCCAGAGTAAATGAATTTGTCTATTATGTTAGTAGCACGTCAAATATTGTATTTTTCTTAAATTTTAAACCTCGCCCAACATAGTATTCATAAGTATTCCACCGGCGGAATGAGCTAGGAAAGTTGTTATCAGATTAGACGCGATCTCAGCAACGCGATATAACCACATACAACATCATCAACAGAAGCTCTGCCTGTGGAAGCATGTATAGCCTATAGCCATATCTGGCCGTCTGTGACGTTAGTGTGTCATTACGGCATTGGAGCAGAAGTCGTCAGGCAGCGTTTATGCACGCAGTAACGGTCGCACACAGCGCTGCTTCACTCACGCCTTCCGTTCGTCATACTAAACCGACTATTACGAGCGTCCGTCATCCCACTAATACTACTATGGAAATTCGTGAATTTTCTTGTTCGTCAAATCAATTAAATTAATGCGTCTATCTGTCGTTACTGCTTAAGTGTAATTTTAATACCTTTTCAGGTATGTTGATAATTTTAGTGTTGAATGCAAATAAAAAATCCAATTTCGTAATTTAATGTTTTGGGGAATTATTCTAAAGTAAACAAAGTTTGCATAAATATAGTACGCAATTTTAAAATAAGATAGTACCTAAACTTCAGTTACCCCAATTGCAACTTTTTAGGGGTTCGTATAACCAAATTTGAAACCGTTAACCATCAAGTAGGGTATCACTGAATATATCTATTTTAGTTTGAAGCCTCGTTTGTAAAATATGAATTATCAAAACATTTTGCAAAATGTATCCTCTTCAAACAAGAAAAAAATGCCTGGAACTTAAAAATCAACAAGTTAATTCAAAAACATTTTGAACGTGCAGCATGAATAATTTAAAGCGATGAAACAAGATGACATAATAATAATATCATTTATTTCCCTTCAAAGTTATAAAAGTTAAACCAAAAGAATACATTTGAAACTTAGTGCCGCAGAAAGATAATTGGCATCTAAACTACCAAAATCTATGTATAAGTGTCAGTAGGTACCTACTACTGTCTTGCTCTTTTTTTACAAAAATAATTAGTGAAATTAAAATATATGAAATAAAAACACGACACAATAAATGAAACAAAAAGTACAACGTAATCTCTAAAATATATAAATTGCACATGTAAAATACGAAATGATAAATGGATATGAGAGGATAGGCCACTCACTCCTCATACCTATATAAAGTTGTAGAACAGTACGTTTTAACATCACCCTATTTTTTTTAAATGTGTTCCGTAAAATATGCACTTAATTAACCTGTTTCTTTAAATTAGCATATGGCTTAAAGCCCATCTTTATACGAACCGTAAAAACGTGATATTTACTCTATAAAAGCATATAAGAGTTTATCTAGGCTGACGCGTAGAGTATGCAAGAATTGAAAAGTGAGATGTCTTTGCCGGTGCAGCAATTGCGATGGCTCGCATGTTCGTCATTCTTTTTGTGGCGCTAAATGGACCACGTGTGAAACTTGCTTTCACTGTACGGCAGCAGCGGGCCGCTTAAATTAGCCGCTAATTGTTTCTGATGTCCTCTCGGTCTAGTGCGCGATCGGCAATTTTTCACTAAAGAGAAGTGAAGTGTATTGGGCTAAAACTTGCCTTTGGCCACATAATTGGCCACAAAGCCGTTAATTGTGAAAGTGAAATGACTTGCTATTGACAATGAAAGTGTTTTGGGAACCTCATTGCATGAATTATGTTGGAGCGTAGACATTCATACTTTGTACATAAAATATAACATCACTAAATCTCTCTATTTGGATTTTTGCCTTTTACTTATTTTGTTTTTAACCTTTGACATCGAAAATGTCGAGTGTTTGAGGTCTATGTCCGTGTGCGTGTGTGTTTGTCTGTGGCAACATAGGTACGCACGTATTTAAACGTTATGTAAACAGAGGTATTCATTGAAAATAATAAGTCAGTGTTAAAATTATTTGTTGCGTCGTGTTTACTCGTAATTAGTAAGGTAAGTTGATATTTTTACCATAATCGTTTTTTGTTCGGAAATCAGTGATGCCACTTAAAAATAAAATCGCCAACCAAATCCGTCGCATTGATGGCCCTACACGCTTTCCGTCCATCTCTCTTCCTCATCCTGAAAGTGATAACTTTGGTTCTTGAACTAAACTGCTAGCTTTACTCCTCTATTAAACTAATAAGTTCTGTGGAAAAAAGTATAAAAATATTTTCTTGTTCATTTCCGCCGAACAATTGTAGTACCTATTGTTTTTAATTTCATAATAAAATAGGTATTGCAAATGTTGTATTATTCTCAGAATACACATTATTATCCAGGTTTCTAACGTTTTCCAATTTTACTTATAATCGTTTTTCGCGTCAAAGAATTCATGCAAAAGTACACCAGCGTTTGTATTGTCAAACACTGAAAAATGTATATGTCTGTCTTCATATTTTATTTCTGTTTAAAAAAAAAGTACTTACCACGCCACCGACACAGGTGTATCGTATTCGAATATATCCGAATTTATCCCTAGAACCGTTTTAACGGATTCTAAATGCTAAAATACAATTATTACTATTGTATGAAAATTTTAGTTTACATAAATTTTTATCACGTGAATAAATTCATATTAATTGAAAATTCTTAAGTTCAATTAAGATTAATTCAATTCAATTCAATTCAATTAAGACTATCTGATTTATTCCACCGCCACAATAAAACGGTGACGCTGGTTTCTCTGTAAATATAGTACAAAAATTAGCCCGCGTTCAAAACCAAGACCCGTTAGCTGCGTATTTTGTTGAACGACAACAAAGCGATTGCCGATTAAACCATTGAGAATTGAAAATCTTGTTTTTATTCGACTTAGTCGGTACAGTTGAATTGGCGACTACAACACGACAACAAAGTTAATAACAGATGATAATGCGAGCAGAGGCTATCAATAGAAATTTGCTGTCGGTTGTTAGTGAATAGACGATGCGTCCATTGACCATGGAATAGATTGCACAGCGTGGCGTATTAAATGAGGCCTGAGCCTTAAAAGCTTTACTGTGGCTTATTTTCACATGTTCATGGAACTAACCTCAGCCAACGTGTAGTCATTTGATTGACACTTGATGATTGACATTTGATTGATTGATATAGATAACAGAATGTTTTCCAGATGGCTTATTTGGTTTTCGTTCAGTAATGCACCAAATGTAGTCAAATAATATTGTTACACTTCTGCCTCACTAGTTTTGTTACAGAAAGAATGGTTAGTAAAATACACTCGAACTTCAGCTGGATCTGGATCATCTTACAATAGAAAATTCAAAGTTCTTCAACCTATACAAAACATAAATAATATACCTACATATTCTTATACATAGTAGGTTTTGTCCACTAAGTTTATATTAGCAACGCGTCGGAATTGTGGAACTATATATATAAGTATATATAATAAAGAATATTTAAGTATGTATATCAGTTGTCTGGTATCCATATTACAAGCTTTGCTTAGTTTAGGACTAGATGGCGCTGTGTGGGATGTCTAATAATATCTTAACGTCATAATATACCAGTAGTGCAATATTTGCTTTTTTCCAAACATTTACTTTTCTAGCTCTGCCGCAAATACAACGCCACCCTTCCACCCCGAAATACGACCCTACTGTTTGTGTGAATAAAAAAAGTAGACGAACCTAGTATGTTCTGATATCTGTGGCGAATACTTTAGCTTCTGACTTACACTCGCGCCGTATATAGTGACCGCGTCATAAGTAGGTACGAATCGAACTTCTCATAAGGAATAGCACTTTCAGATTGTAAAATTTCATTTTAAGGACACTTTCACAGATTAAAATTTAACGTTATGCGACGAGCATAAAAAATCTGGTTTAACATATGCCATATAGGTTTTTCACTTTCGTATGAAAGTTTACGATTTTATTTTTATTTATAAATTTTTATGCCATAATATAATATCTTGTTATAGTAATATAACTTAGGAATCTACATCAAAATTCAATGACCAATATTTTTTTTCATTAACTAAAATTGGTGTATGTATTAGTAACTGTACCTACAATGTAAATAATTATGTGTGAATAAAACTAAATAAAGTAAACTTTTGTTTATGAACAACGGTACACTAGAAACAGACTATAATTTTTTTATAACTATACAATAGTTTAGTTAGAAATTGAGGAACTTACAGTTTAGTTTAAAACTGAGCTGCCATAAGAACGAATTCTATGACTACACTCTTAATAGATGAAGTAACTCATAAGTTACTCTAAGCTTCCTTGTAGTATCAAAGTACAATTTGAACCATGCATATGATTGAGGTTCAGTCCTAATTTTTTGAACATAAAGTATTGGTAACAGCATATTTTGTTTATAATACTTAATAATAATAATAATACATGGGACTTCCCACACAGTTTTTGTTTAGCATTGTCAAAGTACTTCGAGCGCGCGGCCACGAGTAAGTAAGCCATCTTCGGTACTAACGCCTGTTTACTAATATTTAGTGCGAGTCTAATCAAATCAAATCTATTAGACACACGTAAACTTTTGTGACATTTTAATACCTTTTTTTTAAATTAATTACTTTTTTGTCCGCTCTCTCAGCGTTCGCGGTAGTGATCGCCAGGAAGCGTCCTCTGCCCCACCGCACCGCTTTCCCACTTGTGTCGCCTATTTATGGCGAAGATGTTCTACTTATAGAATCTTTATCTACTTTGGCATTATACTGACACCAGTGAAGATCCTCATACTTGAAGAACAGCAAAATACTTTTACGGAAGAAAGTATACAAATGTTATTGTCATCATATTAGGCCTTGTGTGTTGGTGGTTTGATCAAGTAACAGTATCGTGGCAGCGGTACTTTAGGATTCCTGACCGGCGGGTCGCCGACCGCGCCTACGGTGGAGACCCGTTTCGACAAAATCGCCTGAAGTTTACAGTGCATTATCGATTTCCTCGACATTTTGGGAATCATTTATGAGATTTATAAAAAAATACGCCTCCAATGGATTTATACAAGTTTCTCGGCTTAAATCATCAGTTGCATCAGATTAGCAGAAGTCACACAGACCGGTCAGAGGATGCTGTTGTAAATTTTAAATAGTATTATGTAA
This sequence comes from Luffia ferchaultella, assembly GCA_949709985.1. Classification (NCBI taxonomy): domain Eukaryota; kingdom Metazoa; phylum Arthropoda; class Insecta; order Lepidoptera; family Psychidae; genus Luffia; species Luffia ferchaultella. The sequence continues at coordinate 8,399,832 of OX453241.1, forward strand.
ATCTTAAAAGTAATAAATAAGTTGTACGTCAGAGGTGTGTCCAGTAATGTAAATATGAATTCTAGAGAATTTAGACCTGTCAAATTTTTCACAGCGAACATCTTTGGACACCTGGGTGTAAGTGACGCCAGCTCGTGGTCTTTTCCAGGTCGTTAGTGTATCGCTAAGTATGTTCGTTTCCTGGTCATCATTTCAGTATCTTTCTTCTTCATAGTTGTACGGCTAGTACATTTGTGTTTCATAAAGCTGTGGAATACCCATATATTCTGGAAGGATTAAAAGGCGAATTTTCTATTTTAAGTTGTAAGCCACATGTACAAACAATAAAAACACATTCTTGGGAAAAGATTTAAAAGTGTGTAACCGTTTCTTAATTTCTAGCATATTGAAAATTTTTAGAGTCTACCATTTTTGAATCAAATCAACGACACCAGATGAAACCACATACTCGTACGCGTTATTTGCGTTTTGCGGGTTCCAGGCTCCACCATTTCCGTTCACAGCCTGTGCGCACTCATAAATTGCACGATAACGGGCGTCGCGGTTCGTGTGCGAATCGACACCGTACTGTTCAGTCACTCGGTGATAATTTCGCCACAAAGCTATCATCACCACGCCATGGCACTTTTTGAGGTTTCCAGTAGCTGCTTATATAGTATTTTCCCGGCTGACATTTCTCAAGTTCGTAGAACCTTTATTACCTTTGTTTGCAAATCTTTTTCCATCACCTATATTAGTAACCAGTTTTAAACTGAAATTAAAGTACAATTTTTGTTCTGTGTGCCCTAGCTGTCTACGCCGTAGAGTTCGTAGACCCAATGCAATTAGTTTATTACGGTATCGTAAAACAAATAACGTTAACGTATTGTTATATGTTGTCGACTAAAGTTAATGGAAATATGACTTAAAGTGACCTCTTGACACTTGTTCACTTGTTACCTTGTTACTTTTATTGCACCTATTAAAGACATCAACGCGTTCCAGTTACTGATGTTGAAAACATTTTAATGGTCCATTACGTTTCGAGTGTTAATCTTGGCGTGGTTTATTTAATTGTTTTATTTTTCAGTCGTTAAAATGATCTTACTTTCGTAATTTATTCAAACCAATGATATGAACTGTATTCTTCTTAAACTTAATGAGAAATAAAACTTTGTCACCCTAGTAATCACTCGTGTTAAGTGACCGTCTTGGGAATGTTGCTGGAATTCGGTAGGCTCTGAGTGCTAATGAATTTTTGACCTGCGAATGGCTTAATACATACTTGAAGCGTGATTGCGAAATATTAATGTGCAATATATTTCCATAAGATGTTTGATAACGAACGAGATCGAGAGCTACTGCAAAGGTCTATTGAAGGAGTGAATACTTTGCCGGCGTCAAAACTGGCGCTTCGGTGTGACGGCGTGCGTCAAAAGCGGAGACGTTTTGTTCTTTTGGGGCCGCGAGCCGATGCAGTGGGTCAGGTTCTAATTGAATGCGGCAAGAACGGTGATTATCCACGCACGGCCACCACTCGGCTGGGCAACAATACGCTGTGGATTTACCGGCTCCCGTGAACCGCGCTCAGTGCTAGAAAATTATCTCACGTTTGTACCCGTGTTCCAATTAGATTATCATTGAAATTTTATCACAACTAAGTGACAGTTTAAAGCAATTTTGTTTTGTTGTTGTTGTTGTTGTTTTGTGTCCGAGTTCGCCTTCAACGGCGAACTTCGACTTCAGTGTGTTGGACTTTGAACGCAGGGGGTTGTATGTGGTTATAATCTCGTTTACCGTTTCGTTCAGTCAATATTTTGTTAGTTTTTTATTCTCTACAAATTCCAATTAATAGTCGTTAATAAATTAATATGGGCCAACGAGTGACATCCTGTATGAAACTCGTAATTAAATAGAGTGACAATTGAAACACATCAATTCCATTTTATATGAGTTCAGATGACCCTATAACAAAGGAGCTGACATTTGGCGCGTGAAAAGCTTTTATTCATTATCTTTCGCGTCAGTTGCTGATTCATACAATGTGATACCCACAACGGAATGTATCCTAACTTGGAAACTCTTCTGTGTTTTACTAAATTATTTTATTGTTAGCTTTATAGTAATTAATAACCCTGTAAATTTTTTTTACACTTATACAAAATCGGCCAATAACAATCACAGTCGGATTTGCGCAGGGTTAAGTAAATATATATATTGATTTTTCGATTTTTATGTTTGCTTTGCACTATGAGATCTTGCTAGTTGTCTCATGAATCAAAGTCAAGAGGCAATACTCTATAAGTTTTGATCTATTTGCAAGTGTCAAATTATGCGGCATAAAGTGTCGTATTTTTTGATTACGGTGACTTACAAATATGTTTGTACAGCTCCAAGGGACTGCAGAGCTATGTGATATTAATTTTAACTTAATTAGTTATGTAGTATCTTTACGCGTTTCTGGGAAAACGGGTTAGATAGACAGACTGACGGACAACGAAGTGATCTTATAAGAGTTCTTTTTTTCCTTGTGAGGTACGGAACCCTAAAAATTTGAACTAACAAATGTAATGTCTTTTCTGAGAACATACTTAAACGTGTTTTTGTTTTGAAAGTAAACGTTTTCTAATTTTCTCTTGGCCGCAGTTCGGTCGTGACTTTGCAATGGTGGTCACGGGCATCTGTATCTGTTGTGCACTTACAAAGAAACCATCGATAGATATCAACGGTTCGAGTCGCTCGATAATCTTCGTGTTTCGACGCCGTGAGAACAATTGTGTTTTCTTCTCGTACATAATCTTATCTGAAGTTTATTTTAAGCCGTTCATGTTTCATATGCATATTATATGATTCAATCGAATGTACCTAATTACTTCAATTAAAATATTTTTGAAATGCGGTTAATGATGTCGGTCAGTACTTACTTATTGTCGTTTATATAGAGATGTACAATAAAGCGCTATGTTTTTCATTATTCTACGCGCGACGCATTATTCTGCTGTCAATTGTCATTGTGTTCTCGGAACAGTAAACACTGGAACGTTACGGTTGAGCCGCCTTTTTAGGTACGTCCGGAATATTGTGATGGTCGTTTTATAGGTAACGATTTTTAGTTTTTGTATTTTCATATTATGATGTTCCTATAATTTTTTTTTTAAATATTTCATTGTTCTCATAAAGAAGTATTCTCTCTGGTCCGAGAGTCCATAACTGTCAGACTCAAAAAAAAAACAAAAAACGCCTTAATAATTTGAGGTACCTAAAAAGATCATTTGTGAAACAATAAAAAACCTTTGGTCAGCCGAAGTATGCCTGTCAAAAAAAAAGACATTTAATTAGTACAAGAAAATCAAACGTACTTAGAAGAAAACTTAATTGGGCTATGGTAAAATCTCTGGCCGACCGTTTTAAACAAGTTATTTTCCAAAATATCGTCTCGGTGAACGAATATATTATCTCTTTCTTTAATTTAAAGTTATTATAATGTTCATACTGTTATACAAAATCGATAGTTTGTATGTATTTATGTTCAAGCGTGCAAAACTAAAGAAAGCTTTAAGATGAAACTCAATACGTCTAAAAACTGCGAGTATAATTTTCAAATTTCGCCCACTATGGATGGAAACATTAATGTCTCCGGGTACCGATAGAACACCATTTTCAAAAATGAAAAAACGTTTTCTACGGTGCCATAAAACAATATTTTAGAAGGGTGAAAATTCAAAACAAAGCTATTTATAAATAAAAGAACGAGTGTATCAACTTAATACGATACTTTGCAAAACTCATGTGCTGAACGAATAAATAAACACGTACGCGTGTGTACTTTACGAAGCTCTTAAATTCAACGGCTAATGCAGTCAAAAGTTGTATTGAAAAAATATAAATAATTTGCGTACATGCACGTATTAATTTCAACTCTTGCACAAATCCAAAATAATACTGTAAACGCGAAAGTGATGTCCTTTCTTCACGTCCTAACGGAGCGACGAATTGATACATGAACATAGTTGAACCGTAAAATATCTCACTCCCACTCGAGTATTATTATTAGAAATTTTTAATCAAACATTCGAGCTGAGGGCGTAATTACTAACTTAGCAATAGAGCAAGAAACTTAGTTCCAATTTAAAGTAGAGTAGGGATACAGAAAGCAGCATCGGCGACTTTTTTCCGCTAGAAAATATCTCTTGTCTACGCAAAATGAGATTTTTTAAATTTCTTCTCGTTACACCTAGTCCATCCTCCATACTGATTTTCCGGGGCCTTGAATTATTAAGGTCTCGAGCAATGAAAATCGTCCACGGGCAGGTCGTTGTCTTTGTTGAGTCCTGTTCCCTAGAGCTCTATTACAAAGACATTCACAATCTCTCTTTGGACCAAATTTTTTTTTTGGGTTCGAAAATTTAGAGTGATTTTTATGAGGTTACTGTTATGTGTTTAATAATGCAAAAATATAATTTATTCTCTTTAAAGGCGATACATTCATACATATAGATATAGAGGTATATTGAAAGAAACTAAAATCGTACGTATTTGTCACGATTATTACGTAAATATTGAAATTAATGTCCTCGTATTACACCAGCGCTTCCTCCGGCCCGACGACGCGCTCGAGCGGCGAGGTCACATCCGTTTGCAAATGAACCCATATTCATTGCGGTCCAAATGCATGGTAATGTGGTTTGAAACAAAATTTTAAGGTCCACAGTAATATAAATAAATATGTACAGTAACGTTAAGCCGACGTTGATTTTTGTTCTACCTTTCTCCGCGTGATTTACTTTTCTTAACTGTACAGAGCCAATGTACGTGGTTAAGTGGATACTTGGTGTGGTGTTATTCGAAAATTACACGTATTGCATGGTCGTTAACGATTTTTTGAATGTGATACCGTTTGTACGCGTAGAAAATTATAAGAGAATATTTTACGCTATAGTTAATTATAATTATATTCATCTGAGCAGTGTGAAATCTAAACATACACCAGGTATTATTGGTGAAGATGAAACTTTGATTGAAATTCTTGTTGAATGTTCATGAAATTTCGCATTGTAACAGCAAAAATGTGAGTAAAAAATAGTACCAAATATACAACCTTGATGTTTTGAAATATTCACTGTGAAATAGAATTATGTGTTACCCACATGTAAAATTCGAACTGGATAAGAAAATAAAAATTCTGAAATTAAATATGTACAATTCAACAAACGTTTAGAAAAATATGGTGTGTAATCACTGAGTCTGGGATTTTGCTCACGTTTTCGATCCTGTTTATTATGTTACGGTTCCGATTATTATGTTATCTATGATTTCTACATGTGTATAGGTTTAAATCCTCTTTGCAGAACTTTTAATATGGATGAAAAATATTCGTTTTGACTTTGAATAGAAAAAGGTGGAAAAAAAAGTGGTGTTTATAGGGCATTACGTTCTAAGTCATGCTATCCCCTTACACAACTCTTTGTCTATTAAAACTCAAAATTAATATTTTTTCCTGTCACGGTCGTCAAAATTGTAAGAAAACGTATGAAACGTAATAAAACTTTATATTTCGGGTCTTGTCAGTGTATTTTATTTGACAACTCTTTTTCTATTCAAAGTCGAAACTAATCTTTTTTCATACACACTAAAAGTTCTGCAAAAAAGCTTTAAACCTCTACAACATGAAACCGCTTTTAATAGAGTAAAAATATTGCTTTATGAAAGTTTCAGGGTCTTTCGGTACAGTTTTAAACTAAACTGTAAGTTCTTCAATTACATACACTATTTACATAACAACTGATGACCTATTCCAGGTATACCGGTGTACATAAAGAAAAATATAGTTTATTTAGAATAAATTTGATCTATTCAATAATCTTCTGACAGACATCGCAAAATATGCATGTTTTGGCCAAACAAACAAATTTAGTTCATGAAAATGGAGAAGGAAAAGAAATCATAAAAGTTTATAAACAATATCAAAAGTCTGAATCGTCATACTAACGGAAAACTGATTTATCCGCCGGCGTTCTTGAAATTATACGCGCGAATAAGGTTTGATTTTAATTCGCGAGAGTATCCTTAAGCCGGTTAAGGAAAATGTAAATTTATCGTTACGAATAAGCATTAATATACAGTGGGTGACTTTCTGCATTAAGCTTTCCTACGATATAAGACCAAGCTTTTAAGAGGTGCTTTAGTATCTTAGGTAAATAATACTGCCGTGCAAATCAAAAGTGCAATAACTCAGTATTCGCATCTAACAGAGTTATATACATGATGAGCAAAACGAGCTCTATATTTTCTTCCTAGACAGTTTTCGTTATCTATGGCCAACTCAGTTATTTCACTAAGCATAACCGCGATTTTAGGGCTTTGATGTATTAAATAAAAACTTTAATCGAGTCTTTCTCGAAAGGAGCTTCGACCTAATAGTCATTGCACTTTTGATTAGCACGGCAGAATATGGATATACCTACACGCAATATTTTTATTGAGGGATATTTTTTTCAAAAAAAGGTTTTTTTTTCAATATTCGTCTTGTGATATTTTTTTCGAAATATCTACTATTTCGAATTCATACGGTCTGTGTATGACTGGTGATCACCGACGCAGCGGCAACTAGGACAGTGATCAAAGTCAACTTGACCTAGTTTTGTCTAAATTATTGTGCCGGTTACCATTGCGCCGCATCAATATGATCGTTTAATAACAATATAGCGTGAATATTGGACGATGCACTTATTAATAGAAATTAACATGAAACCTATATTTGGACCTGATTAAAACTGTAAATTAGGGTTTTGGGCCAATCTGAACTTAGTACAATATATCGTTCATTTTGTAGTGCTTCTCGTCTTTGTATCTGTATTCGTTGACATGTTTTAGAATTGTTGTAATAGCTATTTGATAAGGAATCACTAAAATCTTGAACAAAACGCGACTTTATTATGTAGAACATTTTACAGTAAATATAATCAGGGTTACTAGCGGTAATGTGTCAGGCGGATGCTTCGCTGATGTCTTCCAAGCGATAGGTGGCGGTTCGCTCCTGGTAGGCAGCAGGTCGCCGGGCACCGCTACACGCCGATAACGTCTCGAGTGCTTGCACTTACAAGTTAATTACATCTCAACATGCTCACCTCTTTATCTCATACATGACATGCACCAAGTTGTGATATACTTCCGGTATACTTAGTGATTAAAGTTATATAATGTTTTCTTCGTGTTATGTATGTAATGAGGGCTGTGAATCACGATAAAAAAATGTTAAAAGTACTTGTATATTTTGAAAAAAAATTTATGGAAATTTTTTTATTAAAAAAATTAAGCTTTTTGAGGGTTCTGTAAAGAGAGAATAAACCACAATAGTTTCTCCATGTCCGTTCGTTTGCCTGTCAAATATTACAGTAATTTACGAGGTTCTCTGAGAGGTGAGTCTCCTTCTAAATCTTGATCGACTGATCCGAAAAATGATATTACTATACGTAAGAAAATTATCACGACTATCTAGGGTCAACTTCTTCACAGTTGTACATTCCTGGCGGAGTGGTCGTGGTCATGGATTGTCTGGAGAATGGTTGCGACCTTTGCGAGTCTTCTCCATCTTTCTCTATTCGTGGCATTGCGTGTACACTCAGTAAGGGAACACTTCGTAGATGATTTAATGAGGTCTGTCCATCTAGGAGGCGATCGACCACGGGAACGTTGACCCTCTACTCTTCCTTGCACCACCAATCGTTTCAGTGAGCTTTCGTTGCGTATAATATGTCCAACGATTGACAACCGAATAGCCGAGTGGTTAAAGACCCTAACTACGTAGCCAACGGTCGCGGGTTCGATTTCCGCCCGGGACAAATAATTGTGTGCATGAACATGTTTATTTCGTTCCGGGTCTGGGTGTATAATATTTATCTATGTATATATTATTAAAAAAAGCCAGAATCAGTTGCCTAGTAACCCATAATACAAGCATAATACTTGCTTATTTTGGAACTAGATGGCGCTGTGTGGGTTGCCCCATAAAAAAAGTACTAAAAAAAATATCTTAATGATTTGCATTTGCACAATCGACGAAAGTCTTTGTTTGATGCAAGGGTCAACTACATTAGTAAAAACTGACCGAGTTAATGCGCGGTTCGATACTGAATATATTCATAAGTTCGGTTTCTGTAAGTTTTTGTTGATGGGACGACTACAGAACTGTGTCTTATTTTCCTTGTCTGAGCACACTCTCCGCGATATTTCTTTTCAAATTTTCTCTAGATTTTAAACTTATTTCTACAATATTGACAATTTTAAAACTTAATTCAAGAGGCAAATAAAATAGTGTAGAACATTGAATATTGAGGAGAGGAACCAGCACATTTTGAATGCGCTATTGTGGTGACGTTTTTCCACAAAGTAATAAACTCATTCTTGTGAAGTATTTTAAGATTATGTTGCATAACTACCTACGGAATAAAGATATTTGACTATTGACTATTGATGAATCATAGTAGGCGTGACGCGCAGCATCCGTTCACGAGTTATATTGAAGGGATAAAGAAAGTTTATTCTATTTCATTCTGGCTGGCAGTCGTCGCTCTATTCAACTATACGCGATGGTATCGAGTGACCCGTCAGCATCTACTTAATATTATGCATTTCTACCATGTTAAACCTTGCCAATCCTACACTTTGCTTCTCGTATTCCTTCCTGGTATCGCATATCCGTCCACAATAAAATACTACATTCACGTAAGCAATACCTACCATTGTTATTGTTTTACATTGTTAATGTTATTGTTTTAGATTAGTATGGATTAGTATTAGGTGTCTCTGTAACCTAAAAAAACTTTCCTTTCTATTCAAAGTCAATTGCACAAAACAAGATGATTGTTAAAAGAATAACAACTTTCGAAGTTTAGAGAAAATCGTCGTAAGAATGCTCAGTCATCCGTTTAAGTTGTGCCTCAGTGCATTACCAAACTACTTTGTCTTATTTGATTTGCTCTCTATGTTATTTGTCATGTTGAACTTTACCTACATGACAGTGGTAAATTTTCACTCGAAAATTATAGAGTTCGATCAAAAACCGTCTTTCAATTTTAAAATACGGACATCCATCAACGAGATATTTGGATGTACGGACGTACAGTACGTTAATCGATATTATAAATACAATTAGATAAGGTATGCGCTTTACCAACCAATCTAGGATATTCATTTATAGGTGGATTTCTCTAGAATTAGGGTGTTTTATTACATGCCGTTTGTGCCAATTAAGTGGGCCGATAGTGAAGTAATCACCCAGAGGAGTAGTCAAAATGAGAAATAGGCTAATTGATAAGTATACCTCTGGCGCCTGAACGGTTTCCATGCAAAATCAATTAGCTCGATCTAGTTTTCCTTAGCGTTTATGGACAGCATGTTTGTCTCTTTTACTCATGCGCGTCATGTAATACATTTTCCATCTGTTATGTGGACCTGTACGTATAGTCGGCAAAGCCTTCACCATTATTTCCCCAATATCTGGAGTCTCCAGGGGTCCTTATAGTTTTTTAGAATGATCAAAGTAGCAAAATAGGCTTACCTTTTGTCGCAAAAATAAAACTTGAAGTGCGCTGAAATGAGGAATGAAAGTTTGCGGTGGAACTCATCATTTCTCAAGTTTGGGATATGGAAATTCATAATTATGCATTTTGTGAAAAATAAAGATTGTTATAGCGTTTAAAAAATTAATCCCTCTAGGCGGTACAATAGGCGTGATTTCAATTTCTTTTAATCTTTGTTTTCATTATTATTTTATTTTTATTTTTGTACAATACTTAGTTTGTATGTATATGTTACCCTTTCAACTAAACCGCATAACCGATTGTGATATTTGAAGTAGAGATAGATAGCTTGAACCCAGTTAAAGGATATATATAGGCTAGTTTTCGTCATGGAGAATGTGTATGTTAGGTACTCTTTCACGGCTAAACCGGAATGTCCCTTGAGCGATCTAACTATAAACGCGAGGTCCATGCAGGCGAAGCTGCGCGCCGAAAGCTAGTATTATCATAAAAGAACGAAACTGCACCGTATGCTTCAGTTAGATTGTGTATTCTCAAGTTTCGGAGGTGATAGGGGGTCGTGCAGTTGTCGGTTAATACTCATTAGCAGCTGTTTCGCATACAAATCGGCAATGTGAACCATTAAACTGGTCCACAGGTAGTTGGTCGTGAATAGGTAGTTAGACGGAATAATCAATGAGCTTGGACCAAAATTTTATTTTATGGTTATTAATTTTAAAGGGAATAAGGTTCCAGAATAAATTCTCAAAATATCAATTTTTTCTATTTACGAATTTGTCAGATATTTATGAAAAATCAATTGACGCTGAAATTGTTCTTATGACGTCATCTGAGCGGTTGAGATTATTGCGCTGCTTTTCACAGTAAAAAACCAAAGCTAAAAGTAAATATAAAACATTGAGGTAAGGATGAATCAATCAAAATATTATGACTCAATTGCACATAGTGAGATATTTTTATCAATTTTTGGAAAAAAAATAACTAAGAAAATTACAGATTTTTTTTTGTTTCAAAGAGTACCTAGTTGTGTAGATTCTATGTTTTCGTAAATAAATATAAAAAGTAGGTGTTAAAAATTTTGCTCCAAGCCCATGGTTATATCTGTACGTGATGGACGCTGCTGTTTTAATTTCTTTCAATTTTTATTCAAACTGAAAATTGTAGAGTTCGCGAATCGTTGTCGTAAACACGACAGAGCTTTATATGTACACAAATATGTATATGCAAATAGGGGAATAAGATAAAAGACGGAAACTGGGCTAGATTATTAAGAAGAGATAATGTGGCAGTTCATTGGACTACAAAAGACAATTTCATCGTTACCGTCGAGCGGTAATGCACAAGTGAAGTTGCGGGCTAGCGAGGCATAGCACGGCCCGCCTCAGGGCTTAGATTAGAGCATACCAGTTTTGCACAGCGACCGCACCCGCTGCATGCTGCATTTTAGATTGTGTGCTTTTGTGTGTAGTTTATGCATCAAATGAATGCTTTCACTTAATTACATCTTGATCGTGATCGGAAAAAATTATGCTTCTATTAATATATATATAGGTATATAATTATTTTAATAAATTTACATATAATTATACTTTTTGTAATATATTATTATATGTATATATTAATATATAATAATTTATTACATGTTATTATAATATATAATATAAATTAATTAATATTATATAATTTTAATTACAATTTAAATTAATTAATATTATACTTAAATGTGTATTCAGAATAAAATGATAAAAGTTTAAATATAAATAAGTCGTCGTATTTACAATATATGAAAATTCTCATTGTAACATTATAGTGTTTAATAATTTAGCGTTTTCATTATTTAAATTTTGTTTATTAGTTGAGATCACTAAATAAAAATACTACTGATGATACTCGATATAAAATACTGTATAGGTTATGTCCCACGATTTACGACTAAAGTTGCGTGTAACAATTTTTGACTAATTTTATCCACATAAATTAATTAAAAAGTTGCTCTAATTTTTACTGTTTTTCATTTCCATTTTTTAGCTCGCTACTATTATGACAATGTTTAGTACCGATCTGACAGAAAAGTAATGTGACTAGACGGACGTATCTACCATTTGCAATTTGCAAGAAAATTTGAACCAAATGTGTTTAGTAAAAAAGTTTTTTTTTACAGTATTTTCGTTATAATTTATGACTTTCTCTAATTAAAATTATTTCATTGGATTACTTCGGGCAAACCTGCGAGTCCGACGTTAACCGATTCTAATTACTTTTCTGATACATCTGTACTTATGTACGTTCTATACTTTTAACAGATACTACAAAGTTACAAACTTTACTTTAAAGCCATTAATGAGCATTAATTTTAAAGTTATTCATTGCATAGACTTTAACGTAATAACTTTGTATATTTTGTATGGTCCAGGAGCTATATGTTAAATTACGCGTCACACTCTGAAAAAGACTATTTCTTGAACCAAGAAAATATTATTTCATATATACGGAAGAGAATATTTTCTCAGTATAAATAGTTATATTGTTGTTGCAAGACATTGTTGTTAGTCTTTAAATTTATTTACTCATTTTGACAGAATATTCTCTTCGGTATGTATATGAAAGAATATTGTTTTGGTTCAAGAACTTCTTTTTTTTTCTGCAGTAGCAAGCGGGTTATAAAATAAACCAGACACGGTAGTGCTTTGGCAAATTTTCCATTTGACTTTTGTGATGAAATTAGTGCAAATTGTAACATACAAGTATGATCTTACAATTGCGAGTCATGCTGTGTGCGTGCACATACGAGTACATAGATAGGAATTGATCGGAATCATCGATGATGTGAGAAAATATTACATTTACTGGAATGTATAGAGCATGGTATTAATTCGATATACATTCCACTTATTTACATAGATCCTGTTGGGCATAGATAATTAATACAAAAAAAAAATGCATCACCGTTTTTGGTAGAGGTTGTGGCGAGGAAATGAGATTCATATGTAACGCAAATTTTTATTTACGGTTAGAATAGATTTCACATACTTTTATAAATTTGCCTCCCCCAAAAAAAATTGTGGCCAATGCGCACGTGGGGTAAGAGATGACGCGTGAAAAGGACGAGTGGATGGGAAGCGTCACATCCAGGCTATTTTGGAAATATCGTGGGACGACTTTATAGCTTTTCCCTATTAACAATATCAAAATGATATATCGTTATATAATGACGACCGCTTAGCCTAGTGGGTAGCGAGCCTGCCTACGAAGCTGGAGGTCCCGGGTTCGAATCCCAGGTCGGGTCAGTATTTATATGATGGGTCTTGGTTGTTATATGTATGTGGTATCTTCGCTTGGTACCCAAAACACAAGCTAATGTTTAGTTTGGGGCCTAGACGTTGTTGTCATGTATACGTCATTATTATTATTATAATGACATACCACACTTTTACATACATACATATACTCACGCCTGCTTCCCATTGGGGTAAGCAGAGACTGCAGACACTCATCACTCTTCTGATACACGCTCTCCGGATACTCCGGGTCCTATGGACTTGACCCTTTTCTAGTACAACCCCAATCTGTTTTTTGTACGTTCGTCTAGAGCGACCTTTTACGATCCTTGGTCAGTCTTCTTTCATCCATCCTCTCCAAATGACCAAACCACCGCAGCATTCGTTTTTCATTTTCTGTCACAAGCACCGTTCTCTTATCACACTATTCCTTATTCTGTCTCTCAAACTAACCCCGCATATACTTCTTGATAATATCTAATACTAAATTAATAAATTATCATCAAATTAAACACTAATATGATTTATTATGCAGTTATAGATATTAACGATAATTATATTTTATTAACTTTCGTTACAGCCCGTCTGACGGGTTTAGAAATCTTTTAAAATGGAAAGTTGAATTCGCAAAGCAATATTTCACGATGTCGTGGCATCTGTTAACATATTCGTAACCGGACGTTATATAATTATATTACAGGAAATAATAATTTAATAACTTCGAAAAGGTTAATTAATACCATGGCTGACAAATAAACTTATGTTTAGTCTCATAATTATATATATCGTTAATAGTTAATCAAGCATACCTCATTACAAAGCTAGGTCATAGCAAAGTTTATGACATCGATCATCTGTCGGATTTTGATTTCTCTGTGAAAGTTTGACCGATAATTGTCACTCGATACTCTCTCCTCAAGTGACAAGTGGGCAGACTGGTCGGTCGAGGGGTAGGGCGTGATACAGATAGCTAGGAAAGTTATAAAGTCATTAGGTTAGTGGTATCACTAAATAGTCTATCTAGCTATTATGGATAATTTATTCCATTTTTGTCCATGGGGTGTAATAAGAATTTTTCGTAGACATGCTATTTAGTTTTATAACGTAATATAGTTCCAATCAAACTTAATGGCGGATCGGAATACAACGCTATAAGCGTGCTTGCGCAGGTTCAGTCATATGCCCCTCGCTCCACTGCGTTCCTCTACACTTATTTTTATTTTATTTTTTTTATTTTGGAAAATAAACAGAAATAGACAAAATACATTATACAGATAATTTAAACTAATAAAATTAGATACCTATCTATTTCCTAACGTTTTCACTAAGAACATATGAAAAAAAAAACTATGACTGAAAACCTAAAACTGGTTACTGCGACGCGACTTGTGGCTATGTTCACATCCGCCATAAAGCTTGATTGGAACCGTTCTAACGAAGCGATTGTACGTATATATTGTTGATATTGCTGGAATATGTAAAAATTACAATCACTTAACTCCTCGAGCATCGTAGACGTAGACCGTCGTTGAAGTGCTTTTTCAGATATTATTATGACAGACCGTTTGCCGAGTGGTTAGAGACCCTAACTGCCGAGCCAAGAGTTGCGGGTTCGATTCCCGCCCCGGATAAATATTTGAGTGCACGAACATGTTTATTTGTCCCGAGTCTGTCCAGACAAAATATAATAAAAGAATATTTAATTATATAAAAAAAGAATATTTAAGTACGTATACCAGTTGTCTAGTACCCCATAATACACGCATAATACTTGCTTACTTTGGGACTAGATGGCGCCGTGTGGAATGTCCCAGATATTACTATTATTATCGTAAATTAGCTTTCTGTCTACGGCTACGCTCGCGTGGACTACACAGTTGTACTGGGACGGTTAAAGAAACGCAACGCTCCAAGAAATTGTGAGACATTTTAGAGCATTCTGAAACTTAACTACATAGAATTTCTATGTCTTTCATCAAAATTCGTTTAGTCATTTTAGTATGAAGAATAGCTATCTCACAGGAACTGTGGATTTTTCCTGGATAACATTTATCCTATGTGTTATTCCAAGCCTTAGACACCTTTGGTAAATTTTATCAAAATCCGTTCAGCTATTTTAGCATGAAGAATAGTTATCATATAGGAACCGTGACTTTTACCGAATAAAAAATAGCCTATGTCACTCTCCAGCTCATAAGCTATATGCGAAAATCATGTCGATCTGTTGCTGCGTGATTGACTGTCATACAACCAAACATACAAACTTTCACGTTTATAGTTATAGTAGGATGAATAAGTTAAGAAGGGGTGATTACATCTGAGCACGAGAAAAATAAAGTTCAGTGGAAACAGCCTTTGAAGCCAACATTATAACAAGTTTGAGAATAAAAAAATATGAATAATGTTTACGATTTTGTTACTTTTCAAATTACTAATTTATAAAAAAACTTAAGTCAAATAAATATTACAGTCCGGTGTCATCGTTGCCTTTATGACGGTGAAGGTCAACAGCTCAGAAGGGCTGTACTGCAGCACTGGCAGCATGAAAACACCTGATAAAAAATTGTCTTAATTCCGTTTCCAGAAGTACTGCATTTGATCGGGGAGCCAGATTTCCGTGATGTGCGGCTGCATTGGGAGTACGGCGGCGCCGGCTCAGATTCAGTGGGTTTTCAAGTACACTACTGCGAAATGCAGGCTTGGGGTCCTCACCGGTGTCGCACTAAGGTAGATGATTGAAGTGGTATTAATATCTATAATGTTTACTATTATATAAAATTGTTTGTATATGATTGTGTGTGTTTGTGTGTGTGTGTCTTTGTGACGTACCTAATAATAAAAATAAAAAAATTGACGGATGTTAAAGACACTTCTTTCAAAATGTTCCTTATGATTCAGGAAGTGACATAGGCTATGTTTTAAAGTTATAAGCTATCAGGGGGCGTTGAATTAGATATGTTTATTTAAAATAGCTGGGCCTATTTCAATGCATTTTTTGCATTATCAGAAAAGGTTCTTACACAGGTTGTACAGTTTATAGACGACCAGAGAGCGCTGCAGTAGATGTGCTTTCTGAAATAGCTGAGCCGGTTTTGATGCGGTTTTGTATATTACATATGAATCACTCTGAAAAGGTTCTTAGATTTTTACGGTTATAGACCACCAGGGGATGCTGCAGTAAATGAGCCCATTATTTCTTGAAATCTTTGCTTGGCAGCTTTTGAAGCAGTTTTTGCGTTACATAGGTATCACTTCAAATCAGATTCTTAAGTTTAAAAGGGCGTTGCAGTAGATTTGTTTCTTTAAAATAGGTAAACCTATTTTGATGTTTTTTGCACATTACATAAATATTACTTAAGAGCAGGTTATTAGATTAGTTTTGTTAACACGCACTACCAGAGGGCGTAGTAACAAGTTCTTATACAGGTTTCACGATCATAGCCCACCAGGGGCATCGTAGTAGATATGTTTTTTTAAACGGCTGGGCTGATTTTGACGTGGGTTTTTGCGTTACATAGGTATCGTTACAGAGCAACTTCTTAGATTAGTTTGCAGTTATAAGCGGCCAGACGGCGCTGTAGTAGATATTTTTTTAAATGGCTTTTTCAGCGCCATCAGTCTACATCGTTTAGCCCAGACCTACTTATGTTTAAAAAACAATAATAAAACACTACGACGAAAAAAACGTTAAATAAAAAAGTTGTCCCTACAGTTTCAGAATTTTCTAGAAAGCTGAAACGTCGTTTTAACGAGATACAAGTTCACGCGGGCAA
The DNA here is from genome assembly GCA_949709985.1 of Luffia ferchaultella. Taxonomy (NCBI): domain Eukaryota; kingdom Metazoa; phylum Arthropoda; class Insecta; order Lepidoptera; family Psychidae; genus Luffia; species Luffia ferchaultella. The sequence continues at coordinate 8,416,404 of OX453241.1, forward strand.
AGCCGTAGACAAAAGGTATTATATAGGTATATAACTACATATTTATATTTTAAATAGGTATATTTATTAACAGAAAAGTGGCCAAATATATGTTGAGACGGTTGACGTACGTTGAGATGATTGGCGGTATTTTAACAAGGCTCTCGCCCATGGTAGGTACCTTTTATTACCCAGTTTGCGTTGAAATCGACGAGCTCAGCACCATTGGAAAACAGATGTGAGTTTTAGTTTTGTACCTACCATTGAAATCTTCGACTATGATAAGTAGGCTACGTTACATCCGTCCCTGTAATTAATTTCAACCAAAAATCACTTTGTCATGTAGCTCCGTTACGATGTGAATAAAGGACAAACAAACAAGCAAACTAAATACCCTTTCGCAATTACAATTTTAGTGAGGAAGCGGGTTTCTCTTATTTAGATTGGCAAAAGGTGGTGGCAGTCTTTTTTCTACAGTGATGTTTTCATACGTAAATCTTTGCTATCGAAAATACTCTGACATCTTCTTCAAACATGATTTCCCCATGGGAAACTGCACATTTTTCGGAAATTGTACGCTTCGTTATAAGATACCTATTACACATATATACCATAAACTCTTAAAAATAGAGATATGAAACATTAACTAATCCTTTAATTTTGTGTTCATAAGAAATGTATTAAAGTTAAGAGTGGTCTGCCAGACACTTAAAACAGGAATATTAACGACACCAATGTTGGCATTACCTACCATCTTCATAACATCATAACAACATTATCATCTCACTTCCGCATATCAGCGACAACTTGCACTTTTCAAAATCTTTTGTCTTTAGGCAATGAGGTAGACGCTGCGTTGTTGCTATGTTAATAATATCTGTATTTGTGAAATACTACAAATACGGTGGTTTCTATCTTTAAATAACATATGACGACCGCTTAGCCTAGTGGGCAGCGACCCTGCCTGCGAAGCTGGAGGTCCCGGGTTCGAATCCCAGGTCGGGTCAGTATTTATATGATGAATATTAATACTGGCACCGGGTCTTGGTTGTTATATGTATGTGGTGTCTTCGCTTGGTACCCAAAACACAAGCAAATGCTTAGTTTGGGACCTAGACGTTGTTGTGATTGTGCGTGTTATTATTATTATTAAATTGAATTATTTTTAAATACCATTTCGTTAAGAGAATATGCACACGGTAAGCATTAAATATGTATTTTGGTTTCGCTACAAAAACGCGTAGTGCTATTACATTGTTATATAGCGTTATTTGGACGGGACTTTCACGCGCTGGGGACCTTCATAATGATGCCACGACCTACGCCTGACGTGACAGTGTCGTTTCAATTTTACCGAACAAAAAGTCGTAATAAAACTGCGATTTATACAATAAAACTATGAAATAATTCATTGAAAAAATCTTGTCTCCGGCTTAATATAATTGATTCGTCGTAGCCTTTGAATGTCTTAGGTTCTTTTCCCCGCTATACGGTATTGAGTTTAAATTCATATATTAAATCCATTATCGTTACTATATCGGATACCGTGATAAATCTTCAGTAAACCTCAAGATAAGTTATTTGCATTTTTATTTAGCTTTCAACAGTTTACACCGAAATGAATCTGTACGTAAAATCCACACGTCACTTCGACACTGCCGATTTGTTTATTTCCTCTCTAAACTTAAACTTCGCCGTCTCCACTCGACTGTTAACAATATACCTATGACATTATGGTTGTCCAGTTCATCATGTTTTATATTCAAAGTTTGAACGTTCTAAAGTTTTCCACAAAACGCTCTCATCAAACCACTCGTCATATGTTTTTCACAGTACTTTCAGGAAGACAACTAGTGACGAAGAATCCTCGTTAAAAAAAATTTTATCCGCCATTTCATTTACCCCGCTAGCCAGTGGTGATTGGTACCTATTGACGTTACTGTAAACCTTGTTTTAGGCAATCGAAAACGTAGATAGTGCAACCGAACTGCTAGAGGTGCCATCAGACGACGCTGGTGACGCAGGTAGTCCGCAGCGACGTGCAAGATCTTACAGAGCTCGCATAAGTGGCTTGCGTATGGCCACCACATATTCATTCGAAGTCCGGCCAATAACTCGAGACGCTCGAGATCTCGCAGACCCCCAATCGATCGGTGCCGGCATAATTGTACCCACTAAAGGATGTAAGTGTTCTAAATCATCTAATACACAATTTATTTCTTTTGCCCTCGATAGTGTCAGCTATTTTTATATTTATGTCTCTTTATGTGTTTATAGTTCCATATTTATTTATGTTGGTACCTACATATAGATATCTAAATTTCATCATTTTGTTATGTCTTTAGAAGCAGAAGGAAGATGAATGATTTAAAGCGGAATTTCACAAAATTAATCAGATGTGCAAAAAACAGTTTATTTTCATATGTTACGAAATATAGGTAACAAATACGTGTTCAGGTCCATAGGAACAAAACAATAATTTAGGAATAAACGACTGGCGTTAATGAAAAGGCTCATTAAATGCCGGCATTCAATTGAATGGCTAAAAAAATTAGCCAAATTGTTAAAAGGCTCCGTTGAAAGGAACGTTTAACGAAAGAGCTCAATATCGCTTTTAGCTTGTTGGTTAGATGGGTTAGGTGTATAAAATCTTTATGTACCTACCTATAGGTACTTAGGTACTGTTAGGATGACAGATCATAAAATTGATCATTTCATGATGTATTCGCTTTTGGATCCATTCTTAATTCCAATTCGGCTAAAATAGGTGGATAGTTTACCGTTTTTAAATTGATAGATTAAGTTGGGTTCCGTTTGTTTATATTAACGCGAGAAGATAAAATGAAATAGATTTAGAAGAGTAGCCACGACAAAAAAAAAACTAAGTTCAAACGATTCGGCGGCGGCCGTTTTAAAAGGGCTAGCTTTCGATCAGTCAATATGTTGAACATCGAGCTCTTAATTCATTCAACAAACGGCCTAGTCGTCTAATTGAATGCCGGCATTTCATAAGCAGGCTAGCCGTCCAATTGAGTAGCTGATTTAACCAGATGGCGGCCAAATATATACCTATATGTACTTATGTACACTCAAACCATGTATTCAAATCGTGAAATCTATGCGAGTTAATTAGCAGGTGTTAACTATTGCAGTTGATTAGATATATTTTAATCTAAAACCTTATTATGCTTTTAGTTTCGGCCCGTGCTACACAATGTTTACCCCACGCGAGCGAGGTAGAAGTAGCAACGGGACCGTTTTTCGGTGGACGTATAGCGGTAGAAGCCGCAAATGGAGGACCTGAAAGGTGCTCTCTCCAAGGAAACCCGAATAGCGCACAAGACGCATACATACTGCGAATACACCACGAAGAGTGTGGCTCAGTGGTGAACGACACAACGGTTGCTACATACGTGATTGTACAGGAGAATCTACCCATACTGACCCACAGTACTCGACGGTAAGCGAAATTTGATATTGTCAAACACGTTCATCACTAAGAAATTTTAAAATAACGAAGAACTGGACTCTGAGATGAACTGAAACTTGTGACCCAATACTCATGCTTTAGGTACTTTACTTTTAGGTACTTTAGAATTTGTATTTTTCAACTAGGTCATATTCTATATTTTTTTCTCTTATATACAGAAATACTTGTGGAATTTTTATTTACTCGTCTTTATTTAATATACTAGCAGCACTCTGCACGGCACTGCAGGATCCAAGAGATTAAAATTGCGTCAAATTAGGACATGACGCGTAGTCGCTATTTAAAATAGTCGTATTCTTTTTTAAATTTACCTACTCCTATGTGTTAGAACACATCTACGTTATATTACTTACCAGTTACCAGTTGGCTGATTTGTCTCACATCTACGTTATATGATTGACCGGTTGGCCGAGTGGTTAGAGACCCTAACTGCGGAGCCGAGGGTCGCGGATTCGATTCCCGCCCAGAACAAATATTTGTGTGCATGAACATGTCTATTTGTTGTAAAAAAAAAAAAACAAAAAAAATATCTATTATAATAAAAGAATATTTAAGTATGTATATCAGTTGTCTAGTACCCATAATACAAGCATAATACTTGCTTACTTTGGGACCAGATGGCGCTGTGTGGGATGTCCCAGATATTATTATTATATATACATGTACGTTAGTTTCGTTGATGAGCATAAGATCATTATTTAATTTTCAGTTTCCTTGTGTTGTGCACATACAAACCGGAGACGCTTACCGTACGAGCTGGAATAAATCTACCGAAAACAAATCCAGGGGACGTTCTGCAGCACACCAAACCACATTTAGGTTCTGTTGAGCCTTACAATGACGACTTGGACAACGAGTTGCAGCCAGCTAGATTAGAAGCTTTGCAAGAAGAAACTGAAAAAGGTTTTAGAGAGTCGAGATTTAATTCTACCATTGCATAAGCGTAGCTAAGTTTAAAAAAACAGTTGAGCGCAAGAATGATTCGTGCACATCACATCAGAAATCAGGGGCCATTCATAAATTACGTAATACGGTAGAAGGGGTTTCAGATAGAGCAAATCATGCAAAAAAAAATTTACTTAAACGCAAAGTTATATAAGTCCATAGAGTCAACAAATTTGACAGCAGCGTTTGGTTTTAATAGTCATCAATTTCACTTCACATTATCGGGGTGACATTACGCAATTTTGCAGGGTTAAGACCGGCGCGCGGGGATCTCGGGGGGTAAAAACCGGCGCGCAAGGACTGCGCGCACTGAAACTCACTATCTTGCACCAGCTAGCTAGAGTAGTATTTACCGTCTAACCAGGTAAACACAGAAGAGGGATTCTAGTTAATTCGTACTTCAGAGACCAGAGTTTAAAATTGTTATAAATAGGTATAAGTTGTTTCCGTCACATTACATATTCAATTAATCACTGTTTATAAAAATTATAAACAACTGGGGTGTAGCCCCCCGCATATTGTTAGGTATCAGGATTACTAGCATTCTATTTTATAAGTTGGATAGTTCTATGCCAGATCTTATACTGTGAAACAAGTCATTTTAAGTTTTGCACCTCAAAGAAGTTACACGCGAACCTGGGAGTTGTTTGTCGGTCTATCTATTCCTCTGTCTGGAAAACTTGTCTTTAAATTATCGCACCATATAAAAAATTTAATTTAGCACAAGGATGAAGAGTTACGGCGCCTAGTACCTACTCAAACCATTATCAAAAGTGAAAAATGGCATCTCTCACAAAATGTATGGTTTTTGAACTCCCCTTGCCCTTTTCAAATCATAATTACTTAATTTAACTTAAGCAATGCTTTTATGGGTTTATATGAATTAACTAACAGGCAAATGTGAGGCAATCTGTATTCCGTTTATTTACTTTCAGGTATGTTTGGTGAGGTGGCATTAATAGTTTTCCTAGTGATGGCCGCATTCGGTGGTATTGCACTTTTGATTTGGAAAGTCGTGCCGCAACAGGCAGAGACGGATAACATTTCAATTGGCAGCGCATCATCTTTACAAAGCGGCATATTCGCAAGGAGAAACAGAGATAAATTCTCTGACCAAAGCTCGATATATTCAATAACATTGTCGGAATCAGAAAAAAATGTTTACAATTACAAAACGCAGAATGATGGAGACAACACGTCAGAAGCTTGAATAATTTGTATGACATGATGGACTTTATTTTATTGGAGTTCTTTAGTATCTCTCCACAGTGAGGCGATAAGTGCACTTTCTATTACATAAATTGCATATATTATTTGGGACAAGCCTCAGAATATTGGCTATAAATAATGATTCGAGGTTATACACCAATTTTTATTCACAATAAAGGCCAGTATAGTTTGAAAAAAAAATGTATACTTGAACAATTCTTACATCAATCTATGTAACAATTTAGTTTACAGCATTACAAGTGAGTTCATTTTAAAAGTTAGAATTTAAAAAAAAATCTTACAATGAATTATGGTAACATTAAATATGTTCAGATAAAACGATTCTGGTTCTAAACATTATGTGTTCATATTCAATAAGGAACTGAACAAAAATAAAGTACATATTTAGATATCAAAATGCATATAAAGATTTTTTTGCAGTAGGTATTTCAACCAAGTTTTATTGTACAAAAAAAAAAAAATTACTAAATAGTTTAACTCTACTGGAGAAGGCCACAGTTTATAGCCAATTATAATGTTACCATACTAGATTACAGTCAAAAAATATATTGAGGATTTACAATTTTATAGTCAGTCAGTAGTACAAAATTTAATACATGATTTATTTTATTCAATGATAGATGTTTGTATGCATAAATATATAAATAAAATTCGTGTTTTATTTAAATATTATTTTATCTCTTTCTTTACCTATAAATATATTTCTTCCTGTGTTTAATTTTGGAAACAAAAAGTCCTCAACAATTTCATTCAATTCTTCTAAGGCAATTTGAGCATGTAACTTCAGAACTGAATCTTCGTTGGAGTCATTATATAACTTTTTCAGTATTCTGTAAATAGGCAGCAAGTTTTCCTTTAACTCTATTAAAGTTTCCTTTCCTAAACCTTTCACAAGACTGGAGATGACCATTACAGCTGCTCTGCGACACTCTATGGCTTTATCACTTTCTATGATACTCCAAATGCATAGCAGTACCTAATACAAAAATAAATTGTAAATTTTAATATGAATATACCAAAAATAGCTGTAATTTCATGACAGATCTTACAATATTTTACTGTAAATAAAAATATATATTAAACTAATGAACTGGAAATAGTAATGGAACATTATGCTTCCAGCATCTTTATACCTATTAACGAATGTATCTTGTAAATGAGCTTGTAATTTAAAGTTTTCATTAGAACTAGTGTCATACTTAAGAAAATTCTACTGTTCTCAGTTCTCAGATCAAACATCATTTAAAATAAAATAAGGAACAATCAATACTAACTTCGTATATAATGGTCCCCAACTTATAATTTAGCACAAGAGCAATATCTGCTAAATTTGATATGGCCGATGTTCTGATAAGGGGATCGTCATCTCTACATCCACACAAGATTGTATTCAATAATATTGTTTTATGCAGCACAGCCATTGCACCTGGGGATATAAAAGTCGATTTTATTAAAACTTAAGACAATTAAACATGCATAACAATCACAGCTAGTTCCAAAATTCTTCATCACTCTGAACCAAGACGAGAAGCGTTGCAGTAGCTTAAAATGATCAGTGGGGTGCGGGCGCAAGTGGACCGCGCTTGCGCGAACGCGCAGCCGTGTCTACTCTGCTTTGGAGCGATCAAAATATTCGGCGTCACTTTTATGATTTATTTGCATAGCCAGATTCTGAATAAATTGTAAATTTTAAAAGTTAAAAAAATAAGTAAACTTAGTACCTACTCACCTAAATTTTTAGTTACTTTAACTATAACATCTCCAATTTTCATTCTCAATTCGACAATATTTGATTGATTTTCATTAGTATCAAATTCTTGGTGTGGTGAAGAAATATTCAAAAACTCCTTACACAACACATGTAACACATCATCAGTACAGTGAGTACCCAAAGCAGATAAGCCATTTATAGCAGCAAGATAGACATATGAGTCTCGATCCTTTAATCGTTCCTAAAAGCCGAAAAACATAGAAAAATGTTTAATATATATACTATAATTATAGGTAAATCAGCTAAAAACAAGCTATGCTTTCAAAATTACTGATATATCAGATATTCTATTTGAAAGTATGTCAAATCAACATATGCTAGATCAAAAAGTACATAAACCTGCTCAAAATACTCAAATTATCATACCTGAAATAAGCAGAATATATAATGTTTCCTAGATATTGTTTCTGGATCTTTCGCTTCTATTAATTTGGTCAGTTCTATCAGGCCATGGGTTTGTGTGGGCAATAAATTATTGAATGCATCAGACATTGCTTTAGAATAAGGCGTTTCAGATTCCACCGGTTTCCCATAACTTAACAGGTACAATATGTCTTTGCACAGAATATGGTTCAAATTAGATTTATCCATTTCTATTTTTTTAATAATTGGAATTATAGTACTCAATTGCATTGTTGATTGGTGTTTTGAATTTGTTAATACTGTATGTAAAAGTACCAATGCGATTGTCACACATTCATCACTATTCTCATATTCCAAAAGAAAGTATTCAATAAACTTTGTTACACTGACTGAATTTTCTTTTACTGAGGATATAATTTTTGGTAGAGTAGCCATCTCACTAAGTAATTGCAGGACAGTCATGTACTGGTGATCAGTTTCAGTTAAAAGTTCTGGTTCATCTTCGATATGAAAAAGTGTGTCTTCGTGTTGGTTTTTTCTTCTGCTTGTGAGACGGATAAGTAAGTTCAATAATATTTCAAAGACTGTGTAAATAAATATTTGATCTGAAGAACTTTTTATCAACTCAACGAAATATGCTAAAGCTTCGTCTCGTGAAAATATAAATTCTGTTCCACACTTTATGATGATCCCCGATTCATATTCTTCAATAACAAAATTAATAAGTTTTTTATTTCTATTATTATAAAATAATAAATCATCAATTTTTTCACAGAGGGTAATGTTATCATATGCATCCAAAATTTTTAATATGATGGCTATAAGTTTACTTTTCAATTCATTATTGTTGGTATTCTTCAGACCAATTAGATATAAAACAAAAAGATTAGATCTTACCAACTCAACTGGCCATTTTAAATTTGGAGTGCATAGACAATAATGTAAGATATCAACTTGATGGTCAATTTCTTGAGTTGTTAAAGCAATAGTTCCAGGCATGACACATTTTTCATTCATAGAATCACAATCAAATACTTTGAATATCTCTTTAATTGTATTTTGTACTATATTTGAATGTGGATATTTTTCACTAAGACTATGGATACACCTTACAGCCACAGGTATATATTGAGGATTACTCAAACATAGTAATTGTCCCAATTGTGCACAAATGTTTGTGAGGTAATCATTTTCTGATGCAGTACCATGTTTAGTTGATACTATTTTGCAGATTAAATCATGTTTCTGCCAATCAAGTCCTGTGTCAATACCATAACCCTCAAAAAAACAACGAATCAAATTCGATAAACCCCCTGGTATTAATAATCTCTTACTCATTTCTTTTGATATGACTCGTTTAACAAACATAGGAGGAGATGGATCATAAACTCCTTGTAGAATAAGAAGTTCCTTCATTAGGATAGGTTGGAAGCATTTTGACACCAAATTTTCATATACTGATAAATATCTTGATCTGTCATTCAACAGATGTTCATACAGCTCTTTAGTCATGATAAAATTTTTATATGAACCCGGTTTCTTCAGTGGTGCAAAAGAAAGTTGAATCAGACTCGCCAAATAGTCAGAAAGATGAAAGGTAATAATGATTTTCTTCAATATTGGTATATTATAACTTGTGATAAAGAAGTTAGTACATAACACGAGCATTTCATATTTTTGTTCATCATTCAAATTAATGGATGCCACCAAACTTGCATTTATACTTCTTTTGTTCAAACTTATACCTAATCCAGGTAAGAGACAAGTTGAGAGTCCCATAGATGTTATCAATTGGAAACAAGTTCGCAAAGTTTTTTGATTTTTAACACTCACAAGAACTGATTCATCATTAGAGAAATAACTGACTAGTTCATCTATTGTTGTGATAATGTCTTTAATGAAATTCCTCAAAAGTATAAACAAATTTTGTTCATGGATATTTGTTTGATCTTTTGTTGTAGATGTTGGGTCCTGTTTATTGCATAGAATTGATATAAAACTAGATAGGCCATCTGAAAAAAAACCATAAGCACAGAATGAAACAAAAAATTTAAAACTTTACTCACTTTATCTTCACTTCAACTCACTTTATTTCCAAAATGTTAAATCTCGAGATATAACTTTACAGAACATTATGTTTAAAAGATACTAACTGCTTTCATATCTCTGATAACAGTGGTGCTTTACAATATTGCCTGACGAACAGTAAAAAAATATGTAATTGGGCATATAAAGGAGAGGTACAGAAACCTCATGCAGTAAATATTTTTTAACCGAAATGTGAAAAAATATAGGGCTTTTTGGTGGCTCGTCGCCCTGCTCCGTTTCGCTCCTCATATTATTTCTGGCAAAACCTGACCTAACTAATTTTTTTGAAATTATGGACCATCAACTTATCGTGACCGAATTTAAAATTGGTCGTTGTTATGAACACGATTTTCATCAGACAGCATTGTAAAGACGACCCCTGTTAAATCTGATGAAATATGAACTTAGTTGTCAAATTAAAAAACCTGTATTGGTCCTTCCTCACCTTCACTAATTATTTTCCCTAGTTTTTCAAAAACATCTTGGGTAAGCGCCATTGTATTTTTGTATTGTTCGGAAACATAATAATAAGCAATTATGCAGAACTAGCTCATAACAAAAATATACGGCGAAACAATTCACAACAAAATTCCTTGAAGAACGTAATCCTATCAATCACCATCACATCAATGCTCTGTCAATAAAAATAATTTTTATTCATCTGTGTTTATGTTTAATACTCTATGCCACATTAAAATAAATAAAATGACTTGTTTATTATTACCACTCAGCTAGTCAGGAAACTAGTCTAAGCAAATGAACTCGATCATTTCTTATTGATATACAGATTCGTGTTTTATTAGTAATCGTACTAAATTATATGGCCACCTCGTATAATATAAACGGATCTGTAATTTGATCATTTCAATTTTTGTACGATTACTACTAAAATCATAGACATATATATACTAGCGTAGGAGACCAACTGACATCTAAACATCGCATGACCGAAACGGAAATGAGTATGTGTGCAAAATTCACATATGGTTGAGCCAGTTTTAGTGATGTGCATGGGTGTTTTTTATATTATCGATAGCACGTAGTACTTTCATGATAATGTGTCGTTATTACCGCGTTATCATAAGTCGAAATCGGCAATCCTATTTATTATTTTGAATCTGCTATGCTACATAATTTTTGTTTTGAGTTACTTTTTCTAACTTTTAGTTTTTTAAAATGACAAATCATCAATCAGTCAATTCAAATGCCATTTCCTTTATTCCAATAAATATTTTTTTTTGTTGACAGTTGATAATAAAAAATTTGCAGAAGTAAAGAAAGCGTTAACATCATTATGGAAATTTAATATTTAGTTGAATACAAGCCAAGTAATAAATAAAACAATATAAGTAAACCATTTGTATTTTTAATGACAATACGTCATGTTGCAATGCATAACAACAAACTTTTTAGCACTCTTTGTAAACAAAAAAATGAGAATGTACAAAACAAAAACATTTACAATTTAGAAGTTTCATGATGAATATCTTATTTAACTCGATAGAATTGAAAGATAAACCAAAACTAATAAAACAGTTAATTTTTTTTTTAAAATTCGTTTATAAATGACTGAGTAATAAATTATCGAAATTTATGTATTTTCGTGCGGCTTGACTGGTGGTTTCTTATTGCCCGTGATGTCACATTGCCTACTCGATCGAGTTGTCGCGTCATCTCACTGCACCACAAATTATGCCTTGGATGAAATTCCTATATTTCATCTAAGTCTATAATATCTTTTGTTTCTTTATGTAATTGGTAGTTAAGTTTTATTTCATTATAAAGGAACAAGTTTTTGTAAAAGACAAAGTGATAATTTGCCTAAAATTGATATTTTCACTGTGATGGACTTTTTTCTTCAAATCCGTTTTATATTAGTGCTGAAATAAAGGTTTAGGCTCTAAAGTTGAAGGTCCTGGTGATATATCCCGGTAAACGTACGCTGACACCGATCGCTTGGTCTTCAGATTGACCTGTACAGAAATTACAGTTGGCATAAATGCTCTGACTTTAGATATTAAGTATTATTAGTATATTACTTAATATACTTAGTAAGCACATATGAAAAAAAAAAGAAACCCCTAACGGCACAAATTCAGTAGGTATAGATCCTTTCTTCAAAAGTCGTCGGTGCTTTCGTTGGACAAAACAGTCTTCCTTGAAATGTCTACTGCAAACGAAAGAATGTTTTCGAGGCGTCCAACCTGTTCTATTTAACATTCTTATATATTGTTCTTTGGTAATTGCGTTTACAGGAAACCTGGATATTATGAAACAGTCATCATTAGCACGAATCATTTTTTAACACCGCAGTTTCTTGGAGGAAAATGAGGTTAAATTATTGTATACAGTAACTTCGTCATTCAAAGTTAAATTATTTACGACGTCCTTAATCAGAGAGCAGATAGAGCATCAGATTTTAAATCATAAATAAATAACGATTAAAATTAATTGTGTATATATCTTATATTTTCATCTGAAAAAGTCTTGTATCTACGTATATACCCTATGTATAGTATATATGTATAGATGTCATACTTTCTCTTACAATGTGCTGCCAGGCTATATAAACCTCACAATATGTTTAAAAACAGTTAACGACATCATTCCAGTGGAAATATCGACATATCGATAGATTTTGTGCAATCCCTATGCTTAATTGTTTGATTGTAATTTTACACAATATTTTTGTATCGTACACATAATTGTTTAAAATAACAAATTATTGACAAAATAAAGTATTTACCGTATACTACTGATGTATAACCAAGTAAATTTAGGATCGCTTTTTATAAAAATAAGCATTAAGATAACAATATGTTATTGGCAGTACTTACCGGTGAAATGTCTCTTTATTTGGATTATTAACATATGTTACAGTGCAATTTAAAACTGAACACGACACCATTTTTATCACAAGAATTAATTTTTGTAGAATTCAAATCGATTATAACACAAAATAGAAAACAAAGCTGGACCTTATTTTGACAAGTGACTAATGAAGACTAAATTTGTTCAAAGAGGTTTTATGAGACATTTTATTGCATTTCTTTCTCGCATGTAGGATTTCCGCAAAGAGCTGGATGTCATTCGCACACTGTGTTCCTCTCTTACGCTAGTATATATACCTTTATGACTAAAATACAAAACTGCTAACGAAAAGTGATCGAGGTCATATAGGTTACCTAGCAGGTTGTTTTGCAAGTGTTGCAATAGCTGTCTAAATAAATAATACTTTGTAAAATATTTTTTAACCCATGCATGTATATTTGCATTTCAAAATTTAGTGACACTGGCTGACAGTCAAGTCAAATCAACTGCTAAAAAGGGCATGGTCCCAGGACCCACAAAAAAATAATATATCACAGTCAAAAGTCAAATTGAAATTCATTGTCTAAAGAAGCGGTGAAATAGGTGGAAATAGGTATAAGATTCGTGTAATTTGTAATAATATTTTTTAAAAATTAAATACCTACTCTACATACAAAATGTTGATCAAAGTAAAGGTAAGTTGGCAGCGCTTACCGACCCGGTAAGTTTTATATTATGTATGTACAAATAAATTAAAAAAATACTCAACTGAAAACAAAATCCTAACCTCTACAGACGCTCACGGGCAAGGAAATAGAGATTGATATCGAACCCACTGACAAAGTTGAAAGAATAAAAGAAAGAGTAGAAGAAAAAGAAGGCATCCCTCCACAACAACAGCGACTTATTTTCTCTGGCAAGCAAATGTAAGTTACAGAATAAAGAACACAATTTACAAATGTAGGTTAAATTTTAAAATACTGTAATTCATTCTTCTGTGAGTTTCTATATAATTAAGGATTTAGATGATTATTCTAATTTCTAGTTTTTGGCCAGCAGTAATACTTAAACTATTTAAAGTAGTATACAATCAATAAACAATAATTTGGATGGTTTCTGTATAAGAAGTTGATGACTATGCTATTTTAAATGTTATTTTACATGAGTCCGATGTTCAATATTACATGTTTTATACTAGCTGATGTATATTGAAACCCAAATAATATCAAAAAGAGGGTAGCACTTCCCAAACCTTTTGCACAAAATTTCCACTTAGAATTAAGGTTTTCACTTATATCTTAAGCATATTATACTAGTATAATGCGAATCTGAATGTAGAAATGTGTAAATGTGCAAAATTTACATAAGTGTGAGTGAATTTTACAATGTGCTTCAGAATAATGTGATATTGACATCACCATGTTATGAAATATAAAAAATGCCAGTTTTAATTAATTATTATTGAGAGTATGTTAGACTATTAACTTTAAATTTTTAGTCTTTTGAAATGACATACCAACCCATTCTCTTTGAATTAATATGTGAGGATATCAGTATCCACAGGGAGGTGCGCCAAGCTGATCCACTGTCACCCAAATTATTTTCAGCAGTGTTAGAATAAGTATTTTGTTTTTTCTATTGGGAAAGCTTTGGAGTCCTTATTGATAGTAGAAATTTGTCACATCTTTGCAGATGACATAATTTTGTTTGCTAACTCCATTTCAAATCTACAAACTATGCTTGTACAACTAACTACAGTAAGTGATAAAGTTAGTCTGACAGTGAACACCAATATAACAAAAATAATGTCAAAAAGCACTAGGGAGTTTTACAAAATGGCGCATGTGAGGGTGACCTGTTTTCTGGCGTCATCTTGTAAAACTCCGCCAATAACTTGTTTTTTATTTGTTTCGTATTTGGGCTGATAATTGTTCTAATTAATGCCCTTTCAATAAATAAAATAAAATTATAAAAAAAAAAAAACAAAAAGCACCAAAATAGACAGCAAGATTAACCTAATGCCAATAGTGTGTGTCTCAGAATTCACCAACTTAAGTCAAACCATCTCCATGGAAAACCTAACATCAAAAGAAATAGACAACCATATATAGTGGTCAGGCAAGATATTGGGCACTGTAAGAAATAATAAAAAACAGTCAAATAAGTATTAAAACAAAAAATAAATTGTTTGATATCTGTGTTCAACCTGTATTTACATATGCATATCAAACCTGGGCTTACTACAGCTTCACACACATAAAATGAAAATCTGCCAGTGAAGCATGCTGCTAAACTGGATAGAATAACCACCAAAGTGGGATGGATAGGTCATGTGCTAAAAGGAAAAAAAAAGGAGTAAAATTATTACATTATGGTACCTAACAAACAGCAACCGTAAACATGGTGGGCCATATAAAAAATGGGAAGAGGACTTTTAAGACGACACAACACAAAATTTGCATGTAGCCATTGAAGGTTGCATATTGTTTATAACATTTTTATTTTAACAATTGTCAAAATAACATATTTTTATTCTATTGTAAGCAGAAAGGCTGACCAGAACTAATTATTCTTTGATTTCTTTTTAATCCAACATTTATAACCATTTCAATTAATCCAGCTTTCAATAAAAAAAAGATCATTAGCGAAATAAACGCATATTTTGAAGGGTGGCTGAAATCATATTTTTTGGAAGGGCTCAAAAATTTTAAGAAGTAATAGATGAAGTGTGTCGAGCTAGGAGGAGAGTTAAAGGAGTGTGAAAAAGATATACTGGTAGACAGAGCCTAGCATTTGGTATAGTTAAAAGTTTTTGATATGTTTTTGTTTTTTTAAAATCGTACTCATGTTTCTTAAGTGTCGGAGCATGCTCTCGAAAATGGAGTAAATTGAATTTTACACCATAATCAAATATCTCTTTTTAAACAATGTTACTACAGAGCAGGTAAATTAAAACTTGCAAGGAAAATTAGGGGTTGAGACTCCTTCATATTCAACAGCTGCTCATTGATGTGCTGAGTATAAGTGATGAAGAAGGTTCACCAACGATGACCCACGCTCTGGGACGTCCTAATATGGCAGGAACCAAACAAATTATTGGAAAAGACGAGAAAATTGTTTTTGTGGAGCGTTGTGTTACTGTTTATTTTATAACTTAAAATGTGAAGATTTTGATAGAAAATGTCTATAATTTTATGCATGTTTATCTGGACATGAAAAATGATAGCGCGCCGGGTGCCCAGAATTCTTGCGAATATGCAGAAACGAACTAGACTGAAGATTTCGCAAAACTGGTTGAATTTGTTACAGCAAGATCCTGACTGATTTTTGGCTTGATTCATGACTATGGAGTAAATCTGGATTCACCATTACGATCCTGTAACGAACCAGCAGTCCATGACTTGGAAAAGATGGTATTAAATTTATTTTGTTTCTGATAATGAGGCAATGGTTGGTGCAGTACACGAATTTTTAGAGGCTCAAGATGGATGGTTTTTTAGTAGAGGAATTTTAAATTTAGGCATCTCCTTGAGGACATCTTGTTTCAGTAGTTCCTTAAGTTAGGTTTTTATGCAGTTGGGTTTTTTTATTATTTAAATTTAGTTTTTAGTGGCCGCTTCCCACAAGAAGGTAAATCCATATACTAATCTGCTACCTTGTGTATTTTAGTGTATCATAAGTAATAATAAAAATATAACTGAGAATTATTACCAAACAACTTTTAATTGTTATAAATCCCTAAATGGTCATTCAAAAATAAAAGCTATTTGAGGTACCGTACCTAAGATGATTTATGAAATCCTTTTCAATGATACCACTCAACATAATTTATTGACTTAATTTTTTTTTGTGACCTTAAGGCCTCTGGTTGTCGCCATATTGATGTTTGTTTAGTGTCATGTCTTTAGTCACGCTTACAAAATTAAACTGATAAACACAGTACCTACCCTTCGTAGTCGGGTAAAAAGAAACATGAAGTATATTACCTTAAAATGTGATAATGTTGAAAAATATAATAAGTTTTATTAAAAGATAATTATGTCTTAGTCACTATCACATTTCATTGAATGCCCTTTGTATTTTAAAAAATAAATAGTAATGTGCGAATGAATATTCTTTCTGTAAATTTTAATCCCACTTATCACGCCACCCTCATATTATTAAAATGTTTAAGTATACATATCAGTTGTCTAGTTCTAAGTATGGCTTTACATAGTTTGGGCCTATGTGACCATGACTGAGATGTCTCACAAATTATTGTTATTACAATTGACGACAATGGGCATTCAATGTGGTTAAAAAAATCCATATTAAAAAAAATACATGTCATTTAAAAAAAAATGGAATTTTATGGATACGTAACTGTGATATAAAAATAGGTGAATTATTAATAAGACATCAAACTAAATGCACAGGTTGGCGACCATACAAACAAGTACAATACATAGAAATTGTAACTATAATTAGTAATAGTGATGTCATAATTTATTTTTAACAATTCATTCCTTGAAAATCTCTTTAAATTTTTTTTTTTTTGATTACTAAAATACTCCAAATTCTCTATATGTACATAAAAAAGTATTAGAATGTAATGCTAAAATTTTTCATCAATGCCCATTGTCCACAATAATGTCCACATGAAGCACTTTTTCACTATACTTAAATTTGGTCTAATGAAAATATTCTTGGGTTGACTTAGAGCTGTTAAAGGCTCCACAATGTTGATATCCATAACAGATAGGCTCACTCACATTGAAGTCTAGTATTAAATGTTGCTATGTCGCAAAGTGAATGCATAGTATAAAAAAAGCACTTTCCTAAATTATTATGTGAAGCTTCCACATCATTTATACTAGTATGTTTTATAACAATCATTCATATTGTTTTTTTTTTAAACTGATAATGGTGTCGTTAAAGGAATGTGTTTTTCTTTCAGGAACGATGAAAAGACTGCTCAGGACTACAAAGTTCAAGGAGGGTCAGTGCTTCATCTTGTTTTAGCATTGAGAGGAGGCGAGTGATCTTCGGTGTGATAATTATGTTGTACTTCTAATAACTATTTATAATAAGATTATTTTTGTCATAAAAAGTAAGCCGTACTAATTATAAAATACAATAATTATTTTGGCTGGAAGTATGAATCTTTAGTTAATGTTATTGTATTATATATAACATAATATTTGGCTTTATTTAATTATTCCATCATAAATAGTTAATTAAACAAAACATGTTTTTTGTTCAAGAACATGTCAATATTTCAGAATTATTGCAGCATGAAAAAGCAAAAATGTCTCCTTTGTCAATGAATAACACTAATCTGTTATTTAATTTTTATTTTCATATGTTATTAAATGTATGAGATTCTTGTTCCTTCTTGTGTCACATTATAAAATTGAAATCATTAAAAGGAAGTTTCGATTTTGGTCTGCCACAATGAAGGCTAATCATTTTATGGACACCAGATGTCACTTTTTGATATTGAAGTAACATTATTATGCTAAATTATGGAATATTGTCGTGGCGAAGTAGCTCTTAGGCAGACACCTCCATTAATTAAAGGAAACAAAGAAGTATTGTGGTTCCAAAAAAAGTTTATGAATTTATTTTCTTATATTTATACGCTACAGATAAAATAGAAAGTAAACAGAACTAGATTTAGTCTAATAGACTTATCATTACCTCAGCTTTTTTGGTAAGGCTTGAAAATCAATTCAAATGAATACAGCCTCGGACATTACCCGGTTAAAACTAATTCTATCCGACATTGGTTGGGTATTGTAGCACAGAGTTTAAATAATTACTAAACTGAACAAAAGCCATGATGAAAAGTGATGCCATAATATTTAGTCTCTTTATTGTCTTCTTGCGAATCGGTTGTGCATATCGTGATACTTTTTTTTTGTAATATGGTAATATCTCAAATTTCAAGTTTCTGTGTCAGCTAAAGTATCTTAGAATTTTGACGATCGGTGAGTCAGCGTGTTAAAATAGCAAAACTTTTATGTTAAAAGTTTTGTAATATATGTTTATTAAAAATTATTAATTCGCTAATTTAATTGACTACATTATGTACAATCTCTACTAATGTAACTTTCAGGCTTTACTTGCATTTTTTACAGAGGTACAGAAAGTTAAAAGTGCCTCGAGTTGCTTCTAGAAAATGGTTTTCAGTGGCGGCCGTTTGCTTGCCTTGACAGGGCCTCTAACGTGACCCCTGATACAGTGTGACCTTGGGGCTACTAATTCTAGCACCACAATTTTGTGGTCCTCTTTTTGATTCTTAAACTTTTATAAATTCATAGTTTCATTTGTTAATCGATGAAATAGCCAACTGTTGGTACAGATCAATAACTTTTATCTGAATTATCGCTTTCCTTGCGTTTCCGATAATCTATCATCTCAGTCCGGTGCTGGATAGGTATAACCAATTGCTTCGTCCTTGTGTGGAAGTTGCTCATTATGTATACTATAGTGGTATTATTTGTATAACTTGTCAATCCACAGTATCTAAATTGATTTAAAAAAAAACTATATATCGAACTGTTTATTTATTACATTCATCAATATACATAATTAAGATATACTAATACATTAACATCAATGTATTAATACATAATGCATTTATATTTTTTCTTAAATTACTTTACATAAAACTAAATAATCTTTGGTTGGCAAATGAATTGTAAAACCAAGAGTTGGCTCTTAAGATGTCTTATCATTTAAAAATTACTATGCCACAAGCCTTGCCAGTTCCCACTTTGTAACTTATCACTAATTCTAATTTGAGCATAAATTGGTAAAATAGTAACTTTATAAGAAAAATTTATACAATTTGCACATTCAGGCATTCTCGGGAAACATTGGAAATGTATTCAATGAGAATTCATTTTTATGTTTCATTTTGATGGCATCGTTTTTCACACATTTAAATAACGTCATTTTACGTGCATTTTCTTGATGTTTCAATATGTCATGCGTATTTCGCGTTTCTAACATTTTATATGGTGTACTCTCGACACGTTTTGGAATCTAATTTCGACTTAAACATTTCCAATGTTAAAAGTTAAGTAACATATTATGAAACAATTCACAGGTAATTTGCATGAATTCTGCTTATCGTAACTAAAACAAATATATATATCATTAGGCATTTTCTAAGTGATCATTAATGTTGTAAAAGAATAACTAAATAGAGATACATCAAAACTAAGATGTATCTCTAAAAACTAAACTAAAACTAAAAAGAAACTAAGAACCAAACTAATAGGTATATCTAGCGTTTAATGAATTGTTCTGTTAATCCACCCAAAAATGCATCAGATTTACGGAATTATATACGTGACATTTTTGTTGCTAGTGTGTACAGGTGTGCAGAAAAATGAAATTCGTCTTATCAAAAATGTACAATATTTGTTACAAATTGACCCATCACACAGTTATTAAATTATAGTTTGACCGTAACCACTGTACCGCGCCTTAGGTATGTGCGGGGCGAGGAAGGTGGCAGCCTGGCACGGCC
This sequence comes from Luffia ferchaultella, assembly GCA_949709985.1. Taxonomy (NCBI): domain Eukaryota; kingdom Metazoa; phylum Arthropoda; class Insecta; order Lepidoptera; family Psychidae; genus Luffia; species Luffia ferchaultella. The sequence goes on from OX453241.1 coordinate 8,436,600, forward strand.
TGAGCGTTGATGACCTCCCTCCTCGCCGCGCACATACCTAAGGCGCGGTACAGCGGTTACGGTCAAACTATAGCAAAACTTAATCACAGTTAAAAAATATTTTCATCTACAATATCAACAAAATAAGAAGGATTCATCTATGAGTGTGTAGTGTGTATTGTTAATAAAATAAATTCAGAGAACACAGTTGCTATTACTTTTTGAAAAGGAAGGTAGGTATAGAGAGGGTGGTATTAGTATTTTACTACAACGGGGGTGAATTAGGCACTGATGGACAAACATGATAATTTTTTTTAGTCTGACAAGAATTTGATTCTGTAATGAAAGCCTAACGCGTAATACAATCTCTGCATATTAAAATAATATGGCATATTTACAGTTATATATAGTCATAATAAAATTTTAAGATTGATTTATTCTGTGATTTTATTTTATTAAACCCTTTTTTTATTTTATTATTCGATTTTATTTTATTAAATTTATGGATAAATTGTTTTTAGTTCGTTGATTTTACAAATGAAAATGAAAATATATATATATATATATTTTTCAAACTGTGATTAGCTTTTACTAATTTCGTTACTGCCTGGTGAGTCAATTTGTAAGGAATATTGTGTTTGATACGACAGGTTTTGTTTTTATTCATAACTGTACACACTAGGAATCTTTTAGGAGTTTCAGGAACAAATTTTTTTTGGTGGGTTAACAGAATAATTCCATTCAACTACTTTCCTCACTGAATATAAATTGTATACATTTCTTATAACCCTTTTATTTTAAATCAACAAGAACTTAGTTTCCATCATAGAATAAAATTATTTTTTATCTCAGTTTTCTACTGGATTAGCTGGAAATATTAATTGACAACAAAGAATAGATACATACCGTTTTATTTTACCTACTTGTTTTCTGTACAAAATCATCAACAACTCTATTTGTTTGAACCATCATCATTTTAATTGAAGGAAACAAAATTTTTTTGTTTAATGAACAATAAATCCATATGAATGAAACAATGCGTATTTATAATATGGTATATATTTTTCTGTTACCCATAATTCAAATTTCAACCAGTTGACAAGCAAATATTTAAAGTGCAAATTCAGTATTTTTAAAATAATTATTGATGTCTAAAATGTTTAAAAGAAACCTTGTCTCTCATAATTTGTGATATAATATTCTTAGGTGGTGTTTCCAATTCTTTCCTAACGTTATTTCCTAATATTATTATATGTACCTACAGATCACCCCAAATACCTTGATCACTCTGAACTGTCATCATCGGTGCGAGTTTGCGCAGTTGAAGGTCTACTTTCGCCTCGGCTGATACTGTTTATCAACTGCAACGCGACGCTATTCGCCTCAACTTCAGATTGTACAAAAAGTTCCTGCACTGTGATGCGTCCTGCATATGTTCCGCGTTCGCAGTTCCTATACTGCCATAACGTTAGGAAAGAATTAGAAACACCACCTAAGAATATTATATCACAAATGATGAGAGACGAGGTTTCTTCTAAACATTTCATAGCAAATGGAGGACATGGATATATCATAAAATAATTGTTCAATTCTGTTCGCTCTTTGCCTTTCTGCAACAGCTGCACCCATTCATATTCGAAAATTCGTCTACATTTTGTATGTACATATTATTAAGCGTTTGTCTTTATTTTTTTTTTTTAAATATTTTTAGCTATTTCTGGTTTAGTATTATTTTATGCAGTCGATGCAACATATTTAACAATTGTTTTTGTATTCACAAACCCCTCACAAATTTCATGCTAACTGAACATCCTACATGGCTTTCCAAAAAATTAAAATGTAGCCAGCAGGAACCGAAGTTGATATTTTTAATATGGATATTATTTTGATTACAACCTCTTTTATTTTCACCTACCAGTATTTTTATAGGTTACCCTTAAATTAAATACCACCATACAAATACTGTTAACAGAAATAAAAATTACCATTATCTTTGTGTAGTTGGCACAAATGAAAGCCCGTATCTGTTTGTTTACAGTGCAAAATACTGAGTCTAGAACAGTAACAGAAAAATAAATATCTGGAACTCTTTTTATCGCTACTACAATAACGGTAACCTTAATTGTAGTTACCGCATAACTCTTCAGCAAGGGAAAACCTCTAGTGAGTTACATTGATTGAATTAAAAATTCCTAAGTATAGAATTAGTTAGTTAGGTTACCTGAAATTCATTCATAATTTTTTTTACAAGAGATTGAAACATTATCTAATTACCAACTTTAGTAGATCAGTTGATTGATTATCACTAATTTATCTTAAAAATTCCGTATTTTATTTGAACTTAACAATTGTTTCATAACATGTTAACATTTCATCAATATTGTGTGCTACATTTTATGAGCAATTTTAAATAGACACTAATTTTCTAGTAATATATTTCAACAGAGGAAGAAAATCCACACATTGCAGAAATTTTAAACTTTCATAATTTTTTTATGGCTGTTTAAGAAAATATAAGATATTTATTTACATGATTACTTTAATGAAATGACATTGGGACGGAAACATTTCTTTTTAAAATAAAAAAAATAATTAACGTTTTACCATCAGTAGGTGCAAATAACCTAATAAAATTAAAATTTACTCCTGTTAATTTTAGAATATATCTTTAACTAAATATTTTTAATATTTAAAAATATTTTAAATCAAAATGGTGGACATAAATGTAAGTGATTTAGTTTAAATTAAAGTACCTAATCAGAAAAAAAAATAATTCAATTGAATAACTTTTTAATTGAATTATTACTATTACTACCATCTTACTACACAGTCCAAAAATAATACTATATCGATTTGGCACAAATGTGGAACTTATTAGGTAATGACATTATTTGTACCATTTGAGAATAATTTGTTTCTACATTTCTGGATGAAATATTGTATATTCACAATTTGTAAGGAAAGTGCAAGCAATTTTTTTTTTTACATAGACAATTAACTATCCTAACACAGACAACATAATTATAACCGAAGCTATCTCATAAACATTCTGTATACTATACACATATGGTGAATTATCTAAATTACACAGAGTAATAATTGCACTAAAGGAAATAATACAAAGTCACATTGGAATAACTAAAGAGATCCTATCCTGCATTGCGGTATTAACAGCATCTGAAAAAGAAAGCGACAGAAATTGTAATAAATAAGCAAAGAAATTGTCAGCAACCACAAGTTTAGTGGTGTTTACGTTGCCGGTTTGTAGGCGAAGCAGCTGACGACATTGCTGACGACCCGTTCGGCAGTACCCGCATGCTCCCCTTCACACCCGGAACTTAGTCCACGTTACTATACGCTATTGTTTTGTTACTGTATGAAATGAATACTACTTACTCGTATATTAGTGGTTAGTTGGCTGGATAGTTTATTGCGTCGCGATATATAAATTCAATTGAGAATTGGCGCGTCATTGGTTCGCCAGTAAATTGGTAAATGATTGTAAGGAGCGCAGCGAGTCCACTGGCCCAATTTCACTGAATCGGCTCAATGTTAACGGAAATCTCTTGTCTTTGCGTATCATATGGTAGTTATTTGACTATAATAATAAAAATAATACACACAATCACAACAACACCTAGGTTCCAAACTAAGCATTAGCTTGTATTTTGGGTACCAAGCGAAGACACCACATACATATAACAACCAAGACCCGGTGCCAGTATTCATATTCATTATATAAATACTGACCCGACCTGGGATTCGAACCCGGGACCTCCAGCTTCACAGGCAGGGTCGCTGCCCACTAGGCTAAGCGGTCGTCAAGCGGTGACTGGACCAGAAAAAAACTTTTATTAATAGACATTATTATTGTTATTGCTATCTTTGTCAACAGCAGGATCAACAGACAGCGTGGATACATGATTTCGTTGAGTGGGAGGAGGGGATTACTTTTTGATTGTTTTTACTAATTTGATCATTGCCCCCAATCTACATCTATGCCTGTCTGTCAATCTTATTATTCCCTCTAAAAAAAATCGGAGAGCATAAAAATTAAAGTTATCAAGGTGCGGGTTGCCCGTTAGCAAGAGTGCTAGTAAGTGTTTTTATGGCCGTTTTTTTTTTAAATTTTTATTTTTAAATTATTTTCCTGTAAACTAAATTATCGTTACAGTAAAATAAAATAGGTAAGTGAACACGTTTTTAAATATATCTTCGTGATATTAATTAGTCGTACCTTAGTTTGTTCACCCATCAGAGAGGGCAGGCGTGACCCAGCCGTATTTGTCATGGGTTTTGACAAGCGACCTAAATGCTTCTTCGGCACGACGTCGTGTGAACTCGCGCGCGGGGCGGGAAGGCGCTCGAGCCACTCTTCCTTGGCCTTTGACAACAGACGCCGCAAACTGCATGACCACAGCCTCCACGGTGTACGCGGACGCCCAGCCGCGCGGCGTCAGCAGTTCCATGCAAATCGCACCACCTGATGCAGAATTAGTTTCGTATAGCTCATACTCTGTTCTGTGCTTATTCCTGTGAGGACAGAGCAACTCTCAGGTGCACAAAAATAATTAAGTAACTGAATCGTGTAGATAATTAAAGGGTCAAATTAATTTGTTACCCGGGCTGGATATATTTTACCACGCTTAATTAAGCTGCTTGTGTTATCTCATACGAAAATGGAAAACTTTATGAGCTCACATGTCGCGAAATATTCATCTAAACAAAAAGACGGATCTTTGAAAATGCCATAACGGTTGAAACCTACGATATGCAACGAGAAAAGTTTTTCATCCCTTAGTTCAATGTACAGTGAGACAAATGAAAAAAAAATCATAATTCACTTTTATTTGTATAGGTATGTGTAATTTAATTAGAATCCAGGGAACGATGGACGAGATTATGAGCTGGTGGCGCAATGCAGACGAACATCATGAAATTATAAAGGTTTCCATTTTCGCCATTTGGTTACGTAACCCTTACCTTCCATGACGAAGCCTTTCTCTATCCTGGGCTCGATGACCCGCATGAATGGCGGTGCGAACGGAAAATTCTCGGGGAAAACCAGATGCAGAAGTATATTGTCGACGTGTAGTTCCCGCATGTCACCGGCGAGTTCGCTGTCTGGGTCGATTTGGTGCAGCCGCACTCGCCACTCGAACAAATTGTCGTTAACTAACTCTACCTACCGAAATTAATAAATTAAATGTAATTATTTACAATTAAAGTAGACATAAATTAAATTTTAAATCAGTGGGACACGCTGAAAGTTTGAGTAATTTGAACTATAGTAATTTGAGATCCTCTGTCACCCTCAGGCCCGGCGAGAGCCAGATCGGGCCCCGGGTGTAAAACACTGCAGGGCCCACCCCACCTTACTTTGAAAAAAAAAAATCAATTAACCGAGCCGCCGTTTCTTAGTCCGGGCCCTGGTGGTACTACTATCCTTACCCCCCCCCCCCCCCCTATCGCCGGCCCTGGTCACCCTACGTACTCTCCGGACTTGGCCTCAAACAACTACTATTTTTTACGCAATTTGGACAACTTAATTGAAAAAAAAAATGTTCCCGAGAAGTAGGTACGAGAAATAGTTTTTACGAACTTTGTAAAGTCCTGCTCCTTATAATTATATTGCAAAGGCTTTTATGATCTCCCTATATCACACGGGAGAAATGTGTAGAAAATATAGGTAGTTAGGTAAGTAAATATTTTGATTAAAATTTTTTATTTTATTTCTAATTTCATTTTTACTAATAATCAAACGGCAATTTTATATTCAACTTTGGTGATCTTTAAATATAGATACAAAAGGCTTTTTTTTTTAGCAAAAAAATACAAAAAATTAGAATAAATAACGATCTTCGTGGTGGGCAAGAAGCAGTTTGCCTGCGATGTGAAAGGTCCCGGGTTCAATTCCTGGGTCGGTATATGATAGTGTATTAATGAACGTGCTTAGGTTTGGGTTCAGAAGGGACTACAGTCCCCGTCCGTAAGTGTATGTAGGTAGGTACATATGTGACGTTGCACTAGCAGTACTTGCACTCATTAAAACAGAATCCTAGTTTGAGGCTCGTCTATTTGTGTGTGTCAAGATGTAATTATTATCACGTCCATGTTACAATGTACCTGACAGTCAACCTACTCGAATCATTCAAATAACAGCTTAGTTCAAATCTGGTTTCAATAGATCGCGACACGCCTGCCCTAAGAAATTCGTCAAATGTTATGGAAGTTATCTTTCTTAGACAAAATTGGGGGTAATTTTTTTTAGAAATTTTAGTATTAACGAATGAGATTACAATCTAGATAACCTTTGGGAATGCGGTATGTAACGAAATGGAAATGAAAGCAGGACATCGGACGTTAGCCATGAAATGACTAAAATGGCCCGAAAAGACAAAAAAAATGGGTACGTACTATATGTTAGATAATGGTAAGAAATTGGAAATAGATATGGTAGGAAATGACAGTAATAAGTGTGAAATGGGAAATGGTAAGGAATGAAAGAATATAAAGGACATAGTATGAAATTAAAATGGTACATAGGTACATACAGGTACATATAGCAGAAAATTGAAGGACATGTTAGATATTAGTCCCTACCTACTATACCTAAGGAATATTAGGATATTTTAAAAAATAGTAGGAAATGGTAGAAAATACAAGTTAAGTCTCTATTCGATTCTCTTAACGTTCTAGTCGTACCTACGAATTTTTAATGTGTTCTTCAGTATTCACACTTGCAATTGTTATTTGATAGGTCGTATTATTTATTAACTGCTAAAATGTAACCACCCAAAGGTCTTAAGTATTGCTTAATTAAATAATTATCTTATTATTTTTAAGATACTAACCGTAAAGACAGGGTCGGGACGGCTTTGCTGCAGCCGTTGAATCTCTTTGAGCTCCTTCATCAGGCGACGCGTTCGTACGGCGGCGGCACGTTCGCGCACTTCGGCTGCACTCGCTCCTTTCTTCTTGGCCAGTGCCGCAGGGCTTGCTGGCAAACTCGCCGTAGCCTCCGCCGGACTCACGCCATCTCTGGAAACATTGTTTTGGCCAATTAGTAAACTATACCGGTACCGATAGTAGCAATGGTTGAGCAACTTTATAGTGCCAAAATTTTTAATATTAGCACTGTTTATTTAATTTATTAAATTGTTTTTTTATTTTATTTGGCTTTGACGATTATAATATTCATACGATTTCATGATTCAGTGCACAATTTTTTATATCTACCTACTAATACCTAATTTCCAACCTAATTAACTTTATACCTAATTTAATACCTAAATTCAAATTTTATTGAATTTAATATCGAGTTAATTTCAATTTATGAATATCTATAGTTACGTTGCGTAATTGGTCCTTAGAACATTAGGTACATTATAAAAGTTTTTTTGTCGATGTAGGTACTGTTGTTCAAATTATTTATTCATGCACTTATATCATAGGCTATAATTATTAATAAAAAAATTTATCCAAGAATTAAAATATGGGGGACGGGTTATACCTACATGATTCGTGGTGCGCGAATATACTTTGCTTAAAAAATACCTTGCGTAATAATTGGTCTTTAGGTACATTATAAAAGTTTTTTTTCGGTGTACTATTGTTCAAATTATTTATTCATGCACTTCATAAGTTATGATTTTTAATAAAAAATTTTTATCCAAGAATTAAAATTTGGGGGACGGGCTATACCTACTTGATTCGTGGTGCGCGAATATACTTTGCTTAAAAAAATACCTTACGTAATAATTGGTCTTTAGGTGCATTATAAAAGTTTTTTTTCGGTGTACTATTGTTCAAATTATTTATTCATGCACTTCATAAGTTATGATTTTTAATAAAAAAATTTTATCCAAGAATTGAAATTTGGGGGACGGGCTATACCTACTTGATTCGTGGTGCGCGAATATACTTTGATTAAAAAAATATAGGTGTTTTACTAGAGCACGTTTATAATTATTTAAAAACACCTGTTCATTTACATTTTAGATGCGTAAATTTTTGTATTCCACCGTTTGTTTATGGTTTCTTTCCGAATATCTAGAATTAGATACACATTACATAAAATGCGATGCGGCTACAAAAGCATACGTTTCTGAAAAATAACAATAGATAATATAGGTGCTACGATGCGGCAGAGTAGGTAATCGACGGATAGATGGACACAACGAAATTATAACGGTCCTTATAGGATTTTATAACTTTTTTGTGCGTATTCTTTCATGTATTAGGTACCTAATAATAATAATAACGTATACATGACAACAACGTCGCGGCCCCAAACTAAGCATTAGCTTGTGTTTTTGGGTACCAAGCGAAGATACCACATACATATAACAACAAAGACCCGGTACCAGTAACAATATTCATCATATAAAAACTGACCCGACCTGGGATTCGAACCCGGGACCTCCAGCTTCGTAGGCAGGGTCGCTATCCACTAGGCTAAGCGGTCTTCAAGGTATTCTCATAGGTATGTAAAAGTAGGTAGGTACTCTAAATTACTCGTGCAGTTTCACACGATAAATTACTGGATAATCTCTGTTAAAACACAAATAACTAGGTACCGTAATTCACGGTAAGCCAGCTGAGAACAATGCAATGTGACGTATCGGATCACAGTAACACGAGTATGTTGCCACTTGAAGGAGTCACTCGAACGCGATTTAATACGATACGTAAAAAAATATTTAACATTCCTTAGCCAGGCTGCCAACGCGTTTAAATGAACGCCAATGATAGCAATTTATAATTATGCAGAACTAGCGACCCGCCCCGGCTTCGCACGGGTATCAGATCTTATAAGCGATAATGTTTTTTCTATCGTAGTGTCGTATCAACTTGTTGCGTCGAACATGTGGATTGGATTTAATTAGATTTAATATAACGTAAGTTTATCGTACTTGGAGTTTTTTAATGTATTTTATTTCCAATCCTATAAAATATTTAAAAAGTAAAGAATAAATACATAAAAACAATCTACAATATTTCTTTGTATACAACATTAAAAACTTCAGCCTAACCACGCGTGTCGCGTCGTCCGGTATGGCCGGCCCCGGCGCGGCGCCCAGAGCTTTCGCGCGATATTTATATTTTGGGCTAGCTCCTAAGATATTAATTTAAATTGTATGGTGTAAAGGGAATCATTATATGCATGAAAAGCTAAAGGTAAATAACGTATTTAATTTGATAAGGATTAATACTGTACCGGTATAAATTGCTTTCCAATTACCTCATCATGTGACACCATTTTTTTATAAATAAATATAAATAAATAAATTTACATTTCGTTTTCGGGTCTCACCCCGTGCTGACTCCTTTTTTCACTAAAATTAGAAAATAAGTAGATACCTACCTACATCTTATAATGTTTAGAAACACGCCTTCGATTAAATGTTGAATATACTAATCTTATACATTGGAGTATCTTTGTATGTATGTTTGTTTGACATTGCCTTGGATTTTACACTGTTATAGTTAAATGGACTGAAAGTAACATATTGGTTAATCTGCATGATCGTAGTTTTCCATGAGATACAGAACTATTCAAGATTCGAAACGAATAATAAGCAAAGATTCAAGTTGTGAGATAGAGATAAAATAGGTATAGTTAGTGGGATACGACTCAAAACGTGGGTACGTGGGAACGTGGGTACAGGAAAACATTGTTAAAAGGACGTTAGAGACATCATGCGGTTTTCGGGCCTCAACTACTGGAATATATTTAAAAGAATTCATACAGGCCTGGGCAGAGAATTTTTAGTCTGTCTCATCATAAGGCTGTCACATCATCTGTACCGTAATAGATAGACACTTGAAACTTTCACAGAGGGTTTATTACTATGGCCCCCATATCGTAGTAGTATGTATGTAGTAGTAGTACCTATGGAACTCGTCGTAGAAATGGTCTTTATAATAAACCAATAAGATAAACTATACAAAAAAAAATTGGTGATACAATGAGTGCCGTCATCATCTATTTGGCATGATTACAAGAAACAGGCATTCACCTAATGTCAATGGAAAATAATTTATAAGGTTTATCCGACGGCATATTGCATTTTTTATGAACGTTGGGTTAATCTATAAACATCTATGTTTTATCACACTTCGCGTTTTCAGAATGAGTCATCGTGTTTACAAATAACCTACTTCGGTCGAGGTGAGTTACACTATAAAAGTGCGATAATGTCGTCGAGTTATTGCGGCGATCAAGTTTGGACGGACGTTGACTTTCAGTTGTTGTTGATTTAAGCGAAACGTATTCAACAAATTATTTCCACACAGCCAGTTAATGTTTCCAATACGTGCCCCGAGAAACTATAAATTTTGTGAATATATCTAACAACATTTATTGTGTTTTGTTGCCACGAGTATTGTAATGCAGGCAAACCAGAAAAAGCCTGGAACATTACGCAGAAACTACACCAGCGTGCAATGGGCCTAGTTCAAAATGTATCATTATGTTCCAAATTTTTTTGTATTTATTGGAGTAGGTGGGTGCAATAGAAAAAATCAACGGATCTCCTGCTTTCGCACAAACTTTTTACGACATTGGAAATGAACCTAACTGATTAAAGTAAACACATATATAAACATATTTTGGATAATATTTTTCGAAATAAATTTTTTCGCAAAAAAAATAACACAACTGTATTTGAATAAGCTTAAAAGTTCGAAATATAACATTCTATAGGTGCTTCTATACCACATTTTGATCGAACAAACCGAATTAGTACGAAATGTTACACCGACGCATATCCGACTTCCATCTAAGGCCACCCTTAACCAGTATTTCCGGTTGTCCAATTCTAACAATTTTAGTCTCAATTGATCCCCCGTCTAATTACCCCGAGCCGTTTTTTTATTTTTTCTTATTCGGTCCTAGTTCTCGAGATATCGGGCTCCCAAAATGAAAATCGGGGGAAAAAATTACGATTTTTTTCGTTTTATGCCGATAATTTTTTTGTTTTTGAACTTTTTCCAAATTGTCTTCTACTATCTTGTAGAGTTCGCCGAGCTGCGTCTTTTGACACCACGTTCATCCCGCTATCTTGAAAACTCTTCGTGCAATCTGCCTCTCTCACAAAACTCCCAAATGACCCCCTATACTCCAACGAAATGAAAGTCATTTCCATAACAAAAAATATGATTTTTTTGGAGCCGTAATAACAGGGATATAAAAATAAAACGTGAAACAATAATGTTACTTCACTACTACCTACATACAGCGGTCGACGACCATACAAATAAGCGCAATACGTAGAACAAACATCTTATTTAGTCGTAGTGACGTCATTATTAAACTACTCCAGATTTTCTATACTTTTCATAGATCTCCATAGAGATACAGCGTTGTGAGAACAAAAAAATATACCTCGTAGGCTAAATATACCTACACCAGTTGATATTTTGAAATATTCGCTGTGAAGTAGAATTTTATGTGACCCACATGTAAAATTCGTAAGTACTTTAAAAGAAAATTAAGTTCTTATGGTCTGTCTCCTTACTAATACTAACATTTGGCTCACATTTTCGACCTTTTCGAAGTACCTACGAGACACTTTATCCTGATTATTATGCTATCTATAAGGAGGGTCTAGAGCGGCCTAAGGAAAGTGCACCCGCGTCAACTTCACGCTTGACACGATCGCTTCGACTTCAGAGTGAACAAGAAGTTTAGTGCGAGTTGTAAATATTGATATTATTTTCAATTTAGAGAAACGCATATTCGTGAAATTTTATGTTAATAATTTTAAGTTAATATTTTAAAAAGAGAAATTTTATTTGTAAAAAGTCGTCTATCTTGTTATTTTATAGTACATACCTCCGTCTATTCGTATATAATTTAAAAATTGTGTATATGGTATATTATAACTAAAAATAAATATTTGAATGAGAATAAAAATAGTAATATAGGTACCTATTGTATGTTTCGTTGGTTTTGGTAAGAGATGTTAAGAGATGTCTTAGGTAAGACCTTACCCATCATGTAGTACACAATCACGTCGATACGTTGCTCCGTTGTTATATAATTGACAGCCAAACATCCAGACATACAACTTTTACATTTACAATATTAGTAAGACAATCGTATGAATGAACTGATTTTATATTTCAATCACTTTTAATTATTACGAAGTTTTTTTTTAGTTTTATTTTATTATTATTTTTTGTTTACCTACTACAATTAATCGATATTTTATCATCTGTATCAGTTTGTTCCCACATGAAAATATATAGTATGTTAAAAAAAAAAACTGCACCCACATTCTGAAAGTGTGCTAGCTCTCTTACTAATCTAACTTGTTTGTCGAACGTTACTTTCACTTTTCTTATTTTTCTTCATTATTGCCTTAATAACTAGCCTTCCTTGGTTCATTTCGTAAATAATTTCAACTGTGAAAGCAACTGAACCCAAAACGCATGGTGCGTGCATTAGGCATGTTTCTTCCAAATATAGCACTGAAGAACGTCGTACCTACTCGTTGTAATGCACATTTCTTTATTACCTTGCACATTTACTTAGTAGAGGTGTTTAGTAAAAACTTTAAATATGTATCATATTTATTAGGTACTAAAGATATAATGTAACAAGAAATACCTATAAAACATCACGGTAGGTAGTAGGTAAGTAAATTGTAATAACCAAAACGTAACTGAAACTGTAATTGTCATAACCAATACAAAGCTGTGACCATAGAGCCTGTGACACACCGAAGGACACACAAATCATAATGAATCCTAGCAGTGTGGTTACATGTCTACATGTTTTCCTAGTAACATAATGTTTAATTAGAAGGGTCGTGAAATAACATAAAATACTTATTTTAATTTGAGTCGTATTTGAGGTATTAGTTTTTAAATTTATTATTTTAACTTTGACCTTGAACGATCATCCCGACTACGGATAATGTGCGGATACGGACACGAATCACTGTGCGTAATCCGACAAACATTTGACTGGTTTTTAATATGCTAAAATCGGGGTCGGCTGATGCTTATGTAACGCAAAAAACTACGTCAAGACACTACCAGCAGCTTTAGAGAGACATGTCTATTGCAGTGTCCCATCATATGGTCTCATGGTGGCTCATGACTGCAAATCTCATCTAAAACATGTTCTTAAGTGATATCGATACAACGCAAAAACCGCATAGAGATATTAGAGATCTTCCCAGCAGTTTTAGAGGAGCGTATTTGTTAGAGCTCCCCCTGGCGGTCCATAACTGCACAACTTAATTTATCATCTACTCGTAGGTGATACCTATGTAATGCAAAAAATCGTATCAAAATCTGTCTAGACGTTTTGAAGATACACATCCACTGCAGCGCCCCCTGGTGTTTAACAACCTTAAAACTTATTTAAAAACCTGTTCTGAGATGATATCTATATAAATACAAAATTTAATCCAAATCGTTAAAGACGTTTCCGAGATAAGTAGAATATATAAATAATTGACAAGAATTGCTCATATTATAGTAGGTATTCATACTATAATATTATAATTAATATAATTGCTCATATTACAGTATAAATACCATAATATGAGCAATCCACATAAATCTTATCTTATAAGATAAGATTAAAAATGAGAAACTCATTTTGAAACTCATCAAACAGAATTATGAGGATAAATAAATAATGGAATAATGTTCATCTAATAAAATAGTACCGTTATTTTTAATATACCTTGGGATCGAGACACTCCATTCAAAAAACGAGACACGATGTATGTATAGCACAGACAAGTCAACCTTATAGACCACGCTTTGACAGAGAGTAGCATTCGCCAAGGCTATGTAGTGACACTACATAACTACGTCACTAGTGAGCTGTCAGTTGGAAGCACGTCGGAAGCTATTAAATTGTCAATTTTAAACGAGCCAATGAAAACTAGCCGACCTCTCCCCGCACCCCGCCACTTTTTGGCGATTTCGTTTTCGTACTGACGTTTATTAAAGCGTGGTCTATAGGTTGACTGGTTTGTGATGTATAGTTACCAATTATTTCTTTTTTAAATATATTAACGGTAGAGTAGTAATTATATTATTCCCAATTCATGGTTACGCACTAATTAACACGCGAATACCGCGCGTTAGGTAATTCGAGCATAACACGTGGTGATAATGTGCGCTGTGCAGTCATTGCGTTATTTCACGTCGACGACGTGACGTGTCAAGACTTTTTATCTAGTAACTAAACTGTTTAATTCAGAAACGTTTAATTAGATACAGTTTTGTAAAAATATATTTTGTTTCTTTCTTTCAACATAAGTGAATGCAGAGAACTATCGGCTAGTGCATTCATAGGACACGTCCTATGTAGACTTTCGTAATTTTCTTTTTCATTAATAAACCTATTTCGTCCACTGAGGTATTTCGTATAGATTTATTTGAAACTAGCGACGGCCCGCAGCGTCGCTTGCGTAGACTACACATTCCTGTTTTAGGTAGTATTAACATTCGAAAAGGTTTATACGTAGGTACTTTTTGCTGAAACTAATATTGGGTACACCCATACAAACTTTCAATCTTCATTCTCCCCACTCCTTTAAGAAAACTGGTACTCCCATACTTTTCACCTCCCATTTACCACCCTTAAAATGTGAAAATCTAAAAATCCTGAAACACGTCATTATTTATTTATTTTAAAATGTTTATGTTTTTTATTTTTATATTTTTATGTTTAAAAGATTCTCATACAAAGCACCTCCATCCTTCCCTCTTTAAATTTGAAATTTCCAAATATTCCGTTCTTAAAAAATTAATACTCACTCTATAAAATAAACCACTGTTCCAAAAATCGGCTTCCTAGACTTAGTAGTTTCGGCTTTATCTATGCTGATAGACCAGTGAGGACAAACGACAGACAGCCACAAAAAGTAACTGATGTCACTCTTGACAACCTTCACTCACGTCTGCAAAGTTTCATTAAAATCTGTTCAGCCGTTTTGGAGATTAGCTCGAATAGATACATAGACGTACAGACAGACAGACGGACAAAAAGTAGTGTATGTCACTTTTGACCACCTCCTTTTCATACCCGTAAAATTTCATTAAAATCGGTTTAGCCGTTTTAGAGATTAGGTCGAATAGACAGATGGACGTACATACAGACATACAAAAAGTAGTGTATGTCATTTTCTTCCACTTCCTTTCCACATCTGTGAAGTTTCCTTAAAATCGGTTTAGCCGTTTTGGAGATTTGCTCGAATAGACAGACAGACAGATAGTATTATTTTATACATAAAGCCTATAGCCTTCCTCAATAAATAAACAATCCAACACAAAAAGAATTTTTCAATTCGAACCAGTAGTTCCTGAGATTTGCGCGTTCAAACAAACAAACAAACTCTTCAGCTTTACAATATTAGTATAGATAAATTTCATTAACGATTGGCATAGGACAAAATATTACTGCTACTAATGTCATAAATGTGAAAGATTGGATGTTTGGCAGTCAATCATGCAGCAACGGATCGATGTGATTTTTTGCATAGATTTAGTTTATGAACTGTACAGTGACACAGGCTACTTTTTATTTCGGAAAGGGCACGGTTTCTGTGGGATATCTATTCATCACGCTAAAATCGTGCACGGATTTTCATGAAATTTCATACAGACATTTCTTCAGTAGTTAAGTTTGAGAATTATCTAGAAAGTTTCATAATTTCCTGGAACGTTGCGTCCTTTTATCGGTCCCGGTAATATAATTGTTTAGTCCATGCGGGCGAAACAGCGGTCGGGAAGCTAGTGTAGTATAAACAGTGAATAGTAAATGGCACCTGCGTTATATTTAAAATGCAATAGAATAAGTTAAGATAAAATTCATCGGTAATTAGAAATGATCACAAATTATCTAATTAGGTATACGTGTCAGCCTCATTAGTGTCAAGAATAATTTATCTATGTGATATTAACGATAACGTTATAAAAATCGGTCAAATGCTAGTCGGACTCGCATACCAAGGTCTCCGTGCAAGACACAATCAATTTTTGTTATATACTTAAAAAAAACCTACCTACATTAAAAAATCAGTGTTTTTAGTGTTTGTTATTTAAATGCAGTATATGCTAAATATTCAGATATATGATTGATAGTTAATTTTTAGTCTCCAAATATATAATTTTGACGCCTCCATTTCTTTGTTTTTTAAAATAAAGTAATAATATATTTGTACTTTACTGAAAGAGTTCTAGACAATGATACTCCACATGTCAGGGTAAAAATAAATTTTTTGTCGCGTTCTTTATCATACGTGAGACGCCTTTGAAAATTTTTGCATTGAATGTGGAATAATAAAATTCCATTCCATCAGCCCATTATACGCCAATGCAGGGGCTTAGGCCTCCACCAGGATGAGAGGGCTTGGAGCTTAAATCCACCACGCTGCTCCAGTGCAGGTTGGTAGAGTGTAACGACCGCTATATATTGACAGCAACGGGACCAACTGCTTAACGTGCTCTCTGAGGCACGTAATCAGTGATAGTTATGTACTCAAGTCAGAAAAACTCATTGGTACACGCCCGGATTCAAACCACGGCCGCACAGCCTTATAAATTTGAAACAGGTTTGCTGCGCTCGGGCTATCACGACTCTTATTATCAGAATAATATATCTATTTATTCTTGAGACATTATTTATATTCAGACAATATGTGCTTGAGACACGTGACATACGGACTGTCAAGACAGACAGCAGAATGACAGCAATAGTGCTCCATTTTGTCTTTTGAAAATGGAACTCTAAAAACGATGTTCTTGCAGGAATCCAACCACCAACCACGACAATGTCGGAGCCAGCCAGGCCAGTGTGTTTTATATTATGTACCGGTCGCAGCGTGGCATATACGTTGCGCAGCGTATTTATTGTGCGTTATCTCGATTCTCGATGACCGCAGCGCCGCCGGGTAAACAAAGTCTTTGTTACTTCGCAGAAATACGTAGCGACATGAGAATGCATGAAAACATTTCCTGTAACGTACCCGTCCGTTCTTTGTTGTCGTTATGAAATCGTTGACGTACCGCAAAATGACCGTCTGTGGTTTTAGTTAAGTATTTTAAAAGTTTATTTTATTTATTGCTATTAGTGGTCATTGACCCTTCAGTTGAACTGATCAGCTGATGACATCTAAGTGATGTTCATCGAAGCTTTACAGTTAAATCTAATTCAAGTAAGTATTTGAAGAAATATTTATTCACTTATTTTAAACGTGTTTCACTTGTAGAACATCGATTTTATTATGTACTGTTTTTTGTCATCTATGAATGACGGCATTGTCATATTAAAGTTCAAAATACGACATGTCTTAAATGTCTTGTATTATTTATACGTCTAGATAGAGATTCGGTTTTGAAAAACGTAGAATAAAATATCACCTAACTGTTCGGTTATAAATATAATTCACACACACAGAGACGTTATGAACGACGTGGCGGGAAAGTAGAACATAATAGTCATACCTAGCTCTTTATTTTTGTAAATTTGTAGTCGTATCGCGTGAGTGGATGTATTTAAACATGTAAATAATCAAAGTCAAAGAATTTCTATAAACCCTTTCTTAGTGAACACTTTTAAACAAGAAAAGACACCTAATGTCTGAATTTCGTGTGATTCGCTTCAGCGGTCCTTCAAAATGACGGATTCCCTTACAAACTTCAATGCTCTATTTAACTCTATTTCACCCCTTTACGGGTTAAATGTTTAAAAATCTTAAAATACAACATATTTAGTTTACGATCCAAAGGCCAATTACAAATTTTAATGCAGTTAACTTCAAAACTGAGGGAAGTCCCGCACATCCCATACCTATTAACGTTCATCTCCTATTTTGCTCCCTTACGGGTTAAAGTTCTGAAAATCTTGAAATACGACATAAAATATATAGTTTTTGCCCCAAAGTCAAAACACAATTATTTTCATGCATTTAACTTCAAAAATTACTTATTTTCATACGAGCTATTAATTATATTAATATCTGGGTTTATTGTGATAGCTGATATCGACGTGTCGTGATAGCCCAAAGCGCAACGAACCTGTCTCAATTTTATAAGGCCATAGGGCCATGGTTCGAATCCGGGCGTGTACCAATGAGTATTTCTGACTTAAGTACATAACTATCACTGACTCCGTGCCTCGGAGAGCACGTTAAGCAGTCGGTCCCGGACGTTGTCAATAGATGGCGGTCGGTACAGTCCCCAACCCGCAGTGGAGCAGCATGGTGGATTTAAGCTCCAAGCCCTCCCTCCCCCTGTGGGAGGCCTAAGCCCCTGCAATGGAGTAAAAATGGGCTGAAGAAGTGAAGATGAAGGGGATTATTTTACCCCCACGGGGCTATAATTTGCTCCTCGTGAAAATCCTCTCGTAGTGGATGTTTCCGTCACAAAACAAGCTTAATATCATAATTTCGTATGATTCGCTTTAGTGGTATGGGTTCGGCGCTGTTTATGAGTGAGTGACTGGTATTTTACTTTATATCTATAGATATTACAAAATCTATATCCATTCCATTCCATCAGCCCTTTTTTATACCCCACTGCAGAGGCTTAGGCCTCCCCTCAGGATGAGGGGCTTATAGCTTAAATCCACCACACTGCTCCAATGCGGGTTGGCGAATTGTAACGCCCGCCAACTATTGACAGCAACCGGGACCGACTGCTTAACGTGCTCTCCGAGGCACGGAGTCAGTGGTAGTTATAATAATAATAATAATAATAATAATAACAATAATAATAACACACAATTACAACAACGCCTAGGTCCCAAACTAAGCATTTGCTTGTATTTTGGGTACCAAGCGAAGACAACACATACATATAACAACCAAGACCCGGTGCCAGTATTAATATTCATCATATAAATACTGACCCGACCTGGGATTCGAACCCGGGACCTGCAGCTTCGCACGCAGGGTCGTTGCCCACTAGGCTAAGCGGTCGTCAGTTAATGTACTTAATTTAGAAAAACTCATTGTTACACGTCCGGATTCGAATCACGGCCACAAGACCTTATAGAATTGAAACAGGCTCGCTGTGCTCGGGCTATCACGAAAAACTATATCAACCATGTACAAAGAAATTGTATTTTGTTTTTTATAATTCAGTAAATTGCCTCACTGCCCATCAAAAATGCTTCTTACACTTTTGATAAATTGTCTTCCACTGATTTAATTTGTTTGGCTTCTGTTGGCATAATTATTTATTTATTTTAAAACTACTTGACCTGTGGCGCAATTTCTATTTATGATATTTAAATAACGTCTTGTGTAAGAAGGCATACCTATGTTTTATGTAAATCGATGAATTCTGAAATCACGTATTTATGTGTGTGCATATGTATCACAAGTACTTATTGAGGTTGTTTATTTTGTTTAAATAATTCGACGTTTATTATTCAGTGTTACATTTCCGTTCTACGCGAAAACATCAGATAGGCTTAATTAATATGCTTTTGTAAATATCGTCGCCGCCGCAAGATACCGGTGCGCTTACCATCGAATGTTGTAACAGCGATGGATTGCAGGCGACACGACCTCGATTTCAAAGCTATGATTCCTAGCATTCATTATCAACGGTTTTTTTACTAGAATTGAGTGAGTTGAAAAATACTGAGCCATATTGGTTTTGATGTATATCACGTACATTCTTTAAAAATACAGTTTTTTCTATATGTCGTCACAGAAGTAATCAATTTAAACGCACCGGCGACGTAATAAAAATTCTATAGACTCCCTATCACTGAAACAACCCATGAAGTACTGCAATGGCGGCCGCGTAAATATAGTACAGTTCCAATCAAGTTTTATGGCGGATGTGAACATAGGCACAAGTCGCGTCGCAGTAACCAGTTTTAGGTGTAGCGGGACGCAGTGGAGCGAGGGGCGTATGAGTGAACCTGCGCAAGCACGCATAAGCGTTGTAATCCGATCCGCCATAAAGTTTGATTGGAACTATATATGAGTGGAACTTCGCAGTGTACGTACTGGGTATGGCATGAGTGTGATCATATTGACGCGTGCGTACAATATATAGTTCGCCTCAAACTTTATGGCGAATCAGAATACAACGCTATAAGCGTGCTTGCGCAAAAACAGTCATATACCCCTCGCTCCACTGCGTCCCGCTACACTTAAAACTGGTTACTGCGACGCGACTTGTGCCTATGTTCACATCCGCCATAAAGTTTGATTGGAACTGTACTTAGCCAGATGATGATTAGTACTAATGGTGCATCAGTAGTTAAGTAGTTCGCGATGCTACGTCCGGGTTATCCTAGGTTCATTCTAAAACGATTGGTAAAACCTATAATGATAATAATTTTAATTCCAATTTAACATACATTTAAATATAACTATGCATTTGTAAAAATAAAAAATAAAAACTGCTGACTAGTAAAAACTGTGTTTTAATATGTAGTAAGTGTTCTGTATATTATGCTCGATTTAATAACTAAGTATATCATAAAAGTACCTACGAATTGACAAGAAGTCCTCTTCTGCGTTTACCGTCTTACCACTCATACTATAGCTAGTTCGTGTAAGATGACGATTTTTGGTACGAGTTTCAGTGCGCAAGATCCCGTCCCTCCGAGAAACCCCCGCGCGCCGGTTTCAATCCCCCGAAAATGTGAAATAACTTCGATACTGTGAACTGACAACTATGATTCTAATTAAAACCAAATGCTGCTATCAAATTAATTTACTCTATGCATATAATATTATAAATACTTAGCTAGGATTCGATATAATCTTATAATTAATTAGGTTTTATTTAAATAACTAGCTTTCCGCCCGCGGGCTTCGCTCGCGTTGAGCACAGTTGTACTGGGACAGTTAAAGGAACGCGACGCTCTAGAACACTGTAACACTTTCTAGAACGTTCTGAAATTTAACTGCCTAAGAAATCTTATGAATTTTTTATGAAATTAGGTAATATGACATGGTCACATAGATCTCGTCAAAACATCAAGTTTGAGTACCAACACGATAGGTCTGCGAATGATAGTTTCGAAAATATAAGCTTTTAAAAATTTGGTCACGTGGTCACATAGATCTCGTCAAAACATCAAGTTTGAGTACCAACACGATAGGTCTGAGATTGATGGTTTCGAAAAAATAAGCATTTAAATATTTGGTCACATGGACACATAGATCTCGTCAAAACATCAAGTTTGAGTACCAACACGATAGGTCTGAGATTGATAGTTTCGAAAAAATAAGCATTTAAATATTTGATCACATGGACACATAGATCTCGTCAAAACATCAAGTTTGAGTACCAACACGATAGGTTTGCGATTGATGGTTTTGAAAATATAAGCATTTAAATATTTGGTCACGCGGTCACATAGATCTCGTCAAAACATCAAGTTTGAGTACCAACACGATAGGTCTGCGATTGATAGTTTCGAAAATATAAGCTTTTAAAAATTTGGTCACGTGGTCACATAGATCTCGTCAAAACATCAAGTTTGAGTACCAACACGATAGGTCTGAGATTGATGGTTTCGAAAAAATAAGCATTTAAATTTTTGGGCACATGGACACATAGATCTCGTCAAAACATCAAGTTTGAGTACCAACACGATAGGTTTGCGATTGATGGTTTTGAAAATATAAGCATTTAAATATTTGGTTACGTGGTCACATAGATCTCGTCAAAACATCAAGTTTGAGTACCAACACGATAGGTCTGCGATTGATAGTTTCGAAAATATAAGCTTTTAAAAATTTGGTCACGTGGTCACATAGATCTCGTCAAAACATCAAGTTTGAGTACCAACACGATAGGTCTGAGATTGATGGTTTCGAAAATATAAGCATTTAAAAATTTGGTCACGTGGTCACATAGATACGTCTGCAAAGTTTCATTGAAATCGGTTTAGCCTTTTCGGAGATGAGCCGGAACAGACAGACAGACAGACAAAAAGTGCCTTATGTCACTTCCGGTACTGCCCTCTGTACATATGCAAAGTTTAATTGAAATCGGTTCAGCCGTTTCGGGGATTAGCCGGAACAGACAGACAGACGGATAGACATACAAACAAAAAGCAGCCTATGTCACCCCTGATAATACCCTCTGCACGTCTGCCAAGTTTCATTGAAATCGGTTAAGCCGTTTCTGAGATCAGCTCAAACAGACAGACAGATGGACAGACGAACAGACAAAAAGCAACCTATGTCACTCCCAACAATACCCTCTGCACGTCTGCCAAGTTTCATTGAAATCGGTTCAGCCGTTTCGGAGATCAACTCAAACAGACAGACAGACCGACAGACAGACAGACAAAAAGTAGCCTATGTCACCCGCGGTAATGCCCTCTGCACGTCTGCAAAGTTTCTTTAAAATCCGTTCAGCCGTTTCGGAGATTAGCCGGAACAGACAGACAGACAGACAGACACTTCAATTTTATTAATATAGACAATAATAACGCCTGGGACTATTAATAAATTATTTCACGATATGTTTACGCACAATACTACTGTGTTGCTTTTTTGTTACGCGAGTACTTTTTCTGGTGTTTTTCTGTATCTACATAATTTAAGTGTTGCAGTTGCAGCCTATTTTTGGGTTTTTGCTATGGTTTTGGTTTTTGATTCATACTTGTGAAAAAATTGAACATTTGTTACTATTTTACACTAAAAACACTCGCCCTGATACCTCCTCGTTGACTCTGATTGACTTCATCATGTACTTATTATCTTTTCTATTCATTCATTGATTTTGAATTCAAATTATGAAGCGTTTTAATTACTTCAGATCTTGATGGAAACTATTAGTTAGAAATTTGGAAAATATATTTTCATCGTATTTCCTTTCGTTTTTATACCGCGAAAGAAGTATTTTTAGAGTTCTGGAGCCAAATCTTTATAATTTCTTTCTGTCTGTCTGTTAGCCTGGAACTAGAATTCCTTAATATTAGAATAAGAACAAGAATTTTTTTAGCGTAGGTTGTAAATGAGAGTCGAAAAAAAAATCAGTTTACATTAACGTGCAAGATTCCTATAGATAGGTCTTTAAAAATAATTATGTATACATAGGTTTCAAAATGATTTTTTAATTAAAGCAATAGGTGTTGGAATTGCTCTCCTAAACTCCTAAAAAATATATTTATACTTAATTTAACTTTTTAGACATGGGGTGAAAAATGACGAAAAAAAAAAATTTGTTAGTCCACCTTAAAAATCACTTTCAGTAAAAATTTATTTGAATAAGAAACATTGAGAAGTTTTTGTGATAATTGTTTTTAAGCTTATTATTCGAATTTTAACCATGAACGTACCTACATCTCGACTACGGAACCCTTCACTGTGCGCGGTTCGACACGCACTCGTCTGGTCTTTGATATTGGTTTTCGTCGTTTTTCAAGAACAAATATTTCTAACAACTTAAAATTCTTGACCTCAATGCAAGTTGTTAGATTGGTGTATATTGGTCATCGGCAACCATGATGACTTGTTAATAATTATTACGTCATATCGCTTGCGGCTGATCGAATATTCTAGCGTTTGTCAATCTTTAAATATAAAATTTTTTGTTTGCATTTGGCATTTGCTTATTTGTTTTGTATTTGCCGTGATTGATTATTTGCACAATTTGTGAACAAACAACATAGGAAAAATAATTACAAGTAATTATTACTAGGTATTGCAAATATCTTGAATAGGGAAAACAATTAGGTAAATATAGATGGAAACACAAAGTAATCATAGTAAATGAAGGTATAGTTATTATTTAATATAAAAAACAAAGTGTAAGGAAGTACATAATCCTTGAACTAAATCTGTAAATCGGGAAATTTGAATTACGACAATAACGTATAGAACTTATTACTGAACAATTGTAGTTTAGTAGATAATTAAGGCCCGGGTCTCGCAGAATCAGAGGGAAGGAATTTTTTTTTTATAATAATAACACACAATCACAACAACCTCTAGGTCCCAAACTAAGCATTAGCTTTTATTTTGGGTACCAAGCGAAGACACCACATACATATAACAACCAAGACCCGGTGCCAGTATTAATATTCATCATATAAATACTGACCCGACCTGGGATTCGAACCCGGGACCTCCAGCTTCGCAGGCAGGGTCGCTGCCCACTAGGCTAAGCGGTCGTCAAAATTGCTTTTATGCATTTCAAAAAGGTATTTTTTAGTAAGAGTTTAGACGATAAATAAAACCATTGGTTGCTAGGTGATTTCGTTGCGCATATTACTGTCTTAATTATTTACACGCGAAGTAATACTATGTAGAGATATACAATAAAAGTCATTTTTACATGAACTTATTATAGATATTTAAATTATTTTTTTCCAATTTTTACTGTAATTTGTGGCTTCTCCATGAATATAGTAAACGCGTATATGTTTTGCATAAGTGTCGTTACGAAAACAAACGCTAGAATACCTTTAAAGTCTTAAATGCTTTTTAAAATTGATTTTCACTAAAAACGCCGTTTTCTCCAAAAGAAAATGGCACCTTTGATGGCAAAAAACGACTGGTTGGCACCCTTATGTTAAATAATGTATTAAAAAATGTAAAGTGTGTAAAGAGTGGATTTATGTAAATCTGTTTGCATTTATAATATTGACATACCTGTGTCTTCGTAGCAGGCCTCGTCGTGCAGGAGAACCGCTGGGCCCAGCTCCATCCCTATTCAGTTTTTCAGGAGAACGGAATAATTTACGAAAAGCCGCCGCAACCTTCTCTTTGGACCGCGACGTCATTGTTTTCGAAAGTCGGTTAAAATGAATATTCGGTCCTTGTTTTACTAGAGACCCGGCGTTGTTATTTAACCGTTAGACTGCAAAATATTTTTGTAAATAGAGTTTGCTGTTTACATTCTTGAACGCAAAGAACGAGCCGTAAGCGCGACGGCGCAAAACACACTGAGTAAGATCGGAAAGGCGCATTCAACGGCTGCAAAAAGCGGTTAACGCTCCCAAGTTACCAACTCCGGACACCGCGTATTTTCAGTTCGTATCTATAAAGCCTATATCTATACAACCATACGGGTTATAAGGTCACTGCTCCAAATTACTCATCCTTTGAACTCGTTCTGAATCCTGTAACAAACGAAGGTAACATATATATTGTTTTTGTTAATCACAGGTTTCTTGGTTAGGCGATTTTTATAAAAATTGCACCACATGACCGTTATGCGCAATAATACAAGTTAACAATATTTTTTTAAATATTTCAGCTAAACAAAGAAGTTGTATGTTTTTCGGAAATTTTCGCTTCCTGTGACACTTCCACTCACATAGCTATTTCATGACAAAAAGTTACCGAATTTGGTCAAAATGTGAATATTAGAAAAAATATAAATGGTACAGACACAAGTTGGATGTTATTGGAAAAGCATTAACTATACTATCCTACTATCTACTGTTGTATAAATTAATAATTTCGGATTGCAAGTTTTGTGTTAGCAGTTAATTGAATTATAAAATTTGGACTATACCGCGCATAGAATGCAAAAATATATCTCGAAAACTTATCCAAAGCCGAAAACAGCGAATAACTAATGCCGAGAGACAACTGAGGATAATCTGTGAAGTGAGGTATCGAGAAAACAAGAATGCACAGAAGTCCAACAACTGAGATGACGTGAAGCCCAGGTAAAAGCGCGCGCGTTGAGCACATGGAGTAGTCTTCGACTCTTCGATCCGGGGATCTGACCAGAAGGATGGAACCTGAAGGAAGTGCAATTGTCACTGTCTGACAACAATACAGATGGGTCTAGTCGGAAGTAAAAAAAGATTAGACCGATTCCAAAACCGTATCGAGATAAATAGTTTTTTAGCCATACATATTTTGATACTGTTTGACCTTCGTTTGACCTCTGTTTCACATTTATATTATCATAGAGTCATAAATGACAGTTCACAGTATCGAAGTGACATTACGCAATTTTGGGTTGAAAGGGGGGGGGGGGACCGGCACACGGGATTACTCGGGAGTGAAGAACGGCGGGCGGGGAACTTGCGCACCGAAACTCGGACTAAAACTTCCCATCTTACACCTGCTAGCGGTAGTATGAGTTGTTAGACGGTAAACGCAGAAGAGGGCTACAGTCAATTCGTACTTATATGGCATCAAAGTAACAAGGAAAAAACCTCAGAATAATTACCTAAAGTCATAGAAGGCATTCTTGTATTTACATATATTTGTTTAATTTTCACATGTTTTCCATATGGTGAATTTCTGTGTGGGTGAAAAAGATGTAAGTATATACATGCGGTTTGCTTCAATCTGCTTGTATCTACCCCTTTCTCAATGAGATTAGTCTGACTAGTCAGATGGACGTTTGCATCACATTCTTTGAATTTACCTCCATCGTTTAAATAAGTTGAAATGAATTTGGGGGCTACGTTCTGATCATAAGCAGCAATGATTTTGTATCACCTATCTTTTTCTTTCTAATGCTTTATTCTACATGTTAGAACAAGTTAAACATATGTAAAATTTACATTCCTTCTATGACTTTAGGTAATTATTCTAAGGAAAAAACATGTCATTGTCCTATTACACAGAGTAATATGAATAGAATTTGCATAGTATGTCATTCTCACACATGTCAAACGTCAGATCATACGTCTGATTGCGTTTTATCCTTGACTATTTTTAGGCAAAGAAAAAGCCATACACCCACTATGAAAATTTTCGAAAATTAATTTAAAAAATTACTTGCCGCAAAGCAAAAATATTGAAATTGTAGTTTCTCAAAGTAGTTTCATCTATCAGAAAAATAAAAATAAAAAAAAATAGCTTTACATACCGAATTCAACGAACGGTGGAGGGCCTACACGGCATATTTTTGTATGTTTTATTTCACAATTACTAAAATACAGTTTTTTTTTTTTTAAATTTGATTCCATGATCGGTAGATGTCAGTGATCCATACCTATCGTGACAACCGTTGTTAGTTCAATGAGTCTAGTATGCTTTGATAACGTAACGTTGTAACGAAAAAAGAAAAATCATACCTACTTTTATTTAACATTTTCACGAACATATCGGAACGATGTATCGCAATCATTTTCTTATTATATTTTATTTTGCCTCAACAACGTAACAAACTTCATTATTAATCCTGTTTGCAATTTTTCCGGGGAGCGTATTTACTTAATTGATCTTTTCGGGAATATCTCTTTCACGGTTGATTGATTCGCTTCTTCGGGGACCAGACCGCTCTAATGTTGCGTTATGATTAAATTTCACGCAGAAACAGTTTTACGCAGCTTTAGAAGATTATACTAATATAATTCTATTGTAGGCATAGATCAAAAACATTCTGTTGTTTTACTATTTACTAAAATTAATAATTAAATTAAACAACGCAATCCTTCTTTAATACGGAAACGTGCAAATTTTAATTAAACATGGCGTTCATTCGATTTAATTCAAAACGTTAGAACGTTGTTTGTATTTAATTTACCAGAAATTCCGTCTGGCGGAGTGTACAGCCTAATCCTGCATATATCGATTAATTAACAAGCTTCTGAATAGCTCCATAAATTAAGCGATGTAGGTATTTTGTGGGAATATATACCTACTACATTGTTGAGCATTTCCTATATCGATGAGTAGTTTATTGAGAATTACAAGTGGCAAAACGAATTTCTTGCTTTTTGACCGGTCATTGCATTTTTAAAAATAATTTTGTAACAATGTTGAATATTTTGCATGCGTACGAAATCATTCCGTTCTATCCCAATAGTCCAAGTGCGTAGTCCCAGACTGGGACAACTGGCACCATTCAATTTTAGAAGTCCTATGGGACTACTGGACTGTTAATTTAGTTCCAGAAGTCCCAGTATCGTTATCGCCACATACAGTCTCTTTTTTCTTTATCCGTACCATACCTCTTTCGTATTAAAATTGTAATTACCTGTCTGTACTGACTTTGTCACTTGAAATACAATAATTAACATTGTATTGTTTAAAAAAAAATGTGATCGGCATAATGTTAATACGAGAAGCAAAGACAAACTTACTGACCATGTTTCACATGAAAGGCGTGACGCCGTCCATGATTTCCTCGCTTTCATCTCTCATTATCGGCTTTAGTTAAGGCAACGTAACTTATAAAAAAAAAACTCCAACATTTTTATGTAGTTGAATGAATTTCTTAATGTACCTGTACGTCTAAGCTTTAAATTATACTTCTAGTAACGAATCTTGAAATTCTTAATGCCTAGTTTAAATTAACTAATCACTAATCTGACTCCAAATCAGGTAAAATCCACCTTTTCTACTTCAAAACGTTAACCGAAGTGATATAAGGTAATGGGTTCTATATCTATAGGCTTCAATGGAATTAGGTAGGTACCTACTTTCTATTGAAGTTGACAAAGATAAATCGTTGCGATAGAGTGCGAAACTTTATTGTGTTTTTATTTGGGCCGCGTTTTATGAAACCAATTTACAGTATCATTACTTCAAATATAACTAAAATCATAAAAGAGAATTAAAACCTTTTTAATAAAAATAAAATACCCAGGAACACAATATTAAATTTTATATTGGATAAAACCTACTTTTGGCTTTAATTTTAGTTTCATTAGAAAAATTCTATTCATGATCGATATAAAGTGGAAGATAAATTGAAGAATAAAACGCCATGGAAAAACCGATCCCGCGGCGCTACTCGTAAATCAAAGGAGATGGAACCATTGTTGAAATATCTTTAGATAGGAAATTATTTTGCAAATAAAATTATAGGCAGGAACCATTGATGTCAGGTGAATATTGAATAGGTGGCAGCGTCTCTTAAAGATTTACATATCGCCGTAGTTTTTCATGGACTGTACCTATTAATACGTAGGTTTACGGTGAAACAGGCGGAATTTTCAAGCAACATAGTAATAATTATAAGGACTGGCGATAGAAGTGAAAACCTAGAATTTTAGTATTAAAATTTAAAATTTCATTATGTTTAAATTAAAATTATCAACATCAATCTGGTTTTCACATCTATCCACATCGTGTTCCACCACTTTCGGTGTATAATGAAACCATATAAAGATGCATATAATTAATTGTTGCTCGGAGTGTCAATAGATGTGAAAACTAGATTGATGTTGATAACTTTAATTTAAACATTATGAAAATTCAAATTTTAATACTAAAAGTTCTAATTTTTCACTTCTATCGGCAGTCTCTATAACTGCCATTTTTTTTTTCTTTTACCACCGTCTGAAGATATCGTCAGTATCAAGGATCTAAATAAATATAGATAACGGATAGTTAAAATAACCCCAACACTAATTTAATTTATTAATAATAAATAAGTTAAAATAACTATAATAACAATGACAACATTTTTTCGTAAGTTTCTAATAATAAAATTATTAGAATACTCATTATTATTAGAATTTAAAAATAATTTTATATTTCTAATAATAAATATAAAATTATAGATAATCATTTATAGATAATCAGGCACTCTAGGGCGGAGTATCTAATGTGTTTCTTGGCAGCTGCAGTTTCCACAGCAGCTCCAGCCGATATCGTGGTGCGACTAAAGTGCGAGATGGCAAAAGTGCTGACACATGTACCGTCCCAAAGTAGGCACCTACCCTTCTTCCAAAGCACCAAAGTGATAACATCGGGTCGTTTGCCAACAGAACGGCAAAGACCCGGAGGCTCTAAAAATATTAGTAAATTTATTTAGTACTCACCTTTATATTGCATAGTGTTTCTACAATAAAATGAGCATGTCGTGACGCGAATCCATAAGTTTTCCCCCCACCAAGAAGTGTCCAACGCGGCTAAAGTATTTTATTTGTCAGGTTTTTTTACTTTGCCGTTTATATCTGCAGATCTTTGAACTTTAGTTGCACGTTTTTGTAGTTTTAAATTTACAGTGAACATTGTAAAGTGCGTTATGTTTCAATTTTCATTAATTTTATAAATATTACATAATATTAATATATATATATATATTTTATAACACTCACAACAACGTCTAGGTCCCAAACTAAGCATTAGCTTGTTTTTTCGGTACCAAGCGAAGACATCACATACATATAACAACCAAGACCCGATGCCAGTATTAATATTCATCATATAAATACTGACCCGACCTGGGATTCGAACCCGGGACATCCAGCTTCGCAGGCAGGGTCGCTGCCCACTAGGCTAAGCGGTCGTCATATATATATATATATATATTCTTTAGAGTAAATTTGTGTTGCATTTAAGAAGAACGATTTTAGTCTTTGTGAAAGTAATATAGCTTAAATATTATTGGCGTTTAAATATTCGGGCGACGGACGTGGGAGTGTCGGTCGTGGGCGCGTGGGCGGTATAAGATCGTGGAATCGTGTGATTTCCTAGGGGAGAACTTGCGGCTATCTTTTATGTGGACCCCGGTTTTAAAAGATTCCGGGAACCAAAGAAATTTCTAGTTTATTAATTTTCTTACTGGAATAAAGTTTACATTATTAGAAACTTCAAAAAACTTTAATTTGGATGATACTAAGGTTCCACAAACTATGATAATATCAAATCGTAATTAAAGCACCATGTTGATTGTAGACAGAGGTCATAAAAAGTATAGATACATAACCCATAAATTAATTAGGAAAATCTACAACTATAGGTAAGTAGGTATTTCTATTAAGTAATTTATTCGCAAGACAAGGTTGTACCTGTATAATTTTACTCTAAGGATAAGGCAAATGGTGTAATTAAATTAGATTTTAATGAACTAGGTTATGACCTCCATTTAACTGGCACCTAAGGCTTAATTATTAGCGAATTCAGCATTCAAGCTCAGTGCGAGCAGCAGAAAATAACTACTTTGACAAAACATGCATTAAAATTTTAGTAATGCTATATTGCAGTCTCGGATAAACATTAATTATCAGCAGGTCGCGTCTCA
Organism: Luffia ferchaultella; assembly: GCA_949709985.1. NCBI lineage: Eukaryota > Metazoa > Arthropoda > Insecta > Lepidoptera > Psychidae > Luffia > Luffia ferchaultella. Next base: position 8,467,485 of record OX453241.1, read on the forward strand.
CTCTTACTTCGAAATGATCGAAAACCGGAGTACAGTGACTTACTATTACGTCACCATGATTCTCTCTTTCGTTTGAAAGGGTTACAAAGAGAGAGAATGAGGAGAGAATGATAATGACGCATCGGGCTGAAAAAACGTAAGCGTCAAGGTACAAACGGAAGCTCCATAAGCGACGGATGTGCCAATTATATTAATAATTAATAGCCTATATTATAATTATTAATATTTTTAGCACATTCGTCGCTTAAATCTTAGCTCCATAAATGTTCCATTAATGATATGGACCTTGAGTCTATGGTTCCTTAAAGTTATTTAAATAAAAAATAAAAATAATAAAAAAGGTACTGTGTATTTATATATATACGGGCGTACTGTATTTGTTATCATATTTTAAGTTAAGATGCGGTATCTTATTCTTTCTGCATATCTATACTATACCATACCAGCAGGCCTAATAAAATACGCTCAAGGTGGAGTACGTACAGAGGAGCTGGATAACTAGGGGTAGAAAACTAGTACGCCACTACGTACCAACTTGTGCACATTAAAATATATACATATGTATAAATTTAGGTACCTATTTTAGAGCTAAAAAGTCTAAAATAAAAACCTTTTTAAAAACAAGCTTTTATTAAATAAGATAAGATAAGATAAATTAATTTCTGTAAAAGCTTAGCCTAAGTACATAAAATTTGTTTTAATTAATTAGTGTTAGTGCATGTATATATTATTAATATTAATATTTAATAAATATTTTTTAATAAAATATATAAAATTCAATTTTATTCAATAAATTATAAAATAATATTCAATTGAAACAAACGTATCATATAAATATATGAATCAAACGTCATATGTAATAAATACAATTACGAAATATTCTGTCTAAGATGAAGCTTCAAGCTTTTAAAATATAAATTTCATACATTTCACTATATCTACTTTTGTGATTAAAACGATGATAATTATATTTTAATTTTTAATACGTTGTTTTTTAACTAAAAGCTTTTTAAAAGGGTTTTTAACTTATGTTTATATTTATTTATCTGTTTTCAATTTCATATATAGTAATGAAATTATGTATATTCTGTTTGATCAAATTATCCTATGAGTACAAATCGGGCGCGTAAAATACGTATACAGGTATTAGAAAACAACATGTGAACGAAATAATAAAATTGTGAAAATATATTGTTAAGGTGAAAGCTCTATGGCTTAGCTTTTCTTTGTTCGGTCGTGATTTCATTTTCTTTTATTATTTTATTTCAATACATATGATCCTTTGCTTGAATTTTCTTAGAAATTCATACGTACCTACTTGTTACTAAACCCTTGTTACACAAAGAGAATCCTTGTCGGCCCTGGGCGGACGTGCGTACGTTCTCGTATATGACGTGTTCGTGGCGGTATTTTGATGTATAATTTGAATTACGGTTATTATATACAGTATCTTAGATATGGAAATGTAGTGATAGCTGAGTGGTAGCGAGCCTGCTTCTTGTTTAGAAGGCCGTCGCGGTTCGAATCTCGGGGCATGCACCAATGAGTTTTTTTCTAACTTATGTACATAACTATCACTGACTGTGTCTCGGAGTCAGTCGTACTGGAGTGGCGTGGTGGATTAAACTCAAAGCACCCTCATTCCGAGGGGAGGCTTAAGCCCCTGCAGTGGTGCATATTGTGTTGATATGGATGGATTAAATAACAAAGTGAGATATAAAAGTCACAATTATCAGTCGGTATTGTCAGTACTGGCACCGGTCGACGCCACTCTGACATTCAATAAATTCTATATAAAAATACCTACATCAATCTTTATACAATATTAAAGTGCTTTAATATTTTTTCAGTTGACGTTCTTTTCGTTAAAAAACTTTTTGGAAGAAACATATGGCAAGGTATCCTGGTGGCCTATAACCGTAAACTTATTTGTGATCCTGCTCTGATATCATACCTATGTAATACAAAAAACCGCATTTAAATGAGCCCAATCCTTTTAGAGAAACACATCTACTGCAATGCCTCCTGATGGCCTATACCCGTATATACAACACAGCTAAAACCTTGCTTACAGCAATACTGGAATCGTATGGAAAATTTCAAAAAAGTTTCATTGAAATCCTTTAACTAGTTTTTTAAATCAAATCCTCATAAACATACACACGGTTCCGCATGTAAAGGTTCCGAACCTTTACAGAAAAACGGAAAAAAACAAACAATTTACGGAAAAAAACATTTTTACGAAAAAAACAAACAATTTAAAAATATCGTACCAAAACTGACGACCATAATGTTTGATGGTGGTTTTTACAGTTAATTTTATTTCATAGCCCGTAAGAATCCCTACAAATGTCTTAAGTTTCAATATAATATTTCAAGTTTAGGTTCTTTTATGAAGAATATTTTATGTACTCTAGAATCAAATAAACGGCTAACGCTATTCGAGCTAAAGGACTGGACACATCCCTAAGATTGAAGTCGGGGTGGCTCCCCCTCCCTACAAGCCCTAGTTATGTATGACGTCATCACTTCGTACCCTTCTCAGATAAAAACGACAGATTTATGTTACCAGCGATTAGGTAATAAACTAAAATTATATTATTTATGTGCTTAATTCGGTATTTCTTATAATAATATTGTATGCTGTATATTATTTTCTTTGAATTTTTTTACTTTGCATTTCAATATTAATTTTAATGCCAAATACACGTATATTATGAACTCGTGCCTGAGAAAAATTAGCCTGATTTTCAAATTTTTGTCAAGTTTATTTGTCATCGAGATGGACACAAAGAGATAACAATTGTTTATTGTAATATTAAACACATAAGGTCGATAAATAGACAAAAATAAAACTTTCGTTATAACAAGTCAATCGTAGATCGGAATGGCCATATTTCACGAAAAGGTTCGATTGCCCTCGCCGCAGCGACTATGATATGCGATAAAGTTGGAGATTATTTTACGGAATTTGAATCAAGCGGAACGAAGTTTATCGTGTTTCCGGACAAGGGAATATACCGAGATCAATATTGGCAAACGTCCTTTGATATTAACAAAAAATGTCCTACCTTATCTTGCTGTACCAAATCAAATTATAAAATTTTGTTGTATAATAATAATAATAATACCGTATACATCGCAATAACGTCTAGGCCCCAAACTAAGCATTAGCTTGTATTTTGGGTACCTAGCGAAGACTCTACATACATATAACAACCAAGACCCGATACCAGTATCAATATTCATCATATAAATACTGACCCGACCTGGGATTCGAACCCGGGACCTCCAGCTTCATAGGCAGGGTCGCTACCCACTAGGCTAAGCGGTCGTCGTTATGAAAATAACATTATAACAGCTGTCGTTTATATTTCCCGATTTTTATTTTCGTTTTAAAATTTTCAGTCCTTCAGACTGCGTCACTACACTAACTCGTAAATCCGGCGTATGGTAGAGTTTACACCTACATTGTTGTTCCATCGTACAGACTTACTTTACTTTAGATCCACTTGGTCCACTCCACATGGCTCTACCTTTGGCTCTATCAGTAATAAATCTAAATGTAATCGAATATAATATATTGAGTGTAATATAGTAAGTTATAATACTGTTGCGGTGTGAACTAATGATGACTAAACTTTCAGACGTAATTTTACTTTAAATTTTCACACGGATTAGGTCATCTGCAAAAACGAAGTCCGGAGACAAAAACAACTACCTATCCAAACTTAGAGCGTGTAGAGCTTATCAAACTAAACAAAAAGTTTCAAGTGAGCAGATGCTTTTCTTATCACTTATCTTTTTGAAGTAAAACTTCTTTAGGCGCGACTAGGGAGTAACTCAGATTTTTTTTCTGACGGAAGTAACGCTTATTCTGACGGAAGTGACGCTTACTATAGTCTGTGTAGTTTCCGCTATTTAAAAATAGATCGCGTGCGACGGTAGATATGTCTATCCGTCGATAGGTTATTGAGACGACAAAACTATACAATGGATAGAATTTCTTACCCTAGTATGGTTAGACCGTCGATAGATAGGTAATTGGGTTTGGCTGTTAGAGATTTTTAAAAAACTTTGCAATTTTGCAATCTCTAACAGCCAAACCCAATTACCTATCTATCGACGTTCTAACCATACTAGGGTAAGAAATTCTATCCATAGTATAGTTTTGTCGTCTCAATAACCTATCGACGGATAGACATATCTACCGTCGCACGCCATCTATCGACAGGAGGCCTCGGGAGGGTCGATAGCTTACCAGAGTTAGATTATTGTATGAAAATGACATTTCGTGCGTCCCAATATACTTCTGACAGCTGTTGAAGGATAGAATTTATTACTGAGGATAAACATGCGGCCTATCTGTCAAATGTGATGGTTTACCTATCGATCGTCTGCTATCATCAAATAAAAATTCGCTGAATTACTTTTATCCTAATATTTTGAAACCAATGACTATTTAATTTAGTTGTAATTTAGTGTGAAAATGTCTACGTCCAGTGAAAGCGATTCTGACTTCGAACTTTTACAAGAATTGTCAGACTGGGATAGTAGCGAAGAATCATCTCATATTTGTTATTATAAAATGTACAAAAAAAACTTCAAAATTTTACTTCAATCGCGCGTAAAGCTTATTTTTTGAAACTAAATATCTGTCCTATTGTTCCTCTCCTAAAATGCTCTTGTTCAGTTGAAATAAAAGTTGACTAGAAGAGTAATGTCATCGTATTATAACAAGAATAATTATATAATAAGCCGATTTTACACTCTTATACATTCTCTAAACAGGTTTGAGTGTATTACTTATTCACTTTAATACCGCTAACAAACCATGTGCAAACAAAAACGAGAGTTGATTACTTAATGCTTCAAGATCACCAGTGTTTAATGAGAACAAAATTCTACTTGGGATGTAAATATACTGATAGATCGGATTCTGCGGTACGTAATTTGTGAAGTAGGACACTTCGCTAGCATTTTTGAACGGCTCATACTCGACCACTCTAACATGAATACGGCAAGAAAATAGTCGCTTATTTTTTTTTATGACAACACTACAAACTATTAGTCTTATGAACTAAGTGGATTAGAGGCATTAGAGCTATTTATATAATCTCAAGCATTTTTATCATTTATATATTCTTTTAAATTATAATATGCCTCTAACATATAAGTTGTCGTTTTACACAATTTTTGTATTTATTTATTGGAAGCTTATTATAATTTTTTCCACAATTACCTTTGAATGAATTACTTATTTTCTATGTACATAGCTTCATATAAATGTTATAAATTCGAATTTTTTAATTTAATTATTTAAAGATTATTTACTTATTTAAGCCCAGCGTATCTAACACACAATCAAATTCATTATATCCTAAAACTAACTAATTCCGCAACAAAGTAAAAACGAACATATTTAATATTTCCACGTCTATGCGACTTCGATGGATGACAAAAGGTTTAAAAAATATAAAATAAAAAACAAAACAATGATGTAGATTAAAATGAAAATCCATCACTTCAAGTAGTAAAAGCTCGTGTGTTCGAGTATCTGACGCGCGGCAAATGGCAGTGGGGGGGACAGTTCATCCGGCTATCTGCCCCACTTTATAATAACCCCCACTCGGCGAGCGGAAGCGTGTAAGCAATTTTTCAGGCGACTTAATTCTGTTACAACGAAAATAGGGGAGAGTTGGTATGCCGGTAATTTTTTTATCAGTTAAAAAAATCGCGAATCATATAATGTACAAATGGATATAAACACGCCGAAAAATTGTTCGCTTCTAACAAGATTGTGATTGTCGTTCTGTCAACTAAGATAGTAAATACGAAATTATTTTCGGATTTTGTACACGTTTCAAGTGGCTTCCGAGTCGCCTTCGCCGGCATACTCACGTTCTCTCCCTTCTCTACTACTACGTGCTGTTCAACCCCAGCGCACCTAATTATCGCAAAGAACGGTTCCAATTTTTGCGTGCACATGACCGAGACCTTTGTTTCACTGAAACTCTACTCCTTAACACCCCCTCTCACTCATCCCACTTTATAGTTCTTCCCTAACAGTCAGGCAGCACGGCTGTGAACTCCTTACCAACTTTTATCCGCCTAGCTCCTTCCATACATTTAAAAAAAAAAGATCAAAGCACAATATCTTTCCCCTTGATTCTTTTCTATCGTAATTTTCCTTTTGTTGATTTTATTAGATATTATGTATGTCTTTATTTATCTGAAGTTATGTTTATTATATTTTATTACATCTATGTATGTTTTTATATTTTTATTACTTAGTGCACTGATCCCTTTAACTTTAATTTATTTCTCTTCACCCAAAGGTTGTCATTCTTCTTTTGATAAGATCACTGTTTAGTGATAAGACCGCATATTCTGCAGTCGTAAGAGAAAATACAGTAACTACACCAAACCACCTATTGAGTTACGAGCATTTGAAGTTTTTCCTAAATACGGATAAAATTGCTTAATTTATACATACTTTATACTATATATTTTTTAAATTATCACTGTCTTTTATACTTGTACTTCAATATCTCCACTTCCTAGTATGATAATGACATATTAGGTCTTAACCTATGAAGTTGCTGTTTTGTATGAAATAAGTTAAAGTATTACTTTTTTTTAAACATTTTTATTTCTGTTATTCAAAGTAATCACCTGTACTATCGATGCATCTTTGCCAACGCAGTGGCAGTTTATTGATGCCCTTCTTGTAAAAATCAACTGGACGGGAGGCAACAAACTTTTCAAAGGCATTTTGTACTGTCTCTCGGGAATTAAATTTTTTTCCCGTTAACAGTATGGGATCGCGCGTTGTCGTTAAGGAGCAGCGGGGACGACCAATGAGCTTCTCCATAATTGTCTTCAGTTCTTCGCAGTACACATCTGCAGTAATGCTCATGCCATTTTGTAAAAAGCTGTGATGAATCACACCGGCACTAGACCACCAAACATTGACCATCACCTTTTTATCGGTTTTTTTTTCGTTTAACACATTGCTTTGGTGCTGAACCAGATCTAACCAACTCACTGAGCGCTTTCGATTGTCGAACGGAATCCATTTTTCATCACAGGTAACCATCCGGTTCAAAATTCCTTCATTTCTATGCCTGGTGAGCAACACGAGGCAGGTCTCGACGCGTACGTTGCGCTGGCGATCGTTAAGTTCGTGGGGTACCTATCGATCAAGCTTTTCTACTTTACCAATTTGTAGCAAATGGTCCAATATTGTTTTGATGCTAACAACAAAAGCTGCTGCTAGTTCAGCTGTAGTTTGAGTATCATCAGCTTCCACAATAGCCTTCAATTCGTTATTGTTGACCAAAGTGTCCGGACGACCACGAGGTTCATTATTCATGTCATAATTTCCAGAACGGAAGCGGGCAAACCAATGACGGGTTGTTGGTTCGTTTGTTAAGTTCTTTCCGTAAACGTTGTTGATGTTACGTGCCGTTTGTGCCGCATTAGTGCCATGACGGAAGGAACTCATATTCCATAATTACACGAATTATTAAAGTGACCATTATGACAAAAAATGTTCAAATGTAATGAAAACACAACACTAATCAATAAAAAAGACTGACTTTGTAAAAAGAATGTCATGTTTTTAAAACAAAATTGATTTGAATTTAGAATTCACAGCTAATCAAATTTTTTATTTAATTTGAAATGCCCAGTACTGAATAAGGGCAACTTCATAGGTTAAGACCTAATATAATAATAATAATAACGCATACATCACAACATCTACGCCCCAAACTAAACATTAGCTTGTGTATTGACGCGATATAATGAAATATAGGCGCGAATGCAGCCAGTTGCCGTGTACAAGATTATGATCCTAACTAATTTTCGTCAAGTGTGTACTATAGTGCGGTTTTTAATTTATTTACTCTATGGCGACGGCAGTATTGTAGTACTACATGTATTGTATGAAAAACGCTGCTGACAAATTTATTTACTCTATGATTGTATGCCTATATACATTGTATTTTATTTTTGTTTTCTAGTTTTGGATGTGCAATAAAGAATATTTATTTATATTATTATTAACAATACGGATAGTTATATCAACTAAAAAGTTTATCGTGATGATCGTTGAAATACCTATGATTATATTTGATTTATTTATTTGACGCCAACTAAGAGGGAATTCGCCTTAGTTGGTTTTCGTTTTTTAGGGTCGACAGCCAGGACTTAAGTTCTTTTTGATCTGTCTATTAAATATCTGAACGTTAAACAAATCAAAGAGTTTCATTTTATTTCTGAAACTCAATAAACAATAAGTACTCAAACAATTCCAAAAAAAATGTCTTCTCAATAAATTCATTACCAAGTCACTCAGAATTTTTAATCCTTTATTATCTGCATAAAAGTTGTAGTTTTACACTATTTGATATTCATATCGTCCAATGGACCATTGAATGTGCGTTATATTTTATTTCGAAAGAATAGGCAATTTTGCATCGGCATTTACGAAGATATATTATATTGAAAATTTTTATAGCGGGACGTCACCGAGTGAAATTATACGTTTAGCCATTGCCTTTGCATATTTATAAAAACAATGTCAGTCTCAGAACTGCCAATAGTAATAGTGTCATTATACCTATGATGAAACGTTAATTGAAGATTTGGCTTAGGCCTTGATATAACTTGAACATGAACCTAAGTATAAAAGAAGATTGGGCTAATGCTTTGATTCAACCTGTACCTTAAAATAAATTAAGAAGTGGCTGTACGGTCTTCCGACCTTTGCCTATTCTATGAAGAATGAATAAGAGGGAAAACAATAATAGTGTCATTTTTTTTTATATAAATATCCAACGGCAATGGCTAAACTTATAATTCCACCCGGTGACATCACGCTATAAGATTTTAATATCTTCGTAAATACCGATCCAAAAAGAAAAAAAACAGATTAATTCTTAAAATTGCCTATTCTTTCGAAATTAAATATAACGGACTTTAGTTCAAAAATTTGGGGATGGTCAATTATGAACTGTAGAGAAATCATCGTATATCTAGAAGAGATCGTGTATACAGCTTTATTTCAATTTCGTGGAAAAGTTCCTAAAAGAGGCGAATTAACGGATGTATCGGTGTTTTATATTTATGTCGGACTGAAGATATAAAAACTAACAAAACCGAATACAGTTTCATCGTGTTTGACATCTAAAAAGATTGGAATCCGGAATTATATCGAGCGGGGACGCCATCTGCATGCAAATGTTCGGCCTACGCTATTGGCGACCTCAAAACGGCACGGACAAGCACATCTCATGGACTTTATTATATTATATAATGATAAAGTATTAAATATTACCTTCGGCTCTCGTTATATTTTAGTAACTGAATTTGTAATTATTGTAAATTTACTTAACCAAGATATATTAAGTACAGTTACCTAAATACAATACAGCAATGAAGAGTATAATCATGCCACTTACTCTCGTAGGGAGCGCTAGAACGACTAAAGAGCAGGCTGAATCTATCTTTATGACCATGGTTTGCGATGGGATCCGACTTTCAGCAAAGTGTTAAATGCCGCCCCAAACTGCTCTGGAAAATTATCTTACAAACTGCGCAAGGTAAATTTATAAGCCGTGGACAACGCCGGATGGCTCAAATTTGAAAAACGGATTCGTTACAAACATTCTTTACGAGTTATTCTTTGTAACAAAGCAAAGAAAAATTAAAAAAATTACATACGAGGTCTTCACTCTACAGCGTCAATAAGTATTACGTAATAGGTATACAAGTTCCTAGGACTATGAATTTCAATCTAAGAGCAACACAATAATACATGTTATACACTTACAATTTTGTTTGTTTTCTCCGAAATGTTACTTTCTGTGTGTAGCAGTGTCAGTTCAGCAGATATTATTAATGCAAAGTGTTATTCTATTCTCTTTTATTTAAATACAGTCTTGCTTGTGTATCTACATGATTTTTTTATTTATCCTAAATATAAACGTACAAAGTTCATTATAATATAGATCAAAAAAAGCATTCTAATGACGTCATGCATTCATTTGTCTGATGTTTTTTACTACTGTAAAACACTGACAACATTGTGTTCGTATGTGTACGTAGGTGATATACTTACCTACGTTATGTATATTAAATATAATTTTTTTTTAATACGTGATCTTCATATGAAAGCAAGTTTTTCATTAAAATCCTCAACTAGGTATATATTCATTTGAAGATAATAAACATGTTACTTACATTAGGAAAGTTAAAAGCAGTTACAGATGTCTCGATGATGACAGCGTCCGGGACCGACTGCTTAACGTGCCCTCCGAAGCACGGAGTCAGTGATAGTTGTGTACTTAAGTCAGAAAAACTCATTGGTACACGTCCGGATTCGAACCATGGCCCTATGTGGCCTTATAAATTTGAGACAGGTTCGTTGCGCTTTGGACTATCACACTAAATCGATCTATTTCTTTTTATATACCTACCTGTCTCCAAAACAGTGAGGTTGAGTTCTGTAATTTACTAAGAATATAACAAAAATATTCGTGCTGCGGGTGTTATGAAAAATTAGTGATTTTTCGAATACTTATGTTAGCTTATTTACAAAAAAGACGTTCGTCAGTTTCACGAAGTCAGTAGAAGGCTTATGAGACTCACGAGACTGGGTTCTTAATTATTAATGTGTCAGAAAGAAAATAACGAGCGACTGACCTGCCAACATTTCCTTTTGACGCTATAAAGTCAAGTACATCATTAATATTAATAAGCTGTTTTTACTGAAAGTTAAACACCTACATGCTACATATGACTCCTTTGAGATCAGGTCCCCTAAAAATTCGATTCGAAAATTCTGAATAAAATATAAACCTGTGTGGGAACACAGCGCCATCTTGTCCCAAAGTAAGCAAGTATTATGCTTGTATTATGGGGTACCAGACAACTGATATATAAATATGATACCGGTCCGGTCGGTATAATACCGGTAATAATCGGTTTGATATATAAAACCGATACTTAAATATTCTTTGTTTTAATAATATACACATATATAGATACTTTTACACCCAGAGATGGGACAAATAGACATGTTTGTCTGCGCTGTTAGGGTTTCTAACCACTAGGACAACCGGTCAGTCCGGTCAAATTAATAGCTATAAATTAACTATAAATTAATTTATTCCTTTACTTGTGCTCTGGGGTCTTTCTTCGTCTCAAAAATAATTCTAGGTCAATGGATAAGTACCCTATAGGTTTTGATTTGCTTGTGAGTGTCAGAATATGCGGCTTCAATGGCCGTATTTTCTGATTGCGTTGACTTAGAAACTTTTTACACAAATTAATTTATTGATATTAACTTCAACTTTTCTATACGTTTATCAAAACTGTTTTTGACTAAGAGTTTTAGGACTTTTGGCTAAGAATTTATTAAATATAGATATTTTAAAATTAAAGAATTTTTAATAATTATTTTGACACATTAGGAATTTTGAATTTTAAAATAAAATTTGCAATAAATAACACAAATATTCATGGGAAAAGATTTAGTTCTTGAGCATCTTATTTTGTCTTTAAAAATAATGACAAAGAAATGAATATTCTGAAATAAAAAGTTGAAAAAAAAAGATTCAAATACATAAACATTTTTTTTTTAAATTTTTCTATAGGTAGGTTTTTCTAAAGTAGTTGTTTTATATATAAATTACGATTGATTTGCCGTTTGCACGGAGGGCTTAAATTTAGTTCTTGCGTACCTACATGAAGTAGTTCGGAATGCGGTTCTTGTCCGCAAAAGGCGAGACGTAGATTCTTTGTGCTCAAGTTGTTTTACTTCGCAAAGGCGTGGCGGCTGGCGGCGTAAATAGTTTACAATGTATTCAAACATTGTTGCTCAAAATGGGAAGTGAAAAACTGAGAGATAGCAGAGAAAGCGATCCACCAGTGACGAAGGGTGACCTTTATAAAGGGAAGCTGGCTGCGATATTCTAATAGACATCCTAATATTGATATTACAGTGATCTATGTCAGTATTCTATATCTATCTATCGCCTAGATTATCGTCGCATTTCTTTTTCTATTTAAGATACATTGAATGAAACAAAAAATATTAAAAGTGGTTTAAATGTTTCGAATAAATTTTTTTTTGTGTGTAATACGGCAGCGCACGGTCTGCCGGCCGAGGTGTTTTGCCGCATCATTTATTTAAAATTTGAGTTATTTAAAAAAAAATATATTTGAGCAAATATTTCAACAATTAAAATCAGGTAAAAATAAACTGGACTAAGTAACTACTGAGCTTTACTACTGATAATTTAGCGTGATGATATTCCGTCTGAAATAATAGAATTAAAATATATTTCGATACTCTGATTTCCGCAGATTTGCAATTTATTAGCATTTTGTATAAACATTGTGTAATGTGATTATGTCGTGATAGCTCAGAGCGCAACGAACCTGTCTCAAATTTATAAGGCCCCATAGGGCCATGGTTCGAATCCGGGCGTGTACCAATGAGTTTTTCTGACTTAAGTACACAACTATCACCGACACCGTGCTTCGAAGGGCGCGTTAAGCAGTCGGTCCCGGACGCTATCAATAGATGGCGGTCGTTACAGTTCCCAACCCGCAGTGGAGCAGCGTGGTGGACTTAAGCTCCAAGCCCCCCTCCTCACCCTGGGGAGGCCTAAGCCCCTGCAGTGGGGTAAAAATGGGCTGATGATGATGATGAATGTGATTAATACACTATCCAGAACAGTCTATATTCGCATCGGCAAAACTTTTTATTTTTCATTTTTACCCATTGTTCATAGGTAAAAATTAAATTTAGTAACTCTCAAAACACAAAATTCCTAAAAAAGCGTATCAGGAAGTAAAAATTTTACCAAACTTAGGCGTTGAAAATCCATGTTATTCTTAATAAATTTCCATGAAAGGAATTAAACTTTCACATGTATGCGTTATTTTGATTCAAATGTTTTGACTTTAGTTACAAACATAATTTAAAAATCCGTTGAAACTGCGCTAACTATGAAAAAATTTTGAAAAGATTCTTGAAATTTAGATAGATTACATTATTGCTAACTCTATTTGCTTTCCTCTATACACCCAATACCTTGTATAGTAGGTATATATACAAATAAATATTCTACGAACTCTACAAATAAGTATTCTAAAGTGAGATTCAGTTAAGATTTTATCATCATCATCATCAGCCCATTTTACTCCACTGCAGGGGCTTAGGCCTCCCTCAACGTGGGGGGGGGGGGGTTGGAGCTTAATTCCACCACGCTACTCCACGGCGGGTTGGGGATTGTAACGACCGCCATCGAGGCGGCACGGAGTCAGTGATAGTTAATGTACTTAAGTCAGAAAAACTCATTGGTACACGCCCGAATTCGAACCACAGCCCTATAGCCTTATAAATTTGAGACAGGTTCGTTACGCTCTGGGCTATCACGACAGATTTTATATGAATAAGATTTTATAATGAGCAGTAACTATACATATATATGTATATCAATTATGTCGCGAATCAGTTTGGTAAAGACTATTATTATAAGACAAACTCTGTTTAATAAGTTTAGTAATTGGACGGCGTTGAAGATTGATGATCGGATCAGTTTCGAGGACGAGCGCTGTGTAACTAATATTTATCAGGCGTAAACGTCTGGTTACTTTTATTGATGATTGAGGATGATTCTTATTTATTATAACTATCACGATTTATGGTAAGCATACACTGCTGTTATCAAACCTTAGCCGGTTATAGAATCGTAAGGCAGAAAATATTCTTTTACGACTTAGGCATCTATTAACAGGATATTTTCAGTTATTTAACTCCTAAAAATTATCTTTAAATCCACAGCAGCTGGAGATGCGATATTCAAAAATACGCTCGATTCTTCCGAAAATTAGTATAAGTTGGATTTATAAATTTAACGCTCCGTTACAGTATACTTTAAAAAAATCGAATTTCGAATAGGTACATACTCCCCTTCCCGAACCTTCGAAGCAAACGATTACTTTATCGTAGGATACTTACCCTACCTAGGAAGTCTATCTTAAGAGTGAAGTATGAAGCGAAACTAAAGTTATTTAACAAAAATTGACAAAGAAGATAGCATTTCGATTGTTCCGTCCAACCACCTGTACCCCAGTTTAGTGGTTTGCAGGTAAAAAAGCTGACACTACTGACACAGATTAGTATAATCACTGATTCCAAAGGAGCTCAATTTTGTCCAAAAAGGGTATAGAGGCAGGTCAATGCAGACATGTTATCCTGAGCTTCCATGGGTTCCATCTTCATGAAACGCATAATAACTGGTGACGGGACATGGGTTTACGAATACGATATGCAATGAAGCCAACAGTCTGCCGAACGGCATTTCGAAATGCCGAAACCCAAAAAAGGGCCTGAAGGCCAGTAAGTACTTCAATCAACAAAAGTATGGAGGACTGAGTGAATGAAGCGTTGGCTTAATTGTTTTCAATCGTTTCGAAGTATGTCGAGACATATATGTATCCAAGATTTTAGTCTGTGAGTACTCGTGTTTTGAATGTAGCAGACGCAGAGAGAAATGCTAGGATATACTTAGGCACTTGTACGTATGTCTGTATGAGTGGGAGGGGTCTCATAGCAAAGTGCTGGTGATGTTCTATTTCCGACACAATATCGAAGAGTTGCGAAATTAGAGCGTGGACACTGTTAACGTGCCGTGAGTACTATGTTGACGTCGTCGAAACATGGTGTGCAGCTTTTTACGTGGTCAATTTACAAGAGTTAATATGACAGAAAAAGGATTCATTTATTACTAGATACTAAATAAATACCTACTCGTACATACACTCTTTATTTCCTGGCGTTAATACGATACAAATACATCGTTTACCTATAAAGAAAATTAAAGATAAACGAGTAAAAAAATTTTGTATATATTATAAAAGGTTAAGATTACTGATAAAGTTCCTGATTTTCTTCGCTTCTGACGAATAACGCTACACTGGGAGAACTCAAAACACGGTGTTTTCATAAAAATACAATGCGAACGAGTCAGTTGACAATGCCAAGGCGAGTTAGGTACTTAAGGAAACGCATCTCGTAATGTGATCCGAAGGTTGTCAACATTAGATTTCCGATTTGCGTCAAAAGACACATAAATGTGCTCGTATTCATGGCAACATTGCATGGATATATTTAATTTTGGGTTTGCAAGAGACATTTATTATTTATAGGTACCTTTTAATTTTTAACTTTCTGTTATCCAAGGGAAGTTATTGGTTTGGGTCCGATTTTCGGAAATCGAGTTTTCAACAGATCTCCACGTTTTGAGGCCCTGGGAAGCCATTCTGATTATTTCCGGCTGGACGTCCGTGTGTTTGTGTGTATGTAACTTTTTTTGTCGTACGATATCTTGACAACGGATCAACCGATTAAGACCCACGATATGGCGTTCGAAAGGGTTTATCGAGACTTAGATCAGATTAGATTTTAAAGTCAATCGCTAGAGCTGTTTCGAAAAAATCTCCAAAAAATTTTTTTTTACGTTTTTATTAGATAACTTTGAGATTTTCCAACCGATCTACTTAAAATTTTCTATAGATTTTTTGTGCATAAAAACTGTGTTGAATGCTGTCAAAAAAATTATAATCGAACGACGCGTTCATAAAATACCGCAGTTTATAAATTTCTTCTGGAAAAGTGTTTTTGTAACATAAATTTGACATTTTATGGCCAATCGATTTTTGACTTTATACAAAAAAATTATGCTTACAAAACCGCATAGAATGCCGTAAATTGCATTGAAATCAAACGAAGCGTTCAAAAGATATTGGAGTTCAAACATTTCCAAAATAAGGTTTCTTTGAATATATCCCTAGTTTTTGAGCTTGGAGAGCTCAGAAAATAAATATTGCTCAAAAAACCATGAACATCGATATTTGGAGCTGGAGCAATAGCTTTCAAGCTCAATAGCTTTCTAATAAGGATATTTTCTTTGATCTCGAAAATTGCGGGAAGTTTCAGGGATAGCCTGCAGGATCAACAGATTTTTTTATACACATAGCGAAATTCTAAATATTCTAAAATATAATTAATTCATAATAATAAGACAATTAAATAATGAATGGTATATAACTATAAATCTGACGTATTATGTAATTATCACTCTTTCTATATGTATGTTAGGCATCGACAACCACTGGAAATCGATTGGTGTTCCCCCATTTAATAAGCGCAGGTACTTTGTGAATGAAGTGCCTAACTAATTAAAATAATAAAAACTTAAAAATGTTATCTTAAATGACATGAAGAAAAGTCAGAAGTTTCTATCAGTACATGCACATACTTCTAAAGAACATTTATCAAACGTAACCATTGAACTACAAATTAAAGAGAAACGTAATAAAATTTTCAAAAATTATGCACTTATACGACTTTACACACATTTTGAACGATATATAACAAAAATATCGAATGCAATTTTGTTTGTAAACATGACGAAGACATCACGTCTTCGGAATTGAAATATTCATTGATGAAAAGATTTATCGACGACAGACGTTTTGTTGAATGTATGAATGAGACTCACCGCAACGTAATATTCCGAGGACGATTTTGAGCTGATTAACTTAACGCGATCGGCACAGCAACGACACAGGCTGGCTGCGGACTGGCGCGGGGCGGAGCGTGTCAGCTCCGAGCTGAATGAGTGCGGAATCGATCTGCGCTCCCTGCCCCGGCGACGTCGCCCCGACCCACCGCAGGGGCTGTGAATGAGCGGCCTTTTTGCCAAGTATGTTCACGTACAGACACGGCGACGTATCGTCTTCTCACGCACAAAACTTAGTGGAAACATTTAAAGTGTACAACGTCTGTACCCGCACAAACGCTGCAGAACGCCGCGCCTGCACGTCTCCTACTGCACACAATGTGATGGCGGCCGGCTTTGTTGTCAACGTCCTTTATTTACTACTTAAAAGCGTCTGTGCTAATGTGCTTGGATGGATAGATATAAAATAACCACTAATGCACGCTCCGTCCAATTCTATTGTTAAAAAAATAATAATATATAGTACCCATCACTCAAATGAGACGTGGCCTCTTGTAATGGCCACATTAACAATTTCAGAACATGTATAGATACAGGTACATTAATAAGTATAGATCGTAAAAGCTATGATCACCTCTAAAACTATGGAATTGTGTGACGAAATCACATTTATGGACCATGTGCAACTATCGTGAGGCCGCATCCATGTTATATCAATCAATGGTTCAGAATCGTTTACCGTGCTGGAGGAGCCGGTTTGGAGTTTCTCTCAGAATAGAAATTGTAAAAGAAATTCCCAGAGGAACTAGAGTTACAGACATATCTAACCGAATTAACAAGTTAAAATGGACAAAACCACTTTAAACACGGAATGATAACCACTACGAACAAATTATCGCGTGGCGACCACGAACCGGACGCTTTCGTAGCGTAAGATTGTCCCGCGCTGGGTGGACTGACGACCTGGTAAAGGTGGCGGGCCGCCGCCGTTGGATACAAGTGGTCCTAGACTGTGTGCTGTGGAGGTCGAGAGGGAGAGGCTTATCTTAGGCAGTGAACGTCTGGTGGCTGAAATGATGATATATATGATGGCAATATTAAGATATACCTATACACTAAGTCAATTCGACTCCGCGATTCATACAATAACCTGTCAGAATTTCATCTAGTCAGAGTTCTAATCATAATAATCAAAATAGAGCGTCTCATATTTAACTATCTATATATTTCGCCTCAAACTTTATGGCGGATCGGAATTCAACGTTATAAGCGTGTTTGCGCAGGTATATAGTCATATACCCCTCGCTCCACTGCGTCCCGCTACACCTAAAACTGGTTACTGCGACGCGACTTGTGCCTATGTTCACATCCGCCATAAAGTTTGATTGGAACTGCCTGTCATTATCATTGTTATAAACAAATATTTTGTTAAATTACACGTGGAATGTTAATTCTGAATCTTTGTTTTCTTTTTCAGTACGAATTTTACATGTGGTCACACAAATGTTATTTCACAGTGAATATTTCAAAACATCAAGTGGCGTATATATTTGCGACCTATATTTTTTTGCACAAATTTTTGTTGTCACAACGCTATATCTCCTTATACATCCATTTGTGTGTGATTAATCAAACCACGCACTCTCGTCACGCCATATTAACCGTGTACTAATCGTCTCCGTTCGCGTGAATTACAACCGAACTGTTAGGTGATATTATTGTCTACGTCTTTTGACGCCGAATCGTCGTTTAGAAATGTATATAGGCAATCAAAATTTCTTGCACTGAAATCCTAAGATAAATAAATAAAACCAGTTTATTTGCTTTTTTATTAAGTCTACTCCCCGGTTTCGGAGGATTAAATAAGGCCACTACGACAATTTAGTGTAGGTACTTTATAATCGGTGCTAACAGCAAAATGATCATCAGAAATAATCGAACATCGTAAAAAACTTGTCAAAAGCAAGTTAACAAAAGTAATTCCATCGAACTTTTTGTGTAACGTAAATTATTTTTACTAACATTACGTAACAGCACAAGATATTTGATTCTTTTTTATTTTTGCCAGCCAGCAGTCACGCCAGGCACTAAAAACGGCCGGGAAGATTTTAATGGATATGTAGGTATATCTAATAATGATAATAATACCTGAGACGTCTTACGCTTTGTCTAGTCCTAAACTAGACAGAACCTGTATTATGGGAATAGGTTTGCGAGTTTCGTGTATTGTCAAACGAATCGGCAAAGTTTCACTGCATCGTATCTTTGATATCTTTCCTTTTGTTACACGACTGCCCCAAAAAGTAGTGTAATATTTTTTCAGGGTGTATGTATACGAGTTTCTTTATTACACTATAGCATCTAAACGCCTGAATGCGGTGTCGTTCGAGTCCTTAGATTCTTCTGGGTAATAGACTAGGTTTCTTAAAAAAAAAATATGGGCAGCCAACGGCTGCCGTTCCTCATTTTACAATCACTAGGAAATTATGGAACACGACAGTGAAAATATAAATTTTTCCCGATTTTCCAGAATGTGGACATCCTGATAGATCTATCCGCTTATGATTCATCCTATTGAATAGAATTTCACGATTGGAATAAAAGTACAGAATATAACAAATAATATATTTTTATTTAATAATAAACGACAACTCATAAAAATCACAACACGCTGTCTGTGACGTTCACTTTCGACAATAATTGACGCTTCACTCATCATTCAGACAGCTAACTAACATAACGTGATATGTTCAATAGCATAGATTATAATTTTATTACATTCTCTCAATTATTAGGTATCAAGTTCACATACAGGTATAATTTGAAATCGTTCATTTATTAAAAATATATGCTCGAGTTAAACGTCTGATTAGTAATCACTTTAAAGCAAAATAAGGAAAATATTTCTTTATATTTTCGAAAAACACTGTGTAACTTTAGCACAAAACTACCAACACAAATAGTTCAATGCATTTTATAGTAAAAAGACAGTAAATAAGTTCACAAAATCAATTATTGGAACTTTGAAGTAATACATATTTTTTTATCGTTCTTTATTTACATCAAAAATAGGTGAATTTTAAAAAAGAAAAAAATTATACCTAGACAATTCAGTAACAAAATAATATAGGAATTTACCTATTAAATTTATTTTCACTGTATTACTATCTCTAATAAATGCTCAATTTCAAATTACTATACTGTACATAGTATATGCCCCATGTGCGGTGGAAGACCAAATATTACGGAGAATAAATGGAAGTTGTCATTCTAAATATAAACATAAAAAAAACGTACTATAA
Source organism: Luffia ferchaultella (assembly GCA_949709985.1). Lineage (NCBI taxonomy): Eukaryota > Metazoa > Arthropoda > Insecta > Lepidoptera > Psychidae > Luffia > Luffia ferchaultella. Next base: position 8,487,331 of record OX453241.1, read on the forward strand.
AATTCATAAATAAAAAATTGTTTTAATTGCAATTATTGCAGTATATATATGGTATTATTTTAAAATTAATTCTTTATATAAACTAAGTCATACTTTTAAATTGTACTTAACAATTATTAGGTTTCACTTAAAAACTGTCACAATCTAAATCACCTGCTATCAAAAAATTTAAATTAAAAATACACAACTCATATGCACAAGTATGACTTATATTACGAAATTCTATATACAATGTTACACCAGTTTTTATGTGAAATCAGTTATAAGGAATAATTATAAAAAAAATATAATAACTTACAAATAAAGACATATGATTGAATGGAATGCTAATTTTAAAATTTAAAATAAATCAATTAAAAACATGGCGTTTTAACTTACAGTGAGTAGCAGGACCCAAGGCAGTGTAATCTATGTAGGGTATCTCTAAAGCGTCACTAAATGGGCACAATGAACCTCACACAAACAGTAGCTTTCATGATTTTTTTACAATTTCTTTTATTTTCTAATTCTTAACTCTTAAATCAACTATAAATGACTTTCAAGTAACCACTAAAAGTGTTTTCGAACACATCAATGTTTTCTCCTATCTCATTTGGTTATGGATACAATAATACTTGAACTAATAATTAAGTCTTTAACTATAAATGAAATTTTAGCTTATATCAGAAAAAAAATCCCAGTTATTTACCAGAATTTTAATATTTTGTAAAGCCGTCACTGACCTCTGAGCCATTTAAATGTAAACATAACTACTGGGACATTTGACTTTGAATATCTCAACCTTAGCATATGTCAATGGGGATCTTTTACCTGTTTATCAACATAAAAATTTTGTTAACTGGAAGTTTTTATGACCTACGGCGGAACTGCAGGTTTATATTCTTATATAAAATTTGCTCATGAATTAAATACATTATTCTTCAAATCAAGTTTTTGCCATTTTTTGAAAACATATGCCAAATAAATAGTTATGGGCATTTAATTCCCGTCGCTTTCATAGTCTAGTGGTATATGGCCATGTTGCCGAGCGCTACGGTGCGTTAGGGTTAGCAAAATAATAATATTTTTTTACACTTTTCATTTACTTTTCTTCAGTTTTTCACATTTTCCATTTAATCACATATATATATAAACAAATTAAATATTTTTAAGTGTTATGAAAAAAAATAGAGGTGAAAAAAAAATGCACTTCCTTGAAGAGCAGAGTCCGTATGTATGTATTCAGTGTGCACTACAATACCATTCAAAACTATATGTAAGTTCAGATAAAATCATAGATGTTTTAGATACTAAAAGTTTAAGGCTATCTGATGTCATTGTACCTACAACACAAGCGATTCCTAACTACGAATCGTCTCTAAGAGCTTCACATTACAAAATCAGTACAGTGATTGTAATAATAGGTGCTTTTCGACTTTTCGAAATTTTTCAAAATTCAACTTTTTCAGGCGACAAAGTCGCTCAGATAAATACAAAGGGTACTATAGAGTAAATAAATTTCATATAAACTATTATTTCAATTAATCAAGAAATTAAAAAAATTGTGTTATAAGTATTCAATGTGTAAATAATTTGATTGCAACGCACCGTAATATATGCATAAATAATATAAATAAATGTAATATTATATCAAACCTGTTATTATTATATTAATATTATATATAGTATTAAGTACAGTTTATTATTCTATTACAGAAATTACGCTTTAGTAATTATTAACACAGTTTGATAATAATTCTATTGCAAACTTGGATATGTAATTAAATGTCTTATTGTTTGTTTGGCACTCTTTTATGTTTTAAAGATTCAGTGGAGTTTAACTGAAATTTCGTAAAATGATCTTTCAGGCTATTGCATAATATGTAAATATAGAGATTTCCGAATTTCCAAAATGTATATCACATGTCATCACCTAATTCACATAACTAAAAATTATATCCAAAAGTTATTATACACACTATTGGTCATTATGTGTATGGATTCAAGAATGAGAAATTCGGGGTAGAGATTGGGACTCAAGCGGGAAAGGGGAGTGGTATCGTAAAAGGGGCGTAGGAAATTATATGGGGAGGAGCAAGTCTGCATGGTCGAACCCCTTGTTAGTAATATTTATACAAAAAATATACAAAATACTTATGAGATACCTATCTAGACAACTTAGACAAAATAACTTAGAACACAATTGTTTAGTAGGAATTGTATTTTTTATGTAAATATTGTTGTACCTTTCATATGAGATAATATCGAAAAAAAGTGTAAGAATATAGAGTAATAAATATTAAAAAAAATAAACATAATATCTATAAATTTAAATTAATTTTAAAAATATATTAATTTTTTTTCAATTATATTATTATTTGTATTGTTTTCGTACAGTGGGTTACCACTAACTGACACAATAAATTTACGCCAACAACGTTCATCTCCTCCAGTTGCTTGCGATTATTGTGTCGACTACCGCCGCACCGCACCACTGCACTGGTAGTCACCCGTCGTTCGACCGTAGACAATATAGATGAAAAAAGCAGTATTTTGGAAAAATAAAAAATAAGTTGATACTATTAAATTCCAATTTTTTTTAATTTTTTTTTTTAATATTTGCTAGTCGATATCCTATCTTCTTTCAATTGACTAATCTATCCTCTAAATAATGTTTTTAACACACTACATGCCAAAAAACGTTGCTCTCGTATTGTCGTTTTTGCTCTGCGTTTAATAATGTAATGAGAATATTTTCCGAACCCAAGACCACTTTTGTAATTGCCAATGTTTATTTATTTACCATATGGGGCCATCTATTGCATATCTACTTTTGTACACTTAAATGAAAATGATGAAACAGAGCTAAAGTTCACATACTATATATACAATTTGTTCCGAGTCTGGGTGTAAAGTGTAAGTATCTATGTATAAATAATAAAAAAATAATAATGATTAAGTATGTATATAGTTGTCTAGTAACCCATAATACAAACATAGTACTTGCTTACTTTGGAACTAGATGGCACTGTGTGGGTTGTCCCAGATATTATTATTATATTATTATACAACCTGTCAAAGTCCTTGGCGTTCCTCATAAGTACTTTGTATATGTCAAAAAATCACGACACACGGCATGACATTGGCACGTGGTACATAGTGTTTTCATATTATTTTTATTGAAGAACATTCTATATGACATGTTATGTTATATATCACATGTTATGCCAATCGTGTGATGCTTGTTCTAACTAAAAAATATTTATAGTAATATTAATGACTATTTTAAAATTCTAATGTACATATCTACATTACACACTGTAAAACAAACGTCTAAAACATGAATGCATTTTAATACTATACCTACAACGATTGTTTGCATACGACTAGAATAGAGTTTTTACACTATTGGTAACATAAATAACAAATTATATAAATTCGCATAATTATTGTTCATCACCAATCGTCATCGGTCGAAATGATTGGATACATTTTAAGATGTCTTCTTACATTCAGAAAGTATATTATTCAACTAACAGCAATACGTGGTAAGCCACAAGTATGAAATTTTTTTTAAAATTGTATGCTTGTCTTTTGCCTTCACGTGATTACACGAAACGTCGTAAAGTGAAAATTGAAAGAAATGGTAAATGTCTTAGATGTACTGAACGGCTTCATCAATATATTATCAATAACGTCCTTATTTTAAATGATAAATTGTTTAATAATGATAAACGAATGTGTTTCAGTAACCTCTGTGTTACCAGCGTATTTAATTTTATTTCTATACAACAAATGAATGTGTCAGTACAACATCAAATGCTATAAGCCACGTTTAATTTTACATTTTTTTTATTGAGGATGTCTAAAACAACACAATTGTAGATGTCGCCAGAAAAGATTCGGCTACTGTCAAAAACGGCTACGTGTGTCATTTTGTCTCGTTTTTTTTGTGTGTCCTGTGCTTTAAACAACAGACTTGTTAATGACATATTATTAATTGTGGAATTTACGTACATCAAAAGCCGAATTCAAGAGATTTTCACCGTGTGAGTTTCTATACTTTTTTTTATTGCCGAATTGTCCGGAAATGAAAGTACACCAGTTCTTTTACAGAAAAGAACGGCACAGAGCTTTCCCGAACTTTTCATAACTTGGTATGTTTCAAAATTGATCTCCTAAAATTTTCGTTACTTTTGATAGACTTTATAGAATTTGCATTTTTTTTATTGGATGTTCTCGAATTTTCTTGAAATTCTCATAACTTTCTGTATTTTAATATTGACTCGTGAGTTTTCGTGAGTTTTTGCGAAAGTTCTCAAATTTTTCATGTTCTGTTATTGACTCGTCTAGAATGCTTGACGAGTAAGCCAAAACTTTCGAAAAAGGACACCAGCAACTTTCATCGCGGGAAAACTCTTCGTTCTTTTGAAAAATAGTAAATATGCTATTAAAAACACAAGTTATATTGTAGTCCACACGGGCGAAGTCACGTGCGATCGTTAATAATATAAACGTTATGAAATCGTTAATAAAAAAATAATATTAACAACCCATTACTGAAATTTTTTCTCATTTGGCATCATCGTCAAAAAAATGTATTTTAATTCTTCTGTGTAACTAGACAATTGCCCATTCCCAAATTTTTTAACTAAAGTCCGTTATATTATAATGTCAGTCTCAGAACCTAGACTCAGAACTGTCAATAGTAATAGTGTATTGTTTTATAAATATGCAACGGCAATGGCTAAACTCATAATTCTGCCCAGTAATGTCACACTATAAAATTTTTCAATATAATATATCTACGTAAATACCGATCTAAAAAAAAAAATTTCAAATTAGTTTCTGACTATTCTATCGAAATAAAATATAACGGACTTTAGTTCAAAAATTTGGGAATGGTCAATTGTGGCTAACGAGATATTGAGGTTAGTCGAAGAATCTGGTACAAATTAGTATAGTGAAAAGTGACATAACACAAGTTAAGGAGCTGATAGATGAGAAGCAAGTCTCGTTGTTGATCAACGCGCCACTGAATTTGTGGTAATTCCACACATATTTGATTATGTATTGATTGATTAATAACAGTTAAGTGATTACAAGTACAGATGCATTTTTTATCTTTAAAATCGAAATGCAAAACATCACAACCATAGTAGATAATTCAATACGACGTGTTACAAAATACCCCGTAAAAAATATAATTAATTATCGAAGCCAAAAATTTTGTCATGTCAGAAAACCAGATTATTTAACAGAAAGGCCTTTTTCAGTCATAAAACAGGTACTGAACATAACATTAGAATGGTAACATTTTATTTTATTATTTTTAATTATTGCCTGTGGCAACATTTCTCTTCTTTTTTCTGTGTGACAAAACTTCAATAAGTGAGCACCACCATTTTATTTTCATTGTTGATTATTTTCAATAAAATAATTAATAAAATTACATTGCCTGTTTATTTAACAATGCATTTGTGGTCCTGTGGTGGCCGCCGGATGGTCGCATGGTCGCGGGTTGCGAGTTTTACAGTCGAAGATTTGTCTCTGGTGCATTTCGCCCATGATCAAAGTGCCCAGGCATATTTTCCGCCTGCTGTGAAGATCAAAGTACGAATCCCATTAAATTCGAGGGTTTGCATAATAATCGAAAGAATCGGTCTCGATCGTCATTTCTTTTCAAGACTCCATTTTTCGGATATTTTCAAAATAATTGAGTAATTTTGAATACCGGATGTACTCAAAAGAGGGCGTTGTCGTCGTTTTAATCGTCATTATGTTGGCAGCTTTGGCTTTGACGGAGATTGTCAAATGTCAATCGGCACGTCACTTACTTGTCAGTGCTTACTGTCAAAGGGAAAGTAAACAAACCTACACAACGAAGTGCGGAATAAATATAATTTCGTTTTTGTGTACGAGTGATATAAAATATTACACAGCGGCATACATAAGTGCTGAGGCTCTCAGTGTTTGTTCGCGAAACACTTATAGGAATCGTAACATATATCACTACATGTTGAAGATCGATGCAGAGTTAAAGCGTTTACGCTTGAAGCGTGGCCAATTCAAAAGTGCTATTACACGTATTGAAACTTTTGTGAATGATTCTAATGCCTTTGCATTGGCGGGAACTGAAATGCTCAAAGCGAGGATGGACAAACTTGTGAGTACATTTGCAGATTACGAGGAGATCAATCTTGATATCTTATCTATAGAGGCCTACGTACCTATTTTACCTAATAATTGTCTACTTTAATAGTTTTTTCCTATTTTTCATTCATAAATGTTTGCTACCTCAATACAAGGATGTCATTATACTCAAGTACTGGCTTCAAAAAATGTCAAGTTGGAAAAAATATATATGTTGTCAATTTAAAATTTTCTAATCGATATCGTACAACTGTTTCGAGTTTTTTTTCCAAAATAACGATGCTTTCTAATTTGGAATATTACGATATGATGTTATGCATAGGCCATGAAGATAGATAGCAATTTAAATCGTGCTCGCGAAATGTATCGGCAACGATTTATCGATGGTAGACCCCCCCCAATGAACAGCGACGGATGCCTTCGTACATGTCAAGACGACTACATTCCACCGGCTCTTTTCATCGGTCTACTGGAAGTGGACGTCCAAGCATAGTTGGCGTCAGGCAGGCTGAATTAGTGTTAGAGCATTTTGAAGAAGAACCGACCACAAGTACGAGGCGAGCCGGAACAAGATTCGGTATAAACCATATCGCAGTTTGGCAAATTCTTCGTGACGACAATCGTCACCCTTATCACTATCGCCCTACACAGGAGCTGATACCCTCCGATTTTGCACCCAGGAGGAACTTCTGCGAGTGATACCTCAGGCAGGTAGAGGAAAACCCTAATTACGTAAAATTCATGAGGTCAGAATATTCAAATATGCATAACGATCACGTTTGGGCTAGCGTGAATCCACATGCTTCACGGCAGGGCACATTCCAATACCAGTGGCGGCTGATTGTGTGGGCTGGCCTTTATGACGGGAATGTCATCGGTCCCGTTATTATGCCATCACCGCTGAACGGTAGCAACTATCTAACGTTTTTACAAACGGAATTAGAAGAGGCGATTGACGACTTTTCTGTGGCTGACTGAGATTACACTGAGAAACAAAGAAACATGGTGTTTCAGCATGATGAAGCTCCGGCACATTTTGCTCGCAACGTAAGAGATCATTTTAACGTTCGCTTTTCGTGAGGATGGATCGGCCACGGGGCACCGGTGCTATGGCCTGCTCGTTCTCCGGACCTCACACTCTGGGACTTCTTTTTGTGGGGTTATGTGAAGGACAGAGTGTATTTCTCCGATTACCCAGCGGTTGCCGAGATGGAACAGCGTGTTAGATCGGTTTTCGCATCAATAACACCGACAATGGTGCGAAATGCCACACAAGCCATATCCCGACGAGCGAGGTTGTGTATTGAGCAAGGCGGTGCACAGTTTGAGCTGTTTCTGTAAATTTGACGTTTATTAAGAAAAAGTAAGTGTTCGTTTAGGTTGTTTCGTTAAGTTAGGTCTTTTAAAATTTTTGTCGTTCCGGGAATCAAGTAGAAATGTAGGTACATTCTGCGTAGTTTACTGTTTAATTTTACCGAAATAGGGTTTGCACATCAGTGACAATAATATTTTTTTATTTTTTGGGGTATCATATACAGCGTTACTACGGTTCTTAAATATTGTGAATGGACTTGTAATAAGGCCCTATTTAACCTTCTTTCGGTTTTACGGGTAGTTTTGTAACAACTTGTATATCGGCTTTAACCTCAGACCAAAAAAAAAAGAAAATCACGATGGCGCGAAACAACGCACTGAAATCACACCACTCGTGCAAACGAATTCTGTCGGACATTTTTTTATCGTAGAGCCATTTAACGTCACATCTTTTTAAAAAAATTTCACGTCAGCGATCTTGTGGCTGTGAACGCGGCCAGCAAGGTTATGGTGAGCTATATTTAAATATTATTCTCTATGTCGCTCCCACTTTAAAACGAATCTAACACTTGATGTTAGAATCCATCTACCGTTTAGACTAAGAAACAGACATACTAACATACCAACACACATACACTCGAAAAACCTAACCCTCCGCAGTCGGATAAATATTATAGGGCCTTACTTATAGTTTACAGAAAAACTGGAACGAAAATTCTTTTATTTAAACTGACGCGGAAAATGGAAAGTATTCATGGAAGGAAAACGCATATAAAATGTGTTGCTTGATTACACCAAAAACTAAAAGTCCAATAGGCCTAGTCGTTACTATGGTAGTCTATTTAAAAGAAGGAGTCGAGTTCAAATTCTAGCTTAAATTTCGGTCAGATTCAAAGAAACGTAGAAGGTAACGCAACAATTTATAGTTATAATACGGAACCTCCTCCACGCAAGTCCGATTTGTATTTGAGTTTTTTTTTGGTGTGAGGCTCGAGCATGAAATTCTAAACCATTAGGTAAAATCTGATGTATTGTGACTTAATCAAGTGATTGAACGTCTCATCTATCAAGTGCAAGGCAAGATGGTAGGCTTTGTTAATGTTCATAAAAACATAAATATACTTCAGAAACGTGTAGACATAGTAGGAGAGTCATAATATGTTCCGTGAACAAGCCGTGTTGGATGTTGCGCGACGCGCGCGCTTTCGTCGCTATAACTCGGTCTGCGTCCACTGCTAGTCCCCGCGCCGCGCACGACGCGCCGCCGCCGTCTTGTGGCGGTACAACCATACCTGAAAAATGCAGTTTCATCTCAATAACTTATGTTTCTTCTAAAATCAATAACAACCAATAGAATATATTTTAATGTGCGCCAAAGATTCTCCACGGCTTAACGAAACAAGAAACAAAACGCACACATTCCATTGTAGTACTATATCTTCATCAGCCCATTTTTACCCCACTGCAGGGGCTTAAGCCTCCCCCAGGGAGAGGAGGGGGGCTTGGATCTTAAATCGACCACGCTGCTCCACTGCGGGTTGGGGACTGTAACGACCGCCATCTATTGTCAGCGTCCGGGACCGATTGCTTAACGTGCCCTCCGAAGCACAGAGTCAGTGATAGTTATGTACTTAAGTCAGAAAAACTCACGGGGCGGGCGCCAAAGCTGTAAGTTTTAAATCATTTTTGTTCAGAGTCAATCTTAAAAACTGAACTAGTTGGAATCTGGAATTACTTGCATTATGTACACTGTATTTAAACAACAAATACTCGACGACGGCACAAACGTCGATCTTTAATGTAGTTTGTAAGATGTGATCAAAACAAACGTTTTTTCTTGCATGTGTTGTTGCGATTTCTAGCTCAGAAATGAAATAGACAAATATACAAAACAAAGATAAATTTGTGGAGGTACAGAAGCCTCGGTGAATGATCCCAACTCATATTGACCCGGTCATTGACATCCTTCTACTTTGATATGATATTCCAGGGATATTAAACTAGTTCATATTAATATTAAATATAAGATAGATATAAAGGAGATTAGATATAAACTTCTTCATTCACCCATCAGTTACTTTAAAATTAGAAAGGTCATTTTTGCATTAAGTAAAACCATTGTAAAACGAAGTCGGACCAATTTCTTTAGGGACCTCTTCAATAGCTTCATAGAATGCACTCGCCGCCGATTCAGGGTTCGTAAAACATATACGTCTAAGTTTATCTTTAATTTTCGGGAACAAAAAGAAGTCACATGGTGCGAGGTCTATCTATTTATCTAATGCATCTTAGATTGAATAATATAATAATAATAATTTAGAATTTCGAAACTATGTTCTTAAGTGGGTAGCGACCCTGCCTACGAAACTAGAGGTCCCGGGTTCGAATCCCAGGTCGGATCAGTATTTATATGATGAATATTGATACACGATACAAAACACAAGCTAATGCTCAGTTTGTGGCCTAGACGTTGTTGTCACGTATTCGTTATTATTATTATTAAAATTCTATGATCAATCCAAATATTATTAATCAAGATATTATTTCAAGGCATAGACGATATTGCCATGTTATTGTTATACTTTTAATATCCAAGCAATTGAACATTTTGTTAATTTGTCCTTATTTTCATAAATGTCAGCAGTAAGAGCCAATTATAGACCGCTTTTCTATGATTATCGATTTTTTTTAAATACCACATAGTTTATTACTAAGCATTACTTACTTGAAACAAAATAACAATGTCCAGAGTGACTTGTAGGCTGCCACAAATCCAAAACTGTGGCGGCGCTTCTCTGAACAGGAAGTACGCCGTTTTGAAAACATCGCCACACGTCCACATCACCACCATACTCACGCTGAAATCAACAACGAATGGTATCAAACCAACTATCTATCAATGTTGTGTGGTGCCTAATAGATTGGTCATCAACATATGTTGAATAGGAGTAAATATTTAAGATACTGACAACTGTGAATTTAGCTTTTTTTTTTAAAAAAAAAAAACACTAAATCCATAGTATAATTTACTGACGCGAAAAAAATATATGCTAATATTGATCTTATTTTTGAAAACTTTCGATTTTGAAACATTTATTAAGGATACTAGCGACCGCCCGCAGCTTCGCTTGCGTAGACTACGAATTCCTGTTATAGGTACTATTAACGTTCGAGATGGTTTATACGTACTTTTTGCTGGAACCAATTTTGGTTACACCCATTCAAACTTTCAATCTTCATTCCCCTTCCACCGTTTAAAAAAACCGATACAATTTTTCATCTCCCGTTTCCCACCCTTAAAATGTGGAAATCTAAAAACTCTGAAACACGTCATTATTTGAGTCCCTCCATTCCCATCCTTAAGTTTGAAATTTCTAAAAAAGCCTTTCTTAACTTAATGCTCACGTTATAAAATAAACCTATGTTCCAAATTTAAGCTTCCTAGACTTAGTAGTTTTGGCTGTAGTAGTTGATAGATCAGTGTGGACAAACAACAGACAGATAGACACACAAACAAACACAAAAAGTTGCTTATGACACTCTTGACAATCTTCTTTCACGTCTGCAAAGTTTCATTAAAATCTGTTCAGCCGTAGTGGAAATTAGCTCGAATAGATAAAATTGAATTGAATAGACACATAGACGTACAGACAAACAGACGGACAAAAAGTAGCTAATGTCAAATCTCTTGACAACCTTCTTTCCCGTCTGCGAAGTTTCCTTAAAATCTGTTTAACCGTTTTGGAGATTAGCTCAAATAGACAGATACACGTACAGACAGACAGACGGACAAAAAGTAACATTTGTTAGTTTTGACGACCTTCTTTTCATACTTGTGATGTTTCATTAAAATTGGTTTAGACAGATGGACGTACAGACAGACATACAAAAAGTTCTGTATGTCACTTTTGACTACATCCTTTCCATATGTGTAAAGTTTCATCAAAATCGGTTAAGCTGTTTTGGCCGAAACCTATTTGCTAGAATATACACACAGTTCGTTTTAATATATATAGCCTATAACCCTCCGCTAGATTTAGGCTATCAAAGACAAAAAATAAATTCAAATCCGACTGGTAGTTTCAGAGATTAGCGCATTCAAACAAACAAACAAACTCTTCAGCTTTATAATAAGTATTTCTATTATATAGATTAATAGATTATAAGATAATAAGAAAATAAGATAATACTGAAAACCGTATCAAAGTCTATTGCGTGGTTTGGAAGTAAAAAGTTAACGAACCGAAGCAGACAGCGAATTTGTTTTCTCCCGCTATAGTTTTCATATTTCGATAAAAACTGCTAAGATATTAATTTAAATTGTGTGGTGTAAAGGGCAATTATAATATGCATGAAATGCTTAACACAACTAACGTATTTAATTTGATAAGGATTAATATCACGTTTAAAAAACATCTTCGCAAATAGTACATAATGTTAGAACAAATTTGATTGTCATAAAAAAGGTTATAGTAAGTTAACCTTAAAAGATACACATATGCCGTCGCGGACTTTTGGTTAGAACTTTTAAAGGGGAACAATTCCGTAATACATGATTTTTGGTTAACATCAACCGTTTACGCAGCGCGCGCGACGGAAGCTCTCAAAAGGAATAATTTTCCCCGTTTTTTGCAACATTTTTCATTGATGCTCCACTCCTATTGGTCGTAGCGTTATGTAATATAGCCTATAGCCTTCCTCGATAAATGGACTATTCAACACAACCATAATTTTTCAATTTGAACCAGTAGTTCCTGAGCTTTGCGCGTTCAAACAAACAAACAAACAAACAAACAAACAAACAAACTCTTTAGCTTTATAATATTAGTATAGACCTGCTCGATAAAAAAAATGTATAGTCACCCCTAAAAAATACACATTCAACAATTATATTTTAGTAATTTGCTGAAATTAAAAGTATTTACATTTCATAGATTCTTGAAAAGCTTTGCGGATGTACAATTATAATTAAACATCTAGATTTTATTCTATATTTTTTTCATATGTCTGGAAGGTTATTCAATGGCGTTCTTAGAAGTGAATATTTGCATCTTTTAACATTTTTTCCGGGCTCTACATACCTGGGCCTGCTTGAGATTTCACGATCGCTATAGGAGGTTGCTAACATCTTGTATAATTTATAATTGACCTGACTTTTCATACTACATCTGGTCATCATTATCAGGAATGCTTATTTCTACTACTGAAGTACCTACGGCACTTTTACAATGTTGAGTTAATAAGTGTGGACCATAAGCTCTGGTCTGACGTCAGTTAAAAGCTGTTAACCTCTACCGTCACAGGAGTGAAGATGTTGGCGGAACTTGTGATATTTGCCTTGAGTCTTTATAATTAAAAAAAAAATTTTGGCCAGTACTAATATGGCAGAAATCAAACTACGACCTTTATGTATCAAAGGATAAGAAGAGGTTGGTTAGCTATTCAGCCACCACGACTGTGCATAATGTTTTTGATGTCTTTTTAGGGCTCAGTAGTTCGTAGACGGATTCTTATGTCGGCACTTCACGCTCGCCGAGCGGAGGCGAGCGCAAGAGATAGCGCTATACGGATAAAAGAAAAGGCATCTCCCCTTCTCTTTTACCTGCATAACACTGTCTCGGCGCTTGTCTCTCCTCGGCGAGCGTGAAATGCCAACATTATAGTCCATCTATATATCTGAGTTATAAATGAAGTTTTTACGCCGTGCCCTTTGGAGGCAATATAGAATATGAAACACATTGGCCAATCTCCGCGGTGGTTAAGCATGCGTTCGGGTATCACAAAATGCGACAGCTGTCTCAAGACATTACCGAGACTAAATTTGTCTCTTGTTCGATAGCCCCGGACTCATTTCATCCATGTACCATTGGCCGCTACGCGCAAAACCGACATTAGAACCTTTAAAAAAATATACTAACAGTAAATATACTTGGTATGGCTACTAAATATTACCTTTAAACGTAACTCGACTGGCTTTATTATGTAACCAAAGATACATTCAGAAAGTTATAGAACACGTGTTTAACGAATGAACAATCTAAGAAAGAACTACCTACATTTTAATTGAATTTAAGACTTACTTCAACCATGATTGAATAACAAACATACAATAGGTACTTACTTTTACTATTGTAGGTAATGATTACTACAACCAGAACAGAGTGATGTATTAATAAAAAATTACTAATTATAATAACCTCATTCCTTCTGTACTTTTATTAGAATGGTTCTTAGATATTTGGGGTGCTCCAAGCATCGCTTCCGTAAATACTGCCAGGAACCCAATGAGTTCCACAAATGGTGAAAATTCTATTAACAGGTACATAATAGCAGCTCCAATCACAGAGAACACAAGCATACAGTCAATGTAACTTTGGAAATCTGTCCACGCCCAAAAATACTTCCGTTCCATATCTGAAATGAAATAATACTTTTATAAATCTATTTTCATCAAGTGCCTTCACTGTGTGATGCTAAACACACTAGGCATTATAAAAAAAAAAAAACGAGCGGACGTGTGTGAAGCAAAATCGAAACTCTTGTAAAATTGTATTCAGAATAGTTTCCTAAAGTATTTTTTTTAATCTACATACTATGTGTATTATGCTAGAGTTAAAATTGTGATTATCACAAGCTTTCAATAAGACTTAAAAGTGTCAAATACGCATAAAATCGACAAGTTTGTGAGACCAATGACTTTTAATGAAACTGATTCCAATAGAGTAGTTGACAATTTTTTTTTAAATTATCTTATATGAAAAGTTTTTCTATATATACAACAGTGAAATGATTTTAAAAAAAATCATCAATAACAAAGTTATGAATGTTTGAAATATCCTGTTAGATAGAAAGGATAATACCGCACGGTGTATTAGCCTGTCACATCCGGTCATTTAATGTTAAATATCGTTTTGCAAAAAAGAGGCAGAGATAAAATTTTAATTGCTGATAATTTCTATTTTCTTAAACCAAATATAATTTTGTTTATAAATTTTGTTAACGTATAAAGTCTATTTTTATATTTCATTTATAAATATAACATATTTAAATGAAATACCCTATTATATTTGCAAGTGAGTTTAAACGAGTAGCTAGGCCTTAAATATGTGTAATTAGGAACTAAAGAACTTATAAATACCTACTAGAAATAAGTAAAAATGAGACAGTTCTCGATATATATATATATGTATAGTATTTTTGATATGATAGTTTACTTTGAACAGTAAAAGGCAACATAAAAATACTTTAGTCCACTTTTGGAGTGAATCAAATCTGCCAGAATTTTTACATAAAAATTATAGTTTATGTTTTACATTGTTAATAATTCTGATTCTGTGACATCATATATATTGAAAACTGTTCAAATATTGTTTTTCTATCTTTTAAACAATATTTATTCCCCATAAGAGCTAATTTAAGACCAAACAATAACATAACATTAAGTAATGTATAACAGAAGTCATTCTACAAACAACAGTTGAAATACACGAATAAAGCCCACAAAGACAATAACAACTATACAGCAAATAACAAAAAAAAGCATGCATTTATGAAGTTGACTATTATTTGGATCAGTTAACCAATTTATTTTTTGGTCTTTTAAGTAATTTCCATAACTTATGATTGGTAATTAACTCTGTAATACATACATATGTGACATTTACCATCCAAACAATCTAGTTTGTGTTTCAAAGTTATTATCAACAGTGAGTAAAATAACAACTTAATAATAACAAATCAATATACATTACATGTTATAAATATTTAAAAGTCTATTCATTTTAAGTGTATAGGTCATTAGCCGATAACGTATCTAAGTGACCCTGTTTAATTAGAATTTATAAATAAACAGTGAATCCTCTGAATCTTTCACCAAAGTTGAATGAAATATGACAAATTCCAAATGTATTTAAGCAATTGTAACATGCATCACTTAGAAAAAAGGAACAATCTAACATTTATTGAGAAATAAAAAAAATCTGAAGCATGTTTTTTAATAATTGATAATGAGGAATTGGTGAATAAGTTAATAAGTAAATTAAATGAATGAATGAATAATAATAATAAATTCTAGTTTTATTAATAAAGAAAAAATAACATCTCAATACGAATTATTGTTTATCTCCAGTGTTGCAAGTAAATATTAAAATAAAAAAGATTCCCATACAACTAGAGTAAACAAGCAAACTGAATATTTGTTAATTACAACCATGACAACATTAATGATCACTGTTAACGTGAGGTGAGTTTAGGAAATTAAATATTATCTTGTTTCCACGTATATAAATGAGGAATTCAATTTACTTATTCAAAATCATAAATAAACATCGGTGTAAATAACAGTGAAAAAAAAGAAATGTGAAACTTATTTATAAACTCAATATGATTCCATCTAAGCAGAATTTATTTATGAGAAATATAACCAACATGTTAAAAATATATAAATTAATAAACGATATACGACATGTTTGTGTTTTTGCATGCAAAAATATAATGTGGACAAACAGTTCTTAACATAAAAAATTGTAATTCTTATTTTATTAAATAGCGATGGTACCCCAAATAGAATATAGGAAATAAACTAAAATTAAAAATATATTTTATTGCTATACTATAATATAATGTTAAGCCTAAAGATGGGTGTGAAAATAAACATAAGATTGACCAGCTAAACTTAAGGTAGAAGATAAAAGAAGCTAACGTTTCGACATATTGTTCATATGCAATAAATAATTTCATCTTCAGCCGGCTAAACTGGACATCAGCCTAAACACAACAATTAATAAGTATTCAAATGACACGCGGGAGGCGAGGGAAATGTAACTACCATAATTGATTGTTTAATAAAAAAAATTTAACATGAAAATAGACATTACATTGAATAAGTTTTTTAATTTGCATACCGTGTACACAAAATGTGTAGCTTTAAAAGTACCTACATAAATTTGGTAATGAGGCTGATATCTGCCAAGAACATAAGTACCAAAAGTACCAACTGATTGTTTAATAAAAAAAGTTTTTATTACAAAAATTGATATTGTTTTTTCTTTATCTTTTTTCATTTGCTTCTTTATTTTTGGCCAAAGGCTTGTCGGTAGACTTCAGTTTAGTTTAGTTTTTAGTTATTTAGTAGCTTAATTTAGTAGTTTACTTTAGTCGCCTAAAGATGAAAAAAATTGACATTAGCCTTCCCTCAAAAATTTTCTTAGAATTAGCCAGCTAAACTTAAGTTTCTTTTCGCACTCGTATTTAGTCATAACATATACCTAGTATACCTACAATTTTTTGTATTATTACAATAAAATCATTGATTTTTCATAAATTTATATTGTTAGAAAATAAAATAGTTATGGATCTTATAATTTGTATTAAATTAAATTCTTCTAACAATTATGATTTTAGATAATCCTTTATTCCATGAGAGCGTGCAATCTTTTAACTAAATATAACCTTAGTATGCATATATGATAATGATGCAGCTAATGAAACATGGGACACCACTGTGAGGCACATTCCGGCACTCACCATAGAAGCGGTGGGGCGTGTTCCCGGTTACCGCGCGACTCCCGCGCCGCTCACTGAGCCAGCGGGCAGTATCGTCTTGGGCTGACCCGTTCACACAACACAACAGTATATATAACATTAACATTGCTCCTATCCTCGCCACCGATACCAAAAGTGTCATATATTAATTTAAAATAAAATACACATGCAATAAAAAATAAATAAACACAAATAATTAAAACAATAGGATACTTTGTTAAAAAATAATAATATAATAACAATATAATTACATTTCGAAATCAATAACAAAAATATTTGTAACTTATAATAAATTATAAACACAACTTAACATTTTTTTATGTGTGTAAAAAATGAGAAAACATAACAAAATTTTGTTCTAAATTTATTACAAGGGACTTAATTTAATTAATTTTACATAATTGCTGGCTTATTATAGTATAACTTACCTGTGAAAATTCTTTCTCTTGCTCTTATTATTTGATTCTTTTTCCGGACAGAAACACATAAGTGAATCATTACGAACATTGTTATGTTCATCACAATACTTTGAATTAGTAAAGGCAGTTCATAACGTTTGCCAAACCTGTTAAAACATTATTATACATTATGGAATTTATTTAGATCTCTATACATAAAAATAGGAGTCCTGGCTGATTTGTTAATGCTTAGCTCAAACAATTAACCACCAAAAATTATGTGAAAATTTTAAGGATGTCTTCCACTTTGTCATTTAGTAGTCATTGTTAGCAATTCAACTCTATTAGTAGTCAGAGATATCTCAGCTTTCTATAAGACATCCACATTTTTTAAAGCAATTTAAGTTGAAGATATGATGTTTTAAAAAAGGATTTAATAAAAAGTGAAGAAACATGTACCAAAACCAAATGAATTACCAGGATAGCTAAAAAGTATTGGAACCGACAACAGGATTATACAAGATTAACAAGTTCTGATCAATTGAACCCAGGAGCAGGCAAAAAATATTAAAAAAAGGTACCTACCAAAATAATATCCGCAGAGTATTGGCAACAAGTAGAGCTAAGCAAACATAGAGAGAAAACCCTTCAGCATCTTGTGTCCTTTTGATTTGGAGATATTGTGGAATATATGGAGCCACACCACCGACAATCATGGCACCAGCAGCACCCCATCCCACCAGGTGACCCACGGTCAGGCCCAGTTCATCAGAAATTATCCAATCCATATTTGGCAAACAATATAAATACTATGAATAGAATTATTATACTTATTTTATTTATATAAATAAAATCCTCCTTTACATGTTATTATCATGTTATCAATAAGATTATGTGGACTAAAGTTTTAATAGTATCGAAATTAGTATCACATAATTCATAAACTTTTAAATATGACCCGAAAGGGGTATGTAATGAATTGAAGATTACAAATACAAATTACAATTTTTAAATATATTTATAATTAACATTGACAACTCCCACTCCCATCCCAAATATCCCAACCTGTCCCAACCCAAAATTAATTTGACCACAGACAATGACCAGTTAATGACATAGACACAAATTGACACAGATTAAAGAACGGAAGGACAGAAAGTTAAAGGACTGGGGTCTGGAAATGAGGAAATGACAGAAGCGACCATAGAGATAATATAATTTGAATACAGTATCTTTATGGGTTAGATATCCATTTCTTTCATTGATTTACCAATTTTAATAAGGATGCGTATTCGGTAAACAAAAGCGAAATATAAGCGTCCGCAACGTGCGTATTATAGTTCGTTACATTCTATATACTTTTCTTCTTGAAATAGATATAGTAGAATAGATTTTTCATGGAAATGAAAGTTTATTTGTAAAACTTATGTAGCGAAGAACAGTCGCGAAGTGAACGCGACATCAATCAGACATGATATCGAATACTCTGGAAACACTAAACAAGACAAAACTTAATCCCATCCTCAGAATAATGACTTAAGTATAGAAGGCAGTTTTGTATTTGCATATATTAGTTTCATTTTTCACATGTTTTCCACATGATGAATTTCAGTGCGAGTAAAAAAGATGTAAGTATATATATGCGGCTTGCTTCAACCTGCTTGTACCTCTTTCTCAGTGACATTAGTCTGACTAGTCAGACAGACCTCAGACTGACGTTTGCATCAATTTGTTAAAATTATTGATAATTTAAGAGTAAATTATTAAATAAATTGGTGCGTTATAATAATAATATAAACTGCCACAATCACAGTTCCTCTAAATCAAAAGAAAATGAAAGAATTTCGTTCCATCGGTAAGTACCAAATGCCTTTATTTTGCTTTTAAACACTAAGAAATGAAAAATTTTATTTTTACGTATTTTTAAACAATAGCCTTCATTACACTGAAAATATTAAAATTGCTAAACTGTGATGAAACAGCTTAAAAGAAGTAAAAAATAATTTAATTTCATATTTACTTTTGTTATAGAGATTGACACCATATGTTTGTTTTTATCGATATTTTATATCGATATCTTATTAATGTACCAATTCGGCGTAATAATCTTTTCATAATAAAAACCGGTGAAAGGCAAGTCCAACTCGTATAAACACGGTTCCGCATCAGAAATTATAAAATAATTATGTACCTATAGAATTTTTTTCCAAATATACTACCTCATTCCTCTGTATTGTGCTCACAATCTCTAACATTCATCTCCCGTATTATTTTAGTGTATGTTCCTACATGCTTGAAAAATAGAGTGGGTATTCCTCACTTTATATGAAATGCAATTTATTTTAATGACTTCAGGTTCCGACAACGGTGGTGAATAGTTTGTGCTAAAGTTATATCTTCTAAGCTACTCCAGGTACCACAATTAATGCTTAGTAAATTTTTGTTGTAGTTTTTCTTTGGATCCAGAGATACGAAGTGAATGGACAAAAGCCGTTAAAAGAGTAAACTGGACGCCAAGTAAACGGTCGTTTGATTTTAAATGGATATATAGGTTTTGCTTGTGCCAATTAGAGGAGCGAAGTAGACTGAAGAAACAAGTAAAATTTTTAACTATGGCATTTTTTTTGACACTTTATATTGTATGGTTTAAAAGGTTGTATACAGGATGAGGTTTTTATGACCAGCCAAACTTCAATATAATGACCTTTGATAAAAATCCGTTGGCCGTCTTGTTCCCTTTTAGTATCGTTCAATAGAAAATTATTCAGTTAAGCCTACGTAAACCTTTCCCAAACTACCAATATTACTAGTCACATTACGATGACGCCAGTGCACGTGCACACGCCCCGCCCATATTTGCCAAGCTCCGCCCTTTCGCTCTGCACTCGCAGTACAACACCATAGATAATACTAGCACGTCGTATTTTTGAAAATGACATTCATGATTATCGAATGATCTCATTTATGAAGGCTCCTACTCAGTCGTAATAAACTCTCTTGAAAACTTTGGTTTGACAAGGCCAAGGGGACGATTCAAATTGATGACATCATCAATGAGTTTCAAAAATACGGCTCCTTAAGTTGCAAATTTTCCCTTCATTCTTATCGGGCTTAGGATCGTCAAATTGCAAAAGGCTTGTTTTAGTTATTATCTGCGATTAAAATCGAATCTATATCATACTCATCATACCTAATCTATTTTGATCAATGTACCTACTCGTACATTTGATAAGTGAATAACAATACTGAACAGTCGTTTTCCTTTCGCAATCAGGCGTATTTAAAAAATTTGAATCAACTGATGTACAATCATTAAAGAATCGAGTTAAATTCCACTTACCACATAAAAAAATTAATCTACTTTAACAGATGTTCAAAATGTAAGCCATCCATCTCCAAACAGAGTCTAGCACGTTTTTGTACATTGTCTCGTAATTTACGAAGTACCCCAGTGTTGTTTTGCACTTCACTAAAAGCACGTCCTATGTCTAGTTTTAGACCTTCGAGGCTGTGGGTCTCCTGCACATAAACTCGCCGTTTAATCTCTCCCCAAAAAAAAAGTCACATGGCGTTATGTCCGGTAACAGGAGGCCATGGTACGGCACCTCCTCGAGCGACCAAGTGATTACCGTATTATTGATTGATATATTATTGTTGATTATCGTATAATCTTTGGGCTCCGCGTAACGTTTGTCCACTTAAAATGTAACATCTCACCATTTCGTAATATTCGTGATTTGTATAGTAGCGCGGGCTACGCACAAGCTAGCGTTCGGTTTGGAATCGCATTGCTGACTGAGCTGAAGTCATTGAGTGCGGTATACCTACGAATGGGGCACGCTCCGCGCAAGGTGGGAATGGGGCCGTGCGCCTCAGCGATCAGCTGGCGCGGCGGAACGTATAGATAGTTACCTTCTACTGTAGTAGAAGGTAGCTAAATATTGTTAAAAAATATTTAGGATATTTTTATTGATTATAAATATTTGACCTATATTTTTATTTACGTAATGAGGTCTATTGGTGATACCTAACATCTAGGAACAATTTGGCTGATTACTAAAATCTCATCCTGTATATTCATATTTCTCATAACTTATTTTTTCATTTGATGTAATATCACAAAATAAATTTGATTTTTTTATAATTTGCGTTCCAAAATAAGAATTAATTTATCGTTTAGAATTTCTTGTTATTAAAACTATGCATTTTTCATAACAAGTTTTTTTTTTTCATTTATTATGTCACATGATGAATGCACTTACATACGTTTTTTTTTAAATTTGCTATTTAAAATTGATCCCCAATATCAAAATAGTTTATTAATTTTATACGTTCCTAATTGAGCCACAAAACATTTTATTTGTACCAAAAATGAAATTCTTCTTGTCTAATAGATAATAATAGACAATAACAGAAAATAGGCTGTGATCGACGGATAAGTATAGACACCAAAAGAGTGATCCTTTATGGGTTCCGTTTTTTCAAATCGTATGCCCGGAATACTAAGAATTGTAATTTACATTGCCTCAATTTTTTGGCTTACTAATTTGTTCTTTTATAATTCATTCATTAGTTTGTTTGTTTCTTAAATGTTACCGCTCAGTTATTAGTAACTCTAACTTAAGATCTGGTTCGAACGTCAGTCTATCGTATATTTTTTTAATATTTGTGCTGGGTCATAATCAATCAGTGTTTGTGTTATCGTCGTTTGTACCCATAATACTTATTATTATTATATTGTGCCATGATCTTTATTGGAAACGAAAATGATGTACAAGTTTAAAGAAATAAACGTACCTATATATTTTATTACTACAATCAATAGAAATATTTAACTTTAAATATATCGATAACGTTGTTGGCTACGCACTATTTACCTTGATCGTTTGGGGGCTACGATCTGATCATAACATAAACAAGAACGATTTTGTATCAGCTATCTTTTTTTTCTAAAGCTTTATTGTACATGTTAGAACAAGTTAAACATATGTAAAACCTTCTAGGTCGTCAGTCATTACTTCTTCATTGATTCGTCTTTGACTGGTCTTTGACTTACGGCTGCTCATAGCTTTGACTATTGTCAATCAGATTTTATCAGAGAGACAGATTTCAATCAATCAGTTGAATTTGAAAATAAACCACATGCACTCAATTATTTACTTTAGCAGTTTGTAGCTGTCGTGGAAAATTCGAAGATAGAAAAGAATATGACTACTGTTTCAAAATTATTTCTTTTTATTAGAAACAGAAAGCCAGAATTAATCCCGGCTATCCTTCAAGTTTCTAAATATAAACATAGATGTTTATCAACGGAAAAGAAGGAAAGTGCTATTACGAGAGGTAAAGAAAAGGCAGAAGTTTCTACTGATGTTCGTCCTTTAGGAGAGAAGATAAAGGAAGCTACGAAAACTGCTTCATATACCGGAGTTATTTTAGTAGGAGTCGGTGTGACTGGAATAATATTTTTCTATGTTTTTAGAGAATTATTCTCAAGTAATAGTCCTAACAGCATATACTCTGTTGCCTTAGAAAAATGCAAAAATGTAAGTGCCGAACACTGCTTCAGAAATTAGTAATTTTTTTAAAATTTTAATTTGTATGTATAAACTTGAGAGAATTTGGCTTACCTGTTAAGTTCGTAAAAAGAAAGAAAAGTTAACGTCCTAAAAGAAAGTTTTGTATATCTTGCTTAGGACCCAAGAGTGGAAGATGCCCTAGGAGCACCCATTAAAGGCTATGGGGAAGAAACGACAAGGCGTCGCCGTACACATGTCAGCCACGCTGTGTATGAAAAAGATGGCGCTAAGCACATGAGGATGCGATTTTACATCAAAGGCATTAGAAACAAAGGTGTTGTAGAATTGGATATGAAGCAGGTATAATAGTGGTCTCTATAATAATTGACTTGTAGATGCTTGCATATTTATTGAATGACAACGATCATAATTTACACTCTTATGCTAGACTATCTAAAAAAACGGAGTATGCGCAAACTTAATATTAATCCACACCTGTGGAAAAGTGGGGCGGTGCAGCCAGTGGCGTGTGGTGGGTTTGGAACATGGCTACGCCAACACGACATGTGAAGTTTAAAATCATTTTGGTGGAATCTTCAAAGTTCAGATATTTACCTTAATATGTCTGAAAGTTAAATTTATAATTTGGCGTAACGTATACCATTGGCGTAAAAACGCGCAATGAAAAACATTGCGCGTTTTTGCGCCATCTGTTGGAATTTTATTGACCTAGTCTAACCTATTAGTTTAGTAATAACGTAGCAGATGGCGCTATTTGGCAAAATTATATAATCAAATCATGATTATATAATTTTGTATTTTTGTTGTGTGCTGTGTGAAGATAATACAACTAGTTTTTTATTTAAAAGCAAAGCAAGGTAATTGTGAGAATATCTGAACAAAAAATAAAATAAAATAGGTACCTAACCTATTAGACAAATGAAAAATCTCTATTATTAAAATATCTATTATTTTTTCTAATGATTTCACCTTAGTTAAATACATCATAAATACTTATTTATATATAATAAACTCGTCAATGATTTCATTATAAAATGAACCTGACCCAGACCTGAAATATTACGTAAATATGTGTGGATTCGTTTGTAAAAATCATTGTTTATAAAAGCTAATTGGTTTATAAAGCAAGAGATAGGTACCTAAGTTCTGTATGATTTTAATTACCTATTTACTTTGTCACTGTGCAATGACTGCGAAATACATTTCTTTCAGTCCATTGAAATCCTCCAAAATTTCCATTTCGTTATTTGACACTTCAATTTCACCTGATTCATCGTTACTTTAATACAACTTTAAAACATAAAACACAACAAATCGCAATGAATGCAATGCAATGAACACAGACAATAATTGAAAACAATAATGAAGTTAGTTTAGCCGCAGAATTCGCAAAGTTCTGCCTGCTGTCTAATTACGTACGAATTTCATGTCGTTATGCCTGGCTTAAATTTCCAGTATAAAATCCAGTAGGTACCGACCGATGGCCCTCGAAACGTAAGAGGGATAGATGCCATTCATCACTACATGTAAGAAGAAGACAGACATAAAAGACGTAACTCATTTGGCTTGCCTCACGGCGTGTTCGCAACGTGTCGGTTCGGTTGGCGTCGGTATGTCGTGATCGGGAAAGAGAGGGAGGCCGGTGATAGGGTATTAAGATAGGTCAGTAACAGTCAGTAATAGCGCGACATTGTATTATATGCGCGCGCGGGAAATTCAAACACTCAAAAGAGTACAAACTCTTGCGTTTTTCATCATTATTGTAGGAAAATTTTAGACATGCATGGCTTTTTGGCTTTCAAGGAAGACCCGCGCCTGGGTGCAGCCATACCTTTGCGGCTAATACAGTTGGTGATCGTCTAGAATCTGCATTTGCAAACTTCCGAATCTGTGCACTCAATCCTGTTAACAATTTAATCAGAAAGTAAATGGTATTGCAATAACATTCTTTACAGGTGGTAGTTGATTTACAGAAAATACGGCCATTTAAGCCACATATTCTGACACTCACAAGGAAATCAAAACCTATAGGGCACTACCTCTTGACCTAGAATATGTTTGAGACGAATAAAGATCTTAGAGCACAAGTAAAGGAATACGTAAATTTATAATTTATAGGTTATCTTTGACCGGACTGACCAGTTGTCCGAGTGGTTAGAGACCCTAACTGCAGAGCCAAGGGCCGCGGGTTTGAGTCCCGCTCGGGACAAATATTTGTGTGCATGAACATGCATGTTTTGTTACGGGTCGGGTGTAAAATATTTATATATGTGCATCAAAGCATCAAACATCAAACATCACTACATATTATAAAATAAAGTCCCCCGCCGCGTCTGTCTGTCTGAACGCGATAAACTCAAAAACTACCAAACGGATTGGCATATTATTGACATCAATGGACAGAGTGATTCAAGAGGAAGGTTTACATGTATAATTTATTAATGTGTTGTGGAAATTTGTTGAAATATGACGATTATTGTTGAAGTCGGAAAAAAATCAAACCGGCTCGGAGCTTTTATTGAAAACGCTGCCTAATCCCTTTGAGATATAAAAAAAATGATGTATAGAGGAATTGTGCCTCTTTTATAGGACTAAAGAAAAGTCCGCGGTGGCATATGTCCATCTTTTAAAGATAGCTTATTATACCTATTTTTATGTTTAAAAAATAGTGTGATACGATGAGGTAATTGGTAAGCAATTTATACGGATACAGTATTAATCCTTATCAAATTAAATACGTTATTTACCTTCAGCATTTCATGGACATTATGATTGCCCTTTACAGTATACAATTTAAATTAATATCTTAGGAGCCATCGCGAAATAAAAATATCGCGCGACAGCAGCCGGCCGCCGCGCCGCCCGCCCGGCCATACCGGACGACGCCGACGCGACACGCGTGGTTAAGATGAAGCTGTCAATGTTGTATACAAAGAAATATTGTAGTTTGTTTTTATGTATTTATTGCTTACTTTTTCAAATATTTATAGAATTGAAAATAAAATACTTTAAAAATACTCCAAGTAGAATGAACTTACTTTATATTTGAATGTAACTAAATGTAATCTACATGTTCGACGCAACAAGCTGATATGACACTACGACAGAAAAAAAACTACGGCTTATATGCTCTGCTACCCGTGCGGAGCCGGGGCAGGTCGCTAGTATTATATGAAATAGAATATTTAAGTATGTACATCAGTTGTCTAGTAACCCATACCACAAGCATAATACTTGCTTAATTTGGTACTAAATGGTGCTGTGTGATATGTACCATGTATTATTATTATTAATAAATGACACTGAAGACTGTCTTGAGAATGGTAATACCTGAATGTGTATTCAAACATGACAGTTTTAAACTTAGATGTTTGCTAACACGCCTACTAATCCCCTCTCAATTGTCTACTCAAGATGCATTTATAAATTAGTACAGACTTTAAATCTTCTTCAGGTGGACCTCAAACTTGAGTATGATTTATTAACACTAAGCTAACAGATGTAAGACACATCTATAAAATTTGATAACCAATGAGCATTCAGAATTTTAGGTAATTGGAACATTTGTATTCATGAACTAGTAATTCGTTGCTGTACATTTAGTTTTGTTGTATACACAAACTCTAATGTAATTTTACGTTATGTAGGATTGTATTAAAACTAAATATTACGTCATAGTAAAGTAGCGATATTCATACAGTTGTCACTATGGAAGATGAACTTAAGTCATGAGCAACGCATCCACTAACCTCTTTATATTATTAATTTAAATTGAATGAATATGGATTTATTTATTTTTAAATATGATTTCAGAATGCCTATGGTAACTACCAGTGCCGTTACCTGCTAGTCCAGTTAGATGACTATTCTGGCAGGACCTTTATTATCGAAGACAATAGAAGTGAAATAGATCAGACTAAGGATATTAATCAGCTGCCAGCATTAAACCTCAGTGCATAGTGACATCTTCATTGGAGCCTAACGTAAAGAAATTCTTTTTCACGTGGATCAGTCTTTACAGCAAGATTTTAAGACTCGAGTAGTAGTACTAACTTAAAAAAAAATCGCTCAAGGTTATCCCACTATAGTACTTTATTTAAAAATATTTTGGTGCAACAGAGGTATGTGTGATTGTCAATGTCATATATATAACTTTTAAATTTCATGGTGGCAATTTTAAAAAAAATGATTAAGTTAAATAATAATTAGAAATCAAGAAGGAAAATGTTATGATGAAACTCACATATTCAGAGATCCCAGTCCATGTCATCGTCGACATGGTGACCGTCTCTTAAAAATTTTGAAATCCTCTGAAATATTCGAGACTCATTTCAGTGTAGAAGAAAATAAGAACTTTGAGTAAATTCAAGGGAATCATCAGTTTATAATATATAATCTGTTTTCAAATTAAAAAAACAACCTCATAAGTTTTGATATTTGAAGTTTTATGATACAAAATGTTTTATTTGATTATCCACATGCATTAGCATTTTTTTCTCTAAAATATGATAGATAACTATATTAAGGGTTGGTTGAGCTTATATTAGGTGTTCAAAATAGTTGTAAATATAAACTGTTTTTCATTAGTGTAAATTGTAGGTAAAATGTTATTTATTGTTAAAAACAACATCAATGACCTATCTAAATATGCATAGTTTATAGTATGCACAGTATGTATAGTTTTCTTGAAAATAATGTAAATAACATATTAAAAACATTGTTTTTATTTTGATCTTAGTATATGTTTGTATATTCAAATTATATTTATTTCTCAATCCAATTATTTTATCAGCTGAGTTTCTTCCAAGGGACAACCTTCCAGACCATTAGCAAACGATTGTTAAAAACAAAACATTTGATTCTGTTAAATATCCAATAAAATATTATGACTAAAGAAAGGTATTGTGGCCATGCCCATTTCAGTTCTTGCATGAAACTTGGTTTATAACGAATTTCCACTTCAGGGATACGTAGTAATGCCGTCAGGTAGAATGTGGAAGTCTGTCCATTCTGGGCTCTTGTATACACATTATCTACTCGAGTGGTCACTGAAATATAAAAACAATTTATCAAAAATATTTTTGTAAAACATATATATTTTAAAAAAGATAAATATGCAAAAATAAATTTTATTCCCAAAAATAAGTTCCCCTTCACCCTGGGGGAAGCCTAAGCCCCTGCAGTGGGGTAAAAATGGGCCGATGAACTGAAGACATTTTATTCAACTTTTATTAGCGTTTTGAAATTAAAGCTTGAATTTTGAACCAAAATGCCACTATGTTGCCAACTGATGGTGACTAAATTTTTACATCAAGTATGTTAAACATGCGAGGAGGTGTATTTAGGTGATACCTTTTTGGTTAATGGTTTTCGTCTAACCTTACTAAAAATTGAAAATGAATTATTTCTCACTGGGACTTCTGCAAACAGTTCCTCTAATTTTTGGAAGTTTTTAAACAGTATTAAAAATTTAAGCGTTTTCCTGTTAACATGTAAAGTTAATATTGAAAAAATAAAATACCATCTCTGTTGAAGTAATTATGAATGATGCTGTCGATTATATTATCACCGAAGTCTATTACTTCATTGGTTAACAAAGATATATTGTGCTTAATATCTACATGATTTCTAACACATGGCAAGTGTTCTGTTTGGTAAAACTTCAGGTCCCCATGGTATTTTAGACCAGAAGGTGGTTGTGCAAAATCCCTTTCAATCAAAACTATGCTCTGCATATGTAGAGGGCATGTGCTCTGGAACAGATGATCTTACTTGTTAGCAATAGAAATGGCAAATGAAATCAAATTCACTCAAGTTAAGAAATAAACATTCACCTTAAGTTGAAAATCCAATGAAGGTACAAATAACAAAGATTTAACAGTCAGTTCCAATGGTATGGTTAATTTATAATTAAATTGCACCAAATCATTCTTCCCATCCTGGTTAAAATCCAATTCTTTTACCTGCAATAATTTAGTGACATACCTAGATTCTGAATCCATTAGAAAAATTGTGCTTAGAGATTCCTGCCTAAAATGGCTGTTGTTAATATGAAAATAAATATTAAAATTGGCCTTGCAACTTCTTTGAGTATAAGGTAGGGCCACTTGTTACAGCCACAGCTGTGAACTACGTTTTTCATACAATTTGTGGTGATTCTCCACACATGTTGACTCTCTTCTGATACTAAAGACCTATGCTAAAGATCAATTTACATGTTATTTCGTTGAGTATCGAGTTTGGTTAGAGCACAGACAAGTCAACCTTATAGACCACGCTTTGACAGGGAGTAGCATTCGCCAAGGCTATGTAGTGACACTACATAACTACGTCTCTTGTAAGCGGTCAGTTGGAAGCACGTCGGAAGCCATTAAATTGTAAATTTTGAACGAGCCAATGAAAACTAGCCGACCTCTCTCCGCGCCCCGCAACTTTTTGGCGATTTCGTTTTCGTACTGACGTTTATTAAAGCGTGGTCTATAGGTTGACTGGTCTGTGGGTTAGAGTTACAGCCATAAAAGTATGAATTGCCTAGAAGCCCTCTTCTGTGTTTACCATCTAACCACTGATACTGTAGCTAGCTCGTGTAAATGGTGAGGTGTGCGAGGTCTCTGCGCGCCGGCCTTCACCCCCGCAAAATTCCCGCGTGCTGGTCTTCGACCCCACAATATTGCATAATTTCACTTCGATACCGTGAAGTGACACTTTTCAGTCTTTTAAAACCAAACGCTGTTGTCAAATTAATTTACTCTGTGGTTACAGCAATGCATATTAAAACCATTTGAAAATTTCAAAATGGTAAATTTTTCCAGTCAGTTTAGAAAGACAAAATTGTAATATTTGTTAACTTTCATTTTCGTTAGTAGTTAAATATAACTCTGGGGCTGCATCAGCATTCATACTGTTTCGAATAATTTTATTGACTATTACGAATCATTAAGAGAAATCGAATAATATTTTGAATTGGAGTTTGGCATGACTGTTTTAACTCACTACGTAAGTAAATGAAATGGAAATCGGTCTTAAACGGCCACTTGTAGCTGTGCTCAGTGACTTGTATGCAGGGGTCTAAAAATCACATTCTTCTTGGCATCGAAATGTTATTTGATATTTGTTAATTTATTTCGAATCATTATTACCTGAAATTCTGAACAATATTCTTCATTCATATCTAGCTGCTTGTCAGAACAAATAATTGATGTACTTGGATCATCTGTTTCCAGCACTATGATATATTCATAAGTGAAATGCACTATGGGTTGCTCATAAAAATT
Source organism: Luffia ferchaultella (assembly GCA_949709985.1). Lineage (NCBI taxonomy): Eukaryota > Metazoa > Arthropoda > Insecta > Lepidoptera > Psychidae > Luffia > Luffia ferchaultella. Next base: position 8,517,529 of record OX453241.1, read on the forward strand.
ATGACTTATTAACCAAAATCCTGAAAAAAAAACATTAATCGGTTTAACTTCATAAACCATAGATAAATAATTTTTTTTATTATGTATGTATAAGTACAGTCATAAGAAAAAAAAAATCGTTGTCGAATCCAACAAAACAATTCATTTCTGAATATTTCTTTCACCGTTGAGAAAAGGTATCTAATATCAGTGGCTAAAAGTAACCTAAGCCATAGCTTGTTATTTCTCTATTACAACTCTTTTTTTTCTCATTGTCTTAACATTTAAGTATGGACGTCATATTTTTTTAACGCAATTCTGGACGTCGAGTCTCACAGGCTCCTATATTCATATGCAAATATTTCATAAAAAAAATATTCCAAATCATTTAAAAATCATATATAATTATTAAAATATGGATCTCCACGAATAAAAAGACAAGTAAACATAATTATTTTTATCGCGAAAAGAATAGAAATATAAAAAAAAAAACAACAATAACAATTTAGAAAATGTAATCAATCTGTAGAAAAAATCGACTGAAAAAGGGGAGTGGAGGGGTGTTAAATAGTACTCTTCTTATGATATACAGAAACGGAACGCAAAAAAATATACATATGATGTATCACTGTCAATCATAGAGTATTTATTTATTTATAAGGTCTGCCAACATTCTTACACCGCAACTTAATATAGTTACATAGTTCATCATAAAAGTATAGTGTGAGAACAATAACAGGCAAACACAGCATGAGGAATACAGAATAAATTCTGCACTCACATTTGAACACATGGTTTTAATTTTGTTCGAGGTGAGAATTTATATAATTATTAATAAATTTATAAAAAACGAAAACCATACAATTATATGTAGCAATATTTTAGCGTCATAAGCTATGGTATTAATTAATTTGATAGCAGCGTTAGGTTTTGATACTCATAAATGTCACTTCACAGTATCAAAGTGACATTACGCAATTTTGCGGGGTTGAAGACCAGCGCGCGGAGACTTCACGGGGGTGAAGATCGGCGCGCGGGGACCTCGCGCTCTGAAACTCGCCATCTTACACGAACTAGCTAGAGTATGAGTGGTTAGACGGCAAACGCAGAATAGGGCTTCTAGTCAATTCGTACTTTTATGCTGTCGATTATTAAGAAAAAAAAAACCGGCCAAGTGCGAGTCGGACTCCAGCCGAAAGGGTTCCATAATTATGAGGGTATGTTGACGTGTTTAACGTTACTTGCTGCCAGAATGTCACGTAAATGCGTATTTCAATTTAAAAGTATTAAAATATACCTTTTTCTATGTGACATAGCCTATTTATTCAATTTATTCTCGAATTTATTCCTTTATTAATTTGTAAGGTCTTGCTTCTTGCTAAATTCACGATTCTAGTTCAACGGGAAGTACCTACCCTATAGGTTTTGATTCACTTGCGAGTGTCGAAATGTGCGGCACAAATGACAGTATTTTTTTATTGGGATGACTTAGAAACTTAATTTTTTTACAGTTTCAATGTAAGTATTTGATATTAATTTCAACTCGATACCTTCATGCGTTCCACAGAATCCTTTTGAGGTACGGAACCCCAAAAATATAACCTGGTTGTCAAATATGGCGGAATACACAATGGGTATTCGGTTTACGTAGCGCTCGACGACTGCTTTGGAACGCTCGCTTCGATTTCTTCGACATTTCTTTTATACGTCCAGTCGATTAAAACAATAGTTGAGGTAGTAGGCAGCACGATTTTTTTAATTAAGGTTCGTTTTCATTTTCATCCCTTAGGTTCACGGACTAATTAATTTTTTTATAATAATAATTTTATTCTTACCTTTTTAATAAGTGAGCTCCGAAAAAAATATTTATTTGTAATATTTCCTGTGGATGGTAAAATATAGGATTTTTAAAATTCAGATAGGTTTTTCTACAATAATTTCCACCCGTAATTAAGATGCGTGGCCATCCCAGTTGAAGCAAGAGCTACCAACTATTTACTGCACTGATCGTACCTTCCTAGTATATCCTGCTCTGTGATTACTGTTTTACTATGATTACAGGTAGGTGTATACATAAACTGCTAAACTTACCCACTGCATAGCCGCCATTAAATATATATCTAGATATTAAAAGTTAAATAATTATAATCATAACTAAGATAAATATACTAGATGTTATAGTCACCTCTACTTCGATACGCTATTATGAACGGTAATATTATATTTAAAAAAGTGATGACGCACGTAAACAGCATAGCTTTTGACATTATACAGCCTTTATATTGGACTTCCACGTTACAACTGAATAACTTATACAACGCCATAGTATATACTTAAATGTCTGAAATTAATAGGTAAGTATCTCAATTCTTTTGATTTATTCAACCTATTTTCATTACTTGCTCAGAATATGTATGTACCTTTTTATTTATTTATTCAGCAAATAAATTAGTTGCTTAGCAACGCATACTGATGCAACCGCACAACACAACTGCGCATGTGCAAGACGCGGGTGGCCATTATTTCGTAGGAATCATACGTTGCCATTTGGCAGACTACAAGACCAGATAGGATGAGTGTTTATGGTTTATTCACCGTTTCTTCGTCATTTACGGACCATGTTTACGGATTATTCTATGAACATAGACGTAATAAAAACTTTAGACTGAAGTATTCACTTGACGACCGCTTAGCCTAGTGGGTAGCGACCCTGCCTACGAAGCTGGAGGTCCCGGGTTCGAATCCCAGGTCGGGTCAGTATTAATACGATGAATATTGATACTGGTACCGGGTCTTGGTTGTTATATGTGTGTGGTGTCTTCGCAAAAATATTTATATATGTATATATTATAAAGAATATTTAATATGTATATCAGTTGTCTAGTAACCCATAACACAAGCATACTACTTGCTTGCTTTGGGACTAGATGGCGCTGTGTGGGAAGTCCCATGTATTATTATTATTATTACTGAACAACCAATGAATGTAGGTGTGAGTGGAACTTTGCAGCGCACAGGCGGTTGGTAGGCATCAGTGGCGGCTTTGGAAGGTACTTTGTAGTGAGGCGACATTGAGCGGCGATGATAATTTTAAGAGCTTTTATTAATTAGCTTGATTGCGGTATATTCCTTTGTTTGTTCAAATCTTATGACTGAATTTTAAACCTGTTCCCCAATAACCGATTGAGCTAAAATTTTTTTTCGTATTTTACGTTTGAATAAAAAATTACATAATATACTTGATAGATCCGTATTCCGCGTTTTTACATTTTAGGTATGAAACCGCGGAAATAATTTAATGACTCTACCTAGTGAGGCTTAGCCTCACTTGCTTCACCCGTACTATAATTACATAGTAAGTAATGTGACGATTATTTCCATTAAAAAAACATAGTAGGCTATGTTTTTTTTAATGGAAACAAATTTAGGTTAGACGTTGAATCAGAGTGCTTCGTATAGGTAGGTTATCATAGTAACCACAAAGTAGGTTGTAACCACTTGACTAATTGAACTTATTATATTAGTTCTCAGTAAAATAGAGCAACATATTTTCTAAGCACGCATTTTCTGTTTATGAACATATTCCGGTTCTCGCGAAAATTTATAGATAAAGTATAAGTGAGGTCGTATATTTCGTATTTTTTTAAAATTTTAGGTTCAGTAGTTGCGAGATAAGAGGGGCAATGGTCGATATTAGTAAATTTCCTTAATATCTATCAAACTATGCATTTTAAAATTATACCAAAAATATATTTGTCTTTCTCATGATGAGCACTTTTATTTGATTGCGTAATGTACTTGAAAAAGCATTTTCAATTTTCTAATTTGTTCTCCAAAATTAACCTTCTAAACGAGAATTCCTTTATCGCTTAAGTTTTTCTATAAAATATACGTAAACTCCTATATTATTATTTTTCAAAATTTTAAACTCAGTGGTTTCGGAGATAATTTGGGAGAAATGCTAAATTTTCATGTATTTTCTTTCTTAACGTCTAGACTAGACTATGCATTTCAAAATCAAAACTCAAATATATTTGTGTTCCTCGGAATAAGCGGTTTCATTCGATATGTCACGTGATGTACCTACTTGAAAAAAGTTCTTTTTAAATTTTTTAATATGCCCCTAAAATAAGAATTCGTTTGTTTACGCTGTATTTCCATGATTGGGTCATCTAACTCTGTATCAAATTTCAAATATAAAAAAAATCATACTTGAGAAAGAAATGAAGTTTTAAAGCACTTTGTATATATTTTTTAATTGATATTGGTTATTCGGTCATAAATTAGGACAACCCTGGCAGATGGAGAAGTAAAATACCTACAATATTTTACATATGTTTCACCACTTCATCAAAAATATACATTTATATTGTACGTAATTTCACCTGTATAATTATCTTTTGATTGTACGTATTATACACATATTTGGAAACAGTATATGTTGGGATATGTTTAGTTCTATTGTCAGCAGAAGGCAAAGGACTAAAACAAAGAAGCGTCAGTTGGGAGACTCGAGAGCGGTGTCGAGTAACACGTTTCACACGTTCACATAACATAGTTCTCTTTTACAAAGGGCAATGAGTTAACACCTATTAAACATTAAAAAAAATTTACACTTATCAATTATCTTTTTAAATAGTGACAAAAGACAAGGAAAGCTTTTTATACATAAACCTGTTCAAGTAAATAATAATGACGTTTCAATATGGAAATATGAATAAGAAATGATGACATGACAATATGAAAAGTTTCTTGAATTTCAATTAGAGTATTTTTTGGATTGTATATGAATACGTATATAGAAATATTCAAACTTCATCATCATCATCATCAGCCCATTTTTACCCCACTGCAGGGGCTTAGGCCTCCCCCAGGGTGAGGAGTGGGGAACTTATTCAAACTTAGTAAAGGCAAATAAAATGGTATAAAAATGTTCGTTGTCCTACCGGCATACCAACATACGTTTTTACTCCGCTTGAAATTGTCTGTTAGGTACGTGTAGATATATTATGAGCTTAGAGAAAAGTTTGTCGAGACAAACTAGGACTTATTCATGAAACATAATTCATAAAAATAGCTTGCAGTATTTTCGTATTAAAATGATAAGTCAATGCGTAAAATACATTCATACGATTTAGAGACGTCAAAGAAGTAGGTGCCCCAAATATTTTTTATGACATGCAATGACAGCTAATTACTCATGGTGAAGAAATATATGAATACATGCGTTTATTGAACAACTTAGCATTAAGAAAATATAAAACGGGGTAAAAAGCTTTCCAATCTCACTTAAAGCATGAGCAGAAAAAACATTATAAATTGTAAATATGTAGAATGGTCTCTACATTGAAGAATTGTCGGTGGTTCTAAAAGTTTATACTTAGGTACATTAAAAAATTATAAATTAACTTTATGCGATATGTGTTGGCAGAGAACGCATATCGTATAATGCTCGACTCGCACTTGACCAATTTTATTCCTAGTGAATGTCATTAGCCATTTCATATAGGATATGATAATTAGAAGTAAAACAAATGAAAAAGTAACTGTACGAAAATAGGGACTACATATTGTGTTTCTCGGCGAGTGTACAATATCAACGGTCTTTGTTTTAGTTTAGTAGGTACCTTTGAGTGGTTAGAGACAATGATAGACCTAGGTCGGCGCCTGACGCGCAACTCGATACGCTACTGTTGAATGATCTACCCAACCGTTACATGACAACACTATAAAAAGGCTGTATTATGAAACGACCGCAACATTTGCACTGGTGTTCTACCAGCGCACAGTGCAGTCTTGCACTAGGACTTGGCTCCACCTCCCTTTGAAGAAGCAAAAGTAACCGACCATGTCTATGGTACGTAGGTCTAGTATGGACAGGATGTCTTCCAGTATGACGTCCAGTATAACAGGGATGGGTCTTGGAGGAATAACGGGCCTGACTACTGGTATAAGCACCTTGAGTTGCACAAGAGACCAACAGATGACGGTCGGAGGCATGCCGTCGAATTATGTACCAGGTCTTTCAGCGTACTACAACATATCGAGTTTCTGTCAACGACCTGGACAGACCCGCCGCTGGCCCATGCAACGTGCCGGGCCTACAGCGCAGCACCGACCGGGACGCTCACACAGCACCGGTGCTCTCCACCGTATGAAATATTCTATGAGGAATAGCCCAAATACTCAATACTCACACAACTTGATTTGCAAACTTGCCGATCAAAATGAGCGCCGACGTCGACAAGATACACTGGAAATGATACCACAAAGCTATTACAGCCAACAGCCGTTGAAAGTTGAATTAACTGAGTTTTACTCTCGAGACAACTCTAAAGACCATCACACCGAACATTATGATCTAGTGAACGACAACATTCTTCCCAATCCTGTTCTGAGAAGGGGTCAGAATTTCTTCTTTGCCGTGCGTTTCGATCGAACTTATGATAAACAACAGGATATGATACGAATTGTCTTTTGTTTTGGTGAGTGTCACTTCTATTATTATTTTTGGGTCGGCATTCATTAAGTCATGTTAAAATTTTGATGTTTTTATTTTTTATAATTATATAGGTCCTAACCCGAGCGTGACCAAAGGAACGCGTGTCGTGCTGCCCGTTAATTGGAGCACCCAGCAAGGCGTATTTCAACATTCAAGGGATATGATGGGTGTGTCGCGTATACAAGATACAGGCAATGTTCCGATTGGGCCAATGTCCACCATGGCTACAATGGGTACTGTAGGAACAATGACATCTATGAGCGGAATGCGAGAAACGACAACCTATGGCGTCAGACGCAGTTCTTTTAGCAATGATCCTCCACCGTTACAACATAGTCCGCTCAGTCCTCATGGCACTATAGATCGTATGGACCGTTATGCAGGTACCACACAGCACTCTACTTTCGGACGCGGATATGGATCACGCCATGGTTCTCGTCATGGATCCGTTCAGAACTTAGCGGCCATGGCGCATGAGATGGACAGATGGGATCTTAGCATCCAACGTCAAGATGGTAATACCATTACGTTTCAAGTTCATATTCCTGCATCAGCTCCCGTCGGTGTCTGGAATTGTTGGGTGCAGACCAATCGTTACGGCCAACGCGATAACCGTTATGACTATAAATGTGATGAGGACGTCTATATTCTATTCAATCCATGGTGTAGGGAAGATTCCGTATACATGGATAATGAATCGTCCAGAAAAGAACATGTACTCAACGAGCAAGGTAAAATATGGTGTGGAACATGGCGACAGCCAAAGGGACGGAAATGGATTTACGGCCAATTTGATGATGTGGTTTTACCGGCATGTATGTATTTGCTCGAGCGCAGCGGCTTAGAGCATTCAGAACGTGGTAATCCGATTCGTGTCTGCCGCGCAATTTCGGCAATGGTATGAATAATTAACTAAACTAACACAATGTCTCTTGTCTTTTGCTGTTATCTATTTATTAAATGTTAATTCCGTCAACAACATAAATATTGTTTCAAAAATTGTTGTCATTAGATCAATGCAAACGAAGACGACGATGGCTTAATGGTGGGCCGCTATGATGGCGAATACAAAGACGGAGTGGCTCCTCATGCTTGGACGGGTTCTGTTGCGATTTTGGAGCGTTACCTCACTGACGGTGGTCGTCCAGTAGAATATGGCCAGTGTTGGGTTTTCTCCGGGCTCGTAGTAACGATCTGTCGTGCTCTTGGTATGATAATATGTTGATCAAAACATTTCACCCTATATTACGTTTGGAAGGTAATGTAAATATAATTAATTACTACTTTTGTATTTTTAGGTATACCTTGTCGATCAGTAACGAATTACGTATCGGCTCACGACACCAACCGGACATTCACAGTAGACAAATTTTTCGACCGCGATGGCAACGAGGTGCCCAATGGACCTGATGAGAATTGCTATGATTCATGTTGGAACTTCCACGTCTGGAACGATGTATGGATGCAAAGACCAGACCTACCACAAGGTGAGGTTTCTAAATTTTGTTGTCACTTCATTAATAACATATATTTATTAACTATTTAAAAAGTAGCCAGTGTGTGTCTTTGCTCAAACAGATAGCCGACGTGGTGCATGAGAGTATGCGTCGGATAAACTTTAGAAATAATTCATTGGGTTTCTGTAAATATAGGTTACAGCGGCTGGCAAATAATCGATTCGACTCCACAAGAGGAAGCAGAATCTGTGTATCGCTGTGGTCCTGCTAGTGTGGAAGCAGTACGTCGCGGTGAAGTTGGCTTCCAATATGATACGCCGTTCATGTACAGTCAGATCAATGCCGAGCTCTGTCACTTCCAAGAAGAAGAGAATTCCGAATGGGGCTTCATTAGAATGGCGTCTAACCAATATCAGTAAGGAGGGAATTCCGTACCTTACATGTTTTAATTTTCTGTTAATTTATATTTAAAAAATAATTATCTTCTTTGTTGGTAGAGTGGGCCGCAAAATACTGACTAAGAATCCTAATCGTGACGACGACGAAGGCGAGAGCGACATGCTAGAAATAACTCACGAGTATAAGACCGTGGAGAGCTCATCTCCCGAACGCTTGGCAGTGATCGCGTCTTGTCGTGGCTACCAGCGTCTGCAGCAATACTACGAGTACCCCGATCGCAATTACGAGGATGTGTTTTTTGATCTCATGGACATAGATCTCGTTCCTTACGGACAACCATTTGATTGTACCATGAACATTCAGGTAGTTGGTTTATGTATGCCTACTAAGTATAATTATTTATTTCGAGTTAATTATTCGGAATTTTGAAAATTTTATGACACAGGCGATTAACCCAATGGACTGGTATGCCGTTAGTTCTGGTTTTGATCTCTTCGTCATTATGCAACTAAATTCTGAAAATTATTATAATAAAGATTTTTCGTTGGATCAATGTCACAGTATATAGAATTATGTTTTGGAACGTACTGTTAAGTTGTGACAAATTCATACAGTTTATCATAACGTTTTGGTATATGTCTAACAGAACAAGTCTCATGAAGATCGTACAATCTGGTGCGTGCTAACTGCATCCTCTTGCTACTACACGGGCTCTGTGGCGTCACGATTGCGACGCGCACATGGAGAATTTGTGGTGCGCGGAGGACAACGGGAAGTACTAAAATTACATGTGACACCCCAAGATTACATGGACAAACTTGTCGACCACACTATGATTAAGGTACACGCAATGGCCTACGTCAAACAGACGCGTCAGGCCTGGTCCGACGAAGACGATTTCCCTCTGCACAAGCCCAAGATGCAAGTTCAGGTAAATATGAGTATCGAAACACATAGTTAATAATATGGATAGGTTTTTCTAGAGTTTATCTAATATCACAAATCATTAATCAGGTGAGAGGTCAACCGTGTGTGGGCCAGGAGTGTGCGGTCACCTTTAGCTTCCAGAACCCGTTGACCACCCATCTCACCGAATGCTACTTCACATTCGAAGGTCCAGGTGTTCAACGGCCACGACAGGTGAGAATTATATTGTATTCATTTAATTTCGAACTCTTAAGATATTATGCTGACGATGAGATATCCAAAACTATGTAACCTATGTGGCGTAGCTCTTGCTTGCAATCTTTGAGACTACTAGATCGACTGGAATAATAATTTATGTGTTTGTAGGGAAATGTACTTTTTAAGCTTTATTCATATTTTTCGCATAGATTCGTTTCCGTGACGTGAAACCGGGTGAGTTCGTGAACTATCAGGATAAGTTCGTTCCGCGACGGCACGGAGAGCGACGCATAGTGGTCACATTCTCGTCCCGTCAACTCGACGAGATCTTCGGATGTACGACGGTGAACGTCCGCTAGCTAGAGGGCAAAGTCTCGTCCGCATCGCAGAGGTCTCCGCGGCTTCAAGTCTCAGAGATCTGTGTCGCATGTCTTGTACCAGAACAGCGTTTATACATGAAGGAGGATCTGACTATTTTGACTGCCCCTACTTAATTTTGTAATTACTTGATGATTTCGTCTACGACTCGGCCATATTGATGGATAAATGTTAGTATATTAGGTATTGTATTATTTCACATGCACTATTTATATTACAAAAATACAAAAAAAAAGTTTTGCTTCACATTTCACATGTGTTTTTTTTTTCATAAGTTTTTTAGTTTTAGTTATTTTAAAACATTTCTACCCATGCTTCAAGTGCCATTATCTATAGGTTGTGTCGTTCTCTTCTTGCGAGAGACTTATATTTTAAATTATATAATATTTGATGTATATGTAAGTTTAAATAACAAAAATAATAAAAAATATAAAAATACATAAAAATGTTTTGCACTGTGTTTGTGTGTTTTTGGGATCTCAGGAATAAAACATGACCTGCATAATGAATTGTTTTATTTCACCCACTATCTACGTATGTATAATTAAGCAAATTAAGACAGCATTATACTTTTTACATGGGTTCCAAGCAATTGAAATATTGCCTATATCAGTCGGCAGTCCTGGGTAGGGTATAAATAACAATTAGTGGCATGCCTGTCTTTTTTTAATAATAAACAAGTAGAGAACATCTTTCATCTCAATATTTTTAATGAAAGGGTTGAAATAGTTTTTGTTTACTATTTCCGAAATGTATAAATTTAACCAAGTCCTGTTTCCAGAGTTAGATTTTTTATTAAACTAATAATAATATTTTTTTCAAGAGAAACAGTTAAATTTGAATTAGAGCAGCTCGTGTTGCGTGAGGATATGTTTGATTGCATTTTAAAAGGCATCTGCAACAACAAATCATTTACTCATAATTTTGAAAGTATTAAAAAAAATATCTCTGAGAATTTACCAAATAAAAAACTCATTAACAAACGACAAAATGAAGTTCAAAAATAAATATTCACACTAATACATTCATACGTAAGGCGCGTGATTGTATCTAAATTGGAACAAGTTGGACCTAGTGATAGTGTCGCGATAGTCGAGTGGTGGCAAGACCCTTCTTATTTAGAAGGTTGTGGTTCGTTTCCCAGAAATAGGCATGCACTAATAATGACTCTGGCTCGGAGAGCACCTTAAGCTGTCGGCGTCGGTCCCGGTTGCCATCATCAGATAACAGTCGTTTAAGTCCATCAACCCGAACTGGAGCAGCGTAGTGGATTAAGCTCCAAACGACCTCATCCAAAAAGGAAGCCTAAGCCCTTGCAGTGGGACATAATGGGCTGCTATGGTATGGTATGGGACCTAGTGAGATCAAGTTGGACCGCAGTAAAAATAATACAGTTTGTTATATAAGAGCAGATTGTATTAATCGCACTTTGGGTGGTAATTTGAAATATCGTAGAAAAATATTTATAAATAACAAATACATAATAATCCTCTATTTATGTTTATTATTTTCTGTAAAATTGCCCCTAAAATTAAAAAAAAAAAATTTTTTTTGTCTGAGCGAAAATTCAAAAAAGGGCGATTTTTTATACTACAGCATTTTTTAATACACTGTAAATTTTGAAAAATTTCCTTTGAATCGTCCCTCAGTTTCTTGCGTAATTTTCTAAGAGGCGTACCTAGCTCTATATTGAATGCGCCTTTGTAGGGACGTTTAGTCACAAGTTAATAAATTCACTTTTGTTAAGTATTTCAAATATTATGTTGCATAACTACGAAACAAAGATATTTGATTTGATTATTTAAGGTTTTCGGTAAGCTGTTCTGCGTTAAAAGGCGCTGTATTAATAAACCGGTCAGGGATGATGCTGACAGTGAAGAGCATTATGTGCTCGAGGCCGACTCGCACTTGACCGTTTTTTAATTAAATCCCATAGCAGTAGATCATAGAGTACATTAATTTGAAAGCAGCGCTTGGTTTTAATACAGTCATAAATATCAGTTCACAGTATCGTAGTGACGTTTCGCTTTTTCGGGGGGTTGAAACCGGCGTGCGGGGATTTCTCGAGGGTGAAGAGCGCCGCGCGTAGACCATGCGCACTGAAACTGGAACTAATACTCCCCATCATACACCGGCTAGCTATAGTATGGGTGGTTAGACGGTAAACGCAGAAGACAGCTTTTAATCAATTCGTACTTTTATGCAGTGCATAATAAAAGGCTTTTGAAGTCTTGTAGATAAAAGACAGACTCAAAAAGTATGATCCTATAAAAGTTAATATTATAGGGAGGGAGGTTATAGTTAGAGGGAGTTAATATTACTGGTGCTTATTATTTATTCGTTGCGCACCTACTCATCAATGAACAATACGTTTTGACGTTGTATCCTCAATGATTAATAAGTCTTTGTAACTTTACTAGTATAGGTAAACATACATTTATTTATCATCATTGCCTGAATGTCAACTCCAGTTTCCTTTCCTAGCGACTGATTTCAATGAATGAATAAGATGGGTTAGTGTTATATTAGCAATACAATTTTATTATTATTATTATTATTATTGGCTGGTGATCTGTCATACAGGCCTCCTAGTACGGACACCAGTCTCTCACATAGAAAAAAAATTTTCTTTGTATTTTATTATTACTACTGTATTCTGTGTGAGAGAGAAAATAAAGATTATTATTATTATTATTATTCTACAATCCATGATTAGTCAAAGCGCATATAAGTTGGTATTTTTCTATCTAAACATAAAAGTATGAATTGACTAGCCCTCTTCTGCGTTTACCGTATAACCACTCATAGTCTAGCTAGCTGGTGTAAAATGGCAAGTTTCAGTTCACGAGTTCCCCGCGCGCCTGTCTTCACCCCTGTGAAATTGCGTTTGACATTTTCGATAGAGTGAAGTGACATTTATTATGAATCTATTGAAACCAAACGCTGCTTTTAAAACTACCAAAGTGTCGTGGCTCATGAAAACTGAAGCATAATTACAATAATTCGTCATTATTATTCTCCCTCTATCACACTAGGCAACCACGTAAGAGCGAAAAAGACATAAGTAATGTGATAACGTAATCTTTGGTCGTACGTATCGTAACGTCGTAAACGTAACGTAATGGTCCAAAAAAATACAAAACGTCTAGGTATATACCTGGCGTACTTTTTTCGTTCATATAATTTTACAATACGCTATCTTAAATTGGTGTATATCTAGGCTGTGATCTAGAGAGAGGTCTTAAAAGTTTTCGGTAAAAGGTGCAGGTACATATATATATATATATATATAAATATAGGCACTACGTCCACTTATTACATTTAAAGTACCTTAAATACATGTTATTACATAAGCAAAGTATTTCGTAGTACACGGTGAAATTAATACACGTCAATCGTATGAAAAAATAGTAAGATAAGATTGATCTAGTGCGACTGAAATTAGCATCTTAAGGGTTCCATATATTCTCATAAAGCTTAATAAGTGGTTACTTCAGAATTATCACTTATATGTAAAGAATAACGACCAATGGACTTTTCTGAAAGAGACTTAAACCCGAAAAAGTTACTCAACTAATAACAATAAGAAAAACCAATGATATATAATGCTAATATAGGTAATATTGTCATCCTGGCCATGTTTTAGGGTGCAGCCATTTGCTTAAAGAAAAAAATATGTGATTCTTTCAAATGTTTAAATCACATAAACTTCGTTACAAGAAAATCGGCATTTTTTTGACAGATTGATGGGATTGATGGGAGAGCTTATAATAACATATATTTGTCCTATAACAACAATTAATAAAATTTGATAATAAATAATAATGTTATACCTACTTCTAACATTTTTATCACAATTCTTTGATCACAGAGGCCGTCTGGTTAGTGTGAAATTCTAAACTCACAAATAGTGATAGCGCACGTATAGTTTTATTAGTTAACCCACTTTTGTGAACAGAAATAGACCACACATTTAGATTGAAGCCGTCTCCCATCAAAACGAACAGAGGCACTTTATTTTGATGTGTACATTCGCACGCATAAGTTATGAAACTATTAAAAAAATTGATCCCTAAGGTGCACAATTTTCTGTTTATTTTACACGACCTTCTCGTGAGGACTTCTTTTGATGTAGCAGCTGAAGCTGAAGATGAAACGAAGAAATTAAAATAAATTATGTGTTACATAATTATTTAGAATCGCCATGAATTTCAGAATAAGCTTATAGATTCTGACAATTAATTTATTTTAATAGCACCATAATGGGGCTAAGTGTCTGTGGTTCCAACAGTTTGACCTACCGGTAGGACCACGGTGTACCAATATGTATCCGTGGTTGTACTGGACTAGGAACGATTAATTAGTATCGATATTTATCTGTATTTTTATTAAGTGAACAATCAAAACTAACATTTTTTCTGAATTTCCTTAAGGTCCTAAGATCCTATTGGACCTAAACCTGAACATAAAATAAACGTGTTCGACTTCAAAGTGAATTTTATTTTAAGTCGAACACGTTTATTTTATGTTTAGGTTTAGGTCCAATAGGACCACTGATACATAGTGATATATCGTGATCCTACCAGTAGGTCTACGGGCCCTTCACCCATAATGGACGCTTTAAATTCTCTGCTTTGTATCGTATTTCGAAATTTAAAACCATTTAGTTCAGAGTTCAGATTATCCAGATATTTTATCTACTCACTATACACTTTAAAACTCATAGCATTATTTGTTTTTAGGGTTCCGTACTCAAAGAGTTTTGTATCCGATTGGTTTTCACTATTTCGGTGATATAGTGTTCACGATATTTTTTTACATAATTAGTCGACTCCCGCTTCAGCCCTCCATATCGTCATTCTAGTATTTAACCTTTAATTATATTTATACTAGCGACCGCCCGCAGCTTCGCTTGCGTAGACTACACATTTCTGTTTTAGGTAGTATTAACATTCGAAACGGTTTATACGTACTTTTTGCTGAAACTAATATTGGGTACATCCATTCAAACTTTCAGTCTTCATTCTCCCCACTCCTTTAAGAAAACCGATACTCCCATACTTTTCACCTCCCGTTTCCCACCCTTAAAATGTGGAAATCCAAAAACTCTGAAACACGTCATCATTTATTTATGTTAAAATTTTTATGTTTCTAACTTTAAAGAACAAAGACTCTCATACAAAGCCCTTCCATCCCTCCCTCCTTAAATTTGAAATTTCCAAATATTCCTTTCTTAAAAAATTAATACGTTATAAAATAAACCTCTTTTTCAAATTTCAGCTTCCTAGACTTAGTAGTTTCGGCTTATCTACGTTGATGGATCAGTGAAGACAAACGACAGACAGACACAAAAAGTAGCTGATGTCACTCTTGACAACCTTCTTTCACGTTTGCAAAGTTTCATTAAAATCTGTTTAGCCATTTTGAAAATTAGCTCGAATAGACACATAGACGTACAGATAGACAGACGGACAAAAAGTAGCGTATGTCACTTTTGACTACCTCCTTTTCATACCCGTGAAATTTCATTAAAATCGGTTTAACCGTTTTGGAGATTAGCTCGAATGGACAGATGGACTTACATACAGGCATACAAAAAGTAGTGTATGCCAGTTTTGACCACTTCTTTTCCATATTTGTGAAGTTTCATCAAAATCAGTTTAGCCATTTTGGAGATTTGCTCGAATAGACAGACAGACATATAGTATTATTTTATACATATAGCCCATAGCCTTCCTCAATAAATAGACTATCCAACACGAAAAGAATTTTTCAATTCGAACCAGTAGTTCCTGAGATTTGCGCGTTCAAACAAACAAACAAACTCTTCAGCTTTATAATATTAGTATAGATGAAACGAATCAGTTCAATAGAACCTCCGTTTTATGGTTTGGTAGCCAAATAAATGGCTTATAATTATGTACGTAACAGTCCGTATTTCCGCCATCTCCCCATCAATCTTGATAAAATTTCACAGACATGTATATGTTATATGAATCGTCATACGATTCTGTTATGTAGACAAATTATAAAAAAGAAATTATTTAGGTGTAGCTCTACATACATTGAAGTAAGGAATGAAAAAAAATAATTCTTAGTTAGTTATAGTATGGGTGAGTATGGGATGGGATATCGTTAGAGAGATATTTGGAAATCATATATTTTTTGTGACTTTTTATTTAAGCGAATATTTCGCGGGAAGGGAGCTCCTAAAGTCGTTAACAATGTACTCCCTTTTCAAGCGCGGATTAAAAATTATGAGAAATCAATGAAAGCTTTTGAGATATACGCAATGTGATTGATGACCATAAGCAACGGAACCATAAGCTGCCGGTTTTTCAGCTACTTAGCGTCGTCTCGTTTCAAACTGAAATCAACAAATCGATGGAGTTTCTAAGAATATACGTGACTTGGCGAACTATAATAATACCCATAGTTTGAGTAACGGTTAAAATTACACGCGGGTTATTGCTAACCCGCTCGTTGAAAACCTGAGTTTTGTCACGCGCCAGAAATTACCGAGTGAATTATGAACTCTGTATTTTCTACATTGTAATCATAATGTAAAAAAATGCCAGTGTCTGTATAATTGCGTATCTATTTGGTATTTGATTTTTAATTGTCCTCTTTTACTTCCACATCACAGATGATCTCATTCCTAGTTCCAGTAGGTAGGTACGTATTTCGTCATTGAGCTTATTTAACATGATTAAATAGAGAATAATAATAATTCGCGATGTTAATTTATACACACGAGGTCACATACTGAGATATATTTTAAACGTTGACCCTAAAAAGTAAGAAGAAAAAGAAAAGTCTAATGGTCCGCTGATTTTTGTGACGAATTTTCACATAACTTCATGCTACTAGTACTAAAACTCTTTTTCGTTGCCTTTCTTGGTTTTTGTTTGAATGAAATTTGGCCCATGCCTATGGACTATGGTGACAATCGATCTATTTGACGATGATCTATACGTAGTAATATACTCGTATGATATGTATCTATGATAAATACTTGATAAAGGACAATGCGCATTGTGCCATATGCAAAGGACCCAAGGTAAAATACGTGACTATAAATTGCCTCAAATTGAAATCAATATCATTGAAAATCTTGTCTTTTTTGAAAGTTATTAGTAAAATAAGATATTTTTAAGCGAGTGCCTGTTACATGTATTAATATAGATGGCGCTGCAATCGTTGTAATGTCGCGGCACCAGCGCCCCCTTACGACTATATGAAGTGTACTTCACTTCGATATAACCTGTACGTCAGACAAGTCATGTAATATTTAATATTATAATAAAAGCCTTAAACTACTGTTTGTTTATATTATAAATAGTCATCCTGAGCCCGCCAACAACACATGGTGTCAGGTGTGGCTGGGTCGTCAATAATTAAAACGCAAAATTCAAAATGTCGAAGTCGCCGGAGCCAACGTGGCAAACAGTCATGCCGCCCTCGTCAACTTCAAATATCAGAAGTCATGGGCCGCCTGGACCTCATCTAGATCAATTATCTATCAATGGTTACAACATGCCACTTACATGGAAAAATTGGATAACAAGGTACAAAATTTACTTATAACCTAGAAAGCGAAAACGACAGTCGAAAAGTAGCAATACTGTTGCATCACATAGGACCTGAAGCCCTTATCATATTCTACTCATTCAATATTGACATAGATACCGTCAGTCTTGAAGAGATAATCACAAAATTCCAAAATTATTTTAGTCCAAACGTGAATATAACAATTCAACGGCACAAACTTTTCAATAGAAGGCAACAAGAAAATGAAGACATAGACACATACATGACAGACCTAAAAAATATAGCACATCAATGTAATTTTGGAGATCTGACTGAAGACCTATTAAAAGATATATTTAGCTGGAATCTGAATGACAAAAATCAATATATTAAAGAAAAAATTCTTCAAGAAACACCGAAGAAATTAGAAGAGACAGTAAAAATAGCCAAAACCTTAGAATACTCAAAAGAAAATGTCAAGAAATTACAGTCAACGCAGTCAATAATATCAAGAATACAACGTAGCAGTTCGAAGTCATATCGAAGTCCAAGCCGAAGCCGTCTCACTTCAGGTAGGCAGTCACCACAAAGACAATCTAAAACACATGAACGTCATTTTCAATCTTCACAAGGGCAGTCCCAGTTCTCCAGACAGTCAAGGTCATCTCAACGCCAGTCAACATGCTCGAGATGTGGACAGATTCACAGATTTCGATGCCCAGCATCAGGTACCATTTGTAACAAGTGTAAAAAGCCTAATCATTTTGCAAAAATGTGTAAAAGTTTAAATTTTATTTCAGTCTCGCAAGAAAATATATTGTTAAATTCTATTTATTGTAATCAAGTTAAACAGTCAAGTAATTGGGTAATTAACATGTGCATAAAGGGCCAAGATATTTCATTTCTAATTGATTCCGGTGCAGACACGAATATTATTTCTCATAATACTTTTGAAAATTTAAAAATACCCCCGAACGATTTATGTAAAAGTTTACAAACTTTATCTACATTTACCGGCGATGTTATACCGACAATTGGTCAATGTTGTTTAAAATGCAAATATAATGGTAAAATTTACAATATTCAGTTTCATATAGTCAATCTAAAGTGTCAAAACATAATTGGCCGAGTAACATCTGAAAAGTTAAAATTAGTTAAACGTATTCACAATGTAAAATTTTCAGACAATGAGAGTTCATTGACTAGTAACCAAATTGTAGAAAAATATTTAAATACCTTTGATGGCTTAGGTTTAATAAAAAATTTTAAATGCCATTTAACACTAAAGCCCGATGCAAAGCCAAGTATAGATGCGTGTAGGAGAGTACCATTCAAAATTCAAGACAAATTTAAATTAGAAATTAAAAATTTCTAGTTTTTGAGATATCATATATTAAAACCTATATTAAAGCATTTGACACCATTTTTATATGTAACGCAATTGCATTCTAAGGTATCGATTTCAATCAAGACATATTTTTCTGATAGAATACAAGTTACATATTCTAGAGCTTATAATGTTAGTTAAGAATGGAATACCTAATTAAGGTTTATTCAAGACAGCTCTAGTGATAGCGCCACCTGTTTTAAAGAATAATAACTAGTTATTATAATGTCGTTTGCAATGAAGTATAACAACTAATTCGATTTTAGCTGCATCTACTTCTTTGCAATTTTACTACTTTCTTTTCAGTGTTAATCATATTAACTTGTACAGAAAATCACAAAATTGAAATAAAATGTATTTTCATATAATTAACTGACTAATATTCCTTTTATTACTGATTTCCTTAAGATGCAGTCTCTCCATTTTTAAACAAATAATCAATAGTGTGGGTCAGTAATGGGCTTTGTTTTTTCTATTTTATTTACACATAAAATCGTTTTCGGGAGCGTTAAATTGTGTGTAAAAGTTGTGCATTTGAGTGAGTGAACGCGATCTTCGAGTTTGGACGCATTGAAATGTATTAGAATTGACCCCCGGTGCTTACTAAAAGAATTTATGATTATTAAAAAATATGAGAAATACTTTGTCAGCACTAATCAGGTTATCGAGGTCAGTAACAGCAAGTAGTAACTATTCGTGTACACAGTATTAAGATTAAGCGTAGCTGATGTCACCCGTTGTAAATTACCATACTCGTAAAATCTTGGTTTTAATATCGTCTTTTGAGCCAGGCATCTATCTCGTGGGTTTTGACAGACCTTTAAAATATATTCTCATATCCTGGGTCATATAATAACAATTAAATGTATTATTTGCCCGTATATTTGTTTATTTTTGTATTGGCTTTGAAATAATCTTTATAGGGTGCTTTGTCGTAGAAAATAAATTTTTAATTTTCCAAAGTTATGTGGGAGTCATTCGACGATAGAGTCAACGATACGTATTTTTATACCTTAGAGTATTATTTGATTCTAATTTGCTTTAAAAGTTACTAATTCAATTTATTCAAACATTATGACCTATACCATATATGATATAGAAAGAAAGAAAGAAAGAAGATTTTTCTTAAAGTAGAGCTAATTACGCGTTTCCTTTCCATATCAGCCCATTATGTCCCACTACAGGGGCTTAGGCCTCCCCTCGAGATGATAAACCAAATAGATTGTAAAGTTACAACTGCCGCGTCTAACCTTAACGATTACATGACGAGTATTATATCGGGACGAATTTTGCCACCATATCGTCAATTTTTGTAGGCACTATATAGGCATTGTGTAATAAGTACATCTGATCGCATTTGAAAGCACGTGTAGCATTTCTAGCGTGTTTTGATGTCATTGCAATGAAACTAAGGAAACGTGATGTATGAGTTTATTAGTATGCATTATCTATATACTTGATAAACCATGTCTGACCCGTACGTGCTTTGATATAACTAGGTATTCAATAATTGAATAATGTGACCAACTATCGAGAATGATTCATTATCTTTTTTCTATTATCACGTCATTTGGGTCAAGCACGCCGGTCTTTTTATGTCCTCAGTATTCTGTCGTTTGATAAGAGGTCACGTCATCGGTGTCAAAGGTGCCGAAGGTGCCGATGTTGCCAATATGCGTTTGTGAATATACGTATCGTACGTAGAGGACTGGCTTGCTTGCTTTTGCTTACAGACGAAACTATCGCGTGGGATCGTGCGCACGCGTTTACAAGTCCTTAGTTAATATTTTAAAAATTTAACAAATACCTACAGTTCAACTATTCAATTCGTCAAAGATATTCAAATTTTTCATCGCGCTTCCGCAACGAAATCGAGAGGTGGCGTCGCTAATTTATGCCACAGCTGAGCGTTTGTTTACATCCGAACAGACTGTTCAAACTCACAAGCGGTTATAAGAGATCGGATAGCAGTATGATCTAAGCGTACCTTAAAGTGTTTTGTTCCAATTATTAAATCTGTGATTGGTGTTAGTTTTATTTGTGAGATAATATGACTAATTAATTTTACTTTGAAGTTAAGTGGATGTCACATTTCAATGAACGGTAGTGAATATAGTATTTCTTAAAATGGGAGCGGTCACAAGTAAATTGTCATACATCTGCCCCCCTCGGTGTTCTTGTTGCCGTTTCCGCAAGAGTGATTCGTACGACTTAAAGGAACTCCCTAGGCCTAGATTTTCCAACTCTAATGGTGAGTATTTAGTTAATTATAAATAATTGCTTACTTTTAATTAATTATTGGATTTTTAAAAAATCAGCAGCCTAAATATACACAACTGGTGACATCTAAGGTTTATTTTCTTGACCAAAATATACGATTCGATGTAACATTTTAGTAAGCAACGATTTCGTTACTCAAATATTTTCCTAAGTTATTTATTTATACGCAGAACCGCAATGTTTATGTATGTATTTAACGCTTGAATTGATGCTATGTCCAGCAAGGTCTTTACTCCGCTACCGTTTGTAAACTGGTTTGAAACTTGTGTCATAAAAACTGGAAGCACTAAGTTAAATTATTTTATAATATTTTTTCATATTGTGACAAATGAAAAATACGGAATCAATATGGCTTTGCTTGCCCATAGGTATCTATTTAAACTTAGTATTAAAGTACTCTGGGGTTTTTATTAAAATTAATATGTAAAATGTGTGACGTGTTTTATTTACATGTAAGCAAATTTTATATATTTAGAAATGACTACATCTAAAAAAAAATGAATCACTAACAGACAAATAAGTTTTGATTAAAGTAGGTTCTATTACTTTCTTTTAAACAGTTTGATATATTTCAAACCATACGGTGATGTTTCTTTTCTTTCTGATTTTAATTTAGCTAGATCTTTATGGTTAGGTATTTAGATTACTAAACGATAGTACAATCGTGTGATAAAATTTATTTATTTATTTATTCTTTTTATTTATGTGGATACCAAATTAAAATGACAAGCTGTTCGTAGTTTTCTATTTTAGCTGAATTACTTATGATACTTATAATAATAACAATATAATATTACAACAACGTCGAGGCCCCAAACTAAGCATTACCTTGGGTTTTGGGTACCAAGTAAAGACACCACATACATATAACAACCAAGACCCGGTACCACTATCAATCTTCATCATATAAATACTGACCTGACCTGGGATTCGAACCCGGGACCTTTAGCTTCGTAGGCAGGGTCGCTACCCACTAGGCTAAGCGGTCTTCAAACTTGTTTAATTGCTTAATCGTTTACCGAACCCCATGTGGTATACTTGGTTAAAAAATAAATTGTAACAAACAAAACCAACATTATAAGGATGCTGAAAGCTTGCAAGCAATTGATGTGAGAGTCCAAACAAATGTTTAAATTGAAAATTGCATGGTAATGGTTCATAGTTGAGTTTGTTTAAATAGTAAGTTTATAAGCGCCTATCCTAGGTGCCGTCAAATACAATAAATTAATTCTTAGTTACTAATCGATAGGTCGAGTGGAAAGAGAACTGTACCATATGGTTGTAACCACAGTAACACCCAAAGTTCGCCGGTTTGATTCTCGCCGGGGACAAATATTTCTGTGCATAAATATATCTATTCGTGCCGTGTCTGAGTGTTAACTCTATTTATAGGTATGTATTATAAATACAAAATCTAAATATGTACATCAGTTGCCTAGTACCCATAATACAGGGTCTGCCTAGTTTGAGACTAGATGGCCGTGTGTCCCACGTGTTATTATTAGTTATATTTTGAACAACTACATAAATTTTGTGAACCCCTTACACACTTATTTACTCTTCCTGCATACGTTGATGTTGCGTTAGTTTCTGTGTAAATAAAGCAAACATTGTGAACCCTGACAACTTTGTTTAGTTGAGTGAGACAATGTTAGCTTTTGTGGGTATCGCTAAAAAACATTTAACAATTTATGCGGGAAATAGCCTTTAATGGTGAAATAGCAGTTCTTTTAGCTTATACCTCAAAAGTTGATACATCTCAGTGAAGCAAAGTCGATAGCGTCGACGGCAAGTTAATTTTCAATACATTTGTTATTTTGCAATTAATACTTGTACCGTAATGTTGTATTTTACAGTACTAGGCCTTTTTACGTTACACCAATCATAAACGAGCATTCTGTTTGTAACGCATCCGTAAATCGCGAAAAGCAACCTGCGCGCGCCCTTAGCTCCCGCCATTATAACATTTATTTATTTATTTATTAGACATACCAACGGCATATAGATAAGTGTAAAATATATTAAAACTAAATAATAGTTACATATAATATTCTGAACCTGTCTACACACTATTAACAGGTACGCAACAGCATTTGAAGTATCTAACTAATTTTAATCGCAAACGTATTGAAAAACGTCGTATGATGCTCGTACTCAGTAAGCTGGCTATTATAGTCATCGGTTTATTATAAGTACTCGGCTCCGCCTCGTGCCTATGAACACCTCGACTATAATATGCAGCTTACCCTACTTGCATCATAATGTACCTACTATTAATGTAAAATATCAACTTTGTATAAACTACAATTATGCTAAGGGAAGTGTTCAATCGGTTCTTGTTTTTATGTAACGAACACGAACAATGAATATACTAATTTACCAGTCAAGTTTACAAGAATAACTATGATGTATCTATAAATATATCTTAAGCATGTCTATATTACCAATTAACAGTGTAACCGTTTAATCCCATATTCGTTTCGCTCCAATAATGTCAACTTGTTTCATTCATTCCATGCTGGGCGGGCGCCTAGTTCAAGGCAAACCAGCTCAATATTGTCGAGTACATATATTACTTATCGAAACTAGCGTCGCGTATCCCACCTACGACGTACAAGGGGATCCTAACATTTCAATCCATGTAACAATGACAAAACGAGCACACGAAAGTGTTCTGATTTTAAAACAATTAATTGGATTATTTCTGTTGTTCACCAGTAAGGATTATTGCTGGTATTTTGTGAGTGTAATTTTGTACAATATTTTAGACTTATTTATCTATTTAACCTGAATGGTGGTTATGATAAACCAGTTAGAGAAGACGTACTACTATTAATGTAACGTAATCAGTACGTATTATAAAACAAAGTCCACCCGACGCGTCTGTCTGTCTATCTGGCTGTCTGAACGCGATAAACTCAAAAGCTACCGAACGGATTTTCTTACGGTTGTCACCACTAGACGGAGTGTTTCAAGAGGAAAGTTTATGTGCATAATTCGTTAATATATTGTAAAAATTAGTTGAAATATGACGATGATTGTTAAAGATGTCGGAAAAAACAAAGCCGACTGGGAGCTTTCATCGAAAGCGCTGCCTAATTCCTTTAAGGTATAACAAAACAATGTATGGAGGAATCGTTTCTTTTTTATAGGTCTAAAGAAAAGTCCACCATGACATATGTCTATCTTTTACAACTGAGAAAAGTGTTCAACAGTCGAATAATTGATTTCATATTAAAAAACGAGGAATACGAACAGGAAAAAATACGCGTCAGCGGAAATTACAGTTCCTGTAACTTAATTATGATGACGCGTAGTTTTTCTTCGTCGGTTTCCTCGTATTTATGATGGCTTCGATCATCAATTGCTATACTGATGATGAACCATCATATTTTTATGAGGAACACTCTTCTCAGTGAAGGATAGCTCACAATACCTATTTTAATGTTTGAAAAAATCGTCACAAATAATGTGGTAATCGGAAGGCTATTTTACATGATTACGATATTAATTCGATACGAACTCAAGAAGTAAAATATAAGAAGTGATAGATGTAATTCGCGAGCGATGAGAAAGGGCTAAATCCTTTTAGAACTGATCATTTTTATCATAAATTAGTTTAAATTTTAATGTAATTATATATATATATACATATTTTACAAATTTTAATTATAAATTAATAGTTTATATTAAAAACTTTTACATAGAGATGTTTAAATAAAATTATTATTCCACACCGTCTTATCCTTAAGAGTAATCTGGTTATCAGATATGTAATAATATTTTTTTATTTTTTGGTAACAATTTCGAATATTGGCAACATAAAAATGTCTTAATTCGTATGTAAGTAATATATAGTATCGTATATGATACTGCAGGAACAGAAATGGTAAAGCTGGTCCAACTGGAATGTCCTAAAAGTAACTTATTTAAAAAAATATGTTGTAGGTATAGACACTGAATCATTTGTTACAAGTTAGTCATGTCCTCAACAAATCAAGTTTGTTTGTTTTGGGTTTTGTTTCTTTATTCCTTTTTTTATTTAAAATCTTAGATAGCATAATACAAAGATGGAATGTCTCATATTTCGAAACATTCAAAAACGTACATCATTATCATTGTTTTAAACAAACATTTTGTTTAATTACACATGAAATGTAATTTGAAATTTCTTTTCCAGTAGGTACGAATTTTACATGTGAGTCACACAAAATTCTACTTCACGGCGAATATTTCAAAACGTCAACTGGTGTATATTTGGTTTGTGTGTATATTGTTTTACTCACATTTTTGTTGTCACGCCGCGGTATCTCTATGAACATCCGTGATTAGAGTTTACTTAAAATTTATATATCTTTGTATAAGATATTATAAAACGATTTCTGAGACTAAACATATTGAAGATAGCGGGATGCAAACGAAGCTATTAAATCACACTAGGCTGCCAAAACGGTCTGCAGTTTTAATTTTACTTAAATCCAATTAATTTTTTAGAAGTCAAATATGGCGGAACGAGAATGCGGCGGTGGCCAAATATGTAATTTATAAATTATACTTTTATCGTTTCAGAGAAACTGTTTTCATGTTAAAAACTCGCCCAAGTGTGTGCCCCACCACGAATAGTGAAGTGTTCTGTAGTTGGGATACTACAATATACCTAAGTGTTTTTTAAGTTGTACTAACATTTTTTTTTCATAATTTTCTACATAACAGTTGGAAAGTTAAAGGGGGAGATACAATTTTTACGGCTATTACGCAACAACTGCCGTTGACTTATATAAAAAAGTCATTTTAAAACCTTGATATCATTTTAAACATCTGTCTATAAGTAGGTACCAACACGTTTGTATGCAATTGAATTTTTTCATCCCTCAGTTAGGTTAGTTTATTTTATTAATTGATGATGTATCAAGCCCTAAAAATATTCATCTATCGTAAATAAAATTAGTCAACTAAACCAATGACAAGCCAGTTTGAGCTAAACGTTGACCGACGCCAACATCCGTTGGTTTTCTTTTGCCCAACATCCGCAACGAAGATCGAAGGTCGTCATGACATCCGTCTCGGATGGCTCTCGCTTTTGCTTATTTAGAACGCTAATTTAAAAAGGTGTAGAATTCTGTAGAAGTCTATCAATGTACGTAGATATTACGTAAACCACAGAAATAACACTAAAAATGCGAAGTAGACGTGGAACACGTACCCACATGTGAAAATGAGCGGGACGTTATATAGGCAATCTCTCCTCCCTTAGCTAGACCGTTGTATCTCTGCAGCCTGCTGTCATATTTATTTACTCTATGTTCTGCAATAAATTTAATTGAATAATTAATCTCGTAGACATTTTAAATTAATTAATTTAAAAATAACTACGTTATGCAAAAATTAAGTCAGTTTGTAGTCCGAGCCGTGACTAGGAATCGTCACGAACTTTCTAATAGCAGATATTTTTATTACAGTACTTACACTAATTATTCATAGGACACCAGTCAGTTAGCTAAGTAAATTAAGACGCTTGCATCTGTAAGTAAGATTCGTGGTCACGGACTCCCCGACTATACGTAAGCCCTCACATTCAGTTAAAACGACAGGTGTTGGGGATTTTGTTTTATTTGTTCTGGCATGTCTCTCTGTGTGATGTTTACAGCATAATTCTTTAATATGTTTTTCTTTTTCACGTTATAGTTACTTTACTCTGAACACAAAGAAATCGTGTATTTTTATTAGGAAACCGATATGGGTGAAGTCTCTACACTCAAAGTTCGTAAAATATTTTTTTATTACATACTAATTTTTATAATGACATTAATAAAGCTTCATTGTCTGTAATATGGACTCTTTTCATTCATATGTCTGTTCTAGTTATATCGTGGTTCATATCAATAATTGCGACTCAGACGGCCTCAGCTCAGGTATTCTCAGTGGGTGAGCCCACGCTGCGTTCCTTATACAAACTGTGTAGGAAACTATTAAACGAATCTATTTACGGATCATTATATAGAAAATTGATTATAGGTACCTATTTTTTATAAATATGGATACAATAAAATTATCTTCATCCGTGATTGCGTTAGTTTGATATTTAATGTCGTATAAGAGAGTTGAAGAAATGACTGAACTGGTAGAGTAGTGAAATTCTCAAGCTACGGGCATCCATAGAGATTGGAAACGATTGAGGTCAATTTACTGGAGCGAACGGTGTGAAGTGTCAGCGTTAAATGGTTCTGCATATTAGGACATGACCCTACCGTCACTAAAAATCTATAGCAAGATATTGAAATAAAATTGAAATTGAAAATTAAAATCTACATTCATTGATCCAGACAGATATAATACGGACAGACAAAAGTTGAAAATAAGACTAACATTATTTCTTTGACTGATATTAATTGACTAGAAGCCTTCTTCTGCGCTTACCGTATAACCATTCATACTCTAGCTAGCTGGTGCAAGATGGCGACTTTCAGTCCGAGTTTCAGTACGTGAGGTCACCACCTCGAAATAGCATTTGACAGTTTCGATACTGTGCAGTGACATTTCTGACTCTATAAAACCAAACGCTGCCGTCAAATTTATTTACTCTATTATGCCACCGAATATTTAATTTTTGAGATGACCTTCTCACTATCTTAAACCTCTAGAATTGCAACGCGAGTACATACATGACGACCGCTTGGCCTAGTGGGTAGGGACCCGGCCTACGAAGCTGGGGGTCCCGAGTTCGAATCCCAGGTCGGGTCAGGATTTATATGATGAATATTTATACTGGTACCGGGTCTTAATAGTTATATGTATGTGGTGTCTTCGCTTGGTACCCAAAACACAAGCTAATGCTTGGTTTGGGGCCTAGACGTTGTTGTGATGTATACGTTGTTATTATTACTATACAGACCGATCACTGTTTTAATTTTCATTTCTAACACGTTAACACTCAGTGCACTAATTACTTTCGTTCCTAGTATTTCATTTGGTTCACTTTGTATTCGTAACACTCTTTAGACACACAACGATCATGCGAAACCGCTTTAACTCTTTATATACCTCATGCTCAGATAACCAAATTGGAGTGTCTAATCGAAATAATCGAAAACATGAGCAAAGTGTTAGACTCAGGGAACAGGCCGACATCGTCATTATCGTTGTTTTAAACAAACGTTTTGTTAAATAATAATAATGCATGGGACATCCCACACAGCGCCATCTAGTCCCAGAGGAAGCAAATTTTATGCTTGTGTTATGGATTACTAGATAACTGATATACATACTTAAATATTCTTTATAATAAATACATACATAAATGTTAACATTATTTTTTTAATTACACAAGAAATATAATTTTAAAATCTTTAAAATATGAATTTTATATTGTGTGGGTCACACTAAATTATACCTCACAGCGAATATTTCAAAATATCAACAGGTGTATATTTTGTCCACGAGATACATTTTTTGGTCACATTTTTGTTGTCACGACTACTCACGACCGCTCAATCTCTATCGTCGTCTCTACCGCCCAATATTGCCTGTTACCTATGTCCTCGTCGAACTCAAACCAGGTACAACTATGTAGTCCACGCGAGCGGAGCCTATCAAGCCAGTTATAGATATTTTTAGTCATACGTTATCATCACATTGATCCTGTCTAGATACAATCTAGAATAAACGATCTAATGCGCGCGAGTCGTATTCTACAACTTTGAGTTCCATTCCACCATACAATAAATGTATTAAAAGTAAAAAAATGTTTTCTTTCATTCGCTTATGGATCTTAATGTAACCAGTTTTTATTTAAACATTAAATTTGCTACTTCAAAGTTTTGAAATCAGTCAAATTGAAGTGTTGTGATCGTGAAATATGCAAAAATATTCAAAAATAGACTCGTTTTCATATATTTTTTTTTTAACTTTAAAATCTTTAAACGTGTATTTCTATTCAGTAATGTTCTAGTATAAAGGTCAAAGATTTCAAAAATATTTTTTTACTAACAGAAACGCAAAAGTTTCAGCGTGAGACTTCGTCAAAATTAGGTAACACCTGGAGTAGGCGCCTTAATTAGGATTGGATGTAGTGAGATTAGAAAACTTATTTTGTGATAAAGTGTTGAAAAAGGAAGTAAACGAGGAAAGAACTTTTAGTACGTTCACCTGCCTACCCACACAGAATCCGATGCCGTAATAATATGGGTCGTTTGTCGAGGTTTAAAAAAAACTGGCGTTCTGTTGTGACGTTTTCAGAGCTTATATATAAATATGCGAAGACAAAACAGTTTAGTACCTTTTTCTGTTCCGTTTGTCGACCGTTTTTTTTAGTTGGTATTGACGAGCTTTAGTGTTATCAATAAAACAAAATGCAGAGTCGAAGCTTTTATTTCGAAATCTCTATTCGTCATACTATTATACTTACGTTTTTTTACTATTTAGAATTAATTATATCTGTTACGCACCCTATGTATTGAAACCTTGAAACGGAAAGAACAATACAAAAGAAAAAATGTAGCGCCAAAAGCTCCATTCTGAACGTAGTCGAAATTAGAACGTTGTATTCTGTCTGTCTGGTCTGTCATTTGTTGCGATTCGAATTTACTTATTCGCGCCTAATTATTATTAGTCGTTTCAAAAAGTGAGCAAGGACGAATTTCGTCTGCTGCTGGGCGACCACGAGACCTACGTCGCAATTTGACAACGTATTTTGAGGAACGTTTTCCTGGTAGTGTAATTAATTCGTGCTGAATGATGACGTTATCTGCAATGAATGGCCAATCGTGGATCTGATAAGCTGATTTTGTTCTAAATATTATAAAAGTAAAAAAAAAAACACGGTGATGATATTGCACTGAATTAATTCACAAAAATAAAGAGAGATCAATATCTATGTTTTAAGTTTTGTTGTTTTTGTTTTTGTTTTTGTTTTTGTTTTTGTTTTGTTTATTTGTTTTATTGTGATTGCTGATATTCTAATTCTGCTCATAATATTAATTTAAAAGAATACTTGGTGATAATTGTTTGTGTGGAAACGGATAAAGAACATAAATACCGTTGACCGTGACGCGTGTCCCAGACCCCCACTCTGGATGATGGGTTTCCACCTGAATGAAAGTAGGTCTACATTACTGTGATCACCAAGCCACATTAGCCAACCAAGATAACAAATGGCGAAAACCCTATTTAAAGATACCCGCACATCAAAGGGCCCGAGTCACCGCAGGTTCTGCTATTCCTGGCTACGGTATCGGCCATGGTAAGGGCGGGGCACTGGGTGCCGAGAAGGTGTCGTTCCAGAAATGTGACTACCATTCCCGATAACCCGATCTAACAAAGTAGTACAACGCAAGTACTTTGAAGACGAACAAGAAGATCGCTGAGCTGGAAGAAGCAATGGACAAGTTGAACTGGCGTATTTTGGGATTATTTGAAATATGAAAACCGCGAGAGCACGATAATTGCCCAGTTCGGAAACTATCTGCTATAGGGAAAGCGAGATTCTGGTCCAAGGTGGTGACGACATTAATATCCAAAAGTACTTCACCATTTATTTAGAGAAGTCAGTGAGTTAGTCATAGAATGAAATTAGTTTTGAAATTTTTTGACACCCCAACAATACTAGGAAAATGTAAAAAGAAGTTGCAACTAAATTTTCAATACTCTTGTAACATTTTCTACGTAAAGTACTTATTGCCTTCGTTTTTCTTCACATTGTGACTCCATGCATATAATAATTTTGCTATAAAAACGTAGAAAAATATATTAATATTATGTCAACATGAACTAAGTCCGCCTCAAACTTTATGGCGGATCGGAATACAACCAACGCTTTGAGCGTTCTTGCGTAGTTACAGTCATATACCCCTCGCTCTACTGCGTACCGCTACACTAAAAACTGGTTTCTGCGACGCGACTTGTGCCTATGTTCTGATCCGCCATAAAGTTTGATTGTAAATGTACAAAGACACATATAATGCTTGCTTGAATGAACCGTTAAAAAGTGCCATGTACGTAGACAAGTGCCAAACAAATGATCTGCTAATAGTATTGCGTACTTTACATACTCGTTAATACCTACAAAAGAACACAATCGAACATCAATGAATAATGCATTCAAATTCCAACTAGATCACACGCGTTGTACGTACTTATGAGATGACATGGCTAGAATATTGTTTACGACGTGTCCGTATGCGACCTATTATTATATTATAACATTTATAATGTATATCAAATCATGTGGAAACGGAAACATGACAATTTTATTTATATAAAATTGAATTAAATTAGATTAAGGAATAATGTATGAAATTAATAAACTTTTATCAAATTATTTCGTAGATTCTTATATATATATATCGGTATTTTGTAGTGATATCACATTAATTTTTTTTAAATATTTTTAAATTGAAATACGCGTGTACGTAGTTATATATATATCACTACAAAATACCGCTTTTCGATTTATAACTGTGCTTGTGCTTTAAGATTCTACGTCAAGAGAAAGTACTCTATAGGATTTAATTTACTTGAGTATGTCAAAATATGCGCCACAAATGGCCATTTTTTATTGGTTAACTTAGAAGCCTTATTTTTCTAACAGCGTCAAGAGCCCGTTAATTTCATATTAATTTCAACTTACCTTCTTCCACACGTTTCTGAGAAAAAGAGTTTTAACAGATTGACAGACAGTTGAATAGACTGACAAACAGACGGACAATAAAATTATACTATAAAGGTTCCTTTTTTGAGGTACGGGACCCTAAAAAATAATAATTAAATTATTATTTTTATGCATGGTCTTGATAATAATAATATAGAACTATAAGAGTTTGTTTGAAGGTTAAGGACTTTTGGTAATGTGATGTATTCCGGTTGAAAGCGTATAGTAGAGCATTAGCTCATATTAAATGAAAGCTTGTTAAAGCAATACATTAGACGTTATAACGCTCTATTCAGAAACATACTATTTTTGAGATAATAAAATACTTTTTTTTAATCAATCTTAGGACAGATATTTGTAGTTTTATGTGAATAAACATACAAGTATATTGCCTAATTGTTTTTAGCGTTCCATATCCAAAGGGTTACTGGAACCTTATTATTAAGGCTCTGCTGTCCGTTCGTCCGTCTGTCACAGGCCTGTTCGTCTGAATCGTTATAGGTAGACCCATGGTAGATACTTGAAATTTTCACAGAACGTGTAATATTATGGCCGCTATAACAACAAACAATAAAAATAAAGTTAAAAATTACAAGACGGCGCCATACAAGAAATTTTTTTTTTTAATATTATACGGTGGTATGAAACCATTGGTGTGCGAGTCCGACTCGCACTTGGTCGGTTTATTTCTTTTCAATTAGTTGATATTTCGATGCGTTATTTAGAACAATAATTCATATTACGAAATGTTTTAACATTTTAACGTTAGTGCTTCAAAAACGGTTGGATTTTCTAAATTTTTTATTATGTCCTTTAAAAATAATGTTAATTTAGGTACTAAAAAAAAAATACTAGGAATGAACTATCTCTATCTATCTGGCTATTTAACGTGGTATCATTGTTTCGTCTAAAAAGGTATTTTTACATAATTTTGTTTTAAATATTTATCTCCCAACCATTTGTTTTATTACAGGTCAATAAAACCGGCATTTACGTATTACCAGTAACTATTATAAGCGTTGCATATGGAAAAGTTAAGTGTCTCTGAGTCCCTGCCAACTCAAAAAAAAAAAAAAACTTTACTTATTAACGTTGCAAAGGTACGAAAGTAAACTCTTTGACATAACAAAAATATTGCAACAGCAACGATATCAGAAAATCGAATCGTTAAACATTACACATTTAAAACTATTTTAATCTTAGTATAACTTTAAATGTTACTTCAGATTTTTCTTATTGTCCTTATTGCTATACTATATCGCACTTATTGTTATAACATTGTTACCTAAGAGATTGAGGGAGTTCATTGTACCTATAGGTCAAAAAAGGTCGACGCTTTAAACACGGAACATGTGTTTAGTCTTAGAGTAACGAAATCGACAGCATCTTATAGTATAGTAGTACAGACTGCAATAGCAGGTTGAACTGTGGCTCGAATGTCCACATATATAGCGGATGTGTCCACGGACAGCCGTCGTCGTTAGCTTACCGCGCGGTAACTTAATGGTGTTAAAGTAGTTGGACGGAAAGTTGAAATGCTGCTGTCAATATTGTTACTTTACAGGTTTAAATGCTAAATTGTTTAAAAAATAACCAGGGTGAAGTTATTTGACATGCTATGACGCTGAGACACATAATTCTTTTTTAAATATAGTTGTGCATTAGTACGTGTGAAATAGATGTGTCATCATTCAATCAATAACATGAGGTGTTGGGTTCGTTTCTTTCTGAAGTGTCCGTTTCTTAGTATTGAGTCGGAGCCATGTCACAGTATTTTCTCGCTGTACGCTCATTGACGTTGAGATCATGACATCATCACGTTGGCGGACTTAGATGTATAGAGGCGGAAGCATTCTATGGGTTCCAGTCGGAGTCAGCACGTTAATATAGCCAGACATGCTCATTAGAGCATTTAGCGGCTCTCTATTCGCGAAATTCCGAATATACGTAACCATGTCGATAAAATAAATATTAAGGAGTATAAAAGAGACCGTTCTTAGAGTGATAATAAAAAGTGACCATATTTCAAGGATTTGCCATGGAGTATATTAAGAGTGTATGGAGAAAGTATTTTGGAGCACGTCAAAAATATGTAATTGTTCCATTCCAGCCAGGTGATTTGTTATTTTTTAAACATACATTCAGTTTGGCTTCACAAAATAAACTTGCTTTCCTACGAGAATGTTTTCAGTCGCTATACATATTAAAAGCTCTTAAGAATCGGTCACTAGTTATTTTATAAGCTGTCGAAATTGACGAAAGCCCTGGCTCGCGGCCAAGTTGGGCAAAACACCGGCCGGGCGCTAAATTCCTGACGATGACTTAAAATCTTGAATTGTATTCTGATGCATCACATATGGGAACCAGACGGTGATTATTTATAATTGAAAGCGATCTATAAAAGTTTTTTATGTATGTGGTGCATTTAAATATAACAGTGTAAATGAATTACATGACTTGTTCCCACGATGTAGCAAGGAATATGAAATGATATTTAGAAAAAAATTCATTTGCCAATGTTAAACTTTTCATGAAAAGCTACAGGCCGCGGCATCGCCCACGTATATTTTGTTCTTTCGGAAGACTCACTTCCGCATTTGTCACGAAATACATCTCTCCTTTGGTATCCACATTCGGGGGATATCCCGAAAAGAATGCCTTATTATATTCATGATGATGCCATATAATTATCAATCACTTTTTTAATTTCAAGTTACATCTCTGCCGAATTCCATCAAATTCAGTTTAACAGTTTAACCGTGAAACAAGAAAGAAAAAAGCTTGTAACATTTATATATTACAGTGAACACGGAATTTTTGGCTTCCCTCAGAAACAAAGGGTCTATTTGGAATGTACTTCAAGTTATCTTTCTACAAAATTTCATCAAAATCGGTTTGAGATTAATCTGCGACAACTAATGAAACTCATCATTAAACTTTTTATAATGAAATATTATCTTTATTTTATATATATTGATTACGTTTTATAAATATTCTATGAATTTTAATGATTTCAATTATATTTCAACAGATGTAATCGACGGCACTCGCGCCGGCGTACTCGCAGTGCAGAGTATAGATTTCTGCATAGAGACCAATGGAGAAAACCATCACACAAACAAGTTCCATCTAATGAACAGGTTGAACGACCGATGCCTCGTAGTGCGAAGAGGACAGGCCTTTAAGCTAGATTTACTTTTAAATAGGCCCTACGACCCTACTAGAGATGCTGTGTCTTTCATATTTTACGTCGGAGGTAAATATCTTCTTTATTTCGTTTTAGTTTGACGTGTCCAAATACTGTTAGTTTGTCCTTCAATTTGGTTTTAGTTATCTATTTAAAACAAGTGGGTGCTTGGACACGCATAACTTAGGATTTGGTGGCATTTTTCGTCTACAAACTATAATATGGCTTTGAATCTATATTTCAAGAACCGCAAAATTAAGTTGGTTATGGTATGGTTGCAAAGATATCCTGTTCTAACCAATTTGTTGAAAGTGCTTGTCCAAATACTACCTAATTTCATTTTTAGATTTTTTATCGTACGGTTGAAAATTTTGAAATAGGTAAATTATTTAGGAGATCATATCTCGAGAATTCAAATTCACGAATTTCATTCGTGATAAATTTAAATTTGCAAATTATTATTAAAGTTTCCAATTTACAAATAAACAATAAAACGGATGTAAACATTGTAAATTTGATATGCCATATGGGTATTTCCCATATATTATTTAAAAAAAACTTTATGTTAGATTCATAATCTACCACAGGATCAAAATATATAACAAATTATTAAAAACAAGCACCAGACAAAAAAAAAAAATAATTTGTAAAAAAAGGTATTCTATCACACATAATAAATAAGCTGATAAAGAAGTGTTTTTTTTTAAATACAGAGAATAAATTTACCTCGAAATATACAGAATATAGTAAGTTTATATCTTTTCAGTTTGAGCATGCCCAGTTAATAGTTCTTTGGTTGATAGCTGTGACTACTGTGACTGTCAAAGGAATGTCCTAATGCACATCACTACATATTATAAAATAAAGCCCCCCGCCGCGTCTGTCTGTCTGTCTGTCTGTCTGTCGGAACGCAATAAACTCAAAAACTACCCAACGGATTGACATATGGTTGACACCAATGGATGGAGTGATTCAAAAGGAAGATTTATGTGAATAATTTAATAATGTTTTGTGCAAATTAGTTGAAATATGGCGATTATTGTAGAAGACGGCGGAAAAATTTTTGCCGCCTGGGAGCTTTCATCGAAAACGCTGCCTAATCCTTTTGAGATATAACAAAATAATGTACGGAGGAATAGTTTCTTTTTTATAGGACTACAAAAAAGTCCACGATGGCATATGTCTATCTTTTATGGATAGCTTACTATAACTATTTTTATGTTTAAAAAAATGATGAGGTGATTGAAAAGCAATTTATACGGATACAGTATTAGTCCTTATCTAATTAAATACGTTATTTGTCTTCAGAATTTCATGTACATTATAATTGGCTTGTACATCATACAATTTTAATTAATATCTTCGGAGTTATCGAGAAATAAAAACTATAGCGCTACAAGCGCCGGGGCCCTACATCGACGCGACTCGCGTGATGTTAAATTAGGTAGAAGTTATCAATGTTGTATGTACATAGAAATATTGTAGTTTGTTTTTATGTACGCATTCTTTACTTTTTTAAATATTTATGGAAATGGAAATAAAATACATTAAAAATACTCCTAGTAGCATGAATTTACGTTACATTTAAATCAAATTAAATCCAATCCACATATTCAACGCAACAAGCTGATACGATATTACGACAGATAAAACACTACGGCTTATATGCTCTGCTACCCGTGCGAAGCCGGGGCTGGTCGCTAGTAAAATAATAAAATAAGGAGAGGACTAGGTACAGTTACTTTCCATCCTTTTTTCTCCATGCCCAACCGTCACATTCAGGGCTTTATGGAGCTTGCCTACTTTAGTTTTAATGTCTCTATGGTTATTGCTGTTTCTGAATAATTTTCATTTGATTTTATGAATCCAATGAATCGGTCTCGAATCACCGGTAATTTTGGTCACCACGGTAATTTTGATGATTGGACATGAATATTGAGTCATCATATTCAAGGGAAAGATGGCGGAGACATGACTCTATGACACACGAACACACGGGCAGACAGGCATGACGAAATTATTAAGGTCCCTTTTTGGCCACTTTTGAACTCTAAACGTTGTTACAGCATTAGTATTTGTTAAATAAATTATATGATTTGAAATATAAATAAATAGTCATGCACTCAAATTATGATGTCACTTGTCGTTCAACAATTTTTTTTTGTAACTTTATTACGTTGCGTGATCTGACTAATGCCTATGATTTAGTTTTTCCGAGAAGGTACAGTGAGTACAATAAAAAAAATTTACTTTTCAATTAATATCTGTCTATTGTTGAACGATGATATGAAATGTTTGGGGGCACGATCACAAGGTTTTGCGATCTTGTGAAATTTACGATATACAAAGTAATATTACATTAAAAACGTATTTGAGGCGAACTAACTTTAGCTATTTAATTTTTTACTTACAGTATATTAATATACGTTTGTAAATTACCACGAACTATTGCGCAATGGGCATTGTTCAAAACTTATACGAATAGGTGTCCTAATTCAGCAGGAAAAATTTGAAATTTTTTAGAAACGTTATAACGACATATAAAATGAAAACTCGAACTTAAATGTAACGTAACTATTACATGCAGCGGTAAAGGGCCATAAAGACAAGTGCAATGGAAAGAACAACGTAGCAATAAAAAGTATTCGTGACGTCATAACCTATAAATATTTAACAGTCGATTA
This sequence comes from Luffia ferchaultella, assembly GCA_949709985.1. Taxonomy (NCBI): domain Eukaryota; kingdom Metazoa; phylum Arthropoda; class Insecta; order Lepidoptera; family Psychidae; genus Luffia; species Luffia ferchaultella. The sequence continues at coordinate 8,555,082 of OX453241.1, forward strand.
TTCTTTGAAATACGACATATAAAATTAAAAAAAAATATACAAAATACTTCAGATTGTCTGCATTTTCATAAAAATTTACAAAATTATTGGTCAATACCCATTACCATAAAAATAAACTGTCTTTGAATACATATGTTAACGGAAAAAAGTATATGAATACTTAAGTATAGGAATACATGAGTTTTAAGTCTTTTGTTTTTGTTTCTAGTTTACTTAATTTTTTCGTATTCATTCTTTAGACAGATGTTAGTCGTTGTGAGAACTTAATCTTCGCTATTCCACGTCTTGATTTATAGCTCCCTACCTACATTCAATGGTTCGGAAAGACGAATTTTACATAATCAAAGTTCGAAATCACTCGGGCTTTCTATTATGTACATTAATTTAATTCCATTCCATCAGCGCTTTTTATACCCCATTGCAGGGGTTTAGGCCTCCCTTTAAGATGAGGAGGCTTGGAGCTTAAATCCACCACGCTACTCCAATTCGGGTTGGCGGATTGTAACGACCGCCATTTATTGACAGCAACCGGGCCGACTGCTTAACGTGTTCTCCGAGGCACAGAGTCAGTGTTAGTTAATGTACTTAAGTCAGAAAAAACTCATTGGTACACGCCCGGATTCGAACCATGGCCACATGGCCTTATAGATTTGAAACAGGTTCGCTGCGTTCGGACTATCACGACCCTTAATTAATTTAATTATCAATTATTATTCAATAATGTTTTCGGGATTGGTAAACCGTCCCTGCACTTTATGACATTTTTCTGGAGCGCTCAACTGACTGTCTTACAATACTTTTGCAGTCGAGTGTACCGATTCTAAAATAAATTATTCGTTTCAATATAGTTCTTTGTCAATTAAATAATTAATGACAGTCAATGAACATCAGGTCTGAGCCACGAAACTTAAATCTATTTTTCTTTTCAGATGTTGATAAACGAGGTCCTTCAGATGACTATTCAGCGGCGATACCATTATTAGAAAAAGGTTTCGAGACATTTGGCGGTTGGAATGCAGTTTATGAGGGACAGATGGATTCGCATCTGATGGTCGCCATAACGCCTTCCGCGGACTGTATCGTGGCCGCTTGGCGGCTAGATGTCGATACAAAACTTACAGGCGATGGCTCTCTCAGTTACAGACATCCTCAACCTGTTTATGTACTGTTCAATCCGTGGTGCTTGAGCGACAGTGTTTATATGCCAGGTAACGTTGCTTGATTATTCACTTGCGACATATTAATTTCTTTAATCTAAATCGTTTATCCTTCTTATACGAGCTTTCACAAACAATCACAGTGAATATTAATTTCTTATTCTGGAACTAGATGGCGTTGTGTGGGATGTCTGAGGTATTATTATTATTATTATTGAATTCGCAAAGACTCTCTACTTCATACGGAATTCACAAAATATATAGAATGTTTATTGCTTTATTTTCGTAGAGTAACTTTTATATTTCTTAACTTTGTTATCTTCGCTTGGTATCCAAAACACAAGATAATGTTTAGTTTGGGGCCTAGACGTTGTTGCCATGTATACGTAATAAAAAAAAAAAATACAAAACGCGCTGATAACAGTGGTGTCCAAAGTGAGCAAATTAGCATAGTTGAGCCTTGAATGGGTCTTAATAAATCGGGTTGTGTCTCTTGTGTTTGAGTTTGATGAATATATTACGTAAGAATTTGTAGTTTACAATAAATGTGTAGATATGTTTAATATGCAAATGTGGATCACACGAATTGCTTTATTGGTCTATCTAAATCCCCTTCGAAGACTAACAGTATCTGATGTAAAAATGTTGAAATTGTCACAGGTCACAGCCATCGCGAGGAATACGTGCAAGAAGACGGTGGCCTAATGTTCCGTGGCGTCTATAATAGGATAAAGCCCACGCCTTGGAACTACGCGCAATACGAAAGAGACATTCTCGATTGTGCATTGTATTTAGTCAGAGAAATAGGCAAGGTAATTGAGTTTATAATTATCATTACATGTAAAATACTAATTAATTTCTATATAAGACAAACATTTTTTAATTGCGTCCTGATTGTCGCATGTTGAAGTTGATTACATTTCGGACCTTATATATATATATAGGAAAACAGAAAATACTTTATTCGATGCACACATAACAATAAACATGATCATGATAAACAATAGGTAACTAAAATAAATTAACATAAAACATTAAAAATGAATTAATATCAAAAAATTTATACAGGATGAGATTTTAGTCACTAACCAAAAATTTTCTAGATGTTCGGTATCACCAATAGACCTCATTACGTAAATAAAAATATTGGTCAAATATTCATAATCGATAATTATATCCCAAATATTTTTTAACATAATTTGGGTACCTTCTACTTACATACGAAAAAGCGGGGCATGGGGCACGTGGGCGGGGCGCATGCACGTGCACTGGCGCCCTCGTGAACGGTGACTAGTAATATTGGTCGTTTTGGGAAAGGTTTAAGTAGTCTTAATTTAATATTTTCCTATTGAACGATACTAAAAAGGAATAAGACGGCCAACGGATTTTTATCAAAGGTCATTATCTTAAAATTTGGCTGGTCATTAAAACCTCAGCCTGTATTAATGTAGCGCAGGAACTACGTCATTTTATTGCACAAATATAGAAAAATTACGTAATTTCTTTAAGACATTATTGGTTCAATAATCTTTTGCTAATAATAAATAATATTGAAATGTCGGCTACTAATAAGTTACTTTATATTCCAGAAATATTTAGGGTATATGAATAAACTTGAAAAAAACTGTATAGATAACGAAAATCACACGAAAAAAGCCTCGGGTTTTCTAGTTATTAATAAATATCAATTTTGTGTACAAACATGATTTAGTTGCTATGCCGTTGTGAATTCTAACATATGTCTTTAATTAATCAGAAACTATTCATGTTCTGGTCAATTTATATCTATATTGAAATATATATATAAATATCGAAATGCTTGTAATATTTAATCGTTGCCTATAATAAACTTTCGTGATAACTTTAGTTAAAGGGTAAAGCTCGAGGCGATCCGATTCGCACGGCGCGCGTATTGTCGGCCGTCGTCAATGTGCAAGACGACAATGGAGTGCTATTCGGCAACTGGGCTAAAGAGCCGAGCGACTACAGCGGTGGCACACATCCTCTCAAATGGATCGGCTCACTGGCAATCCTTCAGAAGTACTATGAGAAGAAAAAGCCCATCAAATACGCTCAATGTTGGGTTTATGCAGGAGTTCTAACTACTAGTAAGGGTTTTATATATTTGTAACTTCTTATTACATTACTATATAGGTAGGTACACTGTACTATTGTTGAGGGACCAAACGAAACAGATGATGAGAATATAGGCTACAAACATAAAAATACATATTAAAACATTTAAAAAGTTTATACTGAAAAAAAATTTGCCACGATTTTGGTTCGGAATGACGATTATTTTTACCTGGCTCTAATGTAATTTTTTGTTTATGTTGTCTTCATGTGGCAGGTAGTCGCAGTAAGTTGGTCACAATCATCATCATCATCATCATCATCAGCCCATTTTTACCCCACTGCAGGGGCTTAGGCCTCCCCCAGGGTGAGGAGGGGGGCTTGGAGCTTAAGTCCACCACGCTGCTCCACTGCGGGTTGGGAACTGTAACGACCGCCATCTATTGACAGCGTTGGTCACAATAATCTAGCCTAAAAGATTTCAACAATTTTTTAAATGTAACATAATAGAACATTGATATATCTAATAAAAGTACAGTGTGTGTGAGTTACTTTACACGTATTACTTTGACTCTGTAATATATTACATATGAGTGATAAAGATTTTGGTAAATGCTGCAAATATTATCTGATAAAGAATGCAAATTTCAGAAAACTTAAATTAGCGAGTATTTTTCTTGGTTTTACCTTGTACTTTTTTTTTCAGTTTGCAGAGCGTTGGGCATTCCATGCCGACCGGTGACAGGGTATAATGCAGCTCACGACAGCCAAGGCAGTCTGACCATAGACGTTATAAAAGATAAAGAAGGCAACACACTGGAAGAGTTCACACGAGATTCCATATGGAATTATCACGTATGGAATGAGGTTGGTTGCTATTACACCTAAACGCCTGTACGTTTTGTCATAGCAATAAGTGGTGTACGTAAAACGATATTAGCAGTGGAACGTCAGGGATCCATAAGGGATTGCTTTGGTATATATATGCCTGTCTGTCACAGGCGCCTATGGATCAGGATGTAGGGAACCATAATACTTAGAATAACTATCCACAGACTAGTCTAATAAAATTGTGTATGAAAAGTACTGCACGATACTTCAAAATGTGCACCAGGAAATAACATTTTTTTATTATAATATTCTTTGATCATATGAACCGATTTCAAAAATACATAACTTGTCTATAATCATTGGATTTAGTTTAAAAGTTTAAGAAAAATTAAGATTATAATATTAAAGTTCTGTTGTGATAGCCCAGAGCTCAACGAACCTGTCTCAAATTTATAAGGCCATAGGGCCATGGTTCGAATCCGGGCGTGTACCAATGAGTTTTTCTGACTTAAATACATTAAATATCACTCACTCCGTGTCTCGGAGAGCACGTTAAGCAATCGGTCCCGGACGCTGTCAATAGATGGCGGTCGTTACAATCCCCAACCCGCCGTGGAGTAGCGTGGAAGAATTAAGCTCCAACCCCCCAACCCCCCCTCACTTTGGGCGAGGCCTAAGCCCCTGCAGTGGGGTAAAATGGGCTGATGAGGATGATGATTAAAGTTCTTGAAAAATTTCACAATGCATACCTAACAATTATTATTGTTCTTGAAGAAGTCATATACAAAATATAGAAAACGCTTAAATTTCTAAAGATTCAAAATTTTACTTATGTAGATATACCTACTATCGATGTTTTTATGAAATCGTAAATAATAGTTTATGACGAAAGCAGGCAATATCGGTGTCGGTTGAAATGTGCTAACGCGGTGAACAAGCTGACTTGAAGAAACAGGTCACGTGTAGATAAACCTAATTCATGTTTCAAGGATTCCCTACCTGTGGCGGTCGTTGCATTATGTCGACACATTCACTATTGTCATGCGTAGGGAATATTCGCCTATAGATAATAAAAAAAAAATGTTTTCGGATAACTATATGCTGGCACAATATAAAACTTCAATTCATCAGTGACAAACGAGAAATGTACTTTTATCACGTAGAAGGTTTAACTAATAAACAGCAAAGCATCGATGAAGGGATCCTCGGCACGTCAACTAGGTTCACACTTAATAGGTTTTTTTGATAAATTACTTATGAATTTCTTGTATAAGCTACTTCTATGTTTACAAAAGGTATATTTATTTATTGTATTTGCTATTTTCATCGTGTACTGTGTCGAACCGTGCAACATTTATAGATTCTAAAAGAAAATCATATTAAGATGGGTTTTTAACCACCAGTTCTAAGGTGCTGGTTGTACGTCGCGCTAGAAGAACAAAAACGATCGTAAACAATTACCACTTTGACCTCGACGTGATTTTGTGATTTCTTGCTTCTCATGGTATAAGAGTACAAAATGCTTTTACATAATATAGATATTAAATATTTTTTTTGATACTATTACCGATACAGCATGTTTACTAAGTCAAACAGATATACTACATACAAGAAAAGGACGATCGCTGGTTTAGCGGGTAAGAGCATCTCCGCTACATCAGCGGTCGCCGACCGACACAATTGTCAGTCGTCCGCACACTCTCATAGTATTACGATAACTTTGTCGCGCTATATCTCAATATTTTACTACTGAGTGGTACTAAAATAAAAAATCTGTATTTCATGATTTTCATCAAAGATCATAGTATTAAAATTTGGAAAGTAATAAAAAAATCGACCGGTATTTGCTGATTGTTTAATAGTTTTTAGAACACATAGAAATTAGCTTGTAGGTACATATGTAATTTTCATGGCCGTAATTATATTTCCAGGTGTGGATGGAGAGACCTGACCTAGGCTCTGAATATAGTGGCTGGCAAGCTGTAGATGCGACACCACAAGAAATGTCAGAAGATTTGTTCCGTTGTGGACCAGCGTCATTGCGGGCGGTGCGTGACGCAGAATTACAGAGACCATATGACGCCGGATATGTCTTCGCTCAAGTTAACGCTGATAAGGTTAGAATAAATAAGTTACGTTTAAATGCACATATTCTAAAGATGTGCTAAAATTAGAATATTGATTGTGTTTTAAAAACAATATTATGCATTTTAGTTAAATTTATAGTAATATGTAATAAATATTTCTCAATAAAAACACGGTTATTGAATTACTTGCTGTATGTAACAGGTACGGTGCGAAAATACATATAACGCTTTTAAATATTTTTTTTACTGAAATTTGATTTATAATAAATATTACGTACCTTTAAAAACAAATATTAAATTTTGTATGAAAAACAACTAAAAAAGAAATTAAACATTATGTAATTCTTTTTTCACATTTTCAGGTGCTGTGGAAATATTCTGGAGAAATACAACCATTGAAATTGATTGGTAGAGACACTACGTCAATAGGACAAAAAATTTCAACGAAAGCTATCGCACGAATGGATAGAGAGGTATGTGTACAATTATTTACGTAAATGATGAGTGGTATTTTGATATCCTGCTGGACATGAAGCAGTGAGTAATGGAAGGGTTTATTTATAGCGAAACTTGATTTATTCATGCTAATGATATTTGTAAATTTATGATTAAATAACAAATAATATTATTAATATTTATTTAGGATATCACCGATATTTACAAATATCCTGAACGTACTTGGGAAGAAAGGGCTACTATGGAAAAAGCTTTAAGAAAATCTGAGAGTATTTTCGCTCGGTATTATTTGAACGACGCGTTCAACGACGTCGAATTTGATTTCGAGCTGCGCGATGATATTAAAATTGGACAAGATTTCAGTGTGGTAAGTTATCATAATGTAGTTTAACGTATTCAAAGAAAATCGTAGAAGATTTTACTTAAATAATCAACTTCTTTAAATTTGAGATAATTATTTCTATGTCGACTTCTTTTGTAGTCTATCTACACTAGTCTACACTAATATTATAAAGAGGACAGATTTGTATTTTTGTGGGTATGTTTGATGAATAATGATAATGAATGACTAAACTCAAAAACTACTGTGACGATTCAAAAATTGTTTCACCATTAGAAAGCTACATTCACTCTGAGTTATATTTATTTCGCTTTCTGCTTGCGGGTTCGCTCTCGTGGACTACACAGTTGTACACTAATTTTCAAAATTCTTTCACCTATAGAAAGCTACATTCTCAGCGAGTAACATAAGCAATATTTGGGCGAGGTGGAGAAAGAAGTCGCTCATCGCTGAGTGCTTGACCCGAACGCGGGCAGACGCGTAAGGGCAGACGTCATTGACGGTCGAGTCCGTTTTGCGAATTTTCAAGGCTTTGGAGATTTGTTAAAAATGTACTGTACCTATGTTATGTAATAGATAGGTATAGTAAAAAAAGAACTTTTTAGGGAGTATAGAGGGAGGGTTGATAGGGGAGCGATAAGGTAAGGTAATAAGAAGGCAGGGGAGAGTAAGTGAGTGGAAAGGAGGAGGGGTGGTGGAGGGAATGGGAACGTTTTTGTAGTCTGCCCGGGCGGAGCCGGGTACAACCGCTAATATTTAATAACTTTATATGAAATCAACTTTACAAAAAGTATCTTAAGGACGATATTCCTAGTAGGGCTGTCTGGATAGGAGATCTTAATATTTGATGATAAATTCCTGTGTTCTTTGACTAGATACTACATATGAACAACCGCTCCATGGAGCAGCAGCATCGTGTCAAAGGAGTATTACGAGTGGATACAGTAACGTACACTGGTGTTGTCGGCGATGCTGTCAAAAAACAGGAATTCGACATCAATTTGCAGCCTGACGCCAAAGACCAAGTGCTCATGGAAGTCACCTTCGATGATTATTACAAGAAACTTGTTGATCAGGTATAAGCTTTTGATGTATCTTGTTTCGGTTTTAAAGAAAGTTACCATTTGTCATAAAATATTTAATAAACTATTTACGTAAATGTCGAGTGACAAAAACTAGTTACAGTACTTAATAAACTAATAGTGAAAATCGCGTCATTATCACTTTAAATTGGTGTTCAAGTAAATAATAGACCGATGTACATTTTGATTTTTATGTTATAAGGCATTATATTTTTATACTGGATGATAATTGAGATAAATCAGTATGCAGAAATTTTAAAATATTACAGAGAAAGAGTGAATTGTTCTAAGAGAACATGAATTTCATTTTATAGTTAAGATAAAACGTAATCAAAGATAAAAGAAAACTCAAATACGACTCGGGAATTGAACCAGGTAATTTTTCTTGAAAAATGTCAAGCTGTTTTATAACACCATTGTAAATATTATTTGGAGCTTGGCCTTCCGCTGGGAACATTCAATTATCGTGGGAAATACCAACTTTAGTGCTAGGCCAAAGTTTTTTTCTGCGTTAAAATGTACACATTCATTCGGTGCGGTAACATCGGCAAAAAAAACATAGTTTAAACCTTGAACTTAAAAGCTTTGTCTCTAGTGGGATATATAATATCAGCAGCGTTAGGAACTATTTTAAAATAAATAGAAAATACATAAAATTCATGTTTATGAAAAATACATTTCCTTAGGGTTGTTTTTTCACCCTCCTCTTCTGTTGGATTTTTTTTTGACTTGGCGAAAGGTCGGTTTGAAAAGCGTTACAGGAATATTTATTATAATTTCCTCTAATTTGCTTTTCCAGCTCTTGTTCCTTTTTTCCCGTTCTGAGTCTAATTTCCCCTCAATAAGGGGTTTCCCTTCAATGTAGAAACATTGAATAAAAGTTAATGATGTCAGTACACGCTGATTAACGTTTCAAATTACGCTACGTTTGTCGTAACTTTCACTAATATTTTATTACAAAATCAATGCCGTTTTTACTAAAACATTATATTACTATTTTCAGTAATATATCGTCTCCTTGAAATTTTTGCGCGTTTTCTCTATTAGTATAGTATTTAAAATTCGTAGGTATTTTTTATAAAATTTTTAGATTTAATTAACGTATATAAATATTTAAAAAATAAGTCTCTTTAATTATAATGAACAAATCACACATTGATTAATTTTAAAAATAATAATTTTACTTCTATGTTTAATGTACAATACGCGCCACAGATGTAAAAGGCCGCCGGCTGTACACACCCGCCTCCGATCGACTAGTGTACAGCCGGCGGCCTTATCCATCGATGGCGCGTATTGTAAGTTCTTCATTAGATAAATATAACTTAATGTTATATACACATAATCACAATCAATCAATCAGTGTTATATCACAAATATACATACATCACACGGTACAAGTAGTTTTATTTGTATAGACTTACGAAAAGTTAAGATGTGATCGGTGCCAGATAATGTCTAGATAACATTACCAGTAATCCGCTTAATAACTTAACAAAAAATAAATAAATAGAATTTTTAAATTTTTTTAAATATTTTTGTAAAAATTATAAAATAGTAGACTGTAGAGCAAAGTGATAATAATCGCCAGTTATCGCCCAGTTCGTTTTTTTTGGAGATTTTTTATCTCTGAATGTTGCAATTCAAAACCGTCTGGATTTATCCTAGAATTTAGTGTAGGTATATTGTTGTTAATGCAATCCTATTTTCATAAACAAAGTCTTAATCGAATAGCATAAGTGAATACACATGTATCCCGTCCAAAATTGTTGTTTTACCTATATTTTAATTGTGAATATTTCTTGACAGGCGTCGTTTAACATCGCGTGCCTAGTGACCATAGTCGACGCTAAATTCGACTATTTCGCCCAAGACGACTTCCGCGTTCGCAACCCGGACATCAAAATCACGGTAGACGGTGCCCCGGTGTCACGGCAACCGATAACCGTTAACGTGAACGTTGAAAATCCATTACCGATTCCGCTAAAAAGCGGGAAGTTCTACATACAGGGACCGGGACTGGATGAACAGCTGAAACTCGAACTGGATCATGTAAGTTGAATGGGCGCGAAAACGACGTTCATAACTCTATGATTGATTGTCTGTGGATCTAGAAACAGCTAATAATCTAACACTGTTTTTCCCTAACCTACTACATACAGTCAAAGCCTTTATGTAAAAGTTCCGATTATTATCGAATTTCAACCACTGGGCGAACACTATAGTATAATAAAACTTCAATTTTCTTACAAAATACTATATATGTTAAAAATATTTAAAATAATTAAAGGCATCATACATTTTGACATTGCATACGTATCAGGAAACTTAGCAGGAAAAATAAACCATAAAATTATTAGTATTTATTATCCATATAAACGAATATGTTATGAAGACTGTCACTTTGTAACAAGGAGGCTATTTCTATAGAAGGGGATAAGCTTTATAGTTCATAGTAGATGGAACGGCGGCTTGTTCTTTTTATCGATTAATATATTTCTTAGCTTGGTAATTCTTACTAGTAGTGGTAATAAATTCAGAGAATTCTGCAGTGAAGGTTGTAGTTAGTTAATAGGTAGATAAGACACTGAAAAGTAAGTTTGCTCGTCGTTTACACTTGTTTGTCATTGCTAATTTCCCCAGGATAATCAAAAAATTTGAATTTACAGGCCACATTGTACTTAACAGATATTATCACATGATGGGCACGTTACGAGTGTGAACTAAACGAAAGATAACTGAACGAACGAAATCGTAATTCCGTCCGTGCAATGTCTCATTCTCTCGCCTACATTAATGTTATTGTTTAAGATTTATACGTTCATTTATGAATCATTCGTTCGACTTATGTTGTGCACTTATGTTGTTTTCAACAACGCGAAAAAATAACTAAAAGTAACTGAATTGCGCCTAAACAGACAAATGTACGTTCGTTTCCAGCTAGGCGCTGTTATTAAAAAGGTGTCACAAGTAAATATGTATTTGTAAACGCCTATAAGCGATACAAAGAATGCTTAAATAAAATGACAATAAGCGACCAATAGGTTTTCATTAAATTTAAGCAAACGTATATTTTTTATCAAATAAATCAGTAACGAACGAACAGATACTTACCTAAACAATTTGTAAGATTTCTCGGAATTCGATAGACTTACTAGTATCACTGGAAAAATGGATAAAGTGTTTTTACAAAGGCACTTTAACTATTTTTTATATGATAGGTACGCAAAAAACGTAAACACGTTTTCGAAATAACCAACACACATAGAAAGTCTGAACTTAGATTACGTGAACGCGTACAGTTATCGAAGCAATATATTAAGAAACAGTCATTTCAAATGTCACCGGCTCTTAATATTCCCTCTCTGAAATCAATGCATTATATAGGTACGATAGAAGATTCATTTGCTAGTAGTAATGTTTTGAGTCTGAAATTTTGGAAACAAACCTTATTAAATAATGGGGAATAGCCTACAAGACCTACACAGACATAAATGTCAAATGTCCGAAAACCTCTAAAGTGCAAAAGAAGAAAAAGTAGGTATACCTAGGTATTGTTTCATCATCGATTTATGATTATTTTCAGAATGTACCACCTGGAGAGAAAGCAACTACACAGTTCACATTGACTCCTCCTTGGGCGGGTCGCCATCAAATCTCTGCCAAGTTCTCGTCGAAGGAGATGCGAGACGTAGACGGCTTCCTCACGATTATGGTTGCACCGCCGCCGGACATAAATGGGGTCGAAATGGCCGAAACTAATGGAATTTAATTAAAATCCGACAGTCATTACTACTTATCAGTTTTAGAGACACTAGCTTTAGCTTTTAAATTTATTCATAGAATTTAAGTCGAGTCACTCGTTTAATGAGCTTCTTAAGAATTTAATAATGGTGCTTGAAAGTACTTGTATATAGGTACTTTAGAGCTTTGGTATTTCTTTCAGGAGTATGATAAAAATAATAATACCTGGGACATCCCACACAGCACCATCTAGTCCCAAAGTAAGCAAAGCTTGTATTATGGGTACCAGACAACTGATATACATAGTCACTTGAAATTTTTTTATAATCTATACATATTTATATATTTATATACCCAGACATGGACCAAATATACATGTTCATGTTCATGCACACAAATATTTGTCCCAGGAACGGAATCCGCGATCCTTCGCTCCGCAGTTATATAACACAATACACAATAATAACACAATAATAACACACACAATCACAACAACGTCTAGGTCCCAAACTAAGCATTAGCTTGTATTTTGGGTACCAAGCGAAGACACCACATACATATAACAACCAAGACCCGGTGCCAGTATTAATATTCATCATATAAATACTGACCCGACCTGGGATTCGAACCCGGGACCTCCAGCTTCGCAGGCAGGGTCGCTGCCCACTAGGCTAAGCGGTCGTCAAAAGTTAGGGTCTCTAATCACTCGGTTAGTATCTAAGATATACTAGTATCAACTACGACAGCAAGTATAGACACATACTGTCGGCACTGAACTAAATATTAGGTCTTAACCTATGAAGTTGCCGTTCTTCAGTACTGGCCAATTCAAACAAAAAAAATTTTTTTTGATTGGCTGTGAATTCTAAATTCGAATTAATTTTGTTTTAAAAACATGACATTCTTTTTACAAAGTCAGTCTTTTGTTTATTGATTAGCGTTGTGTTTTCATTACATTTGAACATTTTTCGTCATAATAGACACTTTAAAATATCGTGTAATTATGGAATATAAGTTCTGTCGTGGCGCTAATGCGGCACAAACGGCACGTACAACAACGTTTACGGGGACAACTTAACAAACGAACGCACGTCCCGTTAATGGTTTGCCCGCTTTCGTTCCGGAAATTATGACTTGAATAATGAACCTCGTGGTCGTCCGAACACTTTGGTCAGTAATGATGAATTAAAGGCGATTGTGGAAGCTGGTGATACTCAAACGACAGCTGAACTAGCAGGAGCTTTTGATGTTGGATTAGCTGATGCTAACATCAAAAGCATATTGCATATAACAACAATATTGGACCTTTGCGACAAATTGGCAAAGTATAAATGCATCACAGATGTGTACCCCACGAACTTAACGATCGCCAGCGCAACGTACGCGTCGAAACCTGCCTCGCGTTGCTCAACAAGCACAGAAATGAAGAAATTTTGTACCGGATTGTTACCTGTGATGAAAAATGGATTCTGTTCGACAATCGAAAGCGCTCAGCAAGTTGGTTAGATCCTGGTTTAGCATCAAAGCAATATATTAAACGAAAAATAACCCCTAAAAAGGTGATGGTCGCTGTTTGGTGGTCTAGTGCCAGTGTAATTCATTACAGCTTTTTACAAAATGGCATGAGCATTACTGCAGATATGTACTGTGAAGAACTGAATAGAATGACGGAGAAGCTCGCACGTCTGCGACCAGCTTTGGTCAATCGATCGTTCCCGCTGCTCCTTCACGACAACGCGCGACCCTATACTGCACAACAAACAGTGTCCGAGCTGCTAGAGTTAGGGTTGGAAGTTCACCCTCATTGCCCATACTCACCAGACTTCGCACCTACCATTATTTTTTTTTTCAAAATTTTGACAATTTTTTAACGGAAAAAAAATCATCTCCCGAGAGACAGTACAAAATGCCTTTGAAGAGTTTGTTACCTCCCGTCTAGCTGATTTTTGCAAGAAGGGCATCAATAAACTGCCACTGCGTTGGAAAGATGCATCGATTGCACGGGTGATTACTTTGAATAACAGAAATAAAGATGTTTGAAAAAAATAATACTTTAACTTATTTCTTACAAAACGGCAACTTCATAGGTTCACCTAATACTAGTAGAAAAGATAGCACGAACAAAATTTGTGCACGCGGCACTGTCACCTTGTTTCTACCACATTGATTTTTCTACCAAATATAATGCACTGTATTATACATGTCTCATACATTCTATGCTTGGTTCGTTTCCTCTAGAATACACAGAATGGCAAGTATTATACAAGTCTTTAGTAGGTATTATACATGTCGTGACATTACTTGTAGTTAAAACAAGTATGGCGGCAACGGTAGAAAATAATGTAGTTACAAAAATTAGTTTCGGATGATTTTAGTTTTGTTTTGTTGAATTATCGATGATAAGTTATGCCACTATCTTTTTTCTTCGCAGTTGATTGGTTTTTTCACGTTTTTAACACCCACGACGGCATTTTTGAATTGTTGCTTTAATCACGTTTTTGGCACACGCTCGCGATGAGCATAGGTTGTTGCCGGTGGGCTAGAACGCTTGGTGCAAACATTTGGTTCGCGGCATCGGTTCTACTAGTATATAACTCGGCGATTGTCGGTTATCCTTTACGAAGAAAAGAAAAACAGTAAGTGAATTCAAAATTACATGATTATATTTATTCCGTAACAGTTACAGATTAATTAACATTAAGATTAATTTAAGAAAATACATTAAGTATTTGTTTATTTTATGAAAAAAATTGGTTTATTTTAATACTAAACTATTATTTATTTGTGAAAATATCAAAAACAGAGTGGTATACTTTTATTAAAACCGAACTCGTTATAAGTTCATTTTCATTTCATTTTCAGACATTTCCTATTTTTTATTCATTTTTTATTTAGGGCTCTGCCAATTCTTTTAATAATAGCACTAATTATGCCTTTGGCCATCATATATAAAATATGACTTATATTCTATGTACCTATATAAGTAAAAATATATTAATATATCATGAATCTGTTTTGTTGAGATATTTATTCCCATTGTCTAAGTAAACGTCATTTCTATGTATGTTCATATTTTTGTATTATAGCTGAATGAATTGAATTGTAATATTGAATAAATGAATTTCCGTTGTTATGCAAGAATGGATTTAAAATATAAAAAAAATGTGTGTGCTAATAAGAAGTCAGATAAGGAATAAATATTTAACAAAATGTACTCTATTAGTAATACGATTTTGTAAATATTGAATCTACTACAAGCTTTAATTTTAATAATAAAGATTTATAAATGATACATTTTGTACTAAATAACTGAATTACAATCTTTGCTATGACAATATTATCAGGCGTCTGCGAACGAGGCCGAGATTGTTCATGTGAATGTCCTTTATTCATTCCACATAATATTTGTATATAACCAAAAATAATAATTTTTACTTTTTTCACAGTGTTCGTATGTGCAGTTAAATTATGTAATAACTTTTTTTTTTACATAAAACAACCTAATAACTAATCGCATATCTAACCACGCATTATGGTACGGTATTGTTTCGTAAATAATTATGCAGAGGTATTATCTACATAAAAGAAAGGAAACTTTTAGTATCGTATAGGGAGACTGCACGTTTTTCGTTTCTATATGAATATCTCTAATTATAGAATATTGTTAAAAATATGGAATATAAGAATATTTTAAAGTGAAAACAGATATTTTCGTCTTTTGCTCCAATTACTTTTTTATAATAACTGAATAAATAATATCGTTTAGACCTACTTGCGTCCAAATAGGTATTTTTATGTACTTATAAATTTCTTTAAATTAGGATTAAGTAATTATAGAGGAGAATCAATGCCAACGTCTTGATGGTTTATGGTCCGCAACTGCATGGTGCATTGCGCGTCAAAAAAATGTAATATGATATATTTAAACTTATAAGGTCAATTCACAGTGTCAATTTAACGTCACAGCAGTAGAAGGATTCGTAAACTTTTCATTAGATCTCTGCATAAATAAGAACTAATAAGAATCATTGCTTCGGGACGTAATTGGAGGGTCGGATATTACGATATTAATTGTTCAAATACAAATTTATTTATTTCAACTTCAATGTTACATAAAGGAAATAACGAAAAAACAAAATTGGACGAAATATCGAAACATAGTTGTATCCACGTGAAAAAAAAACAGTCAAACAATGCGTAACACTACAGGGAGTAAATTTAGTGGTTCCCACACTAGGTCGATGCCTGTTTCGTGGGCAACCTGGGCATATACAGATTAGTAACGAAAGTTAAATACATATATTTAGTAATTTGGTATGTATATGTGTGTGAGTGCAGGTGTGTCTGTTTGTAGAGGTGGAAGGGAGTCAAATGAGGCCAAATACCATAATTTCAATACAATTTATCGAAGATGTTACAAATGCATATGGGCACGTTTTGCACGTATACATGCACCTGAGAACTTATGCACTATTCACTTGAATAATGCATAACTTTTTGTGAGCGTGGATTTGTGGCCATCTTCCTTCTCCATTTCCATTCTAGATATCTTTTCAGTACTTCTTCTGAGTGAAAAAAATCTCCCTCAAAGGTAATAAACCTTTGCTCCACTACTTTCTTATATTAGTATATTTAATTCATTTCCTATATTTTATGTTTGTATTCCTATATACATCCTAACTAGCAACTGTAAAACCATAGAACGTATATAATCAAGTAAATAAATAGATAGGGTGACGGTTTTAGGAGTATTTTGTACTGAATAAAACAACTTTGAGCCCTGATAATGATTTTTTCGTTAATTTACGTTTTAATAAAGAATAACATGTCTAACGTACCTTACGTACCTACCTACACAGAAAGTGCATATTTAACGTTTTTGCATTTCAAGTGTGAAATCATTAAAATAATTTATTAACTATGTTACGACTATAGCTATCAAGTATAAAATAATATTCCATCCAAATATTCGTTCCGCATTACAGTTCCAATCAAACTTTATGACGGATGTGAACATAGGCACAAGTCGCGTCGCAGTGACTGATCCTGCGCAAGCACGCATAAAGCGTTGTATTCCGATCCCCCATAAAGTTTGATTGGAACTATACCTTCCTAAATAACAGCCAGCATCATCTACCGACACGCTCAATCAAAAACTGCGACGCCGTCGGTCGTCGCGACGCTGACGCATCAGAGGAACAACAAAAATGGCTCTCGCGTACTGAATCTTCTCGAATAAAAATTATCAAAAATACTTAAACCGATCGAATCAAGTGAACAACTAAAGGAAGAAGAGAAGCAGGGCGCGCCCGCAGTAGAGACCTGGCAGCTCCTCCCGTGGCAAGTCCTTTCTCTTTTCCCTTTTTTTCCGCTATTCTGTTCTAGCGTTTTTCCTATCGCTTTCGGTCAAGGTAGAAACGAACCAAGCCATCGTTTTCAAAATTTAGTAACCGACGACGACGTAGCATAAAGGGTCAATTCTCCAACAGACTATCTGAGTAACTAGTATTTAGGTAACTATTAGGCAAACTTGTTCGTTACAAAAATATCACCGAACAAAATAAACCAAATGTATTTTGGACATATGCAAGTTGCGTACGTTCTAGTTAGGGTTGCCCACTTTTTTTTAAACAAAATACAGTATAGTTAGGTGGGAGAAAAAAAATTAACAGTATTTGGAAGAAAAAAACGGTATTTATTTTTATATTGTTTAAAATACATATTTTTTTTGTATTCAGTACTATTTTTGAAAAATACGTAAACCTCGGCACATTATTTTGTAATGAAATCTAAAGTAAATGAAAAGCTCATTTTTAATTAACCGTTTGACTTGTCATCAATCATTATCAATCAATTGTCTCTGTCAATTAAATGGCTCGAAACTTTCAATTTTGACCAAATTTGGTTAATGAGTAGTGCGTAGGTTGAACTCTATACATTTATGTTGTTCCGCCACTGTGCTTTCATTTACTTTTCAGTAAATGCGGTAGTTGGGATAGACAGCAAATATGACACAATTTTAAATTCATCTGCAATATTTACTAAAAGATGTTTCTACTTTTCACACGTGTTCATTTCAAGAAAGTCTTTGTGCCAATTTAAAAAAAAATAATAACAACAAAGGTCTGAAAAGCGCGAATAGAGGTTGTTTATAAGAGCATACGGAACAGCAGTCACAAGTTACCACAATAGTGTAATCAATATTGACAGAAACTCAACGACTGCATTGCGTTGCAACTTACTCTGTGGTTTGGGCGATTTTGGCTTTGGACACTAATATTTTTGAGTGTGTTGTAAAAACAGTATTTTGGATACTTTATTTTTAGTGAACAGTAAACAGTATTAAAGGCCAAAAACAAGTGTAATACTGTTTTAAACAGTAAGGTTGGCAACCCTAGTTCTAGTAGGACGTGTACACCTCCGCACTTCCCCTTCACACCATTTATGCGACCCGCAATAGTAGAAAGTCACTCTCTGCAGCATCAACAAATGAGAGCGTAATACATTGTTGCACATGCTAATAAGTATCTAGCATTCTCTATTAAAACTATGCAATGTATACTGAACCAAGTAATTGCTAACCTCGGTTTACTTTATCGCGTCGTGAATCGGAGACGGAGCGTTTACTAGACATAAAATTACCACAACATGGTAAGTATATTTATTGCAAAGTTACTAATCAGAACACATTTATATGAAAAAAAAACCTTAGGCTTCACTTGCTTCTTCTGCAAAGTCACCACTGTTTGGAACCAAAGATTGAAACGATACTGGCCATACATATACATATACGTCATTAAGTACTTAGGTAATTTTAATAAAATAAAAAAAATCTGTTAGTAGCTTTCTCTACGTTAGAAAAGTATAGGTAAGACCACTATGTCGGCGAAAAAAATATCTCTAATAGCGATGTATACATATTTGCTATTATACGTGGTAGGTATTCCGTAGGTAATTAAGTAATAAGTACGGTTTCGAGCCGAAAACTGTAGTCTGCTACCTACCATTATATCGAAGAAAAATATTCAGTCCGAAATATTAATAATTAATTTTATTAAATTAATATTACACACAACAATAAAATATGTTTAAGTGGGCTATAGGGTGCGACGTGCGACGGCTATCTTTGTGTCGACGTACATACACTTTCTGATTTAAACATTTCAATGTTATAGAAACAATTTACACAATGTAACTTTTATTATTTGTTACATATATTATTTATTAAATAAGATCAGGTACTTCAAGATTGTCCACGAAATCTGGGGAAGGTAATTTTTCTTCTCCTAAAAATCGTGTGTCAATGTACGTCGGAGCGTATTTCTTGTCTGTGGTAGTCATCTTAGTGAAATCAAGTACGTTTTTATGTTCTGGACCGATTTCTAAAAATTCTCTTTTCGATTGTTCTGAACCTGTGTAACAGTCTATAAGTTTATGTTCATCGTATAAATTGCATTGATTATTTTTGTCGATTTGCTTTGTAGACGCCTTAAAGTTTTTAATAATAGAACCCGGCTTTGGCATTGTGATTACTAGATGACCAGTAATTTGAGATCTTTGTGCAGTAGATTTTGAAGTATCGACTTCACCTGGAAGGCAGAGTTGAAATATTTTACCTTTCAAAGATACTCTTACATAATTTGGTTGTACGTCGACGTCGAGTAAACTTGTGTCCAAATGTTTATATATCGATAAATCGAGGATATAGCGATCTGGTTCACAATCGTTGAAAGTAAAATCGATTTTCGCCTGATTTATATTAAACGGTCTTCCATCTGGAGCGAACATCTTATAAGTTCTTTTCTCTTCTTTATTTTCGTTGGTGTTATTAATATTCTTGAGTTTCAGCTGCTTCATGCGTTCTATTTCATAACGCACTTCAGGAGCGTGCTCGCATTTTTCAGACCAAAATTTTTTATTTCGCTCATCTTCAGTCATGTCTTTGTATTCATTTTCCCATTTGTTTTCAATATCATGGTCTAATCTTATCTTTTGTTTTCTTCTTTGATGTATATAATTCTCTTGTTCAAATAATATATCAGATCTTGTCTTAGATAGATTCTGTAATGCTTTAATTCTATCAGACCTTTCTATTTCTTTTCCATCCAAACAAGTCAGTTGAGGAAGAGTAGCAATTACAAACTCACGATAATTATCGTAATCGGTACAAGGATTTCCGGTCAAGTATAAATTTTCTAAATTATAATTGTTGATAAGGTTTTCGATACTGGTAAGGATACCAATAAAATTAAGAGTTAGATCTAGTTTTTGGAGTGATTCACAACGTTCTAAGTTTTCAACGATCTCTATGTTGTTCAAAGCTAGGTTTAAGTAAGTGAGGGATTTCAATTTATTTAAATTTTCTATTTTAGCAATTAAATTACTTTGCATTAGCAGAATCTTGAGTTTGGGACACCAGTCTTGCAGATATTCAATCTTCTCTATACTTTCTTGATGCAGAGCGATCTCCTCTAACGGTGCTAACAAGCAGTCATGGTGTTCAGCTTTTTTACGTACTATATCTACTGTGATCCGCACCATAATTGTTTAAACTTTAAAAGTAATTGTTAAAATTAGTTTTTATTAGAAAGTATATTACCACATAGATATATTGATTAAACGTAGTAACCATGGCAACTGTAGCTCACAGCTGTAGCCTAGCGACACCTCATATAGCGTTCTGAAACACATGACTAAAAAAATCCACAAATCTTGCAGTCCCGCAACCTCGGTTTCATTGAAAATGAACCTACTCAAATCCGATTTTCACAGATTAATTTATTTTATTGCCACGAAATCGTGGCATTGCCACGATTTAAACTGCAGCTTCTGATATCCTTAAATGTTTTGAACTCGATAATGAAGCATTCGAACGAATACAAGCCGAAAGGCGATGGCCGTAATGTTAACAAGTTCCCGATCGTCCATAAAATCTAACATGTGATGTCAAATTTCTTGTTCGATTTCCAACCGATTTCCAAAATTTTGGTCTCAAACTTTAGTTACCGATGCCCTCTAACATTGTGTATAACATTTCGAAGCGACCCAATGAATACCCTCTGAAATATAGTAACTTATATCCGCAAACACCAGCGATCGACCAAAAAATCTCATCTTTCGGAAATAATTTCTCTTACAATTACCAACCGATTTCTAAAAACTTGGTCTCAAACCATAACTACGTTAATGGCTGAGATACTATTTTTTTGATTTTCGATATCGGTCCCTGTTCTTGAAATATTTTGGATTTAGTAAAAAAAAAATCCGAAAAAATCCGGAATGTTTTTACATTTTCCATTTTTTTTTTTCGAAACCTACCAAACTGATTTCTAAAATTTTGGTGTCATACGATGCGCAAATAAATTATTGATCTTTTAAAATCTTAGCTAGACCCCATACCCTCGGAGTTATGGCTAAAAATGCGTCTCCCGTGAAATGGATTTGATAGTCATTTTCAATGACAAAAGGCAAAGGCCAGTTTAATTATTATTTTAATTATAATTTTAAATTTAATTATAAACTAACATGTTTTACAGTCGAGAATGCTTTTTTAACTTCTAAGCTTGCTGCTTGCTATTTAATAGAGTTGCTTATAGTAAACATCGAATTTTTCAACACAAAAGTTCATCAAATCATCATTTAATTTACCTCAATTTTTAATTTACCACAAAGAAAATTAAATATAATTTAATACTTATAAACTTAGATGAATAAGTACAGAGTACTAATTCATCTATAGCTTATGAATAATTTTTACAGGACTACGAATACAATACAAGCGAGCCGATTTTCGTTCGAATCCCAAAAGAAAAAGACGTGGCGATAGCATCTACACGATCTCAGAGCGTTATCTAAAGATCGCGCGGCGGCGGCGGCCAGTAATCCGTCATTTAACATTCCAGCGGTGGCATCGGGACCGCTCAACTCGACCGTACTAAATTAATATTGCCGTGATGCGTACGATATTAAAATACTTTAAGCGACGCCATTTGTAACTATGACGTTTGGATACGGGATCGCAGCAAAACAACATATTTTATTCCACAAAAGTGCCAAAAGACAATGAAGATGAAGGATTGCGGTCATCAGGGATTTTTGTTGTTAATGCACGAAGCTCGACGGAGCAAAGAAAAAACGAATCGAAGACGAAGGGGGCGGAGGAGTCGCGGGCGCCCCGCGGTCTGTGTGTATTTAGGAGTCGGCACACTGCGGGGCGCCGGCTCATCCGTCTTGGCAGCTAAAAATCTATAACGTGTCCACTTATTGAAAGGGGATATTTGTTGATGATAAATTGTTTATGCACGGTTATATTGACATAGGTACAAGTTTATAAGTTATATTTAACGATGCGAATAAATTCAGTTAATGTCCCATAGTTGTTGTAGATCATTGCTGTGATACTCGTTCACGAGATTACTTTAAAGTTTTAAATCGTTGCATCGAGATCAGAGATCTACAGATGATCGGGCAGTGCGATGGGTTTACATTCAGTTCTAACATGCTGGGGATAATTGGACCGTTGTCATGCAATGTCACAACACACGTCTGCACACTTTTTGCAAACGGCGAAGATTTAGCTGTCAGATTGTTACAAAACTATAAATAAAATATACCTAATATTGTGTCGGAATAGGTCATATAATTTTTTAACATTTACTTTTGTTATAAATGTACCCAGAAATAGCATACAGGCGTTGTAATAAACTTGAACCCTAACACTATTGTCTTCTGTTGAAAGTTGTAAAGTACCCACCTAATTTCTTTTACTCATAACTGTTATCGCATGTTACTTAAGACATCCTGTTTCTAGCTTAACAATTGTTTTAGATTGTAGGTAGTTATAAAAACATCCTTTGTAATTTAAGTTTTTATGACGTGAGAAAGTAGCTATTGGTGAAGATCAAACAGGCATTATATTAGGGTTCAATATTACAATGCTTATGCATATAAGCATTGTTTCCACGATTCTTATATTCAAATTCAAATTCAAAAAGTTTTTATTCAATATAAGATGTTTGCACACACTTATTGAAAGTCGTAAAAATTGATTAGGTACCGGTTCAAAAACTAGGAGGAGAAGAACCGGCAAGAAACTCGTCTCTGTTTATTTTATTTAAATATATGTTTTTCTTAATTGTTTTTTTTTTAAATTTAAAGTCTTACAACTATTACAATGATGTCCATGCGCACTTATCATTTAAATACTCGGTAATACAATAATAAGCTTTTTTCATGAGTTGGACTTTAACTCGCATTATAAATTGATTAGAATTCAAGTCTAACATTTCTTTTGGAATTTTATTATAAAAACGGATACAATTTCCCATGAAAGAATTATTAACCTTTGAGAGTCTGAACCTGGGAATTGATAACAAATGCTTATGTCTTGTATTTAAGTTGTGGCCATCACCCACCCTAGAGAAAGCATTTATGTTTTTATGTACATAAATAATATTTTTATAAATATACTGACAAGGGACTGTCAAAATATTACCTTCTCTAAAATAAGCCTTTACACTATCTCTAGATTTTAATTTATATATAGCTCGAATAGCCCTTTTCTGCAGAACAAATATTGTTTGAATGTCAGCGGCCTTTCCCCATAGCAGAATGCCATATGACATTATGCTATGAAAGTAGCTAAAATAAACCAGCCTCGCTGTAGGCACATCGGTTAGTTTTCTTATTTGCCTAATTGCAAAAACAGCAGGGCTCAGTTTACCAGCCACCCTCATAATATGAGGACCATATTGTAAATTTGCGTCGATAGTAATGCCCAAGAACACAGTTTCATTAACCAAACTTAATGAATCTCCTCCAAGTCTCAAATTGACATCAACTTGTCTAACATTGGGCAATGTAAATTTTAAACATTTTGTTTTATTTGCGTTTAATAAAAGGTTATGAGCGTTGAACCAATTTAAGACCTGCAAAAGTGAAGAGTTTACTGTTGAGAATCCCTCTTCATTTCTATTAATTTTAAATACGAGAGAAGTGTCATCAGCAAACAACACTATCTCGGCAAATTTTTCTACCAAGTAAGGTAAGTCATTAATATACACTAAAAACAGAAAGGAACCCAATATAGATCCCTGAGGAACTCCCATTTTCACAATAGAACCTTTCGACTTAACTCTATTAATATCAACTTTTTGAATTCTATTACAGAGGTATGATTCTATTAGATTGTTAGCACAATTATTTATACCATAATGTTTTAATTTAAGCAACAATGTCCGATGATCAACACAATCAAATGCCTTCGATAAATCACAGAAGACCCCTATAGCATTTTTGGAATTTTCCCATGCATCAAAAACATGTTTCAAAAGTAAAATGCCAGCGTCTGTTGTGGATCTTCCTTTCGTAAAACCGAATTGTCTAGTATGAAGTAAATTGTGGGACATAAAATAAGAAAGCATTTGATCGAGCATGATTTTTTCGAAAACTTTGCTTAATGTGGGCAACACTGCTATTGGTTCTATTTAGGTACATTTAAATACTACTGTAAATATTAAATAACTATGTGAGCTGTGCCACAATATTATATACCTTTAAAAATATTTTAGGTAAGTATAAATGTTATTTTTAACTTAACCAATTATTATCTGTTATTCCATTAAAATATATAATATAGGTGAGCATAGTTATCACGTTGATTAATCTATCAATGAACGCTGTGTAAGGTCCAGTACATTCTCGTAATTATAGCGCCGTTAACAGGTACGAAGCGCTTCCGTTGCGGTTATTAAAGGGATAGTCTTTCACTCCGCGGCTTCAAATTGGCATCGCTATCTCCGTTTCAATCCTTTTTCCCCGATCTGTTCCTGAATGACAGAGAAGATAAAAGCAAATTCCCAAAAATACCTATAAAATACCCGTCAAAACAGATTGCGGGCCTTTTATCTTTTGTTTTACCCTTGCGGTAGGAAGGCGGATTAAACTCTACAGATTCCACGCGGCCGAGCGCGCGGGGTATGTGGGAGTTGCACTCACTAAACAACCGCCTGAAGCAGAATAAAGATGCGTGACATTAGCCAGAAAGCTCCAACGACTTCATCGAAGCGGCCAGGAGGCACACTAAGGTGTCACCGGCGCGACGATGTCGAGAAATCCATAAGAGTTACTCGATGCGAAATAATTCCGTTGGCGCGGGCCTCCGGTTAAAATTTATGTTATTAATATAACGTGAAAAGTATTCATTTGAGATAAGGTCAGTAGAGGTGGGTGATTGCGGGCTGTGACTGTTTCCACCCCTGAAATGTGTATGAATTGGAACTGAAATTTGCTGGGTCATTAAGAAAGGATGTCCCCGGTACGTTTTTTTTAATTCGTAATAATATCGAATTTAAGGCTCAATATTTTCAAAAACGAAGAGCCGACGGAATTCATGTTTTTCAAAAATTTATTCTAAAACAATTAAATAAGATATTGAAAAAAAAGGAACATACCGCCCTGTGATAGTGTTTCTATTATATATATTTTTGGTGTAAATATTGATATAGAAATACAGCGAGGATTAGACACGGGCCATACCCTCTTTTTTGTATGAAAAGCCTACCCCCTTAAGGGCCCTATACACGTGAAAGTTTAATTCCTGTTCATGGAAGTGTATTAAGAATAACTTGAATTTTCGACACCTAACTTTGGTAAAATCTTTACTTCATAATATGCTTTTTAGGAATTTTGTTTTTTAGGAGATACTAAATTTAATTTTACCTATGAATTATGGGTAAAAATGTTAAATAAAAAATACTGTCGTTACGAATACAGACTGTTCTTGATGGTGTATTGATCAGATTACACAATGTTTGTACGAAATGACAGTAAAAAAAAAATGCTAAAAAATTGCAAATGTGCCGGAATCAGAGCATCTAAATATATTTTATTTCTGTTATTTTAGACGGAATATTATCAATCTAAATTATCAGTAGTAAAGTACAGTAGGTAGTTACTTAGTCAAGTTTATTTTTAACTGATTTTAATTGTTTAAGTATTTCCTCAAATATATTATTTTAAATAACCTATAAATGACGCGATGAAACACCTCGGTCAGCAGACCACGCGCTGCCGTATCTATAGACGTACTGAGATTTTGTAATTTAAAATGTATGCTTTCATTTAACACAAAGTTTTTGAACATAAAGCAAGACAGAAACGCTGACAAAAAAAGAATAATGCAACGGAAAGAAAATATGACGAGCGGGTTCATCACATCACACATGGCAGGAAGCGAGAAGAATGTTGCTAAACCAACCGGCTTTTAGCTATAGTAAAATTGTAAAAACAGTATTCAGAATAGCATAATAAGGCGATTTTTTAAATATATATAAAATTATGTATAATAATAATAACGTATACATCACAACAACGTCTAGGCCTTAAACTAAGCATTAGCTTGTGTTTTGGGTACCAAGCGAATACACCACATACATATAACAACCAAGACCCGGTGCCAGTATCAATATTCATCAAATAAATACTGACTTATTATTATTATTATAAAAAAATACTGACCCGACCTGGGATTCGAACCCGGGACCTCCAGCTTCGTAGGCAGGGTCAGTAGGCTAAGCGATCGTCAATATATGTTACGCTAGCAATTATTTGTGTATCATTGCAAGCTTCTATGATAAGATTTTGATGCATCAAATACGTATAAAATCGACAAGTTATTGAAGCCAATAATTTTTAGACAAAATTGAATTCATTAAAAGTGAGGACGAGTAGAGAATATGGATTTTAATTTTTTTTTGGTAATTTCTAGTTTTATTTTTTCGTATATAAAGGTCAATTTCACATTTAAACCTCTAAAACAAAGAGTCTCGAGTTACAAGAGCGGGCATCAAATAGATTTTGCAAACTAACGTGATGACAAATCCCACTGATCAGGGAAAATAGCGGAATTCCTTTAAAATCATGTAAACAATTTATGCAAGTATTTACTAAGAAGTGGCGTTCAACAGTGAAACATTCTCGTCATGAATAATTTTTCTAGAACTTTCTTTACTTAACTTTAAAAAAAGAAAAAAACGTAATTTTGCAATATAATAGAATTTTGTTGCGAAAAGAAGTTGACACCGATTTACGTTCGTGTATAGAAAACTATCGGGACAGGAGAACAGCCGACTGAAATACTTGTGTTTATTACTTGATTATTTACTATGTACTATTTTACAATGCCGTATATAGCTATTAAGGTCAACAGACTCGCCTCTATTGTATTTTGTATATTTTATATCTTTACCTATTTTTAAGTTTGTTAACTGTTGCTGTATCTATGTAATAAATAAATAAATAAATTCAATTCTAAAATTATAACGGCACTTGTACGACATTTATCGTTTCCCCAAAGAGTCTTAAAACATACAGTGTGCCTCAGTCTAACACCAAGTCTCCCGACAATTCGAACATGAGATCGCAACCGGCAGAGCGTGTACGGCAATCAGGCGGCTGTATCTCCACTCGTAGCAATCAACGATTCGTTCCGAGGCGAGGGTACCTACCTCGGCTAGGGAGGGATTCTCGGTCATTCTCACGTAAATAATTACCGGCGAGGATCAAATTACAAGGCGCCGCGGTCTGCCGATATATATTCATCATGTGATCGCGCCGTACGTGACAGCTTCCTCAGGGTTGGCCGGGCTGACCCAACTTTCTACAAGTCAGCTAAGTAATTCAGAGTTGTAAATAATAATAGACGAGTGTTTTATGGCTTATCATAGTACAGTCGCAAATACAGAAAATTTAGCAAAGTTATCAAATAATTTTGAAATTGATGAAAAACTGATTTGAAAAATTATGCCAGGTGCGTTAAGGCACACGTGCAGAGCAGGGTTCTGTAGTTAGTACGGTCATACGGTGCATAAAATACTGTTGTCAAATTTATTTACTCTGATAAAATCGCATATGCTTATGCCGTTTTTTTGCGATTATTATGGATCTAATGTATGGAAGTTATTAGAATTAACTTTGATTACTTCTTCTTAATCTTAATCAATGTCTACCTACATATTTTTTTATGTTTAAATGCTTTCAGTTAGAAATGTCTGGAGTAAATGTGAAAAGCTTAGAACGAAGGAGTTGAATATTTCAAAAACGAGAACCGAAAATACAAAAGTAGTCTATACAGAACATCTATTTAATTAATTTTTGAGAGCTATCTAATGACACCCCACATGATGGGATATAATTTCTTAAAAAAAATAAATTATTATTATTTGACAACGCAAAGTTGGCATTTCGCCAGAACTGCCTTTTCTATTTATACATGCAAAATTTCATTCTATGTCCGTTCCATTTCGTCCTGTTTTTTTTTTTGGCTCCACAACCATTAAAAATATGTATACAATGAATATTACATTACAAAATAAAGTAAAATACTAACCGGACTAACTGATCGGTCTATTGAAAAGATTATAATAGCAGAACCCAAAAGTCGCGGGTTAGATTCCTGTCCGAGATAAATTCCGAGTATTTTGTTCTCTGTTTAGGCGTTAAATATCTATATATACGTATGTATTATAAAAAATATCTATGTATATGTATCAGTCGCCTAGTACCCACAAAACAGGCTCTGCCTACTTTGGGACTACGGGGCCGTGTGTGAGATATCCCAGGCATAATAATTATTACCATGACCATTGTACTGTACAATTTAAAAATCCAAGTGTGTGCACCTAGTAGTCCTTGTGGATATAGTCCAAACACATTGTCGTACAAGTAGGTAGTCGTATGACGAGAAGTTATTTTGTTTGACGCGATTGAAAACTGATTGACCTTAGTAGTCGATTCGCATGAATGAGATTCGCTTAGGTATTTCTTGCGAGACCTTATAAAAATAAATATTTTTTTAGTGGACTTAGTTTTGAAATGCATTACAGTAATAAAGCTGGTAAATATGAATCATAAAATTTCATTTAATTTTTCATAATAAAAAAAAAAGAATATTAAAAGTTTATATGTCGTGATAGCCCAGAGCGCAACGAACCTGTCTCAAATTTATAAGGCCATAGGGCCATGGTTCGAATCCGGGCGTGTACCAATAAGTTTTTGTGACTTGAGTACACTAACTATCACTGACTCCGTGCCTCGGAGAGCACGTTAAGCAGTCGGTCCCGGACGCTGTCAATAGATGGCGGTCATTACAATCCTCAACCCACAGCTTAAATCCACCACGCTATGGAGTAGCGTGGTGGATTTAGGCTCAAACCCCCTCTTCACCTTGGGGGAGGCCTAAGCCCCTGTAGTGGGGCAAAATGGGCTGATGATGATGCCGTGGCCAGATTTTAGAATTGATCATCTCATATGTTCCACTTTTACAATGTTCAACTTCTGGGTGGCTCGTCGTCTCTCTCCGCTTCGTTCTTTGCATTAATATGAACAGAACTAACCTAGTCTAATCTATCAATTTAGAAATAGTGGACCAGCAACCTATCTAGGCCGAATTTCATCATGAAGTAATCAATTCTAAAATCTGGCCACGACATGTACAAACATACTCAACTCTAATTTCAACAAACCTTTTAAACTGAAAATTATTATGATTATTTTAATTAATTGACATTTGAAGATAAATAAATAAAATAGAAATATAAATATCTGGGACATCCCACACAGCGCCATCTAGTCCCAAAGTAAGCAAGTATTATGGCGTACTAGACAACTGATATACATACATAAATATTTAAAAAAAAAAAATATATACATATATATTGTAAATACTTTTACACCCAGACTCGAAACAAATAGACATGTTCATGCACACAAATTTTTGTCCAGGGCGGGAAACAAACCCGTGACCCTCGGCTCGTCTCTAACCACTCGGCCAACCGGTCAGTCAAATGATTGAGAAAAATAAAATTTGAATAGACAAAAAAGATTTTGCAAATTAGCTGATTTTATACTTAAAAAACCGGTCAAGTGTGAGTCAGGCTTGCACACGAAGGGTTTCGTACCATCGTACTATATAAAGAAACACGTTTCTTGTAAGGGGACTCCCTTTTATTTTTAACTTTAATTCAATTTTATTATTTGTTGTTATAGCAGTTATAAATACATACTATGTGAAAATTTCAAGTCTCTACCTATAAATAAATGAAAGATAATTTTAAAAATACGACCAAAAAATGTATTTTACGAGACTGCGGTGTTTATTGTCATTGGATTTGATCAATATTGAAATCGTATCGTATCGTACAAACCACGAACCCTAATATCTTGGCGGTGGCGATTTTGTTGATGCCTGATGCCTTGTCTCACTCTGTTTTTGAGTGAGTTTCTATAATTACGTCTCTTACACTGCATTTCGATACCGCATTATAGTGTTTTACGAGTTCGGTGTGCAAACGGCGCAAATTATGCGTTTGAAACGTATACTAATTTTATTGCCGACGTTTTCCACAATCGCGATTTTAATGCGTTTCAAATAATGTCCGTGGGCAATGTTAAGTGATAAATGGTCAAGGGAACGCCTTCGTCTCGAGTTTGGTGTAAATGAGCGCCTGTCCTGCTTTACCTCAATGAAATGGAGCGAGACCATTTCGTCTGGTAAAAAAGGAATGGATCAGTTGAGTGCACGATGGTGTTAAGATAATAACAGTGCGGCCGCCTTTGACCGTGCTGCCGCACGCCGCCGAAAATCCCCATTAAACGTAATTTGAATATCAGACGGCGAATAGGTTTCCATCCCAAATTTCACCGAATCGTTAAACTTGGAATACAACTACAAAACTGATGTAAAAACCTCCAAACTATAGCTGACAATATTCATTAAATAAATAAATCAATGGATGTGTTTGTCTCATAATTGCTTTGAACAAAATTAGACACTGTTCTTGTGACACAAACATATAACAGCGTAGCGTGACTGTACCAATATTCGTGTGAATGTCTTATCATTCCGCGATCAATTATCTATTATCAGTACCTGTTATCCTGTTATTGTGGCGCAGAAAAAAGTTTTTAGTTATAAGTAACAAAAAATTTGATTACTGATAACCTAAAAATAGTGACAACTTAACTATCGCTAAACTATGTCAGTCTCAGAACTGAGAACTGTCAATAGTACTAGTGTCATTGTTTTTTTTTAAATATGCAACGGCAATTGCTAAACTAATAATTCTATTCGATGACGTCACGTCATAAGAATTTTCAATATATCTACGTAAATACGAATCTAAAATGCAAATAAAACCAAATTAGTTACTTAAAATTGCCTATTTCGAAATAAAACATAACGAACTTTAGTTTAAAAATTTGGGAACGGTAAAAAAATTATGAGCAAAAAACGTCATGCCCTGATACATTTGAATTGTCTGAACCATGTGCTTGGTCAGAATGAACTTTGTTTTCCGATTGACGGAATAAGTTTTATTTAGTCAGCTCATCTTCTAATCTAATCTCATAAAGATTAAACAGCAACAATGTCTTTTTTAAATACATACTGTATGTATTTAAAAAAGACATACTGTATGTATTTAAAAAAGACATCGACAAAGACATAGAGTAATAACTAATAAAGTAGTATATTTCTATTTCTCGAAACTGTTTTTAATTATAGGTAAATTTAGTAAAATCTTCATATTCCTAATTGCAATTTCAATGCATGCTAATAGTTGTTGCAGCTTCTTGCTTATTGGAATTTTAGTAATACACAAACTCGGTTTACAGGACAGGGCGTGTAAAACAAACAAGTTAATTGTATTTATTCAAATGAACATTCGAGATGGGGCGAGGGGTTCGGCACAGCCGCTGCGCTGCTGGGCTCATGAATAAGCATGCGTTCTTCCCCGCTACGTGCAACGAGGACTGCGACACTGAGGGTAACTAATATGGAATATCGTGACATTAACCGTAAACGTACGTGAGAGTGTCGCTCGTAGTCTCCGTTATGTTATTCGATGGTGCAACTACGTAGAATTTTTTGGAATCCTTCATGTCGTATTGTATGTAAATCTGTTATTGAGAACATAGCTTAAGAATTGATTGAATCACAATTTTGTATGATTCTATAAAGTGAGAAATGATTATTGTTAACATGCAGATATGTAGTAAGACACAAATGTGAATTTAGGCGAAGGAACGGAAATTGCTTCAAGTACGGTGTCTTAAATTCTTAATAAATGAACGTACTTGTAAAGTTTCAAATCCAGTAAGAGGACAGAACGGGAATGGCGTGGAAAATTGAATACATGAGCGCGCGGGAAATTAAAAAACTCTCACTAGCACTCCTGTGTTTTATTTTTATTATTTTTGAAAAATCTTAGACATGCAAGGGACGTAAATATTTTTGATAAAAATCTTATCAAACTGTTTTGATAAAATATATTTCCGTGCCGTAATTCGAAACATAAAACGTCTTTAAAAATATAATAACACCAATTTCACGGCCTTCAATGAGAGTACAGGAGTTTCATCAAATTTGTTTCTTGTTTTCATAATGTAAAAGTGAATACCTTACAAAAAAAAAATCAAATACAATCATAAATTACAATTTAATATGAATGACAATGAAAATAGCAAAAAATTACTAAATTTGTTAAGGTTTCGTACCCAAAGGCGTCAACGGAGCCTTAATGCTAAACCTACGCCGTCTGTCTGTCCGTCTATCTGTCTTGTGAACCGTAATAGGTGACGGGTTGAAATATTCAAAGAATAATATGTTATTATGGCGGATTTTCTATAAAATATTCTAGTAAATTAATCTTAATAAATTAATCTAGAGCTTTTCGTTATTGCTCTATCGTGCAAACAATTATAAAAACCGGTTAAATACGAGTCGGGCTCGTGCTATGTGATCCCAAATTGAATGAAATAATGTTTTATAAATAATATAATAAATAAATACCTTTGATAAGTGACTGAGACTCATATTTGACCGGTTTATTAATTTTATAAAAATAAATTTGGAAAAATCCTCTATAACTTTTGCCAGCTGTTAGTCTTCTGTTAGCATCATAAAGGAGCGAGCCCGTCGCATACCCATTGCGTCGTATTTGTTTGGATACTTGTCGTTTTGATTTATTAAACGGTTAACGGCAATAGAATGTTGCAGTTATTGTCACTAATGATCGTAATGAATAATTTCTGGTTCACGCAGCCGTTAACCGTGAACATAAAATATTTAATTTAACGAAGGATAGTTAACAAGTAACAAAACACTATAATGTTGCCTTCCTATGTAAAAATAAAATAAAATAGCCTTATTATTCCCGATTTAAATTCATTGACAATATGTAGGATATTTGTTGTTCGTTTGTTAAGTTCTCTCCGTAAGCGTTGTTGATGTTACGTGTCGTTTGTGCCGCATTAGTGCCACGACAGAACTCATATTACATGAATTTTTAAAGTGCTCATTATGATGAAAATTTTTCAAATGTAATGAAAACACAACGCTAATCAATAAACAAAAGGCTGACTTTGTAAAAAGAATGTCATGTTTTTAAAACAAAATTAATTTAAATTTAGAATTCGGCGCCAATCAAAACAATTTTTTTTTGTTTGAAATGGCCAGTACTGAAGGCCTAATGGCCAGTACGGCAATTTCATAGGTTAAGACCTAATAATATACTTTAAATTTAATGTCATCGGAAATGTCTACGTGTGCGTAAAACTATGATATAAGATAATATTTTTCTTTATTACCGAGCTCTGAATTTCTTGCAAACAGGTATTCAAATAGGTCACGTATTTAATTTAATTTTAGTAAGTAGAGGGTCAATATTCTCATATATCTCTGATAGCATGGCTGTACTGTCGTTTTGCGGAGGTCCGATATGACACAACTCATATATTATACAAGATTGGCTTCTTGCTAGCACTTAGATGACCGCAACGTTATTGGTTTATGGATAGGACCGTCCTCTACATCCCCATACCGTTTAGAATAGGACTCTAGAGTTAAATCAAGCTCTATGGGTTCCCTATGTATTTCCCTCAGTATTTCTAATATGAGCACATGCATAGTTCAGTATTAGAAATACTGAGGGAAATACATAGGTGTTTTCGTGTCTTTAAGTTTATATATGTAACTAACTTCTAGCCGTGATTCTGGTTGCATGATATACTTATCTTTTTACTCCTAACTATTATAATGTTGATCCTCGTTCAAAAGCGAAATTCATAATGAAATTAGGTTTATTGCTTTAAAGGTATTTAAAAAATATTCCGTTACAATTTCGTAGTAAAATAGATTTATTATTATGACTAAAACGATAAAATAATAGCAATTGCGGAAACACCAAAGTTTTAGTACCTATTTACAAAAGTTTTAGGAAGAGGTAATGTTAAGTGTCATGTTTTTTTACATTGGAAACTCGGAAAGGAGATCGAAATGTTGTTCTAATTTTGATGTTTTATTTATTTAGTTCATGTTTAAATGTAGATACTTGTTATAACTTTTAAAATAAAAAACTTTTGTATATCGCATTGCTCATAAAAATAACAGCGTGATAATGAAGATGTGTCTTATACGTTGAACTCTATTTTTATTAAATGTGAAAGTTTGAACAAAACCCGTTTAGTTTTGTTGATCTGATTTTTGACTTATTGCCAAACAAATGAACAGACAAAAAAAATGAAAAATGTTGTTTTGGATCAGAGGTGTCTAGTCGATAGCATAAGTTTTTACGAAAATATCTTCCATGAGTAGATGTCATGTAGTTATAATAATGTTTCACAAAGTATATGTTACTTTTTAAAATGAAAAAAAAAAACAGATTACATCTTTATCAGATCAGATCTTTATATTTAAATTGGTAATCAAAATACCTTCCAAAATATTCCTATAGAGTTACATCAGGGAGACAGCTTATTCAACTTGTTGTAATGTTGTAATGTTGATTTGTAATGTTGTAATGTTGCAAATTAAATTAGAACCACTTTTAATTTTCTTTTTAAGCTTATAAAATATACGTTTCATATTTTAAAAGCTAAAATTATGATTTTAAAGAAATTATACTTGTTCGTTTAGGGTATTTTTTTTAATAAAAAAACTTTCATGCGTGTACGTATCCTTTTCTCATAAACTAACTTCAAACACAATTCCTTTGTAGCCTATTGACATTCACGCAAAATCCAAAGATATTACTTTTAAACTCCAGTTGTAACCGCTAAACCGATTACTGTCCCAACGAAGCTAATTCTTGTCAAAAAAAAAATGTTTGTTTGTACAAGATGTTTAGCCATTTCCCGTCGGATCAAGTATAGTGAGGCGACAGGGGAACGAACGAATCGAATGGATGAATGTAACCAGAGGGGCGGGCCAGCCACTGCCAATTGTATAGCACTAGGGATTAAACAGACATTGCACCCCGGGATGTGCTTTTGGGGCTTGAATCACTTAGAAATAATATATCTTGTTAATATTACGCTGTTTTGATTTGACATGTTTTGCCGGTGGAGTGTTAAAATTATTGACATATCTGACTTGGGTGGTTACAAAGCTGTACAGACTGCAATCGTGCCTTCGAATGCGATCAAATGTGCCTATATTATCTTCACATGATTATTTCATGAAAGTTATGAACCTCAACAAGCTTCATCAATTGGATTCGCTTCTCAAGTAAAATTTGCGAACTATACAAAGAATCTGTACCTACCTATATGTTACAAAAGAACTGCGCTGTAGACATGTGACGTTAGTTTAGTTATTTACCATTAGTGACATTAGAAAAAATTATATAGGTATATATTTATTTTTAAACGTTAAGCAGTCGGTCCCGGACGCTGTCAATAGATGGCGGTCGCTACAGTTCCCAACCCGCAGTGGAGCAGCGTGGTGGACTTAAGCTCCAAGCCCCCCTCCGCCCCTGGGGGAGGCCTAAGCCCCTGCAGTGGGGTAAAAATGGGCTGATGATGATGATGATATATTTACAGTGTATCTGAAATGCATTTATGATATATTCTCGGTTCGTGCCTGTCTACGGTCGTACAAATTAATATTGTAACTATTGTGTGAGGTTGTGTTATTAATATTGTGTTATGTGTTATGATTCTGAGTATTTCGATGATAGATTATATGGATTCCCCAAATAAATTAATATAGACAGACTGAGTAGAACATTGTTTTATTATTAGCAAGTTTTGTTACAATAGTAGTAACTACTTCTAGGTACACTTTTTAAGTTACTTTATTAAAATATAACATAACATACGTATACATCACAACAACGTCTAGTCTCTAAATTAAGCATTAGCTTGTGTTTTGGGTACCAAGCGAAGACACCACATGCATATAATAATCAAGACCCGGTATCAGTATTAATATTCATCATATATATACTGACCCGACTTGGGATTCGAATGCGGGATCTCCAGCTTCGTAGGCAAGGTCGCTACCCACTAGGCTAAGCGGTCGTTCTACTATGCTAAGTAAATATGTTAAACTTATGATATGACGATCGAGTGAGCGAGTTGAGTGATAGGTCGTTGAGACAGCGTGTTACTAGGTCCGTTTTCAGACTAAAATCCTTTGGTGATAGAGTTGTAGGATTCGATCGGGTGGTCTCACAGAGGTGGCGAATTCATAATCATAATAGTATTTCATTTTTGCCCATCGCTATTTTCTCACGTCATAAAACGTTACACCTCGTTTCCACCAAGTATAATACACTGTATGATACAGTGATACAGTATGGATATGACAGTTTAATACAGTGTATTATACTTGGTGGAAACAAGGTGTTAAACTTACGAAAGGTATTTTTATAACTACAACCTAAAACAATTGTAAAACTAGAGAGTGGATGTCTTATAACATGCAATGATAATTATGAGTAAAAGAAATTGACCGACAAAAGACAATAATATTAGATAGGGTTCAATATTACAATGCTTAAATGCTATATATATGTACATTTATAATTAAAGTAAATATTAAATAACTATGTGAACTGTGTCATATTCTCGCACGATTGTATTAAATGTCGAATATTGTTTAGGAAAGTCGAATTTTGGCTTAGATTATATTTGTTGTAGAATGTACACTTTACTACTCCGTTTGCCGCCTGTACAAATAAAACGATAATTGAAAATTAATTCATTAAATGTGAAAACTTGTCGCTGATCGAATGAAATCGAGACTCTGACGGGCCGGTTCTGTTTGGCCCTGGATACATCTATATTAATAAAATTGAAGTGTGTGTCTGTCTGTAGGTCTGTCTGTTCCGGCTAATCTCCGAAACGGCTGAACTGATTGCAATGAAACTTTGCAGACGTACAGAGGGCATTACTATGGGTGACATAGGCTACTTTTTGTTCGTCTGTCTGTCCATCTGTCTGTCTGTTTGAGTTGATCTCAGAAACGGCTGAACCGATTTCAATGAAACTTGGCAGACGTGCAGAGGTTATTATCAGGGGTGACATAGGCTGATTTTTGTTTGTTTGTCTGTCTGTCTGTTCAAGCTGATCTCCGAAACGGCTGAACCGATTTCAATGAAACTTGGCAGACGTGCAGAGGGCATTACCACGGGTGACATAGGCTACTTTTTGTCTGTCTGTCTGTTTCGGCTAATCTCCGAAACGACTCAACCGATTTCAATAAAACTTTGCAGACGTGTCTATGTGACCACGTGACCAAATTTTTAAAAGCTTATATTTTCGAAACCATCAATCACAGACATGTCGTGTTGGTACTCAAACTTGATGTTTTGGCAAGATCTATGTGACCACTTGACAAAATTTTTAAAAGCTTATAATTTCAAAACTATCAATCGCAGACCTGTCAGGTTGGTACTCCAACTTGATGTTTTAGCGAAATCTATGTGACCGCGTGACCAAATTTTTAAAAGCTTATATTTTCGAAACTATCAATCGCAGACCTGTCGTGTTGGTACTCAAACTTGATGATTCAGCGAGATCTATGTGACCACGAGACAAAATTTTTAAAAGCTTATATTTTCGAAACTATCAATCGCAGACCTATCGTGTTGGTACTCAAACTTGATGTTTTGACGAGATCTATGTGACCACGTGACCAAATTTTTAAATGCTTATATCTTCGAAACTATCAATCACAGACCTATCGTGTTGGTACTCAAACTTGATGTTTTGACAAGATCTATGTGACCACGTGACCAAATTTTTAAATGCTTATATTTTCGAAACTATCAATCGCAGACCTATCTTGTTGGTACTCAAACTTGATGTTTTGACGAAATCTATGTGACCATGTCATATTACCTAATTTCATAAAAAAATCAGAAGATTTCTTAGGCTGTTAAATTTTTGAACGTTCTAGAAAGTGTAACAATGTTCTAGAGCGTCGCGTTCCTTTAAATGTCCCAGTACAACTGTGGTCAACGCGAGCGAAGCCCGCGGGCGGAAAGCTAGTCTAACAATAAGATAATTACGACATTTGCCATTCTACTAAAAGAGTTTTACCAATTGAGGGCCAATGGAAATATGAAAATATCTGCGTCCATTGATTGCAATGAATTATAAAATCTGGATTCCATTTTATTACTTCTCTTTTACGAATGTTTTGACTTTTGGATTTGATGAACGCATATTAAATATCGTTAATGTTTTTGTTGTACTGTACATATTTTGTAGATACTTTAAATCTATATTTCAAAAATTAATATTTCCCAAACTTCAAATAATAATTGAAGCTAAGATTTTCAGTACAATAATTTTATGATGAGCAGTGATCCTAATGTGGTCGATCGATTCCTGTTAATAGACGAATTCGACATGAAGGGTTATCCCGTTTGAATACATAAAGCGCATCTATATATTTTAATATCGATGGAATATCTCTTTGTTGAGTTTAACCTAGCTGGCGGCTTTATTCTATCAATAGAAAATCTTTTCAATTACGAACAAAAAGTATGAGGCGTGAACAGGACAGTTTAGTTTTGAGGTTCAAAGCTTTGAATTTTAGCAGAAAACTCGATGAGTTGACATTTTGCTGTCCACGGGCCGCATCGCAGCGGGATGCATTGGCCGCTCATTGTTGCACAGGAAACGCGCGTTTCGCTGTCACTTTATTGTATGACAACAAAATAGTTTTACATTTAATTTGTCCTGTTAATACTGGTTTAAAAAAAAATTCAGGCTGATTCTGTGCTTATTTTTAGTTTAGTTAAAAAGTCGTCGTTCAAATGAAAAACCTAAAATTTTAATTTCAACAATAGTGACTTTCACCGTTTCGTTGCCTGTAATTCTTTTGACTGGGAGCCAACAGCTGTCGTTCGTCGCCAGAATGCGTTCATAACTTTTTATACCATTATTTAATTTGTCGTTACATTGTACAGTCGCCCGTCGACGGCCAACGTTTCCCTATTTACATTTTACATGTTATGGACAGAAGTCAAATTCGCCGACAATGTCAACATGTCAACGGTACAATGGCTGTCAGACGTCGAATCCTGTCAATCGGCGAGGATGCCGGCGCGGTCTGTAGGGCTCTAGGGATAGCAGTCCGTGGGATCCATTGACACTGTTCGTCGTTCTGGCTAATTACAATGCGAAATAATTTTTTTTGACGACGACGTGTTTTAAAAGTTGAAATTAAATTTTAAACGTAGAGAATTTCAACGATTCAAGGAATCTTCAAGGGAAATAAAACATGAAACATTTTCAAATAGGCAAATCCGTTTGGATTAGAAACTTAATTACTTTATTATCTATTTAATACTATACGTCCTGTCTGTTGCTATACACCTACTGTATTTAAGATGTGGTCCACATGCTGCAAGCCATAAAATTATTTGCAAAAAGGAATACAATTATGACAAAAAAAATAAGTTATGCAATTTATTGTTAATTATACGTTATATTATACGTTGAATCCAAAGAAATATGCCAATGAAATGTTATTTTATAGAAATATTTATAACGCGTTTTACGACTTCATTTTCTACACCAAATACGTATTAGTTTAAGGGCATTTCATAAAGAATCATTTAAGGAGAAGCTTTAAATCTTGTTTATGATAATAAGTATAGTGCGCGGGCGAGCCGAGTAGATAGCCACTCGTAAAGTCGAGTGTTGTGCTTCGTAGGAATTCTCGTAAAACAGTGAGACGCCGAGCCGCGATGAATGTGGGTCGCGGGCTAAGTCTCGTGTTTGGCCATTAAATGCGCGTTTTTTTACCCGCGAGCTGTCGCCTTATCGACGTGTCGGGTTGTCGACGCCTCCAGCCGCCGCAATCAAACACCCATTCGAGGCGGTCATTAAAAATTACATAAAGTTTAATTTACGGCCCGGCGACGTCTTATTGCGGTTGCGCGGACGCACTCGACACTGTGACACACGCGGCCGGAGCCGAATTTATTTAATTAATGTATAAAAATAATTATTTTAAATATATTTGAACGGTTTTCGTCTTCGATTTATTTTCTTTTCACGTCCCGTCATTGAATATGTGAAGTTCTTCAATTACAAGAGTAAATCTGTTATAGGTAGGCGTGCAGCGGAGGAGGCGCGGGGCGAGGTGTCGCCGGCGCGCGCCGCGGGAAGCGCATTGTTTACGAGTGTACCGCCACTTCGTCTACAATGATTTACGAACCGCGTGCACCCATAAAAGAGGGGACATAACACGCCGCACCGGCACTAAAAGACACAAAAGGTGCTAAAGAAAAAGTAATATATTATAAGTTGGAGCGATCGGTTATAAAAGTTCGGTTAAATATATATCAGTTTTAGTGGCGAACGCGACTGTTTGTTGTTTGTTTATACGCACAATTACGCACGCCTCTCCACGCGCGTCGCAGCAGTGCAACACATTTGTCACAATCGTTGTCACGTCGAGCCGAACCCTAAGTCTGGGTGTCGAAGCTCCTCTTTAGCTAGGCGGATCTGAGTCAACCTCGTGCGTCTACACGTTCAGTTAACGTATCGTATCGATTTTACGTTCGTCGCTTCGCAGAAATATTCGTAAAGTCGGTAATGCGATATGATGTAAGTGCTCGTGGAACCCGAGCGCGAGTTTATGAAGGGCCACGTTAATAACCCTAGCCGGAGCGGTGTCCGCTCGAGGCATGAATCAACCGACATTGTATTGGGTCGCTTCGTGTCGCATCGTAAAGAATGCGGAATGCGAACGTAAATTCGCAGGTGAGCGTCGTTTCGCAACCCGACACCGAGGCTGCAGAGGTGCGGCGTCGACGGCGGGGTCGTCGGGCGCGCTGTATCCACATCTAGGCACAAAAAATAAGCGGAACACATTCGTACGCAATAGCGCGTAGGGATTTACTGCGACCGCGTTGGCCACCCACGTGGAGCCAGTATTTCTTCTCGAACGAGCTAACTTCATTATTGTGGTGCGAGATACAATAGTTAAGCACACGATTTATAAGTCTGACACGTTGACTTCTGTTTATATCTAGCGCGCGGCGGGGGCGGGGATTACGTGCGTCTGCGCACCGATTTATGGCAGCGTCTCGATAAAAGCTTAAATGCTTCGCTCTGCAGTTAGTTGAATTTTTCTGCTGCAAATGTCACTACGACTAGGTACACTTTCTAAATTATAAATTAACGCATAGAGATATTGTCATCTGATACAATATGTTAATTCCCTTAACTGTGTCCGAATTTTATAACACGAAAAATAGTATGACCGCATGCAGGGACTAGGAATATACTATATATTGTTTGATACTCGTTGATTAGATTTTATGATTTCGCAAACTTTCTTTTTTTAAATTCCTTCATATTTTTTATTTAGTTATAGAACGTAAAGCATAGTTACAAAGAGATGTGTTGCATTCTATTCAATTTATAATAGTGTAACAATGGCAAATTAGTACTGGCCGTTAATAAACACAGTAAGAAAAAAAAAAATTACATACAATCGTATCAACATTGGAAAAAAGAAAGAAACAGTTTACCATCGCCATTGAAAGAAGAGACTAGCGCTCACCTTAATTCAATGATATTCTAAAGCCTAAGAAGTACTTCAAATAGCAAATGTTTAATTGTTTTAATAAGCTCTCAGAGAAACTTAATCCTTTCATATTGTTTTCAACTTTTTAAAGATACAGCAGGCAGGAACAAAAGACAATATAACCGTTGCGTATGCGTGTCTAATAACGTAAGTAAACTATCTTATTTAAAAAAAAGGTCTGCAGGTATGTGATTGAAGCAGTGGTGGCTTTGGAAGGTATTTTGTAGTGAGGCAACATTGAGCAGTGAAGGTAATTTTTTTCTTTAATTTATGGTTGCATAAAAAAATTAATAAAACGTATTCTAAATTTTTATATTTTATGATGTAATGAAATGTGCAAAATGAAATGTTATGCAACCGTAAAAAAATTTAATGTCTATCTGACTACTTAATAGGTAGACAAAGTAATAGAGAACACGTCCTTCAGTCGAAAGAAAGAATCACCAGCACTATCCTCACCACTAGTCAGCTAGGTAGGTAGCTATGCGTTCATGTCATAATCATTGGGACGAAATAAAATACGCAATTAACATATCGTTTGTGTGAATACCTAAAATAATAAAAAAATAATTTAAATTTAAAATATATTGTACGCTGTTTCATGTCAGCAAAGTCATCTATTATTTTGTCGTAAAAATTAGTTCGTAGGGAATTCGTTAGTAATTTGTTTTAACAATTGTTTTTCTATTGATAACAGTGCTAGGTCATTAAGGCGGGCTTGATCGATAGTATTTCTGAAATAGTTTTTTATGCGTTATAAGCACAAAAAATTTCGCTCAACTAATACGCTAGTTACGGGCAGTGTTAAAATTAATAGTATTAATTTTACGAATTCGGGAAAAACCTCTTCTAGACAATTGATTATAATAGATTTCAGTACTTTTGTTGTAGACTCCAAATTAGTTAAATCATCGTCACAGTAAATAACATCAAGTCCCGCCTTTAATTTATCGAATTTAAATATTATATTATAAATTTTGGCTGCACGTTTTGAATTTACTGTTGTCAACCAAAGACAGAAAGATATTAGAATTATTGCGGTAATCGTCAAAACGTTCGCGTAATTGAAGTAACATGT
Organism: Luffia ferchaultella; assembly: GCA_949709985.1. Classification (NCBI taxonomy): domain Eukaryota; kingdom Metazoa; phylum Arthropoda; class Insecta; order Lepidoptera; family Psychidae; genus Luffia; species Luffia ferchaultella. The sequence continues at coordinate 8,597,820 of OX453241.1, forward strand.
TATCTATTATTTCAAAGTAGGTACAGAAATCGATATTTTACTCGGATATCATTTTCAGACATTTTCGAATACTTCCTGCCAGTAGGAAAAGAAGTTTTAAAACCGGCATCGTTGAAAAATTTGTCTGCCATCGCTTGTGTTCTAAAGGAAGCAAGTAGATTAGTAATATCTAAAATTTTCTGAGAACAATAAACAAGAGGCCGGTGACTCCTTGGCCGCAAGCCGTTACCACGCCTTGACGTGTCTTGTGAGAGCGTAGTCCATTGCTGCACGATCATAAACTCTGGCTCTCTCCGTATAAACTACGCAATGTACACAAAGCTAAAATGCCAAGTTTCGGTCGGCCGCGTCACCAATAGCCTCAGGCGAATTCAGCTTGCTTTATCGCGTCGCGCGCGCGCCACAGTTTGAACTACTTCGGAGATGGAGCGTTTATTACGCATACAATTACCATCATGTATATTTGTCGCGAAGTTTTGTCGTAAAATTTGTTTCTATAGATTAAATAGTAAGTAATCATTGTCAAACGTAAGCTCTCGAATAAAACAAAATAAAAAATATTTATGATCAGCAGTTTGTTGTGGATAATCATTAGATTTAAGTGAGGCTCGGCCTCACTTGGTTCATCCGCAAAGCCGCCACTGGATTGAAAGGCGAATAAGGGGCGCCTTAGAAAAACGTATGTCGTATGTTGAGCAAATAGCGATGTCTTAAAAAAAAGTCTAAATCCTAAGGGTCCGAAACAGTGTGAAATGTTTAATGAATTTTCAAATAAGTGCGTAATATGTAGTCTCTATCTATACCTATCCCGTTGAGGAAGTGTATGTGTAAAAGTGAACATAAATATAGGTATATATGCTATTATACCTAACGGATAAATTAAAAATAAACGTTCCCTGTCGAATCCGGCGCAAAGATTCCAATAACGTTAGCGGCATTACTGCGCTGTGTCGCTATGACCAGCCTCTGCGTTAGGAACGACTCAGAATGGGTGTCACACCCACTAACCCTTAGTCGAGTTTTTGACTTCGATGCTCCAACAACCCATATCGTCTCCACATCAGAAGAAACTAAGATATACGATTTTTTAAGGTTGCATATTTGCGTTTCAGATAGGGTGCGGATTCAGCAGCCGCTCCTGCCGCTCGCTTGGTTGCAATAAAATATATAGATGGGAGCGAAAGTGTTCACGCAAGTTACGTCGTACAAAAAAGCACTTACCTTCCTTTCTCTCAGGGTATCAAAGTTAAGCCGATTAATCAATTTTAGAGAAACAGTCACGTCCCTTGCCGTCTGTCCAAATAAGATCCGGTGGATATTTAACACATGGCGCACATTGGCAGAAATAAAAGCACGATGCATGATATTATTAAGCATCCTTCAATGATGGAAATCTATCTGCTTGAATATATATTACAGCTCAGGGTGTGATAACCGTTGGCTTCCATCATGGCACCGCATGAGCACTGGTGAGGCTCAAACCCTACATCTCAATCGCAGCTCCACCACCACAATAAACGGGCTCATCGTTGAGAAGAGCACCCACATGCGGACACAGCAGAGCATGCAACAACGTCCCAAATTCCAGCCGAGTCACTGCTCTAGGCCTGATGGAATTTACCTACTTCAGAAACATCGCCTATGCGACACTTAAATGAGCGCTTTGCGCTCGTATCGTCCCAGGCGTGTTACAATTTAGGGGCATTCGGCAAATCTTCTTTATCAGCCCAATTTTACCCCACTGCAGAAGCTTAGGCCTCCCCCAGGATGAGGAGGGAGGCGCTTGGAGCTTAAATCCACCACGCTGCTCCACTGCGGGTTGGGGATTGTAACGACAGCCATTTATTGACAGCGCCCGAACGGGCTGCTTAACGTGCTCTCCGAGGCACGGAGTCAGTGATAGTTATGTACTTAAGTCAGAAAAACTCATTGGTACACGCCCGGATTCGAACCATGGTCCTATGGCCTTATAAATTTGAGACCGGTTCGTTGCGCTTTGGGCTATCACGACACAACTCTGAGGACGGGTTAATTCCTTTTTTTTTAATTGTCTCAGACGTAAAGGGAATGTAATCTTGCCACCGTTGCTACCGTGATCCCGTGTGTCAAAGCTAGAAAAGTCGAATAAATAAATAATGAAATATAATTACCTTTTGTTGCAATCTATTAAATATTTGCCTAATTTATTATATTAAATCATGTCCAAGCATTTACAAAATTTCAATATTATGTTCTAAACAATGTTATCGTAATTAACGGGCACAGATATATGGTGGACGGTCGCGGCTGGTCGTGGCGGGTGACACGAGGCTGTTGGCTTATGTCGGATTATCGCCAATTTGCGAAGTTTCACATTACAAATTGGCCGCTGTTCCACATCGTCGGTACTACGGTGCTTTATTTGTTTTGGTTAACATAGAAATAGTGAGACTATGTGCCTGGACATTTGTCAGAAGAATAATTACATTGAAATAGAACTTTACAACTAGACATGATTTTGTCGACCGAAGGCGCAAAATGGTACGTATCTGTTCAATAATAACAGCAACTCGAAATAAGCATTACACGTTGAAACGTCAAAGAAAATGTATGTATGCACCGCGAAGGTGCAACTCATAAATTTTTTTGGGATGTCATACTTTTAAATGAAATCTAAAATTTATTATTTTATATTTAGACGTTTTATGTTGACTTGTTGGAAAGAGCTATTTACCTACATAATTCTATTCTTGTAATTTTTATTATCAGCTATTTTCTATAGAAGTTATCGCAAGGAATTTCCAAATCGAACGATTTCGGACAAACACACCGATATTAAGGCCTTTCAAGGCATTCGCATTAAATATTAAAAAAAAAAAAAAAAAATTCGTGGATAAAAGAAATCTTAAATAATAGATTTCTTGAAAACGAGCTTGTGTCACTGTTTAGGTCGTTTTAAATTTCAATTGTTTAATTTAAAACGAGTATAAAACCTAGACTTATTTGCTTAAATTGCTCAATTAATTTTTAACAATTCACCGAAGTTAAAAATTGTAGGTGTGTGAGGTACCTAAACGAATCCCTTTTTTGACGAGTATGACTCGCATTTAGTTACGAGTAGGTACATTGATGGTTACTTGCTGTACACTATACTATACCTTAATTGTTTACCAACCAATTCCATTTCGAATAGATACGTTTTTCCATTCCATTCCACCAATCCATTATGCCTCACTGCAGGGGCTTAGGTCTACCCTCAGGGTGAGAAGGCTTGGAGCTTAATCCACGACGCTGTTCTAGTGCGAGTTGGTGGATAGATACGTTTATAATCTGCCAATTTTCGCTCTTCGCTCGGGTAAGTACTGTGAATCTGTAATAACCAATTCGTTCGGCGAATGGTTTACTTTGATGTTTTACTTGGTTGCGAATTACGGGTTATGTACTTCCATCGCTACAGAAGCGAAGGTTGTGATATTTATTCATATAAATTACAAACTCATTAGTCATTCAGTAGGTACTCTTATGAAGATCGAACTCACGACCTTTCTGTTACCCTGCTTTTAGCCGCTCAACCACAACAGTTACTTTCGTTTGCTCTACCTATACCTATGCAAAAGTGTTGACTAGATGTGAGGAAAAATGTGTAGGACTGTGCGTATATAAAGGCTTAATTATAATTATGCAATAATTTTAATAGTAGGTATTATATTTCTATTTATTTATATACAATAAAATGTTAAGTAATATTTGAACGTTTTGTATTATGCAATCGACAAAGCGCGGCGTTCAGTTAACTAGATAAATAATAAAATAGCAAGCATCATATAAAAATGACAATATTGAATTAGTTTCGACTTCGTCAGCAAAGGGCAGAGGGCGCGTGTGTCTCGGCAATAGCATTCTATTTTAGGAGTCAGTCTGGAACGGAACAGAGAGTAAGCTGAAACTAATCCGGCGCGCGGGTGGGCGCAACCCGACACCGCTCCCGTACGCCTTCCCCTTCGCCCTCACGCCCCGCCGGCGCCCATACCCAGTTACATTTGTCATTTATAATGCGCACGATTTGTTGATCCTCACCACAACTTTTTATGTTTATTCAACATTACTTTGGTTGCAATATCCTCGGGCGCATTTATGGTATCGAATTTGTCAATGGTAAAATGTTTTCTTTTTTGTTTTATGACGTGGTGTACCGATCTCGGATACTTGTATTCTGTTAATATTTGTCATTCTATGTAACCTATTCTGTGTACGTACGTACCTACAACTCTTCTAATATTAATAAATGACAATATGTAGGCAGGTATTACTTCGGGTTAAAAACCGTTTTAGATAAAATATATACAATAAACTTCAAAAATAAATAGGTAAGTAAAAGAGATTGTCGTTCACATGAATACAAAGTAAAGTTTCAGTTTAGATTTTTTAGTTTAAACCGGGTTGATATAAATTTTTAAAGCTGTTTAGGTACGGGAGACCGGGTACAAACGTAACACTTTGTATTTTGACACTGGTTTCTAACTAATTATCATATCTTTGATGAAATGAATATAGCCACGTATAAATTTCGTTTATACTCTACAAATTTGTATTTAAGTTTACTTCATTACTTGATGTTTATTATGAATTGGAGAGACTTAAAAATAAATTGCCGATTGTTACTTTCGACCCCGAGGTCAGGGCAAAAGTAACACAGCGTGGGTCGAAAGTAACATGATAAAGGTTTATGTAATAATTATGAAATGCAGTATCAAATTAAGTTATTATTTATTAGAAAAATATGTTTTATTGAAGGAAATGTTTATTTGTGCTTTTAACATTTAAACAGTACCTACTTCTTTAATGAATGGACAATATAAACTAAAAAAAGTAAACAAAACAATTATTGACTTCTCATCGGGAATTATTCTTAATCATAATACTTAATAATGTGAACAACTTTTATGAAATTCATTCTCTGTTCAGACTCGCAATTATGGCACACATAGTATGCATCATCGTTTATGCATGTAGCATGTGACCAATGTTTACATTCAATACACTGTATCCACTGTTCCTTTTGTCGACTATTACTAAAAGGCTCTAAACAAACGAAACAAAAGCAATTTCATTCATCGGATGAATTTTAATTTTCACTGTTTTCCTCTCGTTTATTTGCCTTTTTTGTCTTTTTACCTTTTCCTTCCTTTTTGTAGATATGTATCAGTATTACGTTGTAAAAATTTTTCTTCGCATTCTTTCTTTGCATTTTTCATCAATCCAATTTTTTCGGGCGTGTCAGTGAAAATAGTAATTTCACATTTCTTACGCCCTTTATTTGTTAAATTTCTCGTACCTGCTCGCTGAATAAGTCTACAATATTGAGGTGAGAAAAGAATTGGCTGAGAAGAACCCACTTGGGCACTCCTGTCTCGTCCATGTTCCCAATATTTCTTGGCTCAATTATGCCTATCTATAATGTGATTTTTTTATAGCTGTACAATGTCCCATAGCAAACATTATATTTTTTTACCAGGGCTCTAATTGTTCCGATATCATTTAAATATTTGTCAGCAGCTAATCTGTAGATTTTCATGTCAGTGGTCTTTCGTGCCGTCTTTCTTACCCGTTGTCGTGGCATTCTGTTGATATAAAAAAAACATATTATGAAAATAAACCGTAAGTAAATCATACTCATCACATTACATACCACTCCGGGGACAAAAGTAACATGTTACTTTTGTCCCCGTAGCGCATGTTACTTTCGTACTCACTCACGTTTTTGACAAATAATAAATGCCTACCTAAAAAAGAAACTAGCTACGCAAAAATAAATAACAACGCTGTGTAACCAATGTAATCAAGAATGACTATACAAATAGGCACATTGATATCATCATTTTAATACTACTTAATCACTAAATGAATAAATGTCAAAAAACTTACTTTTGGTTCGCAAAATCACATGACATCCTCTAAACATCCTTACAACGCAGTGCGTGCGCGGCGACTAAGTGAAAGCCGGGGAAAGTATTGCTGGCTATCTCCTGACAGTAGCGGGGCCGCGTTTCGACTATTGGATAAACCTACAGAGCATTTGTTACTTTCGACCCGCCGTTACTTTTGTCCCCGGTCTCCCCTACTTTGTTTTCTTCTTGCCAGCTTATTAGAATGCAATGCCATGTTCAGGCTCTCAAAGGTTAATAATACTTTCATGGGAAATTGTATCCGTTATTATAATAAAATTCCAAAAGAAATGTTAGACTTGAATTCTAATCAATTTATAAAGCGAGTTAAAGTCCAACTCATGAAAAAAGCTTACTATTGTATTACCGAGTATTTAAATGATAAGTGCGCATGGACATCATTGTAATAGTTGTAAGACTTTAAATTAAAAAAAAAAAAAAAACAATTAAGAAAAACATATATTTAAATAAAATTAACAGAGAGGAGTTTCTTGCCGGTTCTTCTCCTCCTAGTTTTTGAACCGGTACTTAATCAATTTTTACGACTTTCAATAAGTGTGTGCAAACATCTTATATTGAATAAAAACTTTTTGAATTTGAATTTGAATTGAATTTGAATTTGCAATGCAATAAATGATAAATGTGAAATTATGTTTATCGCGTTCTGTACAATACCAATGGCATCCTGAATGTACTTAGGTGCTAATTTCTGATGATTCTAATATTAATTAATGGAACTTGCATTACATGTATATTTTATTTATCTAATGACACATACAGCAATACATATACCTAACTGTAGCAAGACAATAATGTTTCTCCTAATACGGATACAAAACTATAAAAAAATATATTTTAAATAAATTTGGATTGAACGCATTTTAACTTGCGCAGCGAAAACCAAGACAACATCCACCACCACACTGTGCGAGTCGCTCTTAATTAATTTGCAATGCACTGGAGCCGCAACTAAGCGCCATTTCACGGTCCAGCGCCCACTTATGTGTCGTTGATTTGATTGTTTCGTCTGAATTGAGTTTTTGGGCGCACGGAACACAGGTTCCCGCCTCCGGTACACAAGCCGGCCTGCGTGCTGTGTGGCCGCCATGTGTGTGTTCCGTTTTGAACAAATATTTGGTTGACATTTCTAAGGCTCATTGACGTTGTGACGGTTTGCGCATAGAAAAAAGGGGCGCCCGAGAGCGGCCGTGAATTGCGTGGTCGGAGAGCGGCGCGCCTGACAATGCCGTGCGGGCTTTGTGCTCGCATTGAGCATTCACGCTTGTAACATTTCCTTGTTTTTTATTACCGTGTCATTGGTGTTGATTTTGAGAATGAATTACGAGTTCCGACTTGAAATACAATGTTGTGACGGCTTTTGTCCGATTTATTTATTTGTATTTTAAACGTTCTGGGCACTAGAACATCATGGGCAACCAAAAAAACTAAAACCCTACACGAAAATTATAAAAATCTAACGTGAAATAAAAGAAAAAAATCCCTATAAAGGTATACATATGATATACATATATTTAGTAATCGATTAAATTAAAAAATAAAAATAAAAATGATATATGTTACGTCGACGAACAGACAAGCAATAGGTACTGAAATTAATACCTACCTATTAGGTAATTTTATTCAAAATATATTAAGATAATCTACGTATGTAAAACACATTCAAAACCAACCTAAAGCGATCGGTATAGCAATCTACGAATACTTTCGCATAGGCGGGGTGGCGATTGTCTGTACGCCCATAAAAGACGCCACTCTGCCGACGCCATTTCGCCAAATTGAAAAACATCCAAGCGCCTCATAATGCCTCTTAATGCGCCTCCGCGAGAGTTATGGCCGCCGAGTACACCTAGTGTTTTTCATATTTTCGCGAATAATGCGCCTATTCGCTCGGTGACGCAGGAACTTTTTATATTTAGTCAGTAAGTACGCCTTTTGTTTTTTCTCGTTCCGTTCGTTTGAAAAATGGAAAGTGTTTTCCACTCCACCTTGTAATATTTCGGAACAGCCGACAATGAAGAAGGCTATATCTTACGGTTTATATCAAATACAATGCGAGTTAGTGGTGTATTCTATCGCTCGCGGCGGTGCCACGCATTATTTGTGCCACTACACTGCGTGTATGGACCCGCAGCATCTATTAATAGTTGTTTAATAACTGTGTTTAAGCCTATGAAATGTTTATTTGAGATAACTAATTGACAACGTGAATTCATACTCACTATTATATATATAAAAAAAATATTTAAATTTATTTGTATATCTGTGTATTATATGGCAATATGTTTTCAGTAGGTGCAGTTCCAATCATACTTTATGGCGAATGTGAACATAGGCACAAGTGGCGTCGCAGTAACCAATTTTAGGTTTAACGGGACGCAGAGGAGTGAGGGGTATATGAATGTATTTGCGCAAGCACGCTTATAGCGTTGTATTCGGATCCGCCATACAGTTTGAGGCGAACTATACCTATCTACCTATTTGTAAATCACAATGACGTACCTACTGTTAGTAAAAGCCATAGGTAGGTACACATATTCTTATGCATGAGATACCTACGTCGTAGGGAATACCTTAGCTACAGTAGGTGTGTGTATAAAGTTTGCAGGCAGTTATTTTATAACTGACGCATAAATAACAATTAGAGGTTTGTGTAATTGAATGTTGCGAATTATTTACATGCAAAAGTTGTTTCACTGTTCAGCATAAGGAAATTGCTAAACGGCGCGCGGATAATAGTCTCACATTTTCGCCCAGCCATTTTCCCCGGCAGACGACGGTAGCCGAGGGCGGCCGAGACCGCCCGCCCGTCACCTTGTTTCGTCTCCGTCTAACGCGGGGCGTAACTGTGGCTCTCTTACTTCGTCTCTTTCGTGTAACTATGGGCGGTGCGTTAATATTTAAAGTGTTGCGCTCGCGATTTATTTCATTGTCAGAGTTTTTGTATTTCAATCCAAGGTTGTTTATACTTGAACATAATTTACTAAAGTATAGTACCTAGGTACACAATAATTTATTGTTTTAATATTTGGGTTTTGGAGCAGGGCACATCGATTTTTCAGTGTCCAGTTTCATTATTTTAGAAATGCTTTTGATCTTTTCTCAAAAGTGAAACATGGGAAGGGTTGTTTTCAATCATGTAGTTTGTGTTAAACGATAGTATTGCAGTACAGCGCCGAGAAGCGTGTGGTGGCAGCAGGCTGCGTGGCGAGTGGCGGGCCTTGACTCGCCCCGCCCCGCCACTCGCCCCGCCCCGCGCCCGCGCCGACTCGCTCGCGCACCCTCAGTCCGCGCCTGACCGTCGCTCTTGCCTTGCTTGCACATGTAACCGTGTTTTTCTCGCGCCGGTTTCCTTAAAATGAAGTGTTAAAACGCGCCCTCACAGAGCCACCGTATTACGCTCTCTCGGAAGCCGCGAGATTGTTTGAATATAAATATTAGAAATAAAGTGATTCAACGGAATTTATTTTGTAAAATGATTTAGTATTTGACGCGATCGAATCCATCCCTATATGACTCTTATCAGATTTTTTTGTTGGTCGTGCATGAGTACGCGTGAGTGAATCTCGGACATGTATCGCCAGCGGGCGCGCGTAACGTCATCGGTCTGTTGAGATGAGCAGCCGGTGCGGGGTGTCGGATGTGTGCGCTGGGTGGCGCCGGCGGTGCTAGCGTGCTGGGCGGATGGAGGTGGAGGGCGAGGCGCGCTGGGCCGCCGAGGGCAGGATGGTGGCTGGCTCCCCCGACGAGGCCAAGACGCGCGCCACGGACTTCTCCATCGCGGCCATCATGGCGCGCGGCGCCGCCAACGAACCCCGCAGCCCTTGCGCGCGCTCCCCCGGACATACCACCGGCACCGGTACGCACACAAATAGGCCTAGCCGCTCAATTTACAGTAAATAAATTCAAGTTATCACTCTGTTAACGTTGTGTAATTATTGAGAAGTCACAATGAAGAAAAGTCTACATTTTAGAAACACTTGACTGCGAATAATATTTTCATCGAAAATTCAGTATCTTGCTAATAGATTTGTGAATGGAAGGAAATCCAATCAAATGATAACAAGACATATTAAATTAAATTCACTAAGCCTATACCACACAAATGATTGCTGCTATAAAATCTTCAAAATTCAAGAACCTACTAAGTATCCACAAGTAAATGCGTTTAAAACTGCCAAGAATTTATATTCTTGGAAAGACACATTTTTGATAACACATTATACCTGTCTGTAGGACTAAATTGTACGAACTTTTTTATGAATATATATGCGAAATCTAAGGAATAGCTAATACTTTTTATATTTCTCACGCAGTGTTAAAAAAGCGTTGAAATTTTTAACTTCAAAAAATACAAATACCTATATCGTAATAAATTATTTGTAAAATGCAAAGTGTATTAAAAAAAAAACTATACATTTTGGCTCAAAGTAACTTCATATCTGTTTTGTCTATGAAACACACCGTTTATTTTAATGTACTTAACTGATATTTATTTATTCGTCAAATTTTCTATTTTTTTAATTTATAGTGCAACTCTTAACTAATTTAAAAACTTTAATTGTACAAAATTGTAAAAGTTCTAAACATACTTAAAGTTTGATTATATAATACATTTATGAAATATTTATGAAATATTCCGTGTATATGCATAGGTATTACATGAAAAAATACTTATAAGTAGATATTTTAGTAAAACCCACATATTTTTTCACACTTATATAGGTATATTATAATTAGCAATTTTATTGTATGTTAAGAACAAAAATGATAATTCTAAATAACTTTATTATTATTATGACAGTTGCGCATTAGGCTTGACTGTTATTGGTGACGGTACAAGGGTTTCCTACTAATTTGTGGGTGCATGGGCCCGTGCCGTCTGGAACTGTTCATTATTGTGAATTAATTGTGTGGAACCGAGACCCTCTCTTGTATCATATTGAATATGGCGTAATTCTGACTTGTAATTTATTATTTTTGGCTTAATTAGTTTAAAACAAAGATACTATATTTATGTTGTGGATATTTTAGATCGATAGGTATATAAAACGAATTAATTTTTATAGAAAACAATAAAGAGATGTAAAATTATGTCACAACCAACCGCTCTGCTTTTGAACGGCAGCGTAATGGTAGATGCTTTGAATAGATTAATTATTTATATGTCTAGGTATACAACGATAAAAAAAATAAATTGGCCAGTGTTATGCGACTATACAGACCACACACTTCCGCCATGCGTCGTGCCGCCACGCCATACCTACTAACCGTCTCTGTGTGCGTCAATCATAACCGAACAGTTAGGTGATATTTTAATCTCCATTTTGGCCGCCGAAATAACACCTAAATCCTCTTGCGCAAACATAAAAATATAAAAAAGAAATTAATTAATTTATTTTTAAGTGCTAATGTTTCAAAACACTTATTCATTTACTTCGTATATTTCTTCTAAGTGTATAGGTTATCTAATATTTCAGAAATTTCAATATATACACACTTCATGTGTATACAAAGATGGACTACTATCATCGCATATACGGGTTAAACTATTTTAGAATCTGCATGATATGCACACATTTTTACCATCTCGTTATATGACTATGGAAAGTTATTGCTTTCAATCCGATTTTCGAAAATCGAGTTTCCTTCAGGTGTTGACGATTTGAGGTCCTAGGAAATTATTTTGAGTATTTTCAGCGTGACATCTGTATGTCTGCAATGTGTATGTGTTTAAATCATTTATAAATTTTGAACAAATTGACCGATTTGCGTTTTTTACAGGCTTCTGAAAATTTTTCGCTTAATTCAGATTTTCTAAAAAAAATATTTTTGATTGACTGAGTACGTTTAGATTTATTTCAAAATTAAAATGATAAAGTTTTTTTTCTTCGATTTGATAATAAATGACAAAATATCTATAATAGGTATATAATAATAATAAATTTCAATTTATAAAATGTAATCGATATTAATTCCCAAATAACCGGCATCAAACACATTAAACTATATAAAAACCGAGAAATTAATTAATTAACAATGAAATTGAGGGAGAGATATCGTTGGAGAAACTTTATAAATTTTTTTTTAAATAATTTCTAAGCGCGATGAAAATTAAAATAAACTTACTGCGTTCAAAAGTTTTTTACTGATTTTAGATTGTTTAAAATTTCATTCTTGTCGATCACGCAAAATTTGAATTACATAAAAAAAAATTTTATGAATAACAGTTTTAATTTTCTAAGAAATTTCGACTCATCAAATTGATATATTTCAAAATCTAATCAGCATCAACTCCTAAAAATTTCATAGAATACCGCAAATTCTATCAAAATCAATAAATTTGATTGAGAGATATCGTAGGAAAACAGTTTTCAAAGAAGTATTCTTTTGAAATAACATTTTATAATTACTAACCAATTATAATCTGGTTTAGAAAATTCAAACCACTTGATTTGATGGTCTAATCCAAATTGTCTGAAAATTGAAATTCAATCGATAATACAGATATTTATTAATTAAAAATAATAATAATGGTCTTTTATGATAACCTTCGATTTAAAAAATAAAACGATCACAAAAAATCCTTAAAAACTGCTTTGAATATTGCTATCAAAGAAAAGAGAGATTAAGTATATATAGATAAAATTGTAGCCAGAAAATATTTACTTAAATATCTTCTAAACGGATCAATCTAGATCGAATCAAACTTCTTAAAATGCCACAAGCGTTACAAAAAGTTAAATTCAATTCAAGTTCCCCGAAAATTTTTTACCGATCGATAAAATAGCAATTAAATAAATCACGTTTCAAAAACGTGTAGGTAATCTTATTCGAGGTTGAAATTTTGGAAGATCAGGCAGTTTTGAGGCATGCAAGGTCAACTGTTTTGCAGATTGGAGGAGGTTTCTAAGTCGACGCGTGTTTTTTTTTATGTATGACACATAACTTTTACGGAGTATTCCGTTATCGATGATTTTTTTTATTAGAGGGGTATAAAAACTAGAGATTATTGATTTCTCATCTGTGAATCGATTATATTGATACTTGGCATACGTATTATAATTCTGATGACACTACAACACAATAGAGATCTAGATTTAAACCGATGATGGAGACGGAGGACATTCGATGGAACCCTCAACGGTCAATTAAAGCGACTTAAAATTTTAAAGATATGTACAATATGGATGAAAATCAATAACTTGATACCATCAAGCTGATCTGATGATGGATCTGGAAGGTAAATAACAGAAACATTCAACTAATTCAACTTTACTTAACAGTAAACCCACCGAGTATGACCTCATTAGATTTGTCTTCACGTGCACTTTTCATAACACATGGTGATGAAGGTCTGATGATGTAACTAGAAGGTGGATTACAGAACCCTTCAGTGGCCACTCGAAAAAGCTACTGTAGTGCCCTGTGGTGCCCTCGACCAGGCATGGCATGGGGAAAACCATGTTGCAAATAATTAACTACCCAAACTCAAGGTAGGTACGTGAAGAGCAGCTGGAGAGCAAACATGCCATAGAAGCCACTAACGCACATATCAACTTCTGTGTACTAAACACATAAGGTTAAGTTTAGGTATTTTCATACTAAAAAGTATAAAATAAAATAAATATAAATAAACTTTTTTTAAAACATGCTTTTATTTAACATAACAATGTGCTAAAAATGAAATCATCAAGTTTATGTCACACAAGTATATACTTTTAAATTACATTATTCAAATACGAAATATTATGTTAAGCTTTAAGTATCAAACGTCATATGTAATACATACTAGTGACTGAAACTTTCTCTTTGAAATGAAGTCTCAAGCTTTTAAAATATATAACCTATTCCATGTTTTCAAAATGTAAATAATCTAATAGACTTTTAGGTCTTTTAGACTTTAGAGATTTAAATGCTGATGGTTCTTTTTAAAGTTTTAGTACAATGTTTTTAAATAAAACCTTTTTTTTAAAGGTTTTCTTATATTTATAATGGGCAGATAACAAGAGATGTGATACCGAAATTGTTATAGTAGTACGTATAGTATCTACATTGCGTAGTTTCATAAACAATACCTAAGTGCTGGGGTTAACAGGCGTTGTCATTTAATTACTTAATTACAGAGTATCCGAAACCGTCTAGACCCAATTATAGTAGATCGTCTGACTAAGCTGTTTTTCTGATGTGTCGTGTCACGCCTATAATTATAACATGGCAGATTTGAAAAGCCCTTCTCTAATCGAATGTGCCCGTTTTTGTCTTCGTTTAGGAAGATTTAGGAAGTACGCTGTTCTATATAAAAAATTCCGTCTAGAGTAAAAAAAAAACCTTGTGATACGATTATATGTTAGCACTACAAATACATTTTTTTAAAAATATCTCAATAATTTAGATTATCATGTCGTCTATTCAGATCACAGCTTACACCAGACTATTTTTATGTATGTAAAAAAATTAACCACATCAGATTATATAACCTCAGAAGCCATTTTTGAGATGTTAATAACTTCCTAAATCTTCCTAAACGGTATAGAGTAATTAAAAGTGACAGCAGCGTTCGGTTTTAATAGAGTCGTAAATGTCACTTCACAGTATCGAAAATGTCAAACACAATTTCGCAGAGGTGAAGACCGGCGTGCGAGGATTTCGCGGGTTTGAAGACGGTGTCAGTGGTTAGACGGCAAACGCAGAAGAGGGCTTCTAGTCAATTCGTTAATTATGCTAAACGGTCAGAGAGACAGGCACTTTCGATGACAGGAAGGCTTTTCAAATCTGCCATATTATGTTATTAGGCGTGATCAATACATCAAAGAAGTGGTTTCGGTCAGGGTCTTATGGGCATTATATAAGTAGTTGGAGTTAAAATTCACAAGAAAAATGCTCATACAATATTAGATTGATTTTTAGTAAGAAAAGAAAAATGATATTGATTTTTACAACTATAATCTATTAGTAAGTAGGTATACGTACGTATGTTTCGTAGCTTTAACTTCTCGTGTCACAAAAGAGGAAAATACGTTTCTTATGCGACATGTTTTACAGCGGCTGTTACATCTGCTATAACATATTTGATTTATTTTCGGAGTGTTACTTTTATAGCGGCGTTTATTTGTCTATTGCCTCGTTAACGAAATTCCAAGTGACGATTGATGGACGATCTAATGAAAACGATCGTGATACTTAACATGGTAGGTCAACTTTTAGGGTATAATAAGAAAAATTTGGTATAATTATCAAAGAACTAATATGTACTTATAGTCAGACTCGAACATCTAGGACTTATATCTAATAAATAATTTACATTAAATTTTTGGAGTTTCGTATTAAACGGGTGTCACGGGATCCCATTATTTAGTCTAAGAAGTCTGTCCGTCTGTCAAAGGCCTCATAATAAATGACGGTAAAAGTATCCATTTAAAATACTCGGAGGTTTTGTTTTATTTTGGCAATACCTACCACAACAACAAATAAAAATAACAAACAGTTCTAATTGGAGGGAGTCCTTTATATGGTTATCATTAAAAACATATAGTGAAGACATCGTCGTAAGCAAAAGTGTATCCAATGCGTACTTGATCAATGATTCGGTTTTATTGCAATATTGTAAGTATGGGTTACGTAGATACAGTGCATGCATTTTTTGGTTTATATATAACACATGTGTATAAGTAGTGTGGTGAGACCAACTCGCACTTGGCTGTTTTTTTAGGACTTTTTTATGTAATATTTAGAGCTGATGCAATTCTCATGTAAACTTAATAATAAAATTATCTTATACAAATATATCCCTGGTGAGACATAATGGTAAAATTCAGTGCCGTCTTTACGCAAAGTCCTAATAGGCCCGGGCCTAGGGCCCCAGGCATGTTGGGGGCCCCCCAATCGCAAAAAATCATTTACAATCATCCTTTAGAAAGAACGTTGAATAACAAATCGTAAGCTTTAAAACCCCCATAGTAATAAAAATAAAGTAATTAATTACGTAAGTCATTTAATTTATAATATAATATTTATTATGTAATAAGGAAATGTAACATACATTTTTTTTCTTGATTTTTTGTGAGCGAAATCAGAAATTATGTCTTCAAAACTTATATTATTTAAAATGTCCGATTCTATAAACATAATCGAAAGATAATTCAATCGAGGATTTAACATGGCATTTCGATGATAAATTTTTATAAATTTTAAGGCTGAAAATGATCTCTCGCCGCTACAATTCGTGACCATCATGCTTAAAAAAATTTGCGCCGCATATAGTAGTCCAGTCGCGCATGCGCGCGCTACCAGAGCAGAGCACGCGGTAAATTTGAAAGTATTGGAAGACACTGGACAAACTTTACACGAAGATAATTTTAAACCGAACTTGAAATAATTCTAAACAGATATTTTTTACACAAATAAAATCTACACATTTATTACGCAGAATTTTTTTATCTACACTATAGCAAATATCTTACTCTATGTAAAATCATTTCACAAATAATTTAGGGTTATTTTTAAATAAAATTTGTGTCTGGTGTCATTGGAAATAGTTGCTTATGTGCATAATTAAGTGATTATGATCTAAGCTTCTATAAAAGCGACTTACAACTATAGTGTTACGCTATAAGACTTAAGGTTTTGATATTCGAAAGGTTTAATTTATTCTACATTTATTGCGGGCGGGCCCCGTCGATACTTGGGCCTAGGGCCTCATACCTTGTAAAGACGGCACTGGTAAAATTTGCCTTAAAACTTGCTTTTAAGTAGATACTTATGGAACGCGAAGTACCGCACTAAAATTGGCTGAGCATTTTTAGAAATACATTTCTATTGCAGTGTCTTTTAACAGCCTATAACCGGAAAATATAATACCTATGTAATGCGCAAATTCGCATCAAAATCGGCCAAGCCGTTTCATCCATGTGCAGAAGCGCTCCCACAACTTTAGAACCTGTTCTAAGGTGATACTTTTGCAATACAAAGAAAACAATAAAATCGGTCCAGCCATTTTAAAAAAACGTATATAATGAAGCGCCCCCTGGTAGCCCACAACCGTAAAACATAGCATACGTTACTTATAGAATCATAAGTACATTATTATTTTTAAGTTAAATCGATATAGACATACACACAAGGACACACATACATAAACAAATAATTTGATATAATAGTGTACATAGATAAATCAAATTAATACCAGCACGGTGGGCTAATGATCTAAACACTTTAACTAAATTTTACGAAGGGCTGTACTCCAGCAGTGGAAGCGTGGAAGCCGGATTAGAAAAAATATCAGTGGGTATGGCGTACCTCTGGTGTACAAATAAGAGAACTATTTATTAAAAAAATGATGGTACCATCATCAACGTGTATGATTCATCCCATGTGTTTTATAGGATCGGCGTCAAGACAGAGTTCACCAGCGTCGCTCAGCTCGCCTGCCTCTGTCTCCAGCGGTAGGTCACCTGTTCCTGATGAAGATGTGGAAGTCGACGTCGAGCAGTGCTCCGACGGCGAGGGGGAAGGTTCTGACCGCGCGGCGCCTTCGCCCGCTCCATCTTCAGGTGAGATATTGAAACTTTAGATATAATATCGTCTCAGACTTCAAAACGGCCGCAAAGCAAAGATATTATCATTTTCTCTCTATTCGCTACAAATATACTACGCAAGACTGAAAGAGATAGAGCAATAATAACTTAAAACCGCGTTCGTATTCCGTAATGAGAAAACCTTCATATATTTGTACTCACGATACGGTATCTTGTTGTTTCTGATATCTAAAACAGACATACAATCCTAGTAGGAAACGACAGATAGACCCGTTCCGCTATATTAACATAACCATTGCTATTGTATGTTACATTGCTAATGTGATATAAATTGTAAAAGTGAATAAAGCATAAGTATTTATTATGGCCTATTCGAGACACCAACTAGGCCAATTAACTCATTTTAGACGTTCTTCGTTTTCCTTGTATTATATAATTATTTTAAGGGTAGAATGGGAATTTTCACTATAACAAAAGTTAACAGCTTACAGTAAACTCTAGAATATCTGAAACTTATTCTAAAAATATTCGACAATTAAATCGTTTTACTATTTCAATTTTTCTTCCTGATGTATTAAATTAATATAAATTATTAGACATGAATCAGTTATTACCAAGATTCAAAATAATACGAAATTTTTTATTGTTATTCATAATAATTTTTTTTCTGTCTTTTCATAAATTTCTAAGTACCATTTCTTCTAGACAGGAATATATTTTATTTAGTCCGATAATTAAAATATGATAATTTGTAACAATATGTAATATATAATAATAATAAATTAGAACGATATAATAATTTGAATGCAATGTACACAGGTAGTTTTGCGACTCCTATATCCCAAAATAAAATAACAAATGAAGAAATTATGATTTAATTAAGACGATAATATCCGTTGTATTCAACAACTGTATTCAAATGAAATTGTTAAAAAAATAATTCATCTGTTATGCTCTTGAAAATTGGTATTCAAAGAAAGCCATCTTTACATTAGGTTATAATGATTGCTGAGGCTCTATGTGTTAGTTGCAGTCAAGTAACATTTTTACAACATAATTAGAAAAATAACTTTATATGACATTGGTTACTTAAGAATATTTTAGAATTTGTTTTTGTTTTTTTGTAAATCTTTATATAAATCATGATTCATAGAAGAAGGACGGAGTTTTAATGTCCGGTGTTAGAGCTGGTAGGTAGTAGAAAAATTTGTAATGGTACTATTGGTAATAAGTAACAAAACGGTTAACATAAGACTACAGCTTGGTACGGGTATGTTAGAAAAATTTCACTAACCTCAAATTTAAGTTGAAATTCTGTAAATTGTTGATTCTTCTCACTTGTAGTAATTGTTATGCTTTGTTATAAAAAAAGGAGTAAAATACAGAGTTCAAAGTCTATAAAAATATCCTTTAAACTCATAAGCATTTAAGGCCACCTTTATGTCTTTTTTCTTTGTAAATATTTTTTTCGAGTTTTTGAGCTAAAATGTATTACAAAATACAGTAATATAGCAAAATATATCTTAAGGGTAAGCATAAAAACTTATTCTAGTTTTCTATTGTATTGTCTATGATAAATAACGCAGATTATTTTTATGCTTCATTCTCTTTGATACGATGAACAAAGATGTGTTGCTTCACATATTATAAATTGATACGTTATTTTATTATACGTCATAAAGGAATTAAATATATCTTGTTTTACACCTCTTATCAATATTCGAAACGGTAGAACATTATAGATGTCATATCATAGCCTAACAAAGTTGACTGCGTGGTCTGTTGTTTCATATCTGTATAATAAACGTGTCAAAACCGTTATAGAATCGAGGGGGTTCTACGAGAAATCGGATATTTTCTTATTATTGAATCGATTCGTTGAGATATTTTATGCTCGCTACCTAACTTCTAGATGTAAACGTGTTTAATTCATATAAGTAATAAAGAATTTGAAAATTGTCAAATATTTTGTGTATGTGTTTTATTTTGATAGTTTAATTTGTTTTGTATATTATTCCATTTTATACATTTTCTAGAAATAGTTGTTTGTACAACAAATCTGAAAAATGAAGTAAATAATTTTATGTTTACGTTGATTTCAAATTTTATCTCACCTATCGTTTGAGTTTATTGATATATTATTTTATGGATGCAGTATCATCGTAGTTGCCCATGGACCTCTAATTTTTACATATATAACTTCGTAGACCTAACAGTTTTTTCATAGGCTTTCTTTCTGTTTATTTGAATGAAATTCGGCCCATACTATGAAGGCAGGCAACCGATCTGTACGTAGTGATGTACGTCTATGAGTTAGAGTTGATCTAATTTGTAAACAATGTTGCATGCACTATGCAGATGCATTTATTGCTAATACTCGTATTATACATAATATGAACAATTTCATGAAAATAAAGAACAATGTCGTGTCGTGTCGTGAGTGAGTGAGTGTGAGTGTCGTGATAGCCCAGAGCGCAACGAGCCTGTCTCAAATTTGGCCCCATCGGGCCATGGTTCGAATCCGGGCGTGTACCAATGAGTTTTTCTGACTTAAGTACACAATATCACTGACACCGTGCTTCGGAGGGCACGTTAAGCAGTCGGTCCCGGACGCTGTCAATAGATGGCGGTCGTTACAGTTCCCAACCCGCAGTGGAGCAGCGTGGTGGACTTAAGCTCCAAGCCCCCCTCCTCACCCTGGGGGAGGCCTAAGCCCCTGCAGTGGGGTAAAAATGGGCTGATGATGATGATGATGATGAAAGAACAATGTTTTTAGATCATTACTATTATATTTACATTACATTGCAACAATAATTACAAATAAATGATTTGTAATAATTTCAAAATCATTTATATTTTTTTGATAATTTCATAGCATTACATTCATAAATATATTAGTATACGCTGTTTTTTTTTCGTATTTAACATAGCATTTTTTACAGAATTATTTTAAACTTTATGTAGTTGCCATATTTAACTTGATTAGTCATTTCATTGAAATCATTTTTGCAAACAGAGCTAGGCGAGCGAGACACGCCATCACCAGCGCGACCACCTCCTTCAACATCGTGCAATTGCGAAGAGCTATTGTCCGTAGACTGCCAGCTCGAAACCAAAGAGCTCTGGGACAAGTTCCACGATCTTGGCACAGAGATGATCATCACCAAGACAGGAAGGTAAGTCGTTGTGTGGTATAACAAATGTTCTACGATTTGACTCAGCTGAAGAAATTTTTTGTTTAGAACAGAAAATAATTACTAAATATGGATAATTTAATATGAAATTGTTGAGAAAAGTGTTACGATATTTCGTACTTGTCATATTTATTTTAACGTATTTAGGCGCTTTTTTTCAATTAACTGAAATTTTAAATACCAGCAAAGATCAATAATTTCATATATCAAATGCCTAATTAATCTTAATTAACCAATCATTACAATTTATGTAATATCTAGGAAGTAATATATGCAAATAAGTGTTAAACTAAAACACTGAAACTGGAAATAAATATATTCACTCACAACTTTCAGTGCGATCTCTCATCTCTCTCGAAATTATAAAGATTAGTATTTTAAACAAATTAATTCAGTCGGCAGTCCGCCCCCGAACAAAAGGTTCAACGGAATGGATTCATCAGCTAAAGTGGGAAATTCGGGAATAATTATTTCGCGAACCCCACCGTCCTTCAACCCTTTAACGAGATAAATTAAAAGTACATTTTTTCCTAACCGTCGGCGTAATGTCGGGCTATAAATTCACAAAGCCCCAAAGACAACAAACAACGCCGCCACCGGAGGGGAGATCTTTTTATACTCACGCCGAGAGGTTTATCTAAATAATTGCGTAGTCGGCGGCGGCGACCGGAAAATTGGCATCGGACCGGGAGCGTCTACCGCACTCTGCGCAACGGATGCGGCATATTGTTATTCTAAATCTTTAACATTTAAGTACAAAAATAATACGTTTTATTAACCGGTTGTTAAGTTTTTTTTTTCGAGCTGTAACTAATTGAGGTCTCAATGAAAACAAATTGTATGCCGTCACTAGTTCGTCGAAGTAGAATTAGCTTGAGTAGATTCAGCTACTCGTGATTTTATTTTTACTACTAACTTTTCTTTTTCTCCTTCTCGCCTCTACAAAGCTCTTGTAGTAAGACACAGATATTTAGGTTTCACTCCTTTCTTGTCAAGCTATAAAATAGTGAACGTGTTGTTCAGTTCCTCTTGTAAATATCAATATATATATATATATATATTTATTGATTGCCGACTGCTTAGTCTAGTGGGTATCGACCCTGCCTGCGAAGCTGGAGGTCCCGGGTTCGAATCCCAGGTCGGGTCAGTATTTATATGATGAATATTGACACTGATACCGGGTCTTGGTTGTTAAATGTATGTGGTGTCTTCGCTTGGTACCCAAAACGCAAGCGAATGCTTAGTTTGGGGCCTAGACGTTGTTGTGATGTATACATAATTACTTTATTTATTATTACTTTACACTATTTATATATATATTGTGTATATATAATATAGTATAGTGGCATCATTGATCGGTATATGTTCATTACTATTTTTGTTTAAGAAAAGTTTTAAATCAAATTTATTCACATATAATTATATCATGTGTCAATTAAATTCTTTTTTCTTAGCTCATGCACTACGTACTGTGACGAATTAGCTTTTATCCATGAATACACCCCGCTTCTATTGTAGTTTGAAATGATACAGTTATCTTTTTTTTGACCTTAAAAAACTCCAAAACATTTTGACAGAGAGGTTATTTATTGAGGCACTTATTTTTATCTAGTTATTAAAAAATATTGAAAAACTGTATTAATTTAAATTAACACATATAAGTGGTTATTTTTTTTAGTGTTATATTCCATATCACAGCAAATCGGGCGTCCTTTTCTTTGACGTCGAATTGTTAAGTTCGGTAAATTGTTAAGTAGTTGGAAAATAAACTCTGCTGGTGTCTTTATCGGTTGGAAATAATGCAAAGGGTGAGTTTCTAGCGAAAAAAATTTTTTGCTCTCTACATATTCGGAAAACTATCATTAGTGATATGTGGAGCGGGAGAAAAATTTATTTTGACTCCCTAGGGATAAAAAGTTATTTAAACTTCGAATCTGAATAAAGGTATGAACCACGTGGTGAGACCAAGGAGGTTGTATGCGAATTTTGAACTGGCTACTATACTATAATTAAACCATGGTTTTAGCTTATAGATTCGAAAATTTTATCAATTTTTTGAACGAAAATATGATAATAAAAGAGTGTACATGAATTAAATATAAATAAATCATAAAAACATAAAGTTTTATCAAACTGAATACATTTCAATTTAATCCATACTAATATAACTTTGGAAGTTATATTTGTTTAATGAGTAAAGAGCGAAGTTTTTGAGTTGTGAATGGTAATAGCAATATACGTTCAATTCAATAAGTGGAGAATAAGAAACGGTGCGACTGCTTGCAAATAGCGGCTTTATGTATGTCCACGCGAGGGAGTTGCGTGTGTAAGTGAGTATTATAATATTTATGTACTGAAAATTCATTATATTATCAAATATCGCGAAATATATTTAATCATTACAAATGTATCTTTGGCTTTATATAACACTGGTAAAGAAAAAAGATTGCACAAATCGTAAAGTTTTATTAGTGGTTTGACGTAAGAAATAAAACAAAACCTAATGTATCAAAAATGTTATCGAGCTTCTAGCATTATTAGAGATACTTATATTTTAAATCATTTTCTACTTATTTTTTTCGGTAAAACCAAAGTTTACTTCACATGCGATATATTTGTCGTGTCATTCAAATAAATAATTTTATAACGTATTACAGAAAAGGGAGCTTTACCTACGATAAAAAATTACAAGGGTACATAGCAGCTAAATACGAAATCTAAAAGTAGAATCGCAGAGTAAAACCCAAATGCTCTATGTTTGTTTGAGATAGACAAGCGAGAAGTAAGATATTGATGCTTATGATTTCGGCCACTTACAGAATTCACCGACCGGATCAGTTTCCCTTTCTATGCTTGAAGAGTTCGGTTCGAAAATAACCTTGAATCATATTGTACCATACGCATCTTTCATAACCTCTCTTTAAGTATAAGAGACGCCTGAGACTAATTAAGCCTCTATTGAAATCGACGAAATAAAAACAAGTGCACACAACGACCGCGAGCCGGATATTAGCAGCTGTGTGATATGTTTAGGGGTTGTCCCCGGTTCGTCGCAACAAGTGTATTGCGTCTAAATCACGCCGCCCGCGCCGGCGCCGCTCGTCCGTAGAGAATTGCAACCGAGTAGACAAATAGGGGCATTGTTTAGGCCCCTGTGCTGTGTAAAGTTGAAGGATTTTGATATTTGTTATTATAAAATTATATTTTATACCTACATTGTGATAAAAGTTACCTACCTACGACTAGATACTCACGAGCAAAAATTTCCGCACCTAATATTTGTGGTCAGTTAGTGAATATTAATGATTTAAATATTCCTGAAGTTTAAACGTATTGCCAAATTCGCAACTTTCTGCAATATATAATATTCGTTATAATGTAACTGTATACAGGGTTGTGTTTTTAAAAGTGCATAAATTACTATATTTGTATTTTTTAATAAAAGTACTTAAAAGTTTAATTGTTAAAATTTTGCATATAGAAACCGTAATTAATTTCGACTTTACCTTTCCATATGATGATGGATTTTATGTACGCATCGAGCTTTTCATTTTACACGTGGTGTCCATTTGATGGTCGTGATTTCTCAAAAAAATTAAAATTAATACTTAATGAATGTGTAAATTTTAAATATTTTTTTATTTCGGCTACGTATTGCGTTATCGACATTGAATTAATAAAAAAGCGCAGTTTTAGTAAAATAACTCTATATATTTCACTGCATTATAATTAATTATATTTATAATAATAAATTAAATTATATTTAAGAATCAAGCAGCGTTCTTGCCTTTCTACTAACGCGTACGTATAACGTATAGAATAATCTTGGTAATCGACTTTTAATTGCACCTCTAACATCGCCACTAAGTACAATTTCTAATCACTCCTTACTTTACAGTTATTTCTATCGTATCTTCACTTTTAGTGTAATTATGCATATCATGCGTTGCTTCCATCTTAACTACGTACAAATTTTTGCCCTTAAATGATCTATATTTTATATTGACACTTCCGTTTCTGTATGGTGCCAATGGATACGTAATTTTTGCAACTTATTGTGTAAATTTAATATAATTAAAGTTGACTTTGTAATAGAAGCACAGTTTACTCATTAGTTGGACCCTTAAGGTTTCTGCATACGAAATTTTAGCTGAATTAATTTTTAATACGTAGATTAATTTTGTATGAAAAATTGCTAAAAGTATCAAGATTGTTTAAACACTTCTTAATAAAATATATAAATCAACCCGTTCAATCAAAATGTTAATCCAGACAAATTTAAGAGGGAAGGGCGATGGATCATTAACTTTTTAAAAACTCTACACAAAACGAGGGGATATTAAAAAAATAATTTCTCGGATTTATTAAAACATGTCCGTTTCGTTATTTTTCTTTAGAACAGGAAAATCAATTTGTAATAATTTTAGTGTAGATACAATAGGCGATTTTATTCTGTATGTGCGATATCCGATCTATGAGGAAAAGAGGGGCAAAGCTTCCGCGGAAAAAGGTATATTTTAGGAAAAAACTATAATTTGGGTCACATAGAAATTTTCTGTTTGTGTATTAGAGCATTACGATAATGAGGGATTGTAATAAATACTTAACCTAATTAATAATCAATGTGGTCGAGGTTACCATGGGATAAAGCTAAAGAACATTGCTTCATGCTGTAAATTTTTCCAGTATTTGTAGTAGAACTCAAGTAAAGAACAAAATAGTATAAAAGCGGCAACTAAAACAGAAAAACAAGTTATATGCACTTTATGTACCTAAGTAAATTTTTGACTGAAAAAAGTGTTCTTCAAATATTATGATGAGTCACTATCGATACAGCAATAGATGACCGAGATCATAAAATACGCTGACGCATATATTTTTCTCCTCGTATTATACGATATTCGGCATCCATTTCTCTACTGATGGTGAACACTTTTCTCAGTGTTGTTTGTCTTTGTGGCCACAAAGCAAAAAGACGAAAATTAAACTGACAAAAGTGACCAATAGCACTGAACTGTTGGTCCTTTCGTTTTTATGACAAGTTTAATATGAAAACATAAACCAGGTCCTTATCTCCGGACACAGCATAATACGGTTCCTCTTGTTTTATTGCCGCACGCAATCCTTCCCTTCCATCGACTCGCTACGCACATCCCGAATTTCTTTCTGATCTTAATCGAAATTTATTCGATATTATCGTGATTTTTTTTATGCGTCAGAAAAAATATTGTCTATTTTCCATAGGGAAACAAAACTGTTTCATGAAGTTTGTTTAGTTTCGATTATCTGACTTTTTTTGTAACAATTTTTTTGTATAGAAAGGTAATAATAGTTTTAGAAATTTGATGGATACATGTGTGTTCAGTTTACGACAAGTAGGTACTTAATTTTTTTCATCAATAATAAAACAGCAAAATCCATGAAAAATGTTCAGGAAAGAGAATGACACCTCCCTGATGATCGCCTGTGCTCAAAAGCTTGCTCGTTCCTCTGTTTTCGAGGAAAAATCTTTTAAAGTTTCTTTGATTACATTTGTTTTTCACCCAACTTTTTGATATAATATGCATATATTACCAGTTAGTATGGAGCTATGTCGATGATCGATATCGAAGACGTGCATATATATATAACAATATCTATATTTTTATTCTCTATTAACAAAAAAGTACCAATTCAGTTATTTTTTTGAAAAATAATGGTGAGAAATTTTTTTTTCTAAAATCTCATTACATGTCTACGATTGGGTGATGACAGCTTTTTACAAATGTTTCAAATATCAGTTTCGTATATAAACTGGACAGAGACTGGCAATATCCTGTATGCTTTCCATTTTGGTAAAAATAAATAAAAGTAAGTTATGCGCAGTAATAAGATGACACGCGACGTGAGGCAATGCTTACACTTAATCCTTGAAAGTTTGAATTGACTTTCCATTTTATTTTCAATCATAAAAAATAACAGAATATACACGGAGAGAAGAGTATTATTCCAATTTTCGCTGAAACACCTACTAAATTTAATAGAAAAATTTTACGATGAACAATTTTCTTATCGACTCTTTGTCTGTCGGATAACGCGCATCACTATCTTTAACTCAGGACGTCAGGAACTAGATTTACTTTTTCTCTTTCGATTCCTCTTTTTGATTTACTACGGCCATTTTACTGCCGAGCGGACTTTGTTAGGGGCAAGTAACCGGGTAGCAATTTACGGCCAACCTTTCCGGACAATGCGGTTTGTCCAAAATACTTTGAGATGTTAAGTCATAACCTCGAGGTTTATTGTCCGGTCTTATTCATCCGTTCCTGTCAATAATGCAATTTTGACATAATATATGCTTATTACACTTAGACAGGCAAGTAAATTGGACGCTTGTAGCTACCGTTTGCATTGCGTCATTTAAAAATATATATATATACATATTTCTTAAAATACTAAATTTACTGTTATGTTTGTCTTTATTCAAACTGAGACCAGTTTCAACTAGCAGAGTTTTGTTTATATTATTCAACTTAATTAACAACAAGATGACAAATTAATTATCGTTATAATTACTTGGTGAGCCGTTGTATAAAGGTTAACTTGCGTCATTTTCTCATATAGCTTTTTAGTTTTAAGTATAACTTTTTAATGACTAATTGAATTTAATAATACCTTTACACGTTCTTTATTTAACTAAAAGGTTGTATAATTTATAAATATACGACAACTTGTAAATTGAGGCGCTCTGATCTCTCTTCTTTCACAATACGTATTTCCGTTGAGCATTGAAATGTTTTCAAAAATAAATCAGCGACAGAATGTTTGTCCGCTTTTATAGCTCATTCAATCGTATTAGCTAGTAAGATACCAGTTGTAGGTAGGTACAAGTTATAGTCAGTAAATTTGTTGTGAATAACTCCCGTAGCGAGGTCCAAACACAGAATATGAACGCTGACAGTAAGTCGGCGTATTGGTTTAAATACTTAAATAAAAAACGGGTAACTTGAACGATGTACTGTTTCTACCCCTACTGGAGTGTTTGGTGCTGCATCACACGCTCGATTGGGCTTTGTTGGTATAAAGTATCTTAATCGAGGCTGATTATATGTATTCGTATCTATCAGACGTTGATTGGGCACGGTCAGTGTTTTTATAATATTAATCAATCGATTCAATCGATCAATCGATAATCAATCGATGTGTCGTGATAGCTCAAAGCGAAACGAATCTGTCTCAAATTTATAAGGCCGTGGTTCGAATTCAAGCATGTACGAATGAGTTTGTCTGACTTAAGTACATAACTATCCCCAACCCGCAGTAGAGCAGTGTGGTGGATTTAAGCATCAAGCCCCCCTTCTCACCCTGGGGGAGACCTAAGCCCCTGCAGTGGGGTAAAAATGGGCTGATGAAGTGAAATGAAGTAAAATCAATCGATGTAGTTACTGGTTTTTTCAAGCAATATTAGAAAAATGTCTTGGACGGGATTTGTAGAGAAGATATTGCAATATAGGAACGTAGGAGTAATGGCTAATACGTTAATAGCAGGTATCTTCTTTTAAAGAAATCTGAATTATACACCAGCGTTTGGTTTTAATTATTAATTAGGTTCTTTATTCTACATACATGTAAACCATGAAATTCGTATAGTATGAGCGCTTAGTTGATAGGCCATATCGATCAAGCAGGTGAAAGCACCTTTATGAAACATATTGCTGTATGTCACAAACGCTGAGGTTTTTAAGAGGATTGTGTAGTGGCAAATTTCCATACAAACGGTGTTAACGGTTTGTATGGTGTTTAATTTTTCACATGTTCAACTTGAAACTTATAAAAATTATGAAAAATAAAAAATAATAATATTATTTTAAGTGAGATGTTTCAAAAATACAATTAGTTTCATGATGAACAAGTGAAAAATGAAACAATTTCGAAAAAAAAACCTGCGCATTTAAGTTTTTTTTTTCTCATTTTGTATTAAAATATAAAAAAAATCAAAAACGTATATAAACCTAGTTTTTGTTGATTTGAATACCACATATATTTTTTAAACCAATCGGTTAGTTTAATGGGGTGCAATCGTTAACGCCGTTTGTATGGAAATCCGCCACTACACAATCCTCTTAATAATGCTGACTTACTGTTAGTAGGTACTTACTTATTCTGTGGCCCGGACGCACCTTTCCATTAACCGCGACTCCTCTCTTTGTATTCCATGCCAAGGTGTTGACCGTTGAAAAAAAAAATATTAAGCTTACAGCATTTAACAAACAATATTTAGTGGCGTTTTGACAGTTATTATACGCAACGATAGCTTCGGATTATGACCGCTTATAGTTTGCTGTAGTTTTGTTGGTCGATCGAGAACAGGTGCACGGTTATTATGGGCCGAGTGTTTTTTGAATTACCAAACGCGTTTAAGTTACTTCCGAATGTTAAGATTATTGTTATTGTCTTGTTATTTTAGTTATGATGCTACTAATCTTTGTCGGCATATTTGACGACCGCTTAGCCTAGAGGGTAGCGATCCTGCCTACGAAGCAGGAGGTCCCAGGTTCGAATCCCAAGTTGGGTCAGTATTTATATGATGAATATAGATACTGGTACCGGGTCTTGGTGGTTATATGTATGTGGTGTCTTCGCTTGGTACCCAAAATTCAAGCTAATGCTTAGTTTGGGGCCTAGACGTTGTTGTGATGTATACGTATGCTATTCGTTCGATTTTTATTGCTTGGTCAAGCGTCATTAATAGGCGAAATCAACACGATAAGCAGTTTACAGATGATGATAATAATAATAATACATCGGACATCCCACACAGCGCCATTTAGTCCCAAAGTAAGCAAGTATTATGCTTGTGTTACGGGTTACTAGACAACTGATATACATAGTTAAATAGTCTTTATAATATATATATATATATATATTATAACGAATAATAATAATAACGTATACATGACAACAACGTCTAGGCCCCAAACTAAGCATTAGCTTGTGTTTTGGGTACCAAGCGAAGACACCACATACATATAACAACCAAGACCCGGTACCAGTATCAATATTCATCATATAAATACTGGCCCGACCTGGGATTCGAACCCGGGCCCTCCAGCTTCGTAGGCAGGGTCGCTACCCACTAGGTTAAGCAGTCGTCAATATATGACGGTCGCTACCCACTAGGATAAGCGGTCGTATATAAATATTTTGCACCTAAACACGAAATGAAATGAACATGTTCATGCACACAAATATTTGTCCCGGGCGGGAATCAAACCCGTGACCTTTGGCTTCGCAGTTAGGGTCTCTAACCTTTCGGCCATTGGGTCGGTCATGATGAAATAACATAATAATAATTTGAAAAATTATTTAATCTATGTTGGATTCTTATAACTAAAACGGAAACACTGCTATTTTTATATTAGATCATCCACACTGACTCAATATTATATAATATTCAATTTCAATAATATTCATGACCAATCAATATTAATCATATTTCTACTTAACTAGGTTAAATAAACGTTAAAAAATTAAAACACGTTTAAGTCGAAGATATCAATTATCATAATAAAAAAATGTATGTTAATAAAAAAGCTTAACATCATGTTTTGGCAAATAAAATGCAGACACAAGAACGGAGTCAAACGACCGTCGCGCGTCGGCTTAGTCGCGTAATCGGTTTTAATAAATGGAGCTGTAGCAATATCAGGGAAGTCCGAGGGTGGGACAGGGAGGTGGGGGGAGGGGAGGCACAGCGCTTGCTCGACATGTGCATTAAACTAAATTGAAATTTTCGTGACTATACATTATTTTGCACTGACGCGCGCCATTCGAGTTAATTGCGATTGTTTCCAGTTAGAATGTCGTAGATTTTGGTCGTAGCTATCGATTGGTCTTAACAAAAGAGTTCAACGAGCGCTAGTCGCAATTTTTTTAACTGTGATATATATATGTCGAGGATCTGTATTAAAATTGTTTATTGCATATTCCTAATGATTTTGATGACGACCGCTTGGCCTAGTGGATAGTCGTCCCGAGTTCGAATCCCAGGTCGGGTCAGCATTTTTATGATGAATATTGATACTGGTACCGAGTCTTGGTGGTTATATGTATGTGGTGTCCTCGCTTGGTTCCCAAAACACAGGCTAGTGCTTAGTTTGGGGCCTAGATGTTGTTGTCATGTATACGTTATTTTATTATTATTATATTTCCAGGCGTGAATAGTCAATAATGAAATTTGTCTTGATGGATCTAAGTACTGTAACTGTGAGTGAGAAATTATTTAGAATAATTAGTGTAAAAAAGGGTTTCACTTTTGCACTTTTAACTATTTAACGTAAAGAAGTGACAAAATTACAAATAATTTAACAAATAATAATTTCAATTTTTACTTTTGGAGTACTACTTAATTAATGAAATGATATTAATTTATTAAAAATTTATTAAAAAGTATTAATAAATGTTAAATAAAATAAAATTGTACTCTTCGTAATATTGAATATTTTTATTTATGTCGTATTTTCGAATTCATCGTTCTCAATTACGTGTATAAAAACTATTTATTCTAATTTTCCTTCTTTTTAATCGATTCCCTCTGTTTTTGGATCTTTTTGAACCATAAACTAGAAAATTGTAGGATAGACTATGCTTAGAGTAACCACCCTCACATCACTAGATATTACTCGTCCTGAGACATACATTTGGTAAATCGTATATTATTGTACCTATGTCGTTATATTAACGTGTTGTACGTTAGAATGTTGTCACAATTATTGGTATAGTAAAGTTTTGTATTTTATTTTATATATTATCATTTTCATCTATGGTAGGTAAGTTCTTTTGTGGACATTTGTTGTAAAGAATCACATATTTTATATTTGTCCACTTATTTTGATCATATTTATTTATTTATTTATAAGGAATAAAAAAGTTACAGGTGTGGTTTAAAATATGCCAAAGTACAATATGAGAAAAAAAATGTCACAACTATATCCTAATAAATTTGTCACTGAAAAATTGAATTTAGAATTAAAGAGAATGAAACTAAAGCAAACATGCATCACGCATATAAACCGGCAGAAATAATAATAATAACACCAGAGACTAATAATAACAATATAACTTGAATTTACCTTTTATACATACTTAATTGCATATTGTTCATTTGTCAGAGCAGTTATTTTTGTGAGTTTTAGGTTTAGGTTTGAATTTCTCTTGTAATAAGAAAGTAACTAAACTGGTAAGGGACTTGTATGAAAACGCTAAGCGTCTCTTTAATTTACTTGGTCATGGTATTATATGGTAATACGAAGACTTGGGATTATTTGGGATTAAAATGTAATATGATTTGGCATTAGAAATTAACGAACATTTGGATTATTTACATGCCATTCCCCACGTATTTACTTCGACGTAGGTACTTTAATTTACAAACATTAAAATTGCTTTGTTATTAATACATTAGTATAACTTAAGGCACATTGCTACAATCGCACTGTGGTTGCGCTTGTATGGAGCGTGCGTCATAAATCATTTGTCAATAAGTTTCTTGGGAAAGTTAAAGAAAATAAATTGTATTAGATTAAATAGTATTTATTTTACAATTTAAACGTAACAATAAATTTTTTTTGTAAATGAATTAGCGATCAAAAAAATAAACATAACAGATAAAATTGGTAGAATTTAATACATATTAAAAAAAAAATTATGATCAACTAAAAACAGTGAAATTACATATTCTTTAGTAGAAACAAGTTATTCTAGGCTTTAGAATTATAATTTGTTAATTTATTTTAATTTGGTAAATTATCCGCTTACGAAAATAGGACAGTAAATTTTATAAGAAAAAAACCCCCACACCTAGCTAAGAACAGATTTACACCTATACAAATCAGATTATAAAAAGAGTAATCTAAAAGACAAAAAACTAAAATCAATTACACAAATCACGTAAATCAATCGATAAACCGAAATCCAAACAATTTACACGTGACTGCAAATGTGCGAAGTTTATATTTTCTTTGTCAATCGACTCGGGTAAATTCATAAGTAAAGTTTGAAAAACTTCCACATTTCTTTGAGTCGATGTGCCTAGTTTTGTTTGCCAAAGCTCATACACGTACATTCCTAATAGGCTGCAAGTGTATGATGTACCTGCAATAAAAAAATGAATAATTATTTAATCAAGCCGTAATCCAAATTTGTCGTAGCATCTGCTACGCCCTTTTGACACTTGCGTAGACCTCGCTTATCTCATCGAGTAGATAATTGTAAGCTCTATAACCTTTTTTACTTTATAGAATAAACTATGAGCTACTTTTTGCTGTAAAAGTTATTATTAAAGAAGATTAAGAAACATATTAAAAGCCTTGTGCAATCAGGTATTACGAAAAAAATTTAACAGTGAATACAGGTATTACGTAGATCCTAATTATCAAGTAATAGTATTAAAATATAATATAAATTCTGCAAGAAAATAAAAACACATACCTTGCACGGAGATATCCATCACAATTCTTGTTCCAACTCGATACAGGTTCGTAAGTAAGTTCAAATAAAAATATGCGCGCGTTAAATTACTTTTACTTAACAATCAGTAATAATGCCGATGCGTGCACTTTGAGTAGCAAAACAACACTGATGATAGGATTCCAAATGATTATTATTTATATTTTCATAAAGTACGGTAATAGTACTTCCTCTAGTAAGTCGTTAAAGTGACAAATTAGAGAGCTCCATTTTTGAATTTTGTCATATGCCGGAGCCCACTGTGAATCGCTTCTTTTAAATAGTTGCTAGACGTTAGCAATTTATACTACATTGTAATTATCCAATTTGATGTCGTAAAATATAAATTATTTTTATGCGAATTTTACAATTCTTGCGTCCGGTAATTGTTTTCATGTTTGCGAAGTCGTTGCGTTTCTATTTTGAAATACATGTAGGAGTTAGTCGCAACAGTTGCGCTATTGTTTGGATTAATGCGAAATCTGAAAATGAATTGACTATGAAAACCGGCTATGTTTGTGCCCACGCTTTGTAAGGCGATACTCCATAAATTGTCATAGATGGCGCAACTGGGCATTCCATTCTTAGACACGAAAATTACTTTTTCATTATTCATACACGGAAAGTACGCTTGAAGTTACCTGATCAGAGGGATGAAAGTTGTATTTTTTGTGCTTGGGAAACGATTTTCCCTGCTGTCAAAAAAAAAAAAAAAATTATGCGAGCCATGTCCCAATGTTTTTTATACAGCAATTCTGTCAAATGGCGGTGTAAAATTAAACAATATTGTTTTGTAAACAAACAATTTTGTAACAAGACTTTACACTCATAATTTAAGTATATTTGAGCTAAATAGTTATCATCATCAATGATAAAAAATACTGGCTGGTAGAATGTCGCAGTAAAAGAAACACAAAAAAGGCGAGAAAGCGGCAATTCGATCTGCAGTTATTTTGGCGAGTGCTAATTATTTACGTAAATAGATATTTGTATAAAATGAGTTCATCAGATTCAGACATGGATGTAAAGCATTTTTTTTACTTTCCTCATATTCGTAATGAAAAGCAGAATGTTTACCTCGGGTGAAAGACCTATTTAGGCACTCGAAATAATGGCGCCCTCGCTACGCCCGTGCGCCAAATCATCTCGTGCTTCATTAGGTCCCTTTCACACCTTGTGTAACAATCTACTATTAGGTATATTTTACAATGGTTTTATGAAGTATGTATAAAATCATTATCTGAAAAGTAGTGATTGGTTTTTTTAATGTCATTATTTGGTGAAAAACTAATTTATAAATATGTATACTAGCGACCCGCCCCGGCTTCGCACGGGTAGCAGAGCATATAACCCGTAATGTTTTTTTCTGTTGTAGTGTCATATCAGCTTGTTGCGTCGAACATGTGGATTGGATTTAATTAGATTTAAATGTAACGTAAGTTCATCCTACTTGGAGTATTTTTAATGTATTTTATTTCCAATGTTATAAATAAAAAAATATTGAAAAAGTAAAGAATAAATACATATAACCTAACCTGACCTAGATATGCGTGTCCCGTCGTTCCGTATGGCCGCCCGGCTGGTTATATTAATTTAAATTGTATAGTGTAAAGGGCAATCGTAATATCCATACAATGCTGAAGATAAATAATGTATTTAATTTGATAAGGATTTATACTGTATCCGTATAAATTGCTTTCCATTTACCTCATCATATGACATATATTTTTTTAAACATAAAAATAGGTATAGTAAGCTATCCATAAAAGATAGACATATGCCATCGTGAACTTTTTTTTAGTACTATATAAGATACACAATTCCTCTGTACATTATTTTGTTATATCTCAAAAGGATTAGGTAGCGTTTTCGATGAAAGATCCCAGCCGGCTTCATTTTTTTCCGACTTCTTCAACAATAATCGTCATATTTCAACAAATTTCCACAAAACATTAATAAATTATACACGTAAACCTTCCTCTTGAATTACTCCGTCCATTGGTGCCAATAATATGCCAACCCGTTTAGTAGTTTTTGAGTTTATCGCGTTCAGACAGACAGACAGACAGACGTGGCGGGGGACTTTATTTTATAATATGTAGTGATATAACACATTTTTGTATACAAGTGCAAGCGTAACTAAGTAAGTAAAGTTCGTCGCGCGTATCCTCTATATCCGTGACGCTCTGTTTGCGCCTGATTTCTTACGTTGGAACACTATAAATTTATTTTAAAAATTAATAAACAATCAAGACTTTAATGAAATTTTTGTTATTAAAACACACTTAAGCTTGAACTTTTTTGTCTTACGATTAGCCTTTATGTTATTCGACAAAAGATTGCAAAATGTTATAAAAACATACATGTATGTCTATATTACGCATATATTATTATTACGTATTATTTACATATAAAATGCAGAAAACTGACATTCTGCGGAGCTTGAAAATTTGCCTCTTTTCATTATAATTTGTAAACTATTAAAATAAACAGCACGCTAAAATCTTTAAAAACGTAAAAATTCTGTAATTTTGTTAGTTCCAATAAGCAGTCAATTATAATTAAAGTTTACGGATGTTTTCGCCGTTTCATTCTCGGCTTTATTTTCGTGATAGAGTAGTGGTCAATAGCATTGTAATGGGTCTACTTGCGAATTTTCGTCTTTAACCATTGTATATACTCCTTAAGCCCAAACCGATTTTGGCAAAAATTTTAGGTATATTGTATTTAGACTAATAAAAACTAGGTTCAATTATTTTTAAATTATTTTTATTTTAATACAGCGAAAACAATAAACCTTTTTCTCTTTTGCGTGTTCGTCAATCGCAAATGAAATGTAATTTTACAAAAAACTTAATGAAAATTTTAACCAAGATTTCAGCATACCGAATCGATAGATAAAAACCTGACAATTTAATAAAAGTTTAAGTAACAGTAAAACGTTAACACCCACTAACAAAAATTCGCGAATTAAAAGTTAATATTTTTTGGAAAGCTGCAACTTCTTTATCACGTAAATTGCACATGATAGTGGGTAGGTACGTATTGAAATATCTATTAAGAAACTCAGCGACTAAACTATCCTCACAAGTAATGAAGCTCGTTCACATGGACCAAGAAAAAGTTTTTTTTCCAATTATGTCTTTTCTATTTTACCTTTTGTAGACGTATTTGGTAGGCACACTTTATGAATAATAAATGGCAAGTCAGTGCTACCGTACTTCGTTTTGACATAAAGTGCGCTGGCGCAATACAACTGCCCACGCGAAGGCTTGATTCGCGCGTCCTTTGTCACCTGTCTACAATGCAAAGCTACTGGAAAATATTAATAATGCAACAACTTATATGGTATTTCCGTTATAATCACTTGTCATTTATTGTGATATTTTCATATGAGACTGTTCAGAAACATTTCATTAATTCTTATTAATTAATATTTCAATTTTTGGAAAAAGTAAATTTATTTATGTTAATCTTTGATGAACCCATATAGTAATTTACGTAATAGTTTATTATAATTTTCTCAGACCTATGCGAGTACTCGTAATTGCATCATTTAGCCTAGCCTAGCCTACCTAATTAGACGACCGCTAGGCCTAGTGGGTGGCGACCCTGCCTACGAAGCTGGAGGTCCCGGGTTCGAATCCCCGGTCGAGTCAGTATTTATATCATGAATATTTATACTGGTATCGGGTCTTGGTTGTTATATGTATGTGGTGTCTTCGCCTGGTACCCAAAACACAAGCTAATGCTTAGTTCGGGGCCTAGACGTTGTTGTGATTTATATGTTATTATTATTATTTATTTTCACTCTCTCTTCTTCAGAAATGAAATCAACGCTACAAATACTAATGTTGTAAATATGAAACGTAATTTTTCGCATAGATATAGTTTATGAGTTGGAGTACGACATAGGCTTTTCATCCCGAGAAAGGCATAGTTGCTGTGGAATAACCATTCTTCATGCTAAAAAAGGTGAACGGATTTAGATGAAGTTCAGTACGAAGGTGTCTAAGGCTTAAAATCATACACAGAGTAAATTTCATCGCGGTAAAATACGTGGTTCCTGTGGTATACCTATTTTTCCTTCTAAAATGCTTAAACGAATTTTGTCGAAATTCGTATAGATATTTCGTTGGTAGTTAAGTTTCAAGATGTTCTAGAAACTCGTACAATGTCCTGGGAGGCGGCGTTCCTTTAGCGGTCCTGATACAAGTGTGTGGTCCACGCGGGCGAAGCCGCGGGCGAAATGTTAGTGTTATATATTATAACACTATGTGAGATATCTTTAGTATAAATAAATAGCTTATGATATCTTAACTTAAATTTGATATTTAAATGTTATCAGCTTTATTAGAAAACACAAAGAAAAAATTATGGGTCAATGACCTAGTTCTGACGAAAAGAAAAGGCCGGCAAAGTGAAGGGTTTCGAAGTCGGGATAAAGGTTCATGATTAAAATTCAAAAGTTTAAAAATAAATATCTTAAAAACCACTTAACATATCTTATTACAACTAATTTCCATTGACAGTGTTTTAAGCTGTACTACATTTTTGTTTAGAACTTTCCAAACAATTGTTGAAAAGTTGAACGGGATAAGGAAGTTCATATCTCAACAAATATGTGTATCAGTTGCCTAGTAACCTATAATACAAGCATAATACTTGCTTGCTTTGGGAATAAATGGCGATGTGTGGGTTGTCCCAGATATTATTATTATTATTATAATCTGGACATCGTTTTTTAATATCGTCTGGAGAATACCTACCTAATTAATAAATGATCAAATTTTCGTACAAATTGAATTCGAAGACGAGTGTTTATGTCAAAATTCATTAATTAAAAAAGCATTCAGGGCTTTAATTTAAACCAATTTAATATTCGACACTATGAGAATAGCCAGAAGAAAGGATAGATCATCAAGTGAGGCTGCTCATTTACCGGCCATTAACGCCTAAACATAATAAGCAGCGTTAAATAATTACAAAAAAAGATATAAAAGGCTATTGAAAACGAACGAGAAGGTGCGAGCGAGACAGTAGAAGTAATTTGGAAGATGGTAAAAAAGGACGGATGCATCGATGAAAGCCTCGACGCGATGATGGTCGACGGAGATTGATCACGTAATCACGGACATTTCGGGAATCTTATAGCGTAATCACCATTCATCTTGCGGGTCGTTGGTGATCGCTCGGTGACCGCTGGCGATTGATGTATTCAAGGGAAATAATATCGCTGTACGTACGCATTATGATTTAATTGTGTTCGTATTATCTGTTATTGCGATTCATAATTTTAGGTATTTTTGAAGATACAAATGAGCTAAAAAAATTTAACTTATACAGAAAAACTATTTAAAAAAAAACTGAATTTGGTATACTGTAGGTATTGGATAAAATTTTCATAAAAGAGAAATAAATATGTAATTTGACGTCAACGATGAAGAAAAATTTTATCAGTACTAAAATATTGTTTTTATGGTCTAGTATTTATTAGAATACCCATACCCATAACACAATCAGATATAAAATCTCAATTCAGGTTAGTAAGTACATTAAACTGAATTTTATGTCTCGTATCATAAGTTTTAAACAACTTCATCTCAATCGAAACTAGTAACCTCCCGTTTTATACACAAGTGATAAAGCTTCATCTATATATCTATATATATTATAAAATAAAGTCCCCCGCCGCGTCTGTCTGTCTGTCTGAACGCGATAAACTCAAAAACTACCGAACGGATTGGCATATTGTTGACACCAATGCATAGAGTTATTCAACAGGAAGGTTTACGTGTATAATTTATTAATGTTTTGTGGAAATTTGTTGAAATATGACGATTATTGTTGAAGAAGTCGGAAAAAAATCAAGCCGGCTGGGAACTTTCATCGAAAACGCTGCCTAATCCTTTTGAGATATAACAAAATAATATATGGAGAAATTGTGTATCTTATATAGGACTAAAGAAAAGTCCGCGATGGCTATGGATGGTCTATCTTTTATGGATAGCTTACTATACCTATTGTAATGTTTAAAAAAATGGTGTCATATGATGAGGTAATTGGAAAGCAATTTATATGGATACAGTATTAATCCTTATCGAATTATATTGATATTACGCCTCCAAAAATTTCATATTTTTTTAGTTGAATCTAATCATTTATTCCAATAAATAGAAATATGTTTTGGACCATGATTTGAAATTTGAACAATGCCCATTGTCTGATTGTTTTGCTTTGCGAAATGGTCAGTCATGTTAGCTATCTCACGGGATAATAATTGACGAGAATTATTATGCACACACCAGGAAGTGTATTACAAGCAGGCAATGCGATATGGGCATAGACTAAGGACGTGAATGTAAAAGGTGTGTCGAGCGTATTGGCGCTCCTTGGCCACAATGGCGGGTGTCGGCTGTCGTCGCACAATTAGCCCTGCATTGTGCATGATCCATTGTGCCCGGCGCGGGCGCCGCTGTTGGTTTTACTCCTACGTGCCCGCCTCGCAGCGATCTATCGTTATTCATAAAATATTGTTTGAACAACGGTTTTGATCACTGTTGTAATTGTTCGATTGTTTTCGATTAACACGTCGCGGTCGAAGTACCAAATTATAAAGCTATACCGCCTGCAAAGCTATACGGATTAAAAGTTTATATTGTTTATTGATCCTTCTGCTCACCTTATAACGAACTCATCCGTTTTCCTCTTCATGTAGAAGTTTATATGATGAATAATATTAAAACGTCTTTATAAACAATACCAGCGGCGAGGTGTCATCAGTTATTTGCGGAACGCGTGCCTAGCTACAGTCACAATACGCGCGTAATGAAGTGAGCTGCGATGGGGGCGGTATTGTACTCGTACACCAAACGAGGCATTGTGTCGGCGTGCGACCCGCTCGCGACCCACGACTTGCGACCTGCGACCCGCTCGTTACCGATGCCCATCGCCGGACACGCGCACAGCGTCTTGTTAGCGGCCCATACACGTCCAAACCGACCGGACAACTCAAACATCACCGATTGTGACTTGTGTGCACAGATTATATTCAACTGGACACATTAAACACACGTAGACTTCTTAACTATGATTTATTGTCAGAGCCGATTGGACGTTTCGGTTACATCGGACAGTTCTTATAAATATCGATTACATTAAATCGTAATAGTATATTGGATACTTCAAACGTTTCCTATTTATTAACTTATTACTGTGTTTGATCGATAAACAATAAAATCGAAGCCTAAACTGAAACGTTTTCTAACTGTGCCTTCCGTGTATTACGTATTACGTTTAACGAGCATACGCATTCGCTCGCAGCAAATCGAATTAAAGGTTGATTAGTGTAAAGTGTAAAGTGGCGTACGGTCCGCCGCGGCTAGATGTGGTTTTGATGGAGTCGGCAATGGCGCGGGGCGGAGCTGTCATCTGTCGGCCTCTAATTAGAATGCGCTCGTTAACGCTACGCCGCCGCGAGGAAACCATTCGCTCCTGCGATACGGCGCGCCAGTTGTTCCGTGACTCACTTTTTTACCATCGCCTCTGGTGACAAACGTATACGTTTAAAAAAACTCGATTCTGTGTCCCTTTTCGGTAGGTAGGTACGTCTCTATTAATGCTATCGCTATCACATGGTAAGATTTTTTCGAAGCTGTCAATTTTTACGGCTAGCTATGGTGTGAAATAAATAATTCTTAATGTTATTCTGGGTGGGCGAATAGTCACGGGTAACGGATTTGTCGGCTATAGATTGAGGAAGTGTGGTTTAGCGACAACATGTGTAGTATACGTAAATCATTCGATAATTTTTGTTTTATACATAATATTGATATAAGTTTGCACTCGAAATTAAATATAGAAATAAGTATATATAATACAATATAGACAAACGCTTAATCGACGTTATATATATTATAGTACATCTAAAGCTGGCTAACAAATTTGCAGTCGTGTCAGTTGCATCCAGATCGCCACGACGACGTGTGATCACCTACACCAGGATGTCAATCAACTGAGGGAGGAACGTCATAACCGGTTCGTGGCCGCCACTCGAAAACCTTTCTACCCCAGCAGTTGTAGGTTCTGCGAGCAGTGTAGGCTTTTCATAGCCACTTCAACTTGCTGATTCTATGAGCCAATGCAATCGCTTCAGTTATTCTACTGATTTCATGCAACACATATTT
Organism: Luffia ferchaultella; assembly: GCA_949709985.1. NCBI lineage: Eukaryota > Metazoa > Arthropoda > Insecta > Lepidoptera > Psychidae > Luffia > Luffia ferchaultella. The sequence continues at coordinate 8,639,165 of OX453241.1, forward strand.
TAGACGAAGTAACACAACAGGGACATGATACTGTTCAAAAGTGTGATAGATCATTTTCTTTCAAGGCACCAAAATATTCAGTCCGTTTGCTCGAGATCGCAGTGCATCGAGTGCACAGAGTAGGTACGCTCTGTAATTTATGATATTGAGGACGTATACGATTATAGATATCAGAAATATCAAGTTAAGCTACTACAAAAATACGATCAAAAATTATAAAATCTAAAAAAAGGATTAAAAAATACAACCAGGCGTATATACGTTGTATTGTGTTTTCTCTGAACATTAAATCGAATTGGCATGATTTTCTGTTTTGGATTTTCGGTCGTTTCGAAGTATGAGACGAGACATTTTCATATATTGTTATCCAAAACTACGATCTGATAAATTATTAGGTGTTTTATTAATATCAATCCGTATAAAAACACGCGACGAAAGTGGGCGAAACCCGAGTGGATTGAATCACAGCTCGGACGACGACGGCCGACGCGTGCTGCGATGAAGTCATTATTTTCCATTTCCGCGGGCCGCGGCCCAGTGTTAAGTCGATAACTCGAAAATGACGACAATTTGTATCAACTAGCCCCCAAACGTAGCGAGTCGTGTGACGATTACTAAATCAAGCAAATAATACAAACACAGGGTGTTTTTTTTTATAACAAAACAAACATAGGTACTTAGTGTTTTATTCTCGAAAATATTTTTTTTCAAGTACTTGAATGTGTTTTAGTAACCGTTAAAACTGTGACGCAGGGGTGCCCTAAAAGCTGTATATAGGCTGCTTCTGTTATTAATAAACATCCTGTCAAGTTGACAGTGTCAACTCCCGTCCCGCACGCCCTCACCCCTCACAAGGACCGGAGTTTAACTCCGTTATGTGTGAAAAAACGTGAACTGAGTCGAAAATCAATAAAAAAATTACGATAAATATAGCTTTTGGTTCTAGTGTAACCACAGAAAATACACAAATTATTTTTTTAAATAACTTGATCGTTATGAGGTTGTCTGCATTTCGTAGTAGGTAGACATTTGACAAATAACTACATAGATACCTACTGAATTGACAAAACGAGTCGTGATAGCCCGGAGCGCAATGAACCTGTCTCAAATATATAAGACCCCATAGGGCTATGGTTCGAATCCGGGCGTGTACCAATGAGTTTTTCTGACTTAAGTGCATAACTATCACTGACTCCGTGCTTCGGAGGGCACGTTAAGCAGTCGGTCCCGGACGCTGTCAATAGATGGCGGTCGTTACAGTCCCCAACCCGCAGTGGAGTAGCGTGGTGGATCTAAGCTCCAAGCCTCACCCTGCGGGAGGCCTAGGCCCCTGCAGTGGGGTAAAAATGGGCTGATGAAGTAAAGAATTGATAATATGACATTAAGTACCTACGATTTGGGATCCAAAAATGCACGACTTATCTACCCTTATTCTTGGCAAAGAAGCTTTCATTCAAGAAATTCATTTTTATAGTAAGAAAGTTCTTTAGTAATAGTAAGAAAATTTAAAGAAGTTTAAAGAAGAGAATAATAAACAGATCGGGTGTTGTGGTAAAATTACAGATCTCTGAATGAGCATTGTTCAAAATGTTGCAATGTAGTCCAAAAAAAATTGTATTTACAGAAATTGGTGACCTTATTAAACAGAAAAAAAAATTTTTGGAGGCGGAATAATAGTAATATGAAAAGTAAACGTGAAACGTTATTGTGACGTACTGCTACGAGTGCATGCAGTGGTCGAACATCGTAGCTACATAAATAGTAGTAGGTAGGTAGTGGCGTCCTCAACTATTAATTTTCAACAATCGATTATTACTTAAAAATCGATGTATACATTTAAAAAAAAGTTACTAAAATGCTCCTATTTTTCATAAAAAAGTATTCAAATGTAGTTTCAAAAGTTTTGGTCAATGCCAATTCAAGAGGTTCATTCTAATTTAATATTATAGTCAACTGACAACAGCCCGCGACTTCGTTTGCGGGATTTTTGAGCGGGGGTTGATTTCAACAATTTTGAAAGTTTACGCTTTTACGAACCTTAAACAATTCCGGAATGAAGACTATGTCACTTCTGACAATCTACATTTTATGTCTGCGAAGTTTCATTAAAATCGGTACAGCCGTTTTGAAGATTAGCCCGAACATAGATTAACTATAATAAAAAAACACCATACGTATCTGTAACAATCTGAAAACAGTCAATTGGTTGCCTGACGATGACTAAATGTACAAAGACAAGAAGCTCGATTGACATCGATTTATTAAAAAGTTTACAATAGGTGGGGGCACAATCTTCCGCGCTTTTTCAATTAGCCAAAAAAGCACAATGTTGTATGATAATTTTTATAGTTTGCTACTATAACTGGTTTCTATGCAACCAACTATAGTAAACTTTAAAAAAAAATGACGTCATAGGCGATCTACACGGATCAAACGAAACTTTTTCTAAAACTGAACTAAACAAAAACTTAAACTAAAACTTTGGTGCTTTCGTAGGTGTATGCTTTCTATTAATATACAGATAAGACTATGTATTATTTTAGACTAGTTCCCCCTTGAAGATATAGTCACCCCAAGTCATAGACAAATTCGAGAGGTAAACGGGCTAGCTAGAGGGTTGGAACAGGCAAGGGCGCGGGAAGCAGGGACATGGTTGACGTCACGCGAGTTGCTCGTCAACTCTCCACCGCATTATACTGATGGTATAGTTACAATAATTCATACAGGGGTGATATTTATTTGTGAAAAAAACGCGTGTGAAAATATTACAGCAACAACGTTTTGAATCCCGAATATATTTGATGGGAAACATAAACCATAAAATTGGAAATAGCATTTGATAAAAAATAATTGTTTACTTGGAATCGAGGACGTACAGACATATAACTACATATTATCTAAATAGATACAAAGTTCTATCAAAACATTGTATAGTGTAATTTTTTGAATAAATTGTTAACTTCTTTATATCTACGCATACAGCCCCAAATTGGAATTCTTTGTATTGTAAGTACGCAGCATTTGTAATTTTTTTTGACGACCGCTTGGCCTAGTGGGTAACGATCCTGCCTAAGAATCTGGAGGACCCCGGTTTGAATACCAGGTCGGGTCAGTATTTATATGATGAATATTGATACTGGTACCGGGTCTTGGTTGTTATATGTATGTGGTGTCTTCGCTTGGTACCCAAAAGAAGCTAATGCTTAGTTTGGGACCTAGACGATGTTGTGTTGTATGTGTTATTATTATTATTCTAAATACTGTGATCCCGCTGCTTTTGTCAAAAACTGTCCATTTTGTGTCCCGTTCATATACCATTTCCTGTGTTAATATTATAATTTAATAATATTGGGTGGGGAAAAAGTTTCTTCGCATATTATATGAAATCCCAAGCTTTTTTTTTCCAAAGTTTATTCACATTTAATTACAAAATATATGTGCCATTTCGTTCGATTACTGTCTGTCATTTTGTTGGTAGTGACATGCTCCCGTTGCTGTTGAAATTTTGGGACTTCTGATAAAAAAAACACGACAAGTAGTTTTGGCAGTCCTCTCTTAATGTTAACTTAATACTGTCTAAAGAATTCTGAAGAGACCGAAACAGGTGGAAATCTTAAGGTGCAAGCTCAGGGCTATATCACGAATGCATTAACACCTCCCAGTCAAACTCTCTTAATTTTTGTGATTAAAGATGTGTGAGTGAGGTCTAGCGTTATCGTGCGATGAAAGAGCACACCCTTTCTATTGATTAATTCCGGCCGCTTCCTCTCAATTTCTTGCTTTAATCTCATCAGTTATTCACCGTAGAGATCCGAGTCGATGGTCCTGCCCGGTGGTAAAAGCTCATAATGAACAATACCCTTCCAATCCCACCTTACACACAGCATCACCTTATTGCGAGTTAGCCCAGGTATCGCCACAGTCTATGAAGCCTGACCGTTCTTTGACCACGACCTTTTTCGCACATCGTATTTGATTCATTTTTCATCGTCAGTTATCAATCTTTTAAAAACGGTTCGTTTTCTTTACGTCTTAATAAAGAATCGCAAATGAGTACACGGTTCATTAAGTTTCTTTTTAAGTAAGCTTATGTTACACCCAAATATCGAGCTTTTTTGTATACCTACCCAGATTTTTTCAAATGGATCAAAACTGTTTTGTGGTCAATTCCCAGATCTTCAGCTATGGTAACTACTGATATGCCGATCTTGCTCCACTTTTACAAAAATGGCGTCCATTTTAGCCGTGACAGGGTGACCACAGCAAGGTGCATCTTTGGCATCAAAATTCCCGGTTTGAAAGCGTTTTAATCAACTTTGTGCTATTCTTACTGACACCGCATTAGGGCTAAAACGTAAAAAAAATCGTAGCTTGCGTTGCATTTTTTCCTTTTTTATAATAAAACTTTAAAATGTATCGAATTTCTTCATTAGATTAACTCTTTTTAACACAAAGAAAAACAAATGAAAACCGGCGGGAAACAATATTTTACTAAATTGTTTCTTTTTATGAAATGTAACTTTTTAATGGTATCAAAACCAGCCAGATGCAACGAGTACAGCCAAAACGATTTTCTTAAAGTATATACAAACTATATGCGAAAAAACTTTGTCCTCGACCTAATATTATTAAGATGTTCCAATTTTCCTTGGTTATGTGGTTTATCCTAAATTTTAGAAACCGCGGAACGGATTCTAATTTCGCCTTTTCATTGATGTGTTTTTGTCATGAGCGAATGTAAATATAATTATTAAGTTCCCAATTCTTTTCTGAATAGGTAGATAAATAATGATGGAGAAGGCGGTTGTGGAGCGTAGTGAAACTTACCTACGACACAGTATTTTAACCTGTTTGTGGGAATTTGATTAAAAGAATCAAACAAGACAGTTACTTATCTGCGGAAGGACTATATTATCGGTTTTTGAGTGAGGATATCATTTATACATATAATGTAATGTTTCTGAGTCCATGATTATGCGCGGAATCGAATTACATTATTAAAGACGAATTCCGCTTCCTTTGAGAATCAGGATATTTATTAGGCTATATTAAACCTTTGTCAAAACTCAAACTCAGAACTATTTATTCATTAACATGGCTTTTATAGTCTCGTGCGAAAAAATGCACATCAGTTCACATGCAATTCAGGAATCATCACCACTTACATAGGGGTGAAGAAGCGGCAAGAAATTTTCTCCGTGTACCCATATAAGTATACGTTGTACAAGTGTAAACTTTTAGTCTTTAATAGTCTTTGAAATGTAAAGTAACAAACATTAAACAAATTGATGTCTCTTCACTCTCTTCTATACATAAAAATATTTAAAAATCAAATTAGTACTTATTTCATTCTTTTCATAATTTTGTTATGCAAAACACATTGCGACGGTTGTGACGCGTAAAAAAAAACCCGTCCGTGCCAGTTCGCCTGTCAAAGTCGCGGCATCGAGTCGAAATGACGCCTGTTCGAATTCCGCTTCACTTATTCATAACCGGTTCCGGCCAACCAACGGGAATAAAGGAAACAACACGAAAAATGGGATCGCTATTCTCGTATTGCCAGATCTTGAAATGTGCGAATCAATTATTACATCCTTAAAGATGAGAAATTCGATGTTTAAGTTATGGAAGCAACAAAGGTCTCAAAAATTCATTCATTACAAAATTATTATATAGTTGTTTGAGTAAGACCATTTTATTTTTATATGAACGAATTCCTCTTACTATTTTACCTTCCGCTATTTAGAGTTATATATGTTAGTTATATAATGTGAAAGTCCACGTAACTTTCGACCCCTGTTTTCCGGAGAGAGTCTGGAAAATATGACGCAGGGTGGGTTAGGGTGCTTTGGCAGAGTTGCGGGGCGAGGGGCCTCGTGTCGTCTCTAAGCTCGGCGGCGGTCGGCGCCCGTGAGCTCGTAATTTGCCTTTCTATTAGAACGAGGGCGTGAAAAAAGGAAGGCGTTTACGGTGTGTTTAATACGAGCGAGCGGGATAAAATACGATCGCCTGCGGGGAAAATTTCGAATTTCAGAACAGTTTTTGCGGAGACGGAGCGCGCGGTGCGAGAGGGACAGAATGTTCACGGCGACGCTCCCCGGATAATTAGCGGAAGTCGTTGCTTAGTTTTCCCCCGCGGCGGGAGGGTACGGCGGGGTTACAGGAGGGAGTTCCTCTATTTGTCGTTTAAGAGTTAATCGGGCGGGCCATTCGTCACTCTCGGGAGCGCCGCCGCCGGCATATTATGTCTTTATTAGGAGTCAGAATCGACGCCGCCGCCTGCCGCACCCCTCCCTCGGCCTCGTCTCTTGATTATCGGATCCGTGATTATTGATAACTTTGTTTACGAGTTGTCGCCCGCCACGGGTCCCCGTTTAGAACCGTCCGTCGTTACAGCTTTACGAAGTAATTATTAACTCACTAATCATTCAGATAACGATTGCTTACCTACCTACTAAGTTATTTGAATTGCGGTTGTATTCGTTATTGAGATCTTAAATTTTATCTCAGGATGATGACTCGCCGTTTCAGGCGAAAATATCTTATATTTATAATATGTGTGTTCTAAGCATCTTATACTTATTACATACCTACGAATTAGGTAATTTATCACCGACAGCATCCTTTTGATGTGAATACATAATATAACAAATGAAATGCAGCTAATATTATGATTTAAGTTATAAGGCATTATTAATTAGTATGGAAAGTATTGTAAGGAACTACTATTTTTGTAAATTTTCAAAAATTTCCCTTTTTAATAGTCATGAAACGTGTTTTTGGTGCAAGAGAAGTGACAAATACGACAACGATCGTCCCAATGCCACCTGGCAATTTGTTGTAATAGCACACTCTCGCGACATCTGCGTGACGGCCGCGGGCCACCAAATCGGAAACGGAACCCAAATAACATGACATTCTACGGTAAATATTAACGCACGATTCAAATTCAAACGTAACTATATTGGAAATGTAGAAAAACCTTCAATCAATACGTAGCTACGAAATAAATAAAGCTCCCTATTAATCCGTGAAAAGTCCAACAGCGTTCTCCATTTAGCTAAAGAATCTTTAATCTACTACACCATGATGTCATAACGGAGAGCAAAAGAGCGAAAACTGCTTAAATCGTGGTCCGAATCTCATCGTTGACTGTGTTTTATTAGATTTTAATCAAGAGAAGAGTGTGACGAGAAGGTTTAAATAGAATCCGTGTGAACAAATCGCACCATCAATGAAGTCTCTCTGACTCCCATAACCCATAGCCGCAACTGTGATGTCTTACTAAGCGTATTAATCTTATTAAGCTCCAAGCACTCTCATCCCGAAGGGAGGCCTAAGTACCTTCAGTGGAGAGTAATGGGCTGATATGGATGGATAGCCCAGATTGGACCAATATATGCCAATATGCTGGACGAAGTTTAAACAGTCGTGAAAATCAAGACGATGAAGAGCCATTATATAGATACATTTGACAGATTTCCCTCAGTTACATTTGTGATATATTCATACATAAGACTAATAATTTGTAATGAGTGATAAAGAAAGGCAATAAAGTATACCTGTTAGGTATTTTTTCAATAGGCGTTATTTAAAGTTGTTGAAATGAAATACCATTTATTTGCTCAAAACGTAGTACATAACGTTGGCGTATGAGGAGCCATTAATTTAACTCGATGTTACAAGAGATGTGAGATAAACTTTTCACAAGTTATTAACAATAGTAAATAGACGTCACCATGTGTGGTAAACAAAAAAAGGCATTATCCAAAGTGCAAGTTCTCACACTAGGTGGTTTACCAAGAATCACAGTAAAGTGCCAAACTGCCAGACAATTAATTATGGCACAGAATAATGTGTTGTTGAAAAGATACGGCATAATAGTTCTGAATGGTTAAATTTTTTGTGGCTCTAATGGACTGTAGTGTGGCTGTAGAATACTGTGAAAAAAAAAACTTTCGTCTATTTTGTTTATATACTGTTCGTTGTGTTTTTAATAATACTGCTAGAGCGATAACAAAGTAAAAAAAATTCAAAAATTAAACTAAATCCTATACGAATATGTAGATAAAATTATTTCAGAAAAAATGTTTTGTTTCCATAAACATCTGTCACCATCTTCCTGTCTGATAACTTTCGTTAATATTGTCCATAGGTGTCGAAACTCGTATTTCGTGTTAAATTCAGTGCAGATCACTAATAAATCATAGGTTAATAAAGTTTTTGTACCTAATATATACCTGGGTCTGTTGTCATTGAATATAGTTCGACGGTTTTATGGACATTCGTGGGTGGTACTTTACACAATGGTGTTTGTGTTGGCATTCGTCATGCGCTACAGGTTGCGGGAACAGGCGCGTAGTGGGGTACACCTGCAAAACACGCCCAAAATGCTACTCTCAGTTGGATTGGAAAAATTTACGCGTAAAATGCATGTTTTAATACGCTACCAGACTGAAAATACAAAGAGCTTACAGCCATTTCACGAGAACCTTTGTCTTCGGGAATACTCGGGTGTGTTCGGAAAATGTGATTTTCATACCACCGAAATATATCTTCGCACGGAAAATCGCACTTTTTTTACGTGGGTACTTTATTATGCGATTATAACAAGATTATAACAAGAAATGAAAGTATGCGATTTTCGATGCAAAAATCATATTTTCCAAAAGCATTCAAGTATTTTTGATGAAAAACATGGTCGTCAAATATTACTGGATTTTTTTTCAAAACAAGGTCAAATAAAAAATATAATAACCTACGACAAAGAAACCGTAAAGTGGAAAATATTAAAAAGCTGATGCTTTGAAAATAGTGAAATAATTAAATTACTTCTTTTTACCTTATAATAGAGCTAAAAAAATTAATTGAAGATGTTAACAACCGTCATGCGTGGCTACGATGACAAATAAAAACGTTTTTTAGAATTGTAAATTTTTCAAGTACCTACCCGTTTTGAGACGATGTTACGTATGTAATGCAAAACACCGCATCTACCTAAATGCCCACCCGTTGCAGAGAAACACATCTACCGTAGCTTCTTCTGATTGCCTATAATTGGCAAACATATCTAAGAACCTAGTATGAAGTGATTGTTACATATGTGAAACAAAACACTGCTACAAAATTAGACCAGCCGTTTTAGATAAACACATCTATTGCAGCACCCCTTGGTGGCTTATAACCGTAAAACAGGTTTAAGAACTTCCTTGGGATAATATCTATGTAATGCCAGAAACCGCATCAAAACCGGCCCAGCTGTTAGAAAAAAAAACATATAATTATACATATAATGTAAAACATATTTAAGAACTGTCTCTGAAGTGATACCTATGCATTACAAAAAAAACCGTATTTAAATTCCAGCCATAGACAAAAATATTTATTGCAGCGCATCCTGGTGGCCTTTATCTATACAATATGTCTAAGAACCTGAACTGAAGTTACATCTATGCTATACAAAAACCCGTAACGAAACGCATCAAAATCAGTTCCAGTTTTTGAGGAAAATGGTAACATGTATGCTCAAACACATTGTATACACGAAATTTGTTACCCTAAACGCATACGCTCGTCGAGTTGCTCTAAATTTAACTTTTGTAGTAGGCAGGTAGGTATACTATTCATTAGTGTTCATGCTATGAAGTTGATGAGATAAGGTAACCACTCGATCTGCTCAAATTAATGATGGGTAAATGAGTACATAGCCACATAGAAAGGTTACGTAAAAAAAAACACTACATAATTCTAACATTTTCTTCATTCCGACAAGTAATTTAAAAACGTATTTACGAGAACATGAAAATAATTACATTATGATAATGTTTTAAATACGTTATTAAAGTTATGTGAACGTTAACGAGTCGTTTTCACGAGCAGAAAACATTAGTATGTACCTACGTAAAAGTCTGCCCGCGTAAAATATGAAGCGCGGAGGGTGCAAGTCCGTTTAAATCGTAACATAATATGCGGTGCGATCGTACGGGCGATAGCCGCACAACTAAATGTGCATATTCTCAGGCGGGCGTAGTAAATAAACATTATTTCATATCCCGGGTGACAGGTGTAGCGTAGGGTCACGGGTCACTCGAGCCCATCCGCTCCCGTTGGACGCTTATTAGTATTCTATGAAACGAATTAGATCGAGCACAGGTGCCGCGTCACCTCACCTTGCTCTGTCGTAATCTCGTGGCCCTCAGTTTTAATGTCTCCGTTACATGTTCGAATCGACGTTTACACGAAAGAGCGGCTTACACGAATTACGCTTACGTATTAACATTTGTATTAACATATCAAACAAATCTATCGACTAACGGACAAACTGTATTATAATATATATTATCAAACACGACGACCGCTTAGCCTAGTTGGTAGCGACCCTGCCTACGAAGCTGGAGGTCCCGGGTTCGAATCCCAGGTCGGGTCAGTATTTATATGATGAATATCGATACTGGTACCGGATCTTGGTTGTTATATGTATGTGGTGTCTTTGCTTGGTACCCAAAACACAAGCTAATGGCCTAGACGTTGTTGTGATTATTATTATTATTGAAATCCCCTTTTGTTAGTGTTTTAAATTGGTAATGATTTGAAATACTATCTTTCCGGCCGCGGTTTTGTTTGTACCGGGACCGCTAAAAATGCGTTCAGTACTTTTTGTAAATTTTAGAAAATTCTAAACCCTTCTAAACGAAACTGGAACATTCTTAATGAAGATTCCACAAAGCCACACATTTTCGACGCCCCACTACCACGCACGCACAGCCATTGCTACCAAAACCTCATTATACTCTAAGAATCTGTAAGAGACCACAACAATAACGAGTGGAAGGCGGTGAGTGATTGTAATTGAAACTGAGAATTTTCAAAAATAGAGAAAAATATTTTTTTTTTTTAAATTTCAATATTTTATATCCTTACTAGCGGCCCGTCCCGGCTTCGCACGGGTAGTATTCGTTTCTCATAAGAATCACTTTTTTTATCTCAGTCTTGTCTCATTCCCGTTCTTCCTTTCATTTTTTCGTTCCCATCGCAAAAATACTTTATTATTTCTGTTCTTGGCCCTAGTGTAGCTTCGTTTTCGTTTCCATTCTCATCAAAAATAACTTTTTTATCTCCGTCTTAACTCATTCCCGTTCTTCCCTTTCCCGTTTTTGTTCCCATCGCATAAATATTTTATCGTTTCCGTTCCTGGCCCTGGTCTCATTTCCTTTTTGTTTCCATTCTCATCAAGTACAACTTTTTTATTTCAGTCTTAACTCTTTCCCGTTCTTCCCTTTCCCGTTTTCGTTCCCGTAACACAAATATTTATCGTTTCAACAATTTCTGTCAGTCTTAATTAAATAAATTACACTTTTGTGAAATAATATTTAGTTATGCAATTATTAAATTACTAAAATGGCTATTAAAAAATAAGGGTTGATCGTAGAAGGGTGAAAATTGAGGATTGTATGTATTTTTGTATGTTGTATCATAAAAAAATAGAAATTAAAAATTTTGTCTAAAAAAAATAATAATTTAGGGGTGGACTACCCCTAACATTTAGGGGGATGAAAAATAGATGTTGGCCGATTCTCATAGATACCGGATAAGCACGAAAAATTTCATCGAAATCGGTCAAGCCGTTTCGGAGGAGTATGGCAACGAAAACTGTGACACGAGAATTTTATATATTAGATCTTTAGTAGTAAAAAGTTGTCTACGCCCATTTTCGGAATATAAGGTTATATTCCCGCCTTTTGTAGGTAACTAGCGGTTCAACGGTTTAGCCGTGAAATTATTACTACATACGAACATACAAATAATATAACTAGAATAGCCAAACTCCATAAAGCCCTCTATGGAAAATAACTGTACCTAGGTCTATCCTTATTGTACTTTTATGCCGCACGTGTATTAGGACACTCATTTGGCCGCCACAGCGATCACTGCTATCAACCTAAAATCTATCACGTGCACTCAACTGTGCACTCTGAAAATGAAGAAGATAGGTATACTATGATTCTGTATAATTCGAGGTATAGTTACTCTTTGTCTTCTTCTATTGAGGCACACATTTCGGACTAGCTTGCCTACTGTATCTCTATGTATACAAACACGTTTCCTACGGAAAATATAAGCTATGTCAGTCATTATAGCAAGCTCATATATAACAGTTGTTTGCCTGCTAATTTTCATCAAGATCGGTTCAACGGTTTAGCTGTGAAAAGGTGACAAACGTACAAACATATTTCCTCTGTGAAAAATAGTTGTAATAACTTATATAGGAATGTAGTCGTGATGACGTAATAGACAGAGAGTTAAATGATGATTAGCTCATTACATTTCTGAAACCATATGGATTACTTTTAGAAAGTTTCATTAAAATTCATCAAATATATTTTAAGTTAAATTCGACATGCACACAAAGAATTTTGTACATAGTGGGTGCCTGCGATATTGATCATACAATATTTATTCCAAAAAAAAAAATACATGATACACTAGCTAAATCGAAAAACAATATCAAAATCGGTTAAAAAAAGAAATTGTGAGCTTTCGAAAATTTGTTTCTTGTAATTTAACATATATATTGCAACACTCTGCGTAGATAAGTTATATCGTAAGAGAACAACGCTCTGGCATTTGACAACCGCAAACTAGTAAGCTATTGTCGAGTGATATCCACGTAATGCAAAAACCGCTTAAAAAAACATATCTACTGCAGCATCCGACGGTGGCTAGTAATCTTAAAATATACCTAAAAAATGATTTAGAATAATACCTATGTAATGCAAAAAACTGCATCAAAACTGGTTCAGCAGGTTTAGGAAAATACATGAATTGCAGATACCCTAGTGGCCTATAAACATAAAATGTGTTTTAAAATGTGCTCTGAAGTTAGACGTATGTAATGCAAAAGACTGTATCGAAATCGCCCCCATCATTTTAGAGAACCAATTATTGTTGCATCCCCTGATCACTAAAGACTGACATAACTTGTCCAACACCTAGCGTTCTAGAATAATAAAGACCATTTATAATAAGAAAAGTTTCATTAAATTCAGTCAAATAGTCTGTATGGTAAATAGTGATAAACGTAGAATTTCGTATCGAATTTAAAAAATTGTATACGATAGTATAGAAGTGTAGTAAACTCAAGAATCGGACCCTTGTTAAATAATCTTTGCTTACAAGTTAAAGGAAGAAACATACATCAATATTGTTAGGACACCGCAAGTTCGATATCCAGTGAAACTCAAGGCGAGCTTTTTACACTTTACTTATCAACTTTTAACGGCTAAATACATCTACGAATTTATTTACGTTTAGTCCTTATAAATCTACGTCACTTTGACGCTGCCAATCTCTTACAAGTAGTTAATTTTTCTTCTCTCGTGACCTTGACTTCGTTGTTATCACTCACTTTGACACTTCATTGACTCGAACTGACAGTACAAACCGTTGTCAAGTGCGTTTTACACATTCAAGGGTTCAAATGTTTTAGGGCTTTAATACTTTACGGAAAAAAACTAATGTAGTGAAGTATGAAGTGTTGTAATCGCTTGCGTAACAATATGATACTAAAATAATAATTAAAAGGTTCCTCTTTACAGCTTCGACGGTTCATTGAATATTTGGTTTATATTGCACTTTCCTATGTAATTAAATTGTCCGTGTCTGGTTAATAACGAGCCGTAAAGGTTTTTACGAGTCGACGTTGCGTGTATAGCTACAATTTAGTGAAAATCCGCTCCCGTTCACTGCACTATCAATGTACAAGGTTGTAAAAATAGTGGGTTTGCGGCTTAGTTTAGGGCAGCAGGGCGTGTGGGTAAATAGCCGCAAGCTATTCGTTCGGAACCCTTCGGAGGTGCTCGGCTAACGTCGGCACACGTCGCACCCCATTCCAAAGGTGACTGAATCATAATGTAGTTAGATAGTAACGATTGCGCAAAACTAGTGACCGACTTCAGATATATAGTTTTAAAATTTACAGTCAATAAAAGTATACGTCGTGTTTAGGTTTATGGTTAGAGAAATTTCTGATAATTACCGGTCATATAGGAATTTTAAACGCTTCATTATATTTTTTATTGTACAATTTTAGTAGACATTACACAATTTTGGGGGGTGAAACCTTGACCTTGCGCACTGAAACTCGGACTAAAACTCTCCATCTTACACCAGCTAGTATAGTATGAGTGGTTAGACGATAAACGCAGAAGAGGGCTTCTGTTTTATGTTGAATACTGATGTTGTACACTTTTGAGAGTGTCTAACGAAAGCACATAGTTACAAGTGTCATCTTGCCTACGTCCAGTCAGCTTTTTCGTTTCAGACTGAGTATAGTTCCATTCAAACTTTATGGCGGATCGGAGTACAACGCTTTATGCATGCATGCGCAGGTTCAGTCAGTCAGCCCCTCGCTCCACTGCGTCCCGCTACACCTAAAACTGGTTGCTGCGACGCGACTTGTGCCTATGTTGACATCCGCCATAAAGGTTGATTGGAACTATACCTACAGCGTTTTTTTACGCGATCCGCAATTTCTGTGCGAACATAGAATCGTGGAGGGTACAACAACGTGTAATAACCACAATGAATAAAATATATAATATTTTGTTTATTGTCCTTATATTTATCATAATTATTGTTGTCATTATATAATAACCACAAATTATAAAACTATAGCTATCAGTCACGTGCTGGTCGTTACGTGTTACGCCCTAATGCATTCCCAGCCTAACGCGACTTCCCGGATCAATGTCGTGCGGTAAACGTGTCAGAGGCAACACTTTGTCTCTCCTAGCTTATCTAATCCTTTGGTTTAACTTACTGTTCGACTGCTCTACAAAAAACTGTCAAGTGTCTGTCCAGTTTGGAGGTCTGCTATAGACACGTCAATTTTCTTATCTGTCGCCATCCACTTTTATTAAGACGAAAAGTGTTAAAATGAATTTATTTAATGCGATTCGTTTTGCTTTTGTGGTGAGAAAATAGATGTAAATTATTTTTTAGTGAAGTAACTGAAATAAACAATGTGAGTAGTTTTGGGATTTTTTACAACTTCCAATAAAAAACGGAACGTTCATAGGATCACTCTCGTCTGTCTGTTTGTCTGACGCGCCATATTTTCTTCGAATCTACTGGATGAATAAAATTGAAATTGGGAAAATATAATCAGTTGAGTTACCACGGATATTGGCAGCAAATAAAAAGTTTAATAAAACTGTTGTTATGTGCATCATTTGACATAACAAACGAAAGAGCTTTTTAATAAAAAATATTAATGTGTTCTAAGTTAATTTTTAAAAATATAAAAGAAAATATACGAAAATCGAGCATTTTTTCTTTTCCCCTATAGAAAATAAAATTTTATATGGAATATATAGCTTTACTTTTAGTTTACAGAAAAACCCAAAGGAAATCCTAAGTTTTCAAATTCCTACGGGAAATGAAAAATATTTGTAAAGGAACAATTCGTAAAGTAATGTGGCTTAATTTTGTCCAGGATTAATAAATTCAATTGGTTTAGTGGTTGATCTGACAGCTCATTTATAGGAAGGGGTCAGGTTTAAATCCTAGTCTACAATCACTTAAAAAACGTTTTTTAAATAATTTTATTTTATTATATTGACATATTTGTCATATAACGATGAATAACTATAAATACATTTAAATACATTTTGTATCGTGATACCAGTAAAACCCTTAGGCGGGAATCTGACTAGCACTTAGCCGGTTTTTTTTAAATCTTCGTAGATAGTTTGATCTAAAAAAATGTACTTAAACGTGTGCCATGAAACGCAGCCCCAAAAATACAGATGTTTCATTATATATTTTTCAGTTTCACTTAGTTGTCTATCGTAGGATTCTTAGCCACTGTACATTATTTTCTTTTTCAAAAAAAGTTTATAAATAATTTAATCTTTCTACTAAACTTTAATCTTACATTGCTACCTCGTAGATTTTTTCTATACGTGTGGCCCGCCGACAGTGACATACGGGCGAGTCATCTCAACCGAAATAACTTTGTCGTGATGCTGTGAATATGTCGGAGGTAGCTCAAAGGCCCGTTTTCCAGCGCGGACACGGGACGCGAGAATACGTTTTCGACACGGCCATCGCATTTGGACGTGTTCCGACGGGGCCTCATAATGCCCTCCTGTTTATAGGTCGCTTTTTTTGGGATCACGTCTATAAGCCGTGTGTCGTATACGTGACGTCAACACTGCCGCACGATCCCAAATGTATATTGATCGCATTTTTTTTATAGAAACATAAAAATAGTTATATTGAATCGTTCCAACGTACGCAACTGTTTTTGAGTATGGAGTAAAATGAAACAAATAGTTATAGTAGATTACTGCCGCGGCCCGCAAGTGCAACATAACCGGACGATCGTGAGTATGCGGGCCGAGGTACAGCCGAGGCACGCATCACAGAGTCCAGTTATGCACAGTTGTGGCCAAGTCTTGTATAGTACTTTTCTCAAAGAAGCGTATAAATTAAAACAATAACATAATAACATAAATGTTTATTTAAAAATACAATTAGTTAAGGTACAGTTTTGGAAAAATGGAAGGGGATTTCCCAATAATGGTATATTAGTTTGTGACATTTCCAGATATTGTTGCAAGTTTATATTATGTTTAAAAATTAGCCAAGAAAAGGCTTTCAGACAACGATTTAGGTTCCCTTTCGTTTTTCCATTGAATAAAATTTTCATACGTTTTCATGTATGTGTCCTTCGATTACGGTGGTAAACAATTTTCAATAATAGCTTCTGCAGCTTCTTGTAATTCAGGTGGAGTTAAAATGTCTTCATCACTCGTAGAACTCATTTTAAATAATTATAGTAGGTAAAGTTAACATAAAGTAATTATATTGACGACTGCATTACAATTATAAAAATAGTTTAGGTAATTTTGCCGCCGATTCGCCACGGCGAATTTCTTTTTTTTTACTTTTTCAAATTCTTTTAATGGCGCATTATTTTTGTCGTGCCAGTTCGAAATCAAAACTTAGATGAGTTATTTCTTTAGTTATTAATGTTTGGGTTGAAAAGAGTTCCATTTTCAAATTACATATTCGACCGCTCGAGCACGCCAGCTAAAAAATTGCAGGACACTTTCTGGTCCGGTACTACAAGTATGATTTATCCCAAAAAAGGTTGTGCAAGAAATGGTCGTATACGTAGCATTTTTGAGAAATAATAATTATCATCAAAAAACAAATGAGCAACCTCGGTCAGAAAACTAGATTAGCATCTTGGTTATTTGTACATAAAGCAACGCTATCGTTACGTATGGCATGAGAGGAGAAAGAGTTTCATTTGGTGTTTTTGTTTCTTAATAATAGAGTTAATCAATTTGTCAGCAGTCAAATGTAAACTTTAAAAGAAAGCAACAAGATTGTACCTTCGACGGTGCGACGACGACGGTTCGTGAAGTGCAAACACATCAATATCTTGTTTTTTTATGAATTTGAACATAAACCTATATGAGTAATACGATTATATTCTCGTATTGTCTTTTCGTACGCTATGACAGCGAAATTAATCTTCTACTTTGAATATACCTACCAAAAATAATATTACTTGCACTATGAGTAGTTTTTTTTATTTGCTTGGATAACCCTAGCAATATTCAAGATTTTTTACTATGTTATAAAACACAAATACCTGCTACGTCCCTCAGTACGTAGTGTGTACCTAACTGCTAAACACGATGTCAGCTGGTCTAGAGTGCGATGTTTATGTGGCGTTACGGCGCGCGGCGTGGAGTGCGCGAGGTGAGGCGTGTCCTCGCTTCATCGATCGCAGCTTCCGTCTCTGGCTCGACGACGTTCCCCACCTCTCTGTATACCTCCCGTAACACCCTCTCGTATATACAACCTCCTGCCTCCTGAAACCCCGCGCACGTTAGCGCCCCGACCGACTGCATTTACCACCATCATCCCCCCACCGAAAACCTTGCAAGCGTCTATCACGGGTGCTGTCAGCCACTGCCTTCGTTGAATTCATAGTGGTTATCCTATACGTACAGCAGTAGAGTTTCAGCTCACTTATGCGGTCATACTATTCTGTGGCTAAAATTACGACAAAATATCACTGAAGGACTAGATTTGGGAATCTAATATAACGTGTAGGATTATAAATACGTTATGCTTGGGTGCAACACATCATCATCATCAGCCCATTTTACCCCACTGCAGGGGCTTAGGCCTCCCCCAGGGTGAGGAGGGGGTTTGGAGCTTAAATCCACCACGCTACTCCACTGCGGGTTGGGGATTGTAATGACCGCCATCTATTGACAGCGTCCGGGACCGACTGCTTAACGTGCTCTCCGAGACACACACCGGTGCAACACAATCTGTCTAAATAAACGATCCGCAACGATTTTGTGACATATACACCAAGGAAATTTACACGTTGCCATTATGTAAATGAAAAATATGTCAACAAATTTAATAAAGACAGTAAGTTGGTAAATGGTAGCTGTGTCAAAGATAAAGTTACGTATTAATTTTCACTTTTTTTCCGGTTGCAAAATTTTCCAAAAAGTTTCACAGTATCTTGGAAGCGATCTCGGTAGAAAAGTAATTTAATTTACGCGGGCGAAGCCGCTGCCAGAAAGCTAGTTCTAATGTAAAACTCAAGCAAAATGATGTTTCTACATAGAAAATAATGTTTGGAAGTTATTTGTAATTAAATTAGTCATAAAAATCCAATTGTAATTTTTGTCTGGTTAATTGGTTAAATCATAGAGACATTGAAATGTAAAATTTAGGCTAATTTGTATATCGTAAGCAAACATTTGAGATTTTTCATTTAAAAATATTTTTATTGAATACTTCCGTAAAATTTATTTAATGAAATCAATTTTACCCACGTGCCAGCCAATTTATATATATACATGGATGTAAATGGAGACAAATGTCTACCGTCTTTCCATCGATTCGATCAACTTTTTTTTTTCGCATACATCACAACAACGTCTAGGCCCCAAACTAAGCATTAGCTTGTGTTTTGGGCACTAAGCGAAGACACCACATACATATAACAACCAAGACCCGGTGCCAGTATCAATATTCATCATATAAATACTGACCCGACCTGGGATTCACTTTCACAGGTAGATCTCACATTTCACAGGTTGTGTACCAACGAATGAAAACGAAATCACCTATGGGTAAATCTCCATAGATTAATTTGAAGGCTGAAAAATTTTTTTACGCGCACCCTTCTTGGTGTTCGTATTGTATTGTGATGACGTATCAATAGATAAATCTTTGAACATGTGATGAAAATTCATTACCTAGTGATTTTTTTAGGTCAATATTTCGCTAGATATATATGAGCTTAAAGTCGTCAACAATGTGTGTTCCTGTAAGCTTTCAATCATGAGCTTAAAAAATCTGAAAAAATTAAAAATTTAATTGTACTAAAACAAATATTTTCAACAATAATTGCTTTGAACAAAACACGTGAACGACTTTCTGAGATATCTTGCGATTTTCTGTAAACAATAAAATAATATGACTGGTAATTATAAGGTCATTGCTTAGTATGCCACGGAATCTTAAATTGATACGTGTCTAATACGCTCTTGAATAGTTTTTTTCTCTTATCTATTTCATATGATTGACAAAAGGACTATTTTGGATCTCACCTCGCCACAACATTTAAGCTATGATATTACGACATCTTAAAGTATCTTCGCGCTGTAATTTTAAATTTTAATATGTGCATAAAAGTTTTTATACTCTAATATCTTTATTTATTATCATAGTTTACTGTTTACAGTAAGATGGACATTATTTCGTAAAATAAATAAATGTAAGAAATATTCGTCAATAAAATGCACATTGACGAAATTGCGAATCGTTAAAAACCAGGCGAGGTCTTAATAAACCAGTTGGGTTACAGTAGGTACTAGGCGACTATGCAATTTAGTCGGTTAAACTTACGCTAGACGATTGAAAATTTATACGACCTAATTGTGTAGGCGCCTAATACTCAATCCTTTACTAAGTTAACGTGACTATGTCATTTGACAGTGTTATAATTCGAACGATCGCATTGACTAGGCGATAGCAAAATACCTGACCCCGCACATTATATAGTTGCATGTAAGAAGAAGATTTCACGATTATTACATTTTATTTATAAAAAAAAGTTGGCTTGGTTTCATTGCTTTAGGATTCAGGAATTTTATGTTACAGGAAAGCATTGAGTTATAAAATTTTATAGAAAAGAAAGTTGCGGTGTTAACAACACACTACCGTCCCATACCGCGTCGTTGATGGCGCGGGAACTGATCGCAATTAAAACACTTTTACATCTTGTCGTGAGAGACCTGTAAACGAGTTATTTGCACTCGTTAAAGGTACAATTAAGTACGGTATAAAATTTACAATAGCGTAACTGTAAATGTGAGAACACTTCGTAAGTAATACAAAACCTACTGACATGTAATTTAAAGAGTACATTGTAGTTTGTCGAGATTGTGTACTTTTACGTTTATCGCTGAAATATCTAATCACTGTACACACTGACACATTAAAATTTAAAGAAGACAAATTTGAAGTTCTAAGTCGACGCCATATTAGGATCATCACATATATCTTCAAAATTAAATTTGTCCGTGCGGTATATCGGCAGTGGCTGGTTCTTCATCGATCATCGGTAATGACCCGCCGAGCCTCCGACACGACACATCGTGCCGCACCAAACTGAGTCGTTATCCGACTCGCTGTCAAACCCTTTATTACGTGTAACGCCGTCACGATACATCAACGTAGACGTAATTTTAACGTACGTACGCTGACCGACTATTGAATCATAAGTACTAGTGTTTGTTTTCGACTTTGCTTGCTGGTGTTCCGCGATTCGTTTTTTTTAGTACTTAATTTGCATAACATAATGAAATAAAATATATTTATTTATACTGTTTTGTTTGTTTTAATTCACTCTATTTCTACAAATAGCGGCGTAATGATTATAACTTTCATGTTAAAAAATATTTTACATATAGTGGCTGCTCGCGGCGTCGTCCGTGTAAACTACGTGTTTGTATTATCGTCAAACACTTCTTAATAGGGTAAGACGAAAATCTTATATTTTTTATCTTATTTTTACTACTTTTTTTCCGCCCTTCGCATTTTAATACTGAAATGAGAATTGCGCGATAAATAAGTTCATATTAAAGCTCATAATTTTAAAGTCACTGACAGACACTTATATTTTATTTAAATGTATAGATGACATTTTATCTAGTTTACTTTCCGTAATGTTCTCTTATACCAATGAAAGGCCTATAAAAAAGTGTTCAGCCGTTCTAGCCAAATAGACAAACAAACACACGCAATAATATATAACTTATGTCGATTCTGATTCTGTTAGTATTGGTGAAAATCTTTTTTAAATCTGTTAGTAGTTTCAGAGATTACCTCGTATAGCCAAATAAATTAACAAACTTTATTTCTTTATGTAATATTTGTGTAGATATTTAATTTAAATGAAAAAGTTTTGTTATAATCGGTTCAGTGGTTTTCAGTGCAAACTAATCGATAAGTAAACAGATTACAAAAAAGAAAACTAATGTTTATTTTGGCTTCCGGAACGATTAATTTTTTGATAACAATTTTCCAAACATTATCTTTTATGTATAGATGTTAGAGCTTTAAATAAATTATTGTTTTCTAATTTCTATTAATTGTTATCTATATTACGTTTTCTTGTGTTGTAATAACATAAAAACGTTCTGGATAATATCATTAAAACAGTTGGTTCACGTTTTGATGGCAGAAATTTGCATAGTAAACGCTTAATGGAATATTTCGTCTGGTCGTGAATGTAAATCGACGAGCCGCTTGAGGGCATATGTGGCATTAAACTTGGTCTTAATCGCAGAGCATGCTAGCAATTTTTCCGCTGCATCAATTAGCCGCGTGCAGTCGCACCTCGAAGAGATAACCACGACAAGCGAACACGCCATTACATCGCCGTTGATTACTTGGATAATCCATAGTTGCAAATATTAATAAAACATTAAGAGGTGATTCAGTTCTTGTATACAAGGTATTTCTTAAGTAGTGATCATGCAGATAGAAATGACAGCTTGCGCTATCATTCATGACCTGCCAAAATATAAAAAATGACCAGAATCACCGAATAAAAAAATAAAAAAGCGACATCAGTTTGGTAACTTTTTCGTTATTTTTCAATCAGAAGAAACAAAACAATTTTTTGAGTTTTGCTGTTTTTTTTAAAGGTTTTACATGTATTGGATACAACAACTATTTAAGAGTAGTTAAGTTAAAAAAAAACAAATCACAAGTAAATTTAATAAAAGGCGGTTACAAAAACTGAATGTTTAAATAACTGTCTGATTCTTAGGAAAACTGTTCAACGAAACTCTACGCAAAGCGGAACGCGGATTCCTTTTTATCTGCTCGTTCTCGACATCAAAGTTATTTAAAGAAGAAATGATAACATGTGAAACTATTACAATAGACAATCTGTAATAACTAGCTAATCTGACAAAAACAAGGGTTTCAAGCAACGTATACAGAACCCGAAAAAACAATAACGACATAATTAATAATTGTGTAGGCGAGAATATATAGTCTACTAGCGAAAAAATTATAGTCGGTAACTTTGCTTACAATTCCGAATTTCAAGTCAATTATCCACTCCTCTTACGCTTTATAAACAAACTACGTCATTAAGCCGCAACTCGATGATAATAATCTAAATTGTAAGTTGATTTTATCCCAAAACTTTGCCCCCTTTTTGATACAGCGTCGGAAATGTTCTTTAAAAGCTATAGCTATAAGCTTTGAGGCGCGGGGCGGGCGGTACAGTCATTAGCAGAATGAAGCCATTAGGAGCGTGTAAAACAGCTAATTACATCTGCGTAATCCAAGCCCCAGGTGCGCATCTGAAACGTAGATAATTACGAAATAATTAATAATCTTATTATTAAAAGCGGTATGATAAGAAAAAACGTGTTTAGTTTTTTTTGGTAGCTAGCTATTTATTTATCAGCAGGTATTAAGAAATCAGTTGATTTATATTTCTTATCGTTCTGTTGTAAGTCGTAGTTTTGTAAATAAAAAAACCGTAAAAAAGTTAGAAAACTTTTTCATCTAATACACTAAAGTTAGTTAGATATATTTTTTTTACAGTTATTTTAAATTAAGTAGTAGGTAGATAAACATTGTTAATTTGTATGTAATTTTTTGAAGTCTTGAATGTTAAGGTTAATTTGTAATTATTACATAGAAAAAATTATAATGACCAACAGGTTATTTTCATTTATTAATTTTTTTCTAATCTACGTATGTTTTTTTTTTTCTATGAGTAAATTTTTAAATCTCTGTGTGTTGTTTTGCTTTGACATTTAGCGCTTAAGTTATGTAAATTGTTTATAAATTTTCTGTATTTAACACATTGTATGAACACTGTTATCTATGTAAACGGTTTATTAAATACCTATACAGCCACAGAGTGCGCGTAGGCAGTTAACCTATCACGTCCTTTTTAATAGCCACAGACGACTACGCTGAGGCGTCTGTCAAGGACGGCTAGGGCGTATCACCGTTAACGTGGGTGTGCACTGTGCAGCCAGTCGTGTAGTTCCAATTATCGTCGGATTAACTACAAAACGCTATTTTAGTAATATGTAGATAAACGGGTTTACCTTAGCACGCGATCCTGTCGTTATCAACTAACTTGCTCAGGGATCTGACTGCAAAGAGCTTTTATTTCAAAAGAATTGAGAAATCATGTTTCTAGTATGTATTACTGAGAGTGAACTCATTCTCTTTCGGATGGATGCGCGTACAGCATTGTTGTGCTCAATATACGTACCCACATATTGTGCACGTCAAAGCTGGATACGTTTGCTATTTGGTATGTTTTTGCTTTTATGTATTAATAGTACATTATGATGCAAGTACTGTAAGCTGCGTATTATAATCGAGGTGTTTATAGGCACGAGGTGAAGCCGAGTGCTTACAATAAACGACGACTAAAATAACCAGCTTACTGAGTACGAACATCATGTGACGTTTTTAAATACATTTGGGATTAAAATTAGGTAGATCCTTCAAATGTAATAATGGCGGGAGCTAAGGGCGCAAGCGGGTTGCTTTTCACGGTTTACGCAGGCGTTACAAATATGCTCGTTTGTGATTGGTGTAAACTAAAAAGGCCTATTAATAGCAAATGTATTGAAAATATGTATTAAGATGTAAAGAGCGCGTATCGATTAGATACCTAGTGGATATGGTGCGCGGGCCAGTTGACAATTGGGTGCGCGCGTGTCAATAATCCGTGCACCGCTGCCCATTAACACTGTCAAACTACGTATATATTATATATCAATATTATATTACGTTTTATACCTAGAAAAGTCGGTTTGCGGATAAACTCGGATAGGACCAAAACCATGTACGATGAATTAATTAGTGAATAAGAATTGAGAATTGCTTGGAATGTTAAAAAAGTTGGTAAAGTGCGTATCGGGTTACACATAAAGTAGAGTTCCGTAAAACCAAAATTGTTCAAAGTTGAACTATGTAACTATATAGTTACGCTTTAATTTGATAAATTGCAAACTCGTGAACTATTTCGCGGTAAATAGTCTTAATGATTTTCCTATTAAATTCGATATTATAGATTTTTTCAGATATTTTGGAACAGTAGTTGATTAAAAGGTTCAAGTGTCACGTGAGTCGAATGTTTCCTCATAAATGTGTGTATGCAACTTTCACAGAAAGGCGAAAAAAAAAAACACATTAAAACAAAATTAAAAATTAAGCCTCATTCCTCATGTGTAGGTGGCACCTATGTGGAAAAAATAAAATTTTAATGCTTATCTAATACGTAGCGGTCACAAAGCTATTAGTATAACTATATAGGAAATTTCAGTTTTATTACTCTACGAAATAATAAAATAGGTGTGACATACAGATGGACGGATATGGAGAAAGTATAAAGGTTTCTAGCCGGAACATGTAACCCTCAAAAGCACCGACATAAAGTGTTATGAGAACCTAGAATAAACCAATATATTCTAATTGCTTAAATAACATTCAGTGAGTAAACATGTTTTCTAAATAAATCCTTTGAAATTTATTACAAAATTAACTTGTAGCGTTTAGAATAACAAATTTTATGAATTGATTTTCAAAGAATAATCCATACTTAGTAAAAAATTGATTGCTGACCTAATTATTATAGCTAGGATACTCTACGATCCATGTAGTAGTGACGTCACATTAATGTTTAACGTTTTTTTATATCTCTGGTATAACGCCCCTAAAAAAAATTGTTTTTTCTGTTGAATGAGAATGCCTATGCCTATAATAAAAAAAAATTACCATGTTGCAAATTTTGAAATTGGGCATACTCGTAAATGCTTGTACTAAATAAAAATAACTCTCAATAACTATTTGATCCCACAAATTTTATTCGCTTAAAACTTGTAAAATAGACAATTTAATTATGACTACGCCAAATCTCTCCCCCAAATTGGACAATCACGAGCTATCGTACCTCATAATCAAGTTTTGTTTATGGTGGCGAGTGTTTTCCGTTTATGACGGATCAAATTGGCATAGAATAAAAGAAAGATCAGTAACCTAACGCCATAAACAATAGAACGAAGTTTGTAATAATTATTTTGATTCGTAATACTGTATACATAATCCTATCAAACACATTACTGCAAAAACTTATGTCAAATCTCACAATATTTTGAGATCCCAAGTAGAACCAAGTCTACCATTCTATTATTACTTTCGACTATAACCAGATTAGCAAATTAGTTGATAACTGTCATACAACCACATAGATAAATTATTAATAAATTATTGTCATCTCACAACCAAGAATAATGTTTAAAATTTTGGAGTTTTTTCTATTTTCTTCATAAAAAAGTGTGTGCGTGTAACCTTTACGCGCGATTGAAGTAAAACTTTGAAGTTTTTTTGTACGTTTTATAATAACAAATATGAGATGACTAGCGACCGCCCGCAGCTTCGCTTGCGTAGACTACAAATTCCTGTTTTAGGTACTATTAACGTTCGAGATGGTTTATACCTACTTTTTGCTGGAACCAATTTTGGTCACACCCATTCAAACTTTCAATCTTCATTCCCCTTACACCCTTTAATAAACCGATACAATTTTTCATCTCCCGTTTCCCACTCTTAAAATGTGAAAATCTAAAAATCCTAAAACACGTCATTATTTAAGTCCGTCCATTCCCATCCTTAAGTTTGAAATTTCTAAAAAAGCCTTTCTTAACTTTATAATGCTCAAGTTATAAAATAAACTTATGTTCCAAATTTAAGCTTCCTAGACTTAGTACTTTCGGCTATACCTCAGACAGATAGACAGACAGACAAACACAAAAAGTAGCTTATGACACTCTTGACAACCTTCTTTCACATCTGCAAAGTTTCATTAAAATCTGTTCAGCCGTATTGGAAATTAGCTCGAATAGATAAAATTGAATTGAGTAGACGTACAGACAAACAGACGGACAAAAAGTAGCTAATGTCAAATATCTTGACAACCTTCTTTCCCGTCTGCAAAGTTTCCTTAAAATCTGTTTAGCCGTTTTGGAGATTAGCTCAAATAGACAGATACACGTACAGACAGACAGACGGACAAAAAGCAACATTTGTTAGTTTTAACGACCTTTTTTTCATATTCATTGATGTTTCATTTAAATAGGTTTAGACATATGGACGTACAGATAGACATACAAAAAGTTCTGTATGTCACATATATGGAAAGGGTGTAGTCAAAAGATTACATCCTGTTATATGCGTAAAGTTTCATCAAAATCGGTTAAGCCGTTTTGGCCGAAGCCGATTTGCTCGAATAGACCGACAGTTCGTTTTCATGTAGGTATATAGCCTATAACTCTCCGCTAGAATCAGGCTATCAAAGGCAAAAAGAATTTTTCAAATCCGACTGGTAGTTTCAGAGATTAACAAATTCAAACAAACAAACGAATAAACGAACGAACCAACCAACAAACAAACAATCAATCAATCAATTAATTATTCAATCAATCAATCAATCATCAAATCAATCAGTGCGCGCGACGGAAGCTCTCAAAAGGAATAATTTTTCCCGTTTTTGCAACATTTTTCATTGATGCTCCACTCCTATTGGTCGTAGCGTGATGTAATATAGCCTATAGCCTTTCTCGATAAATGGACTATCCAACACAAAAATAATTTTTCAATTTGAACCAGTAGTTCCTGAGATTTGCGCGTTTAAACAAACAAACGAACGAACGAACAAACGAACGAACAAACCAACCCACCAACCAACCAACCAACCAACCAACCAACCAACCAACCAACCAACAAACAAACAAACAATCAATCAATCAATCAATCAATCTATTAAACAAACAAACAATCAATCAATCAATCAATCAATCTATCAAACAAACAAACAATCAATCAATGAATCAATCAATCAAACAATCAATCAATCAATAAATCAATCTATCAAACAAACAAACAAACAATCAATCAAAAAATCAATCAATCAATCAATCAAACAAACAAACAAACACACAAACAAACAAACAAACTCTTCAGCTTTATAATAAGTTTTTCTATTATATAGATTATAATAGATTATAAGATATTAAGAAAATAAGATATTACTAAAAACCGAATCAAAGTCTATTGGTTTGGAAGTAAAAAGACGAACAGAAGCAGCCAGCGAATTTATTTTCTCCCGCTATAATTTTTAAATTTCAATAAAAACTGTTAAGATATTAATTTAAATTGTATGACGTAAAGGGCAATTATAATATGCATGAAATGCTTAAGACAACTAACGTATTTAATTTGATAAGGATTAATATCACGTTTAAAAAACATCTTCGCAATTAGTACATTATGTTGAACAAATTTGATTGTCATAAAAAAGGTTATAGTAAGTTACCCTTAAGAGATACACATATGTTGTCGCGGACTTTTGGTTAGAACTTTTAAAGGGTTACAATTCCGTAATACATGATTTTTGCTTAACATCAACCGTTTACGCAGCGCGCGCGACGGAAGCTCTCAAAAGGAGTAATTTTTCCCGTTTTTGCAACATTTTTCATTGATGCTCCACTCCTATTGGTCGTAACGTGATGTAGTATAGCCTATAGCCTTCCTCGATAAATGGACTATCCAACAAAAAAATAATTTTTCAATTCGAACCAGTAGTTCCTGAGATTTGCGCGTTCAAACAAACAAACAAACAAACTATTCAGCTTTATAATATTAGTATAGATTCTTCGCTACTATCCCAGTCTGACAATTCTTGTAAAAGTTCGAAGTCAGAATCGCTTTCACTGGACGTAGACATTTTCACACTAAATTACAACTAAATTAAATAGATATTGGTTTCAAAATATTAGGATAAAAGTAATTTAGCGAATTTTTATTTGATGATAGCAGACGATTGATAGGTAAACCATCACATTTGACAGATAGGCCGCATGTTTATCCTCAGTAATAAATTCTATCCTTCAACAGCTGTCAGAAGTATATTGGGACGCACGAAATGTCATTTTCATACAAAAATCTAACTCTGGTAAGCTATCGACCCTCCCGGAGCCTCCCGTCGATAGATGGCGTGCGACGGTAGATATGTCTATCCGTCGATAGGTTATTGAGACGACAAAACTATACAATGGATAGAATTTCTAGTATGGTTAGACCGTCGATAGATAGGTAATTGGGTTTGGCTGTTAGAGATTTTTAAAAAACTTTGCAATTTAAAATATTTTTTTTTAAACTGTTGAATTTTTATTCACTTTGCTATTCACAATTGATCCGTTAGAAAATTTGGAAATAAATAATCCTAATTGATTATGATATTTGCCACTAGCTGGCGTATAAGTGAAGAAGCGTGGAGTATATGACATAATAACATAATAAACTACACAGACTATAGTAAGCGTCACTTCCGTCAGAATAAGCGTCACTTCCGTCAGAATAAGCGTTACTTCCGTCAGAAAAAAATCTGAGTTACTCCCTAGTCGCGCCTAAAGAAGTCTAGAAGAATACCCATTGCGTCACATACATTCGACCCAAGTATTACGTGACTATATATTGGCTCAAATTGAAACGTAATTGAAAAGATATTTTTTTATATAAATTGTAAGTAAAATATATTTTCAAGAGAGAGGCGTTGTCCTATATCATATATAAAACTTATATATAACCGCCATCTTTATATGCACATTTGAATTCAAATGTTTTTATTTCAAGCAATACGTATTTTTCCGATACAATACATGTTACCTGTTTAAAAGCTTAAGTTTTTGATGAAAATTTAACAAATAAAGTTTATTCCAGACAACTCTAGTGATAGCGCTACCTGTTGTAAGGAATAATGACTAGTTAGCTAGCGCCCTCTGTGGTAAAGTATAGCAACTAATCAGATTTCAGTTTATTTTCATACAGTTCATATTTTTTTTATTTTGATGCTTATATTATATGGTTTATTTACTCTTTTAGAATTTCACTACTTTTTTTTAGAGTTTATCAAACTCCATAGAAAATAACAATATCTAAATTAAAGGTATTTTCAAGTAACTTTTATAGTGTAGGTCAATACAGAACTTTGTTTTTGCAAGTTTGTAGGTTTGTTTGAAGTAACTAAAAATTTTTTGGCCAGTGAATGAGTGAGTGTGTGACGAAATTGCGAAACTGATATTAGATACTTTCTGAACTATATGTATTTGCAACTAGTGATTTTAGAATCTAGGAAGTACCTACGTTACCTATGTATAATCTTTAATGTATTGATTTTCAGGCTTTTGCATGAATTTGTAAGATAGATAAAAAAGTGCCTTGAGTTATTTCTACTAAAGGGTTCTCGGTGGCGGCCGTTTGCTCGACTTGGCATGACAACTATCCTAATCCATTGGTCACCTCTGACCTGGGGAATAGACTTTTTTACCAAACCTGGCATGTTGCTCTAACACTAGCGATTCATTTATGTCTTTTGTAAACCTGTCCTTCACTTCGTTGTCATCGCATAAGTAACTCTGATATATCACTGACCTTTATTATCGATTCGACTGAGTTCACTGACCGCTATCAAGTTCGCCTTATACTGGAGGGTTTAAACGGTCTAGCGCTTTCCAGAAAACTCCTGTGACATTAAATTGGTCATCACCTGTTTTCAACAGTAATTCCTGGGGAAAACTAGTGATGGGGAAGTGTCTATAATCGACGTAGATGATGAGCATGTCGAAATACTGATCTCTTTACTGTGGTGATACGAACGTTGGCCGGAAGTTGTCGTAAACATGGAGACATCTAGCGATTTTAACCGATAACAATTAAGGTTGCTCGCTTGTTAACTGTTGAATAATTGTCGGCCGATTAATGACTTTTGGGGCTAACACTTGTTTCAGACGATGGCCGTTAGGTGAAATGAACTTTACGAGTTTTTTACGACAAGCCTAAAATAAATACAACATTTTAGAGTCCCGCAGGTTCACTACAAAAAAATGGATTTCGTTTGGTCGAATCATAGAGTAAATTAATTAGCAGCGTTTGGTTTTAATAGAGTCATAAATGTCAATTCACATTCGAAGTGACATTACGCAATTCTGCGGGTTTGGCATGGATTTCTAGGGGGTGAAGAGCGGCGCGCGGGGACCTTGCGCATTGAAACTCGGACTAAAACTTGCCATCTTACACGAGCTAGCTAGAGTATGAGTGGTTAGACGGTAAACGCAGAAGAGAGCTTCTAGTCAATTTGTATTTTTATGGGTCGAATATTTCATACGTCTCTAACAGTTATATCATGTCACATGCACAAAAATTCCTACCAACCTTTTAAAGTCAAAATAAGAAAATTAATTTATTCGTTTGAATTTTAATAAAATGTATTATAAAAATTCCCTACCGCATTCATTTTGAAACAATATTATTTAGTTATGAATAACACAGTTTTAAATTATATTATTCCTAGCTACGGAACTCTACGCTCTTTTCAACGCACAGAAGCCAGTTTTATTTCTCCAATTAGTTACTGGCAGAGCTTTGGTCGCAATATTAATGTAAATCTATGGTTCAACCTTGAATTTTAATTTAAGGTTTTAGTAATAACTACGTTAGTGCCCAATCGGTGAAACCGAAACATACAGTTTAATAAACGTCAGCATAATTATTTATATAATTATATAACGTACGTTACACGTCACGCGCCAAACATTATTCGATACAGCTCGCGCGGACCGCCGAGGAAGTCGTAAACTTATTAAAATACGTATATTTTTGCAACCGCCCCGCTGAGAATCACCTCGTACACTCGTACACGAGCACATTTTACACCCCGGTAATTCTCGATAATAGCCTATAAAACACACGAGTCGAACTGCTTAATGAATTCATCGGGTAGGTGGATATTGGACCCGCAGCAAAGTCACGAAACAGTCAATAGAATAGTTGTCCTGATACCAGGAAACAGTCATGTCCGGGCCATAGAATACATCAAGATACAGTATCGTAAGTACACAAAACGTGAGAAAAAAAGGTACATAAATTATAAAACATAAAAGCCAAAAATACAGAAGGATAATGACTATTATCTTCTAATTTTGGCTTTTATGTTGTTGCTTGAAGTAAGAGAGAGACAGAAAAAGAAATAATAATGTCAGATGATTTGTTTATCATTATCCATCGATTTTCAATCGTTTGGGAAAAAATGACGCAGCATCTGGATACGGTTCTAATAACTCTGCCAAAGTCATAGAGTAAATCAATTTGTCAGCAGCGTTTGGTCATTTAATCCATAGTTTTAATAGTCATAAATGTCACTTCACAGTATCGAAAATGTAACAGCGAATTTGCGTGGGTGAAGAACAGCGTGCGGAGACCTCGCGGACTAAAATTCGCCATCATACACGAACTAGCTAGAGTATGAATGGTTAGACGGTTAACGCAGAAGAGTGCTTCTAGTCAATTCGTACTATGGCCGTAGTACAAGATTAAATAATCCACTGCGTAGCATAAAACTAATTTAGCGTACAATATTAGTGTATCGACATACGCGTGACCAAGCTTCTTGACTCCTAACCTAACCTAACAAGACGTCACTTAGGTTAACTAAGATGATAGTTATGTTGGCCAAATATTTTTTTGTTATTATGAATGACCGTTGAAATATGTATGACTGTAATTGTTTACAATTGTTCTTTAGAAAAAGAATTTATAAATACCAAATGAGTGTTTTGTCGTATACAAATAATCAAAGGTGTTGAAATATATATATACTGGGTGAAAAAAATCAATGGGCTCTGAAGGGAAACCACTTTATATTCTTAAGATAGACTATTTTACTGAAAGGAAACATTCCTTTTTTTTTAAAAAGAAACAAAACTGCATTTGCAGATTTCTCGAAAAGCTTACATGAACCGGGAATCGAACCAGCTAAAAATTCAAAAAAAATCGACAACCGCTATTTTATTCCACTAGTAAGTAAGTATAAGCTCACTAATTTGTCTCTAAGTACCTCTAAGAAGACTTAAATAAGTAAATCGTTTCATTGGTAATTATAATTTTATCCATATTTCTTTCTGACGAAAAGTATAAGATAGAATGTTTAACTTTGTTTTTTCATTTCGGACATTTTTATCGATTTTGTTTCGGTTTGCTTCCGAGAAATCTGCGAATGCAGTTTTGTTTCTTTTTAAAAATAAAGGAATGTTTCCTTTCAGTAAAATAATCTATCTTAAGGATTTAAAGTGGCTTCCCTTCAGGGCGCATTGATTTTTTTCAACCTGTATATAAATCTTTGAAATACCTCAACATTAAAATCAAATTAAGAACTAATATTAGCTACCTACCTATAAAAATATGTAATATTAAATAAACAATTAAAATAACTACAGTTGTTTTGTTTATTATACACCACCCGAGATAAAATAGTTGGCTCTAATTTTTTTCGAGTGTAGGTACGTTTTCAGTGGGCGTGTAAAATTAGTGATTAGCCAGTTACTTCTGTCTCTGCACGTATAAAGTGAAGCGGAAAAATTGTTTAATTGTGTGTGATTCCATCCACAAGTTATTGATTTAAGACAGACTTTTGCGTAAGAGTGTTTGACATTGCAATTGCTAAACGCTTTAAGTCCATAACCTGTGTAAGTGACCTCTTTTGCGCTCTAGACGGTTTCAAACGTAATAAACTTAGAGTGGCGGGGGCTTCGTTGCTTCAGAACGTCATAAAACTTTAAAGTGCACTCTTAAATCTTTATATGAAGAATAAATCATTATAACTATGCACGATAATCTCACGTCTCTGAACGTAGACGAATCAGCTCCACTTTAAGCGCTTTTATTCTATATATCTGTTTCTTACGTACTTACAAATACACCTCTATTTAATTGTAGGCAAAACATTAATAAGAAATTATGAGATTTTGGTTGTTTGGCTAACGGTTATTTTAAACCTATAGCTTAGGCCCAGTTTTCCGAATTTCAGCGTGGTTCCCTCAGAAAAATTTAATTGAAACTCTACGTTTTTTTATGAATTAAATTTTATTTTGTAATATTTAACATGCTTATGGTTGAAATGAGGTTATGGTGAAACTCGGCAATAAAATCGTAGAACTGAATGATTTTATATTTCAAACCGACAGTTTCAATCCCTCTACACTCGCGTCAGATTACTCACTTCTTCTAGTAACAGCCGGTAGCCATGTAAACCTATCGATGCATCGATTTTATCTCGATGCATAAATTAATGAAATTACTTAATTTTCATTTAAACCGTTATGACAGAGTTACTAAAATAATAAATACAAAAACGAAAATTCATATCCATATAAGAGATGACACTTTTTGTAAGTTAGCTTAATGTAAACTGTGACACGGAAAAAGAAAACAAAACCCGAGAAGAAACAAAATAAAAATTCGAAACCTTCTTCAGTATTAAAAGTAATAAATTGCGACTTCCATTTCGAACGATTACTCGGGAGACGACAAAACATGTCAAGTGTCAATTTGTATAATTTACAGTGGAATTAAAATGGCGAGCTGACAGATGACAGTCCCCGCGGTGTTTGCGCGGCCTCGCGTACCCCGCGTACCAGGCCGCGCGAAATTGAAAATTAATAATGTGGTTGAGGAAGACTGTTTGAAAAAATCCTGTGTGTAAGTTAAACTTCTTTGGCGTGAAACTATCGAATAACGATATAAAATATCATGATTGACTGACCCGTTGGCCGAGTGGTTAGAGAGCCTAACTGCGGAGCTAAGGGTCGCGGGTTCGATTCCCGCCCGGGACAAATATTTGTGTGTATGAACATGTCTATTTGTGTCGTGTCTGGTTGTAAAAGTATCTATATATGTATTATTATTTAAAAAAAAACTAATATTTAAGTATGTATATCAGTTGTGTAGTACCCCATAATACAAGCATAATGCTTGCATACTTTGAAACTAGATGGCGCTGTATGGGATGTTCCAGATATTATAATATTATTATTATTAATTTGAATAATAGTTTGAATAAATAGCATCTTGGTAGTAATAATTATTGTAAATAATATTTTATTCTCTATAAATAGTGCATTACAATTCTAAGATACTTTTTACATTATTTATATTTTTACTTCTAAAAACCGAAATTAACTTTGACCAAACCTTTCCATATGATTATAACATTTATGGTAACTCTACGCGTGCGAGCGTTTTGTTTGCGTATACAAGCGGTGTCCATTTTCTGCTCGTAATTTCTCCATATTAATCTTTTACGTAGTCGTCAGCGAGTAAACATTTTGAAACATAAAATTAAAACTTGTGATTAATAATATATATCGCCGCAAAATATTCATATAAATATTTTTTTATCGATTGAAAGTATCGATATTGAATCAGATAAACAATCGAATTCAATTTATAATTAAAAATATATATACCCTACAGTTTTAAATTGTTCCTAGTAAGTAATAAGTAGGCGCTAATATGATTTGTGTTAAAAAACTATGGTATTCAGATCAACAAAAACTTGAATCATACGCTTTTAATTTTTTAAATATTTTGATACAAAATAAAACAAAAAACGCTTAAACAGAGGGTTTTTTTTTTCAATTGCTTAAATTTTCACAACATATTCAACATGAAACTACTTGAAGTCGGAAGCGAACAATTAGTTATACACAAAATTGTACGTAACCGTTAAGCTATCTACTAGAAAGTCGTGAAACACAACCAAAACTCTTCAGTCAATTTATATATTATTCTGCACATCTGGTGCGTACTCGTATAGAGAGTCGACAGAGCTTTTCAAGGGATCAGCAAGCTCGGCTGAGGTATCTATATCATTAGCAATGAGATTAGCGGCGCGTGCCGCCGACGTAACCAGACGCGAGAGCGACGGCCGACATCCGACACTTGACGTACACTATGCGAAAAACTACCACGAAAAAATACTACATAGTCATGCTTTTACTTGATTAGATAGGAATCACGATAGAAGCAAACATCACACTCGCAAAAATTACAAATATAATTATGTTAAAAATTTTATTTTTATTTTGTATAGTAATAGAATACTACTAGCTGTCGCCCACGACTTTACCCAGGAAGATTATAATATATACATTTAGTTCTCCGTTTCAAAGTTCTTTTCCGTATTTCAAGTCGAAATCCGTTCAGTAATTTACTACTGAAAATGTTATGTACCAAACAAACTTATTTTCGTATTTATGTAAGTTTCGGCTTTACCATTAAATAACGCAATCGAAATGCAAGCTATTATGAAGATCGGTTCAGTAATTCAGACGTGACAATGGAACAAACATAAAGAAATATTTCCACGGTAAAAAGTAGCTTATATCCTTCCGCAGGATTCAGTCTATTTCTATATCATATATCCTAAATCATATTTAATTCCGCTGAGCAGTTATTGAGTTCAATACGAACAAATTTTTGGGTAACTTGTTGTGGCAAGAAAATGCAGCCTGTAATGGTCACTGGACTATCACGTAGACATTTAAAATAAACAGTATCCAGGCTTTCATTGGTTTGTGTGTCTATTATTTTTCAAAAATAGTAGATTTGCACATTTTCCGGTAATTTCTGTTAACTTATAAAAGAGGTAGTAGGTTTCTTAAAATGTCATAGTTTCTAACAAAAAAGCAACTAATTGTTTGTGATTGGATTGAATCGCATGCAGACACCTTGAATTTGGAAACGCCGTTAAAAAAATTACTTTTTCGATAAATCCGAAATAAATAAATGACCTGTCGGAGTCGTCGAAATAGTAAATCATCATGTGCAATCATATTCTTCCGTTCCAATTGACAGAACTATCATAGCGTCCCTATACGAGGATGTCGTAAAGCAAGAGTACACACGGCAAACACAAATATAGAAGAGTTGTGCAAAATTGCACGCGGTATTTTTTTTTTTTTTTTTGTTTAGTGAGGGCCGAATCTGCTTACAGACATCTGCGCGCCCGACCTACCGCGCAGATAGTGCCGGGTTGGGATTTCTACACAGAAGGTGCAGCCCGACCGGCTAAACGACTCCTCAACCTATACTCCGGAGAGCGTATAGGATTTGACATGACGGCGACCGGACGCATTGAGGATGCTTCGGTGCGTTTCTGCCATTGATGGGCGGTGCCTTAAGGGCGCCGTCTCATCGGCGTATGATTAATCTAGAGATGAGGGCCGACGCGTGTCGATCCCTCGGCTGGGGAGGGCAGTTCGAGCTGGACGGCCCGACTCTGAACAAACAAGGCTCAGATGCCATTCGAGCAGATTTGTTACGTTAACTAGGTGATATCGGGTGGTAGGTACTGCTCTCCTACGTCAGACTGAAGGTCCGATCTGCCTAGGGCCCTTAGAATCTCTACCTCGGTGGTGAGATCGTCAGGTGGATCTGTAAGTGCATTCCGTGGGCGTCTGAGAAAGTGGTGGGCGGGCGGGGGCTCGTAAGAGGCCGCTGCCGAAAGTAACGGGTTGGGATGTGCGATCGCGGCGGTGAAGAAACGCTCTGACGCGTCCTTCATGTATTTGGAGATGGTTGGTAAGTCGAAATCGCTGTGAAGCAGACTGTTTCGAACGTACCATGGAGAACCTGCTGCTCTTCTACGGAATTTGTTCTGTATGATTTGTAGCGGCTTAAGTATCGTTTGATTGGCGTATGCAAAGACCGGGCATGCATAAGTCATGACAGGTCTGATGGCCATTACGTAAAGAGTGCGCTTGTTGCGCATCGATAGCTTACTGCGGCTACCAATCATACTGGATAAACGAGCCAAGTAGAATTTGGCTGTTTTGCAAACACGCTTGACATGATCGCGAAAGTGCAGATGCTTGTCAAGCGTAATACCTAGGTATTTATAACTATGTTGCCACGGAATGTTGACGTCGGCCATTCGAAGTGTAGCAATATTGGGGGAGACTAACTCTGGGCTTTTCGCTTTGGAATAGCGAAAGCAAACGGCCGCGGATTTCTCGGGGTTGATTTCGATCCTCCATAGGCG
This sequence comes from Luffia ferchaultella, assembly GCA_949709985.1. NCBI lineage: Eukaryota > Metazoa > Arthropoda > Insecta > Lepidoptera > Psychidae > Luffia > Luffia ferchaultella. The sequence goes on from OX453241.1 coordinate 8,676,696, forward strand.
AAACCACCGCGTAAGTTCGTCTATGGAGGATTGTAAACGTGAGGCGATTAGCCCGTTTGTTCGCGCGCGCAGATAAAGCACTGTGTCGTCGGCGAACAGTGCTAGTTGGACTCCGTTGCGCGGCAGCGGGATGTCATTCGTGTACGCTGAGTACAATAGTGGGCTGAGTGTGGAGCCTTGCGGAACTCCTGCTCTTAACGTTTTGGGCGTTGAAATGGATTTTTCGTGACGGAATACGAAATGTCGGTCGGTGAGGTAGTCTTGAACAATGAATACTAATCTGTCGGGAACTTCCAGTTTATGCAGCTTATATATTAAGCCTGCATGCCAAACTTTGTCAAAAGCTTTGGCGACATCAAAAAATACTGCTACGGTTTTATCTTTCCGTTTGAAACCGGAAGAAATGTATTCAACTAGGCGGAGAGCCTGTTGAGGGCAGGAGTGCCGGGGGCGGAATCCAAATTGCTCGTCGATTATTAGTCCTTTTCCAATTAAATGGTCGCTGAGACGAGTCTTTAAAACTTTTTCGTATAATTTGCCCATCACCTTGAGGAGGCTAATGGGTCTGTAGCTGGTGGGAAGGTCTCGGGGTTTGCCTGGTTTAGGGATGCCGATTACGACAGCTTCTTTCCAGGTCGGTGGGAAGTAGCAGTTTTTAAAACAAGTGTTGAAAATGGCTGCCAGAAGGGCGACTAAGGGGAAGGAAAAGCGTTTGAATGCTTTGTTATTGATACCATCGAGACCTGGAGCTTTTCTGTTTTTAAGCTCCTTGATATGTTGGCTAATTTCGTCACATGTGACGGGTGGTAGGTCTGCTGAGGGCGGACGGGTCGCGCGGTTGCGCACGTCGTTTTCGACGTGGGCTACGTGAATGGGATCGCACTCAAGTGTGCTGGGTGAACATTGAGAATCAAGACTATCTGCCAAACAGTCAGCTTTCTCGTTGTCGTCGAACGCGAGGGTGCTATCAGGCTTCCTAAGCGGGGGAGACGCGGCGTATCCGTCTAAACGGAGCGCTTTAGCGACACTCCAGTAGGCCTTATGGGTTGGCTTAATGCCTTCCATAAGTTGGTCCCACTGTTCGTTACGTAATTCACTGATGCGCTCCCTCACTCGGCGTTGGAGGGCGCGCGCTCGTGACCTATATTCGGGCGTGGGGTATGCGCTCGCGCGGCGCAGGGCAACGTTTTTGACTCTTATGAGTTCGCGTACTTCGGGCGGCAGGTTCAGACGGGGTTTAGCCGCCGGAGCCTTCCGGCACGCGGTAGCATTTACAAGTGGTTTTATATAAAAAAAAAAACTTGTTTGTAACGTGGAACAAATTGCTTGCTGTAACTAGCTACATATTCATGGATGTGGAATTGACAACGATTTAATTTAGATATATAGATAGGATTCTTTTATAAACAGGTGAGTTCTGAACGAAAGGTCAACAACGTTGAGTAATTACTACATTATCTATCATCTTAATTGGTGTTTGCATTTAACGGGTATTTTATTTAAACGATTACATATAAACTTAGTTCTTGTTGGGGCGTTTGTATGATTGTGTGAGTTGGCATTCTTGGGAACGTTTGGCATTTTAAAGATTGCTTTCATTCATATAAAAAATGGAACGTGTGTAGGAAAAATTGTGGAGCATAAACGACATGTTGCTCTGCAAATTAATTGGTTTTCATGTATGTTTCTCTAAACAAAACGAACCCGTACGGCCAGATTTTTGAGCAGTAGTTATTTGCTTGTGATTATATAGCGACATTTTATCTGACATTACTATTTCTAACTACTTACCTACTTATAATAATATATATATAAATATATAATTTAAACTAAGCAAAGCTTGTATTATGGGTACCAGACAACTGATATACATATTTAAATATCTTTTTTTAAATAATATATACATGTGCTATAAATATTTTACACCCAAAACGGATGAAATGGACACGTTCATCCACACAAATATTTGTCCCGGGTGCGAATCGAACCCGCGACCGTTGGCTTTGCAGTCAGGGTCTCTGACCACTCGACCGAGCGGTCATCATCATTATTATAATCATTTATCGTCGAACTGCTTCTAGAATTTCATTCTTAAATAGGCAACCCTGCAATGGTTAGTAAAAAACCGGCCAAGTGCGAATCGGACTCGCACACGAAGGGTTTCGTGCCACCAAACAATATAGTAATAATAATAATAAAATTTTTCCACATATCCAAAAACAATGGTTTAGCTGGTAGAGGGGGGGGGGGCACATGACTCTAACAAAAATTAGGACTTTAGGGGTGCATATCTCAACAACTGTTGACTTAAATAAAAAAACTGTTGGAAACCTTGATATCATTTTTTAAGACCTATCGTTTGGTACCTCTCGCGTTAATATACGATGATTTTTTTTCTCCTACTTCAATTACATATTTTTTTTCTTAATTTCACTACGTCATTGTGTAGCGGTTCATAGATTACACCTACCTGCCAAATTTCATCTATATACTCGTATTGCCAATAGTTTCCGAGAAAAACCACAGACAGACAGACAGACGGACGGACGCACATGACGAAACTATAAGGGTTCCTTTTTTGACATTTGGCTACGGAACCCTAAAAAAGAAAAACGACTTTGCTAATTATGCAGTAAATTCGAGTGCGAAAATATTCACATTTGTTAATTTTCGCCATTATTTTAGAGTCGTTTACCGTGCGATCGCGAATTTATGTTGCAGTGAATGTCCGATGTTGGGGAAAACCAAAATGCACCTGTGCACGCTGACAATAACAAATTTCGTTGGTGTAAGAATTAAGATCGCAATATTTTAGTATTCCATTTACCAAGACGATTTTGTGTGTCTTAAAAACATATCAATTCAGAAATTATAATGTTAACATTATCCAGTGCTTTGGTGATGATTTAATTATTTTTTAAATTAAAACTGATTGATTTGTTTTAAAATAAAAAGACTTCTGTGGGATCCGTAGTTTATCGCACTGATATTGACTTAAACCATGACTTAAAAAAAAATAGTGGACCTATCTTATTTGAATTCAAAATTGTTCAAAAGGGATTCCGAGTGGTTCAACGCTGTGTTCCGCTTTGTCCTCAAATTAATATAACCAAATCTAACCTGTCATAATATTATAATAACATTAATTTATTCATTTAGGTTTTTTTTAAGATTCACCAAGCCGTCGTCGTGGTGTCTAAAGTTTTCTTGGTCTAATACCTAAATGATAATATAATATACAGGAAAAGAAATGGACTTTCACCGACGAGCTTGACGGATGTCCACATACACTGGTGTTTATTAAGATACGCAACATTTCGGATACACGAGGCATTTCCTTAGTCACTAGGTTAGTAGGTATCTATTTGAAGTGTAAAATCTCGAAAGTGATCTCGTGAAGCGATGTAAAGGAGTGAAAATTAGTAGTGCAGTAAATGTAAAAAGAATGCTGAATCGGTGCTCGCGTCTTACTTATGGACTATTAGGCATAAAGCGACTATAGTGGTTCTTGCAATAGTTTGTGTCCTAAAACGCCATGCATTAGCTACGCATTGAAAATACACTTGCAACAAAATGTACATAAAACTTTGTAGTAAATAATATTCCCTTACATAGGTTGTAACGTTAATAAAATTGATATTTAATACTAAAAGTTTAAGTGGATATGACTTACGCTTTTATATGCATACTCCGTATTATGTTTAGTAACAAAAAATATTGTTGGGGAGCCAAATATATAAACAGGCTTGACAGGATGGGGAGCAAAAAGGGAGCAAAGTACTACGATGTTGTAAAATGTAGAACTGAATTTTTCGCCAGATGTCTTATTACTCAAGTAAGTCTAATAAATTAAATAAACTAAGCAAGTAATAATGTGAACTTTATATTTGCATTTCCTGATGCAAAGTTATCGCGCAATGACACACTAATTAATTGTAACTCAGTAATTTCCATTTAAGATAGATACTCGTAGAAAAACGATACATTTGAAAACCAAAACCATCAGTTTTAAAGAATCTTGAAACCTGGCACTAGAGACAAGGATATATGATGACCGGTTGGCCTAATGGTTAGAGACCCTAACTGCGGAGCCAAGAGTCGCCGGTTCGATTCCCGCCCGGGACAAATATAAGTTACATGAACATGTCTATTTGTTCCGTGTCTGGGTGTAAAAAAATATCTATATATGTAAATGTTATGAAGATTATTTAAGTATTTATATCAGTTGTCTGGTATCCATAGTACAAGCTTCGCTTAGCTTGGAACTAGGTGGCGCTGTGTGGGATGTCTGAGATATTATTATTATTATTATATATTTCCTCATTTTCACTCATCAAACATAGGTCGTAATTGTTATGTCATCTCTATTAGTGAGTGTACATGTTTTTATTTTGTTCACTGTATTTAAAGGAAGCGAGGTGCGCCTGCGTCCCACATCGCGCCTCCTCAGGAAGTGGTCGTGTGTAATTATTGTTTATTAACCTTCTGTTCTTATGCCCTCATTTTAACCAATACACTGTGCGGTTGCATCGCAAATAACCGTAAGTCAAATAAAATAATAGCAATAAATTATGTATTTTGTGTTCGTGTTTGATGTTGCTTTAAAATTAAAACTCGTGCGATTCGGTCGTATAACAAAAATAACAAAAAATACCTATAACTGGTTAGAAATTACAATTCACTTGATCGCGTTATTATCTTGTATTGAAGTGTTTCCGTTGATTATATATAATTTATGGCTTTGTGTTTCCAGCTGTCAAATGTAATTGTTCTGTTTTCATACAGTATAAATACATTAAACATGACACAAGACAAATCTATTAATCGTTTGGAGGAATTGCAAAGGTGATATCCATTTATTAATACTATTAAGGTATAAAAATTCTTCTGTCTTTTTTACTTGGACGCTTGATAACAGTTAGGACAAAATATAATATTAATTTACAGAATAATAATTTTCAAAAAATTATTCTTTTTAGTGACTCTTGTATATTTTAGGTGCACTGTAAAAATATCCTCTCGATTTTTTTAAACAGAATTTCAAACTGTTACAAGAAACATTCAAGTACGAATCGGACTCGAAAACTATTTTAAATACTTTTACCAATATTAAAAAAACAAAGTGTTATTTATTGAAAATTCCGAAATTATTTCAAAATAAAAAAAACAAGGATCGTTAAGATATCTTCTTAAAATCCGTACAATCGAAAAAACAACATTTTGGTGAAAAATTCGTTTACAAATAAGAAACGGCTTTTACCTTTATATAACTTAATAGTTTTAGGGAATAGGGAATGGGCGTTGTTTAAAAGTTTTCAACACGGGCCAAAGATTTTTGTATTTATAGGAACAGGTGTCATTTTCAACACAAAATATATGAATTATTTTTGGAGGATTAATAACATAAATATAAAAAGAAAACGTGAAACATTAATGTGACGTACTACGACATACAAGGATGGAGGTCATGAACTATTTCGGCCTTATCATGAGGAACCACAAATACCGCATACTCCAGTTGGTAATGCAAGGGAAGATTCAGAGCAAAAAGCCCCCTGGCAGAAGGAAGACATTCTGGTTGAAGAACCCGAGTGAACGGTTTCGTCAAAGCATCAAATCGCTGTTTAGTGCCGCAGTACCCAAATCGAAAATCAAATCGATGATCGTTAATATCCCGTCAAGGAGAAACAACCAAAGAGAGAGAGGTACTGCTACATGCAGCGGGTGACGACTATACAAATAATTGCGTCATAATGTGATGACGTCACAAGCTATCAGCTATTTTTTTAGCAATCGATTTAAAAATCTATACATGAAATTTAAAGAAAATCACTAAAATACTCCAGATTGTCTATGATTTCATAAGAAAGTAGTCAAAGGTAATATCTGAATTTTTGGTCTGTGTCTATTGTAGGTACCTATATCTGTAAAAAGAACGTATGTTCCAATACTGAAAAGTTTTTTTTTATTGTTTATTATTTGCACAGATAATTAAACAGCTTTTGAGAAATATATATAAGTGTTTTCAGTAATTTTCATTTTCGTCAATAACTCATTTATGAAAAAAATTACTAAAATTTTATATTGTAAAATTATTAGTTTTATTACAAAACAAATAATCTTTCCTTTAATCAATAAATATTGTTTGATTTCGCTTTATTTCTCATAAAACAGTTTTTAATTTTTCCTGTCAAATTTAATTTTTGCTATTTCAACGTTATACATACCCCGTAGACGCCAATTTTTTATCAGTTTAAATAGAAGAACTCAAGTATGAGAAGTGTTTTTAATGTATTTTTTATTTACTTTAATAAATGTCTACACTATAAGTAAATAAAGATTCCAAATTTTAGACGTCACGTAATGGGCGTTAAATTCCATCAATCAATCTATATCTACATAGTCATACAGCTCAAAGACCAGCTGACTAATTTGCACTTCTTCAATATCGATTATATGATTCCCTTCACTAGATTTGATTCAAAAAAAATGACCTAAAACAGACGATTTCCAATTTCATTTCAATTTTCTGAATAGGACCAGAACGTTCGAACACTTGGGTATATGAGACGAAATTGACAGGAGTCAGTCAAATGGAATCATTGAGTCGGAGCAAAATGTCAATGTGAGGGCAAGTTTAGACAAAAATTAAACGAAATTTCGCTGTTATAGTGATGTGTGGATTTTTCATTTTCATGACCCAGTCACAAAAATAATTATAAAGAAATATTAATCAATAATATTTCTTAAACTGAATCGTGCGGTCTGTGTAAGTTTCGCGTTGTGGTCGCGACCCGAGAGCCGCGCCTCCGATAGGCGGTTATCCGCAACCATCGCTCGTAGCTGACGGTTATTAATGAATTATGCAAATACGGAGACCGCCGCGTCCGGCTGACTCTGGCGGCTTTATTGCTCGTGAAATGCCTCTTTTATATTGTAATCGTTCCCTTTTGTCTAACAACAACTGCTGTTTACAGATCAACGTACGCTCCGTGATTTCAAATGCACGAGATGTGTCGTCGCTGCAATAAAACATCTTTTAGAATTATTTATTTGTTATTTATTTATTATCTATGGAATGCAGGACGTAATTTGTTGTAGGTACTATCCGTTTTTAGTATAGAAGTATAATACCTGTTATGTTATTATTTATTTATATTCTGAACTAAAATGTAACGTCACAAGTCAATTCTCAACTTTCACGAATTTTATATCAAGTCTTTTCGCGGGAAGCTCAAATTAACTTCCATGTGAGTTCCCCTGTGCGCTCTTAACTGTTTGTGGACTTAAAGTTTGACTTCATTTAATGAATAATATTCAAATATATATTCATAGTTGTGGGGAATTAAAATTTCTGAAGTTTCAGTAATATATGTTCGTTATTAGCCTGAAAGCTCGACCGATCTCAGTTTATTTTGACTTCTAATTTAATCGGACATCGGACATTAGTAAAGAGTAATGTGAATATAATCAGTTTTTACTGGAAGACATAGAAATAATTTTTATTCCTAGCGAACACGCATACATCATTCGGCGGGTCGCATGATATGATAGCGAATTGAGGTCACGCGTCTTTGAAGGGAGTTCATAAAACATTGAAATCGGCATTACGATTAAAAAAAATGGCCTTTTACGATGAAAAATTGTCACACATGTAATAAGTGTTTTAGAATGAGAGGCAAACTAACAACATTCTGGATGTAATAGCAGAAATGAATTTGTGCTCATTATATATCCTCGTAGCACATTGCAGCAAATCGAACAATAAACTGATTTAAATGAAGTTCTGTTAGTATTCTTTTTAAGTTTAATTTTTTTAACAGTAGAATTAAAAAAATAATAAATATTTTAATAAAAAACGGGTCATATTTTTCGATTTATTAAATAAATTAAAAAAAACGCTGCCACTGCCACTTTTAAAAATGGATGCCGTATCTGTACTCAGTATAATTCGTATACTTATCTACCTATTCCTGGCCAACGGTTTAAAATTTTATTCTAGAAGAATTGAAAAATAAATGTATTGATGTACAGATATTTACAAGTATCATTCATGTATCGTTTACATGGATTTTGGATCGGAACGGTCCGTTCACCGATGGTTATCCGTGATGGATGTGGCTCATTACCAGAGCTCGCTGGGTGGCGACGCCGCGACGGCCTCGCCTTAACGACACTCATAAACTGATGACATTTACGCCTCCGATACACTAGCGACGATACTTGCGATAACGGTATTGCCATACAACACAGGCCCTAGAATCACACCATCGAAAGAATGTCGTTTGTTGTGTGCTTTGATGTACTAATCTGAACTCAGTGCAGTCGTGTAATCTGATAATTCGGTTTATAATAGTCCGGGAGCCTGTTGGTAAAAAGTTGTCACGGTTTCCTAAAAGCTAAATTTTTATTGTGCTTACAGGGCCATTTATAGACCGTAGTCAGTTATAGCTATGGCCGCGGCGCACTTCAAATTTGTTAAAATTTAAAAAAAAAACCAATTTTTTTTTTAGTTCTCACATCAAAAACTAATGTACAAATCAGTAAACCATAATATGGTGTTCGAAGAATCAGCAGCGATTTAAATAGTTACGTAATATAGCACAGAACTTGAAACGATCTTAAAAAGCTTAAAGTAAGACTAGTAGGTATCACGCTTTAGTAATATATAAGAAAACGAATTATAGAAATGTGTTATTTTTGTTATTTTTACACAGCTTTAGATGCGCTGTGCCCTAACTCACTCATACCTAGCTATTTGCAATATGTATATGTGTTGTAATTGTTTGTAAAATTAAACTTTTATAAAGTAAAAGTTTAAAGTTTTTTTTTAAACTTTTAAGACGTCTCACATTCCATTTGTTTAATTTTATATTGCTATGCCCAATCCGGGCTCATGTTAAAACTATGAATTGAAAATGTTATGTTTATACATGAACGCAATAAACAATAAATAAATGTATAAATAAATTATCCATTTTTGGTCACGGGCTGCTGGACTATAAATATGTCCCATCAATTCGTCTAAAGTTTGGAAATGTTTCCAAGCATATCATTATTGGAGCAGTAGTTACCTACCTCGATCCCACACTTACGTCATTCTTAGGCGCGACCGCGCAGTTTGAAATACTACCTGGGCCTTAACTGCGAACCTAAACGCTTGACATTTACAGACCCATTGTCGAACCCGATGAAAGATCGCACACCGTATATACTGAAGATCCATTGACAACGAACTAACCTCCATCCATATTTAATGCGATTTATTTATGGGCCCGCTCATATTCTCATCGAAGAATAAATATTTTATGGTGGACCAATGACAAGTGATTGCTTACGTGCTTTTTATTTATTTATTTGTTTTATGGAGAATATTTTATTAGTCGAAAAAGTTACACACAAAAAATAAAATTGTGTTTACTACCTCAGAGACGTAACGTTTGTAGTTTACCATTGTAGGGTTCTGAAATTATAATAATAAATTAAACGTATACCTACACCAAGCCACACATGATAGCTGAAAAGAGTTTTACTTTCGCATTATTTTTCGTAATTTTGTATCAAACTTTTGAATAAATAAAAATTGGAGTTGAAAACCTTTAAAATTTTATTTCAATAATGTTCCAATTTTATTTTCCTTATTTAACTAGCGTTCGTTAAGGGGGAGGCGCATTGCAAATAAACATATCTCGTGACAGTGGTGTCAAAACAAATAATGTCACGTAACTCATTATAGAGGAACCATATAAACATCTCTTTCGTGGATGCACGAAAACATTGGTATCCACTTCCCAAGATTTTATATCTTCACTTTTACCTTAATACATATTAGCCCTTAAGTGCACTCAAAAATTTAAAATTAAATGCGATTTCTACGACGATATTATTTTAAATAGTTATTGACTTTTTTAGGAAATTTAAGCTTAAGACAAAGTCATTGCCGTATTTCGGTTTCTTGATCTAGTTTTACAGCAAATATCAAAAACAGTCCACATGCTAGTCATTTGATATTTAGTACGGTGGATGAGCAAAGTGTAGCCGTCGACCGGTGTTTGGGACGCGTCACGTCCCCGATCCCTTCGGCTAATTGCTGCTCAACGGTTATCTAATCTGACAACCTTTGACTACTTGTTTGGTCATCGAAGTTACAAAAGTGCCTTTTAAATTGTTTAAAAAAAAAAACCGTTCGTCGTAAATAAGAGGCGGGCCGCCGAGATGTTATCGCCCGGGGCGGCAGGAAGCGCTTCGGCCCATTTAGGGGTGCATTAAAATCGAATACATCATATTTGTTTGATTTCCTAGTTCGCGTTTCGCCCTGTAATTAGAAACGTCGCGCGTCCGGATCTCTGACCGTTTTTGTTAAGATGCATTAATCATCTTTTTTATCGCGAGCATGTGTTTTGGTCTCGTAAAACACTTTTGGGGTTTGTAAGCTTTTTGTATTCTTAATGTCTAATTTAGTTTTCTGTCGGTCCTTGTGTGGTCATTAGCGCGACGGGGTCGTAGAGGGCTCAGTTCCGATTTTATCGTCTAACGAAACACTGTGTTGTAATACAATGTATAAGACGGTCCAATTATTATTGTAAACAGTACACTTTTGCATATTTCTTTTCAGGTAAAATTCGCTTAGGATGATTTGACGAATAGAATTTTTTATGAGTTTTTTTTTTGCAATTAAAGATGACATTGTGCGTCAATTATTAGGTATATGTAAGTCGAATTATTGTACGAGTATTTATCGGTAACAGTTTCTAAGTACCTAGTAATTTAAAGGAATTTAATTATTTAGACATGAAGTGGACAAACAATAGTGAAGAAATGGTAGGAGTATCTGTTGCAAAAATGAAGGCATGGGAAAATTAGAAATACAATGGATAGGCGCATTGGCAAGATTTTAACCTGTATTGCCAGGGCGAGCCACCGTTTATTTGTTAAATATATTATTTGTAACTATATTAATTCCTTTTTTGTTTTATTGAACAGGCGGATGTTTCCGACGGTTCGAGTTTCGTTTACGGGGTGCCAGCCCGAGGCGCGGTACGCTGTTCTGCTGGACGTGGTGCCGGTGGACGGTAAGCGGTACCGCTATGCCTACCACCGTTCTTCCTGGTTGGTGGCGGGCAAGGCTGACCCTCCAGCGCCCGCACGTCTCTACCCCCACCCTGACTCGCCCTTCTCCGGCGACCAGCTGCGCAAGCAGGTCGTCTCTTTCGAGAAAGTCAAGCTCACCAACAACGAGATGGACAAGAATGGACAGGTAAACAAAGCAAATTTAATAACTTATGTGTATTTCATATTAGCTAGCGTTAGCGTCGTTTCACAGATATTGCAGTAAGGGCAGTTAGATTATTTTGGGGTGGTCTATTCATATAACTATCTTGGTGACAACCGACCCTTCCGACTAGGTTCTACATGGAAGGGCAGAGGGGGGGGGGGTGATTAATCATAATCAGCGAGTGTGATGCTATGTAAAAACCTTTGTGAACAATGAGCTTTTTTAAATAAGTGATTTTGTGACAAAATCTTTAGTGAGGCATCATATGATTCGCTAGATCCACTCTAAAAATCGTAAACATATAATTAATGGCATAATGATTAATGATCCCCGCGGATATAACATAAAATATTCAAGGGCAAAACGAGGAAATCACGCGGTATTCGTGTTGCACGTCGGTTAATTATAAACTCGGTCGATTTTACTACGAAAACTTAATTAAAAAGCTTACGACTTACGTCAGTTGTGATGGTGTAAAAAAGTAAAGCGATGAACATTTTAAATTTAATTACTTTTATGAATATTTATGACATTCAGTTTGATGTGAGTTCTTCGAGACGACGCGACGTGAGGACCATGAGTGTGAGTGGATGAACTTAAATTGCCAGTGTCGCTAACACCTCGGGCGTCGGGAAGTGGGTAATGATTGTGTTGGTGGCAGTTAGTGGGTACAAATTGACGGCACATGTCGCGCGTCAGTCGCCGCCGAACGGCTCTGGAGCAGGTGTGTCGAGTCTCACTCACGCGCACGAAACCGCTTCCAGATAGCATCTGCTCAAATTCCGAAAGATCGCAACAAAATCGCTTCATTTTTTTTTTCTGAGACGCCTTAAAACTTTATTTATCTGATGTCTATCTAGTACCTATAAAATTACAAGAATATTTACGAAATATATATGTATGTCTACTGCAATCTCTAAACACAATAAATATATTTTATTTATCTGTTTTATATATTTCCTTCTTTGAATTTTATCAGGTTTTGATTGAAATGCTCACATATAAAGGTGGTCATCGCCTTATTCCATACTAAAGTTATACAAATACAGCTCATATAAATAGGTAGCATCCTACGCAATTTATTTAGATAAGTAGGTAATTACTGCTTAAAAAACTTTCAAAAGTATAAATTTTTAGTGATTTGAGTATAAAATACGATCTAGCTACTAAGAATATTTTAATTATAATGTGAGATTGTATAAGGTGTGTAAATGTGTGCGCTAAGGCAGCAGTATTTTATGGCATTGGTGATTTTACTCAGACCGTTAAAAGTAAATATTTATCCATAGTTTTAAAGCACTGAGTACCTAAATACATTGCGTAATTAAGCTGTATTTTTTCACTTCAGTATAGAATGACGTAGGCGAAGTCTACTTTTAAGTAGAGAAAATTAAAATTCAACATATTACAGGGGTTATGTACCTGTCATCATTTTTTCTATCTCTGTATCTGTACCTGTATCTGTACCTGTATTCGTATCTGTACCTACCTGTATCTATATTTGTATCTGTATCTGTATCGGTACCGGTGTTGGCGTCTGTATCTGTTCCTGTTTCTGTCTTTCTCTCTTTATATCGTTAAGAAGTTGCATATTTCTGTTTTTTGGAATATGGAGTATATATGTATGAATGAATTTATGTGGTTAGGTAATTTCAAATAATTATGTCAAAAAATTAGATTAGATTTACTGAAGTTTTTCAGATGTACAATACAGTCCATAGCCCAAAATAAAATTATTGTATTTAGGTACGTTTGTAAAAGCGCATTTTCATACGACTACTTCTAAGTATAACTTGGATCTAAAAGTATTTGGCCATTCTACATTACTTGTTTTTTACGGCGGCGTTTGCTTGAAACTTTAGCGAAACGATGGTACATAGATACTATTAGGCTAAGTACCTTATATATATGTTGGATCATTATTATAATTTATTTGAATATGACGGTTTGATTAAAATCGTTTTAGTAGTTTGGCGCTCAAGAAAAAATGCAAACATTCATCATCATCCTCCTGCCCTTATCCCACTCTAAGTGGGGTCGGCACAACATGTGTTCTTCTTCCATTCATCTCTGTCAGTCGTCATCTCATTACTCACACCTTTCACACACATATCCTTCCTCACGCAATCCATCTACACCTTCTTGGGTCCTCCCCTACCCCTACATCCCTCCACATTCATACTCATCACTTTCCTTGTAATATGTCTTTCATTCCTCCACATCACATGCCCATACCACTCCAACCTATTGCTTCTCAGTCTCTTTATGACTGGCGCTACTTTCAGACTTCCTCTTATATACCTACTCATTCCTAATCTTGTCCATTCTAGTTACACCACACATCCATCTTAACATTTTCATCTCTGCCACATGCACTCTTCCTTCATCCGTCTCCTTTGTTGCCCAACACTCCGAACCATACAACATGACAGGTCTTATGATCGTCTTATAGATCTTCCCTTTCAACCTAAGGGGCATTCGCGGATCACATGTGGTCATGTGACGGAAAAAAATAGGTTCAATGATATCTAAACAATCGATTCATTACAGTAAATTTTTGAATGTGTCGTGCAGAAATATATATATTACTTTATTTACATGTACATTGAAATAGCATTAAAACCTATATTTTTATCAAGTTCAACAGCTTGGAACGGCAGACAATTATTATATTAGAAATAAATAGGGCCGGTTGCGTTTCGGTACGGGTCTCGAGGAGAGAGGGGAAGCGGAGCGGAACCGGCAGGGGCGGGGCACGCATGATGGATGACCACGCTCCGTGTCGCCACACGAAAACTCACCTAATTGGATTTTCCCAGGGCACAACCTCCGATTATTATCGTCGTGCGGTCACTTTTGGAGTCTGAGAGATGGTTATTAATAGTACAATTATTGTTTTTACCGTACCTGAAAAGATAAAACGGTTAGTCCACGTGATAGCTTTTCGTTTGTTCGTTTCTCTATTCTGTCGGCTCTCTGATTCAGGGATCGAATGTCAAATCTTTCTATGTCAGAGCCAACATCAATTATAACTCTACAAAATATATTTTTCAGTGAAAAAATATTATCAAACCTTGTCTTACCTTCTTATTTGGAAATTTTGAAAATATATTAGGTACTTAAACGTAACCACTGCCCGTTTAACAAAAAAATATTTATAAATAATAATAATGATAAAAATAAATCCTTGTATTCATATATATTGTACTGGCCTCCAGAATCATAAGTAGGTATGTATGTAACGGAGCAACGAAACTCGCGAACCCAAGGAGCGTACCAGAACTTACTGACACGTGGGAAGCAGACCTAGGATCTACCGCATTGTAGACAGAGTGCTTACGCGATCGCTATAATGTCATATGTAGCTATTGTCACTTGTGTTATACTATTTGTGTCGTTAAAAAAATTACTACCACCTAAATTTAAAAATTACTACTGCCAATTGCACTTGTAGTTTGTATCGCCACATACATTTTTGCTAGCACCGATCGTGGCGTGTAGAATCGGGCGACAGGCGAAAGAGCAACTGTGCTATGCCCATGCCTTTGATGATCCAGCATCCACGACCCTCGATAGTACATTGCAGCGTTTTACCACAGTGTTTTACGTTGAAGCGTAGAGGACAAGAAAAAATTGTTTTACTCATATTCACAATTTCCTCGTGAGAAACGTCTAACTTACCCACTCAATAGAGTCACCATCGAAGTTGAAATAAAAAAAAGAAATAATAGTTTATAAAAGTTTTATTTTTTACGAAGGTTGAAGCATAAAATAAAATTTATTTACTAAAAACGCGAAATTACTAATTACGTATTTTTAGATATTAGTGTTAATTTTTTTTAAACTAGGTATATATATATATATATTTTTTTTCTTAAATTTCCAGTACAAAAATTATTCAGGTTGAAAAGTATTGTCCCTAAAACGAGGTTCACACTTCCCTGGTGAAAACCGTTAGTAATTTATGGATATGTCGTACATTAAAATTCGGTCATAATTGTAAGTGTGTACCGTAAATAAACGTACAATTCTTATTAAAACCAATACCAATCCAAGGACGTCAAGGTGCGCTGAAACGCCGTCCCGCTCGTTCGATGGTGAGAATTAGTCCGAACACGAGCGTGTTGAGTAAAATTCGTTAGCATTATTTCATTTGTAAAAGTGTATAGCGGCGGCCACGCGATTCGGCAATGTTTCTACGCCCGCCCGCAGTCGGCCCACGAATTCCTCTTTAATTGTGAAACAAAACCTCCATGAAACAGACGAATAAATCATCCGCGGCGACCGCCTTAAGCAGCCGCGTTACACTGGCTCATATGGCATTAAGTGCTGCATTCATGAATCTTGTAATTTTCTAAATGTAAAAGCTCGCCACCATTCGCATGGTAAATATACATATTACTATTGTAGCGGTCTGCCTGTCGCCCTGTCGAGAGTTTCTTTGGACTTCTGTTAACAGATTGTTAGTGTAATGAACTTACCAATTACTGTCTTTATAGTGCTCCTCTGTCCGTCTAACAACTATGTCATGATTATGTAGATATCGCTGTCTCCCGCAGCTATCTTAGCAAGAAGGTAGCTAGATTGACTTGCTAGTTTATCAGAACACAGTTAACTCCCCCAGGCTGAGTCTTAGTCTCGTGTACAATCAGGTCAAAAAAGTTCTTATTCATGAGAAAGCTCGCACGAAACACAGCGATGACGGCCGGTGATTGTGTTTGTGCTGCCGGTGAGCTAACAGCAAAACGTATAGCGACAGCGATAAGCTTAGCGATCACTGAACTCAAACCGACCCTTAATGACGTTGGGCTCACGATGATTTATGAACCGCTCTCTGACCGTTTACCGAAATAATGTGAATTGTTAAAACCGCATATTTAACAATAGGGAGCTAATTATAAGTACGGTTTAAGTAAATACTCACATTTTTCAAAGTTCACTTATTACTAATGGCAATGCTGTTTAAATAAAAAAGCGTTCTATACGTTTTATGACATTTTCGCATGTTTGTTGCGGTGACAGTTTGAAGATTAATATAGTGAGCACTCTATGTTATGTTATTATACATACTCGTAATAGTTGGCCTCAGTCACATTTTGAGCTTTACCTGATTTCTACAGAAATGTTATAAATGGAAAAAAAATTATACAAATAGAAATATGAGTTCTTGGTCCAAATTATTAATTCATTGTAAATTTTAGATTCATTGACTGTTAATGATTGGTTTTGAATTGATTCATAGTTTAATTTTATTCATGAATTTATTATGTAAATTTTAAGATGAATCACTACATATTATAAAATAAAGTCCCCAGCCACGTCTGTCTGTCTGTCTGAACGCGATAAACGCAAAAACTACCAAACGCATTGGCATATACTTAGTATGCATATAACGGAGTGATTCAAGAGGAAGGTTTACGTATATAATTCATTAATGTTCTGTGCAAATTATTTGAAATATAACGATTATTGTTGAAGAAGTCGGAAAAAATCAAACCGACTGGGAGCTTTCATCGAAAACGCTGCCTCATCCTTTTGATATATAACAAAACAATGTACGCAGGGATTGTTCCTCTTTCATAGTACTAAAGAAAGGTCCGCAACGGTATATGTCTATCTTGTACAGATAGTTTACTATACCTATTTTTATGTTTAAAAAAATCTGATGTAATTGGAAAGCAATTTATATGGATACAGTATTAATCCTTATCAAATTAAATACGTTAATTACCTTCTACATTTCATGCACATTTTGATTTACCTTTACACCATACTATTTAAATTAATATCTTAAGAGTTATAGCGAAATAAATACTATCATCCCACACCGGCGCGGCCGACGCGACGCGACACGCTTGATGTTAGACAGAAGTTATCAATGTTGTATACTAAGTAATATTTTAATTTGTTTTAATATATAAATTCTTCACTTTTTCTAATACTTACAGATTTGGAAATAACATATATTAAAAATACTACAAGCAAGATGAGCATGTATTATATTTAAATCAATGATATTTAAATCTGATCCACATGTTCGACGGACAGCTCGCTGTTTCGATGCAACAAGCAGATACGACACTACAACAGAAAAAAACATTACGGCATACGTATTGCTCTGCTACCCGTGCGAAGCCGGGGCGGGTCGCTAATAATATAATAAAATAGGAAAAAAAATGGTGATGTAGTCCGCGTTGGATCCACAAGGAATGAGGTAGTAATCGTAGTTATATTACAACATATTATTTTTCATTTGGAAATTATTTTTCATGTTTAAAATTAAAAAAAAATGTTTAAGTCACTTACAAGGTCAATCTAAGTTCGACCTCAGTTTAATCTTTCTCGTTGATATTTTTTTTTTGAGTTCTATTAATAAAAATCCAACCATATACTATACACAGATCACCCAAAAGTCATGGTCCAAACGAAACTGGGTAGAGGGGTCTATTTCTCATAAGAATGACGGCATGTTGCTGTTAGTGTGAATGGTACAGAAATTAGAGAAATATATCTTTTTCTTTTTAAATTAAATTTTGTAATTATAATAAAAAACCACAAAAACAACATTCAAACTTTTCATCAAATAGTGTTTTATTTTTCGTTGTATTTACTATTAATGGTTAAAAATATGAACTTTGCTTTTTAATTACAGTTGAAAAAAGTCTTTCTCTTTCTATCGTTTTTATTTCTTCATAAATAAATCTTTGACTTTGAATGTGAGTGCTAAAAGTGAACCCGCTGTTTCCATACGACGTGTCGGTTCCGACAGTGTATGACTTTTACCGGTCAAGTACAAATACACAAAGGTTCTGTACTGCCACATAAATATATTTGTGATGGGTAATTAAATAGGTACTTTGTTTCCGAGGCTAGATATCGCACCTACCTAAACAACTGCATATGGTATCTAAAATAAAACTGAACAATTTGGCAGGCATTCTGCATACTTCCCATTTCATTAATTTTAAGTATAAAGAATATACTCATTAGTGTGCT
The DNA here is from genome assembly GCA_949709985.1 of Luffia ferchaultella. NCBI lineage: Eukaryota > Metazoa > Arthropoda > Insecta > Lepidoptera > Psychidae > Luffia > Luffia ferchaultella. The sequence continues at coordinate 8,694,967 of OX453241.1, forward strand.
TTAGACAACGACAATCTACATGCCGGAAAAAACATTTTCCACCTTTTATATGTATAGAACTCCCCCTGAAATACATTTTATCGGCTCAAGAAATTACATAAAATATATAAACTATGGGTTAATGAAAAATTTGGTTTCCGAGCTATACATCGCAACAGTCCATGAAAGGAACAATTTTGCTTTTGGTCACAGCTTTACTCACTACTTTAAGAATCGACATTTTCGGAATTTGTTGTTTAAGTACAGTATGGCACTTTAATATACAGAAATTTGAAGGGCTCAACTATTTCAGTTTTAGAAACAGAAAATGTTTTGGGGATTTTTAATGTTGGGACCCTAAAAATTATTAAATTAAATTTATGATCGAATATTCGGTTTTAGGTCAACATTTTACTCGAATGTCATTATTCGAATATTATTAGAATTTCAACTTTGTAACTCATTCTGGTTACGAGCTAGAGACTCATGACATACGGATAGAAAGACAGCAGACTGGCAGCAATTTGGCTCCTTTTGCCCATTACGTCATAAAACCTAACCTAAACCTAATTTTAACCTAATAGGAACCAGAGCATAAACTTGGAAAGTGTTGAAACATTTTGTACTTTTTCTTTACATTTAAATACTAGATACTTTTTAAAAGTACCTTTTTTAGATTCTTAGATTCTGTGAGAGTGTGACAGACTAATTCACACATTGAAAATAAAAATAATAGTGGACAGATATTGAAATGATGAGGGCTTGGAGTTTAACTGCAGAAGTCTGAAATACGAAATCGCGGAAAGTCATTGATATTAAGGTTTCAAGTAATAAGTTTTAAAATCTTATAGTGTAAATTATCTGATACAGAAATTTTCGTCGTAAATAATTTACATAGTGCTATTTTAATGAACATCGAGATGGACAGTCAGATCCTATGAGGTTTCATTTTGCGTAATTTTGCAGTTCGCATCGAGTCCTATAAATTTGTTTAAAAATTGGGTTTCATAACCCGAGGTAACACAACAGTACGCTATAAGAAAGCTTTTAGGTACGTAAGCATATGCACTTATCTCATTAATAACACTGCCAATTACATCGTTAGAGAAACTTGTACCCTATTTGTTTACGTAATGTTACAAGTGCTTTATATATGATGACCAATTATTATGCACTTATGGAACTTGCTTTGCATATATAATATAAAATATTTTAATTATTAAAATACTTATTAACTTGGATTTCAATATTAAATTTTTAAGAATATGAATAACAAGAAAAAAAAACATTAATGGCTTTAAAAAAAAGTAGCCTGTACAAAGGAAATCGGTTACGTTTTCGATTAATCGACTAATCGATTAATTTGGTCGACATACCTTTTTCTACGGAACTCTTTATCAAGACCTTCCATTACACACTTCTCGCTTTTCTAAAAATCAATTTGAATTGTATCTACGAAAACAATTTACTTAATATATTCTTGAACTAAAAAATATATTGCTCAAATCTATCAATTATCGAACCTTTTTTATTTTGAAGAAAAACCAACTGAGTAATTTTGTTTGACAATTTTTTTTTTTTGAAATCTGCAGATATTTTCGAAAAAAATAAATAAAGACATTTGTTCGTATTTGTTTTTAAACCCACATATAGATTTTTCATAGTTTTGCAAATGTGCATTATAATCTAATAGGTATAATATTTTCTCAAATTATTAGACATTTTAAACTACATTTTACCTACGTAACCACAGACAAGTCAACCTTATAGACCACGCTTTGACAGGGAGTAGCATTCGCCAAGGCTATGTAGTGACGCTACATAACTACGTCACTAGTGAGCCGTCAGTTGGAAGCACTTTGGAAGCCATTAAATTGTTAATTTTGAACGAGCCAATGAAAACTAGTCGACCTCTTCCCGCACCTCGCCACTTTTTGGCGATTTCGTTTTCGTACTGACGTTTATTAAAGCGTGGTCTATAGGTTGACTGTCTGTGTACGTAACCTAAAAAATCCATTAGAAATGATTAATGCAATTCAATATGATATTGAATTCACAAAAAAAGCAAGCCCAAATCATAACACTCTGTCGAAATCGAACGATTTCGTTAAAACGTTATCGTACAAATCGCTAATGGCGACCGTTAACCGAAAAGTGCGTGTCGTTATCGCTGCAGTATAAACCATCGCACGTTCGTCGCTAAAATACTTTCATTAATAATCCGCAGCGAATTTATACCGACGTCCGCGGCGGCGTCGATATTATGCGCCTCACATAAAATTTAATAAAACGCTCAGCGCTCCTTACTTCCATCGTCTTAATGAACGAGGACATTCATTAATTTCGTGCAATCATCTGCGCTTTTAATTGCCGTTTATATTTTCACGTCGTAACGTGTCCGGAGATAAGGCGGTTATAAAAACAAACACGCTAGACAGGTGATTACGGAACGTGGTGGAATACGTTCAAGTGTAATATAAATTAATAAGTTATTCGGCACCGGAGGACGCCCGCGGGGACCGCGTGCTGTGCGACCCCTCACCCCCGCACCGATACCCGCGCGCTCACAAACGCCACGTATCCACTTACATTGGCATTAGCATCTCATAATTTGTCTACTATTAAAATTTTCCTTTCATATCATATTAGATCTACGATTATATTGTTGTTTTTAGTTCAGTTAATAGTGATGGACAAAACTATCGATAATAACACACTAAGAAAACAAACGTCCGGTATATCATTTATCAGTGGTGTCTTTATAAAGCCACATAAAAAATGTGTAGCGTGTCGTGGTAAAATGAACTGTTTACCGGCCGACTATCGGCTGTCGGATCAGACGAATCAATCAGTAATAATATCCGTTGGCTTATAACTGAATAGGTGCGCATTCCGTTTATATACAGGTTGTACTTACTTTTTATTAAATTTAAATGTTGTCGGAAGCAATTAAGTCGAGGTCCCGCCCAAATGCAAGTTTAGCACAGTTATACTTACAGCATTTAAATTGGATACAAAAAATCGGAAATAATTGTTTTGTTCCATGATATTTTTAAATAAATCTTCTGGACATTTTGAACTTCAGCATTTTATTTTATCACCTAAAATTATTTTATGACTGATTGAAGATTAAAAATCAGTTTTATACCAACTGTACCTACTATTGTTATGGAACGAAAATTGTTTCCTTGGATGAGTTATTGACTAAGTAATTAAATAAAATATTTAGGCCCTCGCTCTGGAATCAAAAATAAAAGGTATTTATTAATTATTATATGTATATATTGTAATGATAATTAATATCTTAGCAAAAACGACCTAGATGCTTGGCGCTAGCTATACATATGGGTGTCTATCATTCATCTTCAGAAAGAACATGAATGGAATTAAAAATCCTAAAAATCGGGGTAAATTTATAAAATCACGAAAACTTATCATATATAGATACTTACTTGGATCAGGAAAAGACTGTAAAACGAAAGAACTTTCAAACTTGCAATAGTTGTAGAGAAAATTTTAAAAAAAATTAGTAACTATAATAGTTTTTAAAACTTGAAATTAAACCAAGCAAAGCAGGAAGTAGAATTCTAGTATCTTTTTACATATTGTGATTAATATAAGCCTTGTTGCTTTATGCGCTGTTCCTGATAATCCACCTGCGGTTACATTTTCCGCATTATCTATTCACTAGTCCAAAACATTTTGTCCTCCAATGCCAGAACTTACAATTTCAACCATATGCATAGTTATTGCGTTTGAAATTTGTCTGAAAACTCAAACAAAACGTAAGCTCTTTTAAAAGTGTATAATTTACGAAACTTCTCGTCCACACACTATAATAAACCGTATCAACATGACTATAACATTAAAATTATATTACCGAACCCACGAGTATGACAATATATTGCTTAACACACGGAACTCGACTTTAACGTTATCGTAGGAAAGATTTTATTGTGGCCGCAAATGACCTGGCGTACAACGATTGCATGTCAACAATTAATTTTTCATAGTGGACCTTCATTCAGTGAGCTGTTTAACCAACACACCGGCGCCGGCCGTCGCGCAACTTGCTTGTGGGTAAATGCCATTATTTCCATAATGTATGACCCTTTCTTCTTCTATTTCAATTTGGATCGTTACGAAATAACCGCGAACTCGGTTACCTATGTATACGTTACCTACACGTATTTTTGAACAGAATAAGATACACTTAAGTACTTCTAAGTGTCGTTATATAGCTCGAGCGCAGCGAACCTGTTTCAAACTATAAGGCCATGTGACCGTGGTTCGAATCCGGGCGTGTACCAATGAGTTTTTTCTTAAGTACATTAACTATCACTGACCCTGTGTCTCGGAGAGCACGTCAAGCAGTCGGTCCCGGTTGTTGTCAATAGATGGCAGTCATTACAATCCGCCAACCCACATTGGAGCAGCGTGATAGATTTAAGCTCTTAGCCCCTCTTCTTCGGGGAGGCTTAAGCCCCTGCAGTGGGGTATTAAATGGGCTAATGGAATGGAAGAAAAAGTACTTCTATATAAACGCGTTACAGTAACTTATCCAGTGAGTCGTAATCCATCTAGGAATACGGGCAGGTTTTGTTAAATTAAGATTTAATACCATTTTTTTATTTGTGAGTGCAGTTACAGTCGTTTACAAGTTTTTATTTAGCTTCACTTGTTTGTATGGATGTATGTATGTTTGGGTCAAATCTTGCAAGCTCAATTATAGAGCCAGTTTTTCTTTTGATCCACAAAGTTGTAATTTTTCACACTAGACGACTTGGATGGAAATAGGGTGACCAGGTTCCTGTTAATACAGCCAAGATCGTCTTATCAATAGGAAATTCTTGAACTGTCATTCGGATCTAGTTGTTTTACAGATATGTATCATTTGCATGTGATAATCGATGATTAAAGTACCATAGAGCTGATCGAAAAAGCTGGCAGGTGGTTAACAGAAACCTTAAATTACTAATAGTAAACCCACTTTTTTAAATATATATTTCATACTTTAATATCTATGAACTTTTTAATTTTTAGCTAAGGTTTCTTATAAAAGGTTATTTTAAAACAATTTTTTTTGCTTGTCTAATAGTCTACCAGACAACGAAATTCAGTGCAAAAAAGGCTTCGTATATCGTAATTTATTATGTAAAAGGTACAGTTTTTACTACATTTGTATAGAAATAAGTTTAACTATAATACTATATTTATTTATTTATTTAATACAAAATCCACAGCCCGCAAAACTAACATAATTTTTATTATTATTATTATAATACAAAACTTAAGACCAATAATGGATTTACAATCATCAAGTAGAAATTCAAAAATAATAAAAAATATCACCAAAATGCGTTTGTGCGTGCGTTTGTGTGTGTGTGTGTGTGTGTGTGTGTGTGGGTTTGTGGGTGTGTGTGTGTTTGTGTGTGCAAATCTACTTATACCGTCACGATTCCCTTAACTAAAAAAAATTAGCAACAAAGTGCTTATCTTAAGTGTCATAAACGTCAAGTTATATTTTATAGATAATTTAATGATTCGTAAAAGATTTATGCCCACTTCATTATGAATTCATCGCTTTGCGATTATTCACTGTGACGCAATCAATTACTTATTAACATAGTTGTTATTACAAGACGTACTAGCTAGGTATACATCGGCTATTAAGTTACACTGTAAACGCTAAAGACAGATGAGATAATCTTTCAAAGGGGCAAAAGGCAGCTTTTCAACATGTTAACGCGGCGGCTGTGTTAACGAATGAACGCATCAATTAATTTTATGATCTAATAAGGCCAATCGAAATGAGGCGCATCGTCCGAAAAAGGGCGAGTCGGGGGTGAAGAAGAGCTGCAGGGAGATAATTTCTGTGTCCGTTGCACCGGCATTGGGTTTATGGCACATAATTGAGCGTTTAGTGTGCGGTGAAACAGCTCCTTTAAGGTTTATTCAATACAAAAACCCCAAGATCGAGTAATTTTACGTACAAGATAATCCTTGTATTCATAATACAAACACCGTCTAGTTAGATCTATACCTTAGATATCAGAAATAACCTTTGATTATATACACTTCTATAGAGGGAGATTCGGTGTCAAAAAAAGTTAGTAAAAATATAACTTAAATGTTTGGTTTTAATTTGATGCGCATAATTACGGTTAGTACATGGTCAGCGTTGCGGGAGTATGTGGTCTGTTTAGTCACACACACAACCAAATAAAAGTTTTCCAATTTTTTGTTGTTTGTCTCGCATGGCTTTTTCTAGGTACATAAATAATCAATGGTCGTAACCACAAAATTGTGAACAGAAAAAAGTACGCGCTGGTGTACTTTGTCGTTTTACTTAGATCATCCTTATTTTTTTGCTTATATGTACCATACGCGCCACGAATGTAAAAGGCCGCCGCCTGTACACTTATCTTTTACCCGCATAGCGCTGCCTCTGGCAATTTAGAATTTCAAACTCGCCTCGGTGTGTGTGTACGGCCTTTTACATTCGTGGCGCGTATTGTAGTTGCAGCGAAAAAGTGAGAATGATAATGGACTGATGATCAGTCACTTCCATTTTTTATTGTTTCAAAATTTTATTAATAATTCTGTTTATCGAAGATCTGTGTTAAAATTTAGTTAGCACCCGTTAACAACTGAACAGCTCGTGGTTTGAGGATTTTCAACGAAAATATGAAAGCGTTGACGTTTTATGGGGACAAAACGGAATACTAAACGGGAAAAATTTACGACCTCTTCGTTTTAGTTGGTACAATATCATCCACAAGTGCATCACTAAATGGTCCCAAATTAACGTGCGAGCGAACCGACAACGACTACTTACCTGCTTAAAGCGAATATTGTTGCTTTCATATGTCAGCTGTTTACGATGCGCAGGAGAAACTTGTAACATCCATCTGCAAGGGTTCCTAATTTCTATTATACCGATGCACTGTTTAGAGATAAAAAAGTTATGTGGATTTGTTTGCCTATATATATAGTTACCGAAATGCTTTGTTGCAACGTTAGACATTTGAGGTGGAAAAACAATAGATTGTAACAATAATACCAATACACCGGCATAGTTATCTAATAGACTGATTAAGATATTTCGTAGGCAGGTAGAAATAATAAAGGTTGCATAATGTCAAACGATTAAAGTTCTGTAATTAATAAACCCGGCCAGGTGGATGGATGACCTGAAGCACCATACCGGGGGTAGTTGGATGCGAAAGGCGGAGGACCGTGTGTGGTGGCGAGCCTTATAGGAGAGGCTATTAAACGACAGTGGAGAGACCTGGCTGATGATGATTATGATGACGTATAAATAAAAGTTAAAAATTTACTTATTATATAAAACAAAAATTTTATATAATATTTAAATATTCTTTATATCTAATAACTTCTTTATTTCCAATCGCTCGCTTGTTACAACAGCCGTGTGTATGTACATGTAATTTTGCAACTGTATTATTCATACAAAAATTAACATAGAGACAAAAAAAATTGTTTTCCCGCCATTAACTCAAAAGCTTTTGAAATTGTGAAGAATAATTGTACAATAGATGAACATACGCTGTAGAGACAGTGAATACATGGCAATGGCTCTACAACAGCCGTATAAACTCCATTTAGTCACATTCAATAGCTGCATAAAAGAATCAGAGCTGTATAGTGGCTGCGCATAAAATTGTTGAAAGTTATTAAATCCTAACTCAGTACAAAAGAGTTAGAAGTAAATTTGAACTAAACACAAAAGGGTTAAGAGTAAATTAATTTAAACTCAACACAAAAGAGTTAGAAGTAAGTTAATTTGAAGTAGTTAATCATTTTTCATCACAAAACAGGAGTTAATAAATTCTTTTTTCTGCAGCTTCCGTTAATATAATGGCAATGGCTGTGTACGGACTAATACGACTGTTGTAGAGCCTTTGTATGGCTCTTGCAGATAAAAAGCTTGTGTGATCTTAGAGGCGTGTAATCCACAAAATCAAACACTTTTATTTTTGTTATAAGCCTTCCATTAAAATTGTTTTGCAATGTCCTCCAGTGTTTCCCGGCCCTTGTAATTTTCTAAACAATGCAAAAAAAATAACAAAAATATCTTAAGTGTTGTAAATTCAGCATGCTTAATCATTCAACTTAATAAAATTAAAATAAAATTAAAAGATAACATAAAAAATACTAATTAAACATTCCACTATTTATTTATTTATAACATATATTAGAATGGCTTCGTTTGCGTCATAAAAAAAGTTAAAAATGGTTTAGTGTAGACTGCGGAACATCAATTATCTGTGGAATAAAAAAATGCACACGCTAACTGGTTTATTCATACATGTAAAAGTTTTTTATTGATTTTTTGTCAGTAGATATAAATAGATGTATATAAGTATATATAATTATCGGTTCATATTATAATATGTAATCATAATATGACTGACCGATTGGCCGTGTAGTTAGAGAACCGAACTGCAGTACCAAGGTCGCAGGTTTGGATCCCGCCCGGGATTTGTGTGCATGAACATATCTATTTGTTCCATGTCTGTATGTAAAATATCTATATATGTATATATTATAAATTTAAATATGTATATCAGTTGTTTAGTACCCACAATGCAAGTATAATACTTGCATACATCGTGACTAGATGGCGGTTTGTGGGTCATCTCTGGTAATTATTAAGTCTTTGACACGTTCCAGTTTAAAATTATATCCATACTGTTTTTCAACACAGGCGTGCTGATAACGATAACGACCGCTTCACAGGAAAAAAAAGGTTTTCAAAACCGAGAACATATTAAGTAATTTATATTATCTATTATCTAAGTAAAGACATAAGATTGTAAAATTGTGCATTTAATGATAATTGGGTGTACGATGTTCGATGACAAGACTCATTATCGAAAATCTTTCGTCGATTTAAAATTCTGCTAGAATTATTATAAGCTAACGGCGATATATAATTATCCACGTTTGAATTATAATTATTACTTGAATTATAATTAAAACATTGAGTAGACATATCTGTATAAATATTTCTTAATTATAGTTGTTTAAAGTCCGTCGTGTTGACACGAGAACCGGGAATGCAAGCGATCCTATCCATATAACACAGACGAACGGCTCCTACTCATTGTATGCAAATCGTCAGTCAGTGACGTGCAGTTTCTTCAATGGAACTTGTTAGTACACAAACATGAGACCAAAGTTTTTTTCCCTTCGAAGGGGCAGAAAATTTTTAAATAATTTCATTTATACAATAAATTATAAATTTGAACCTATTCTGCATTCAAGCGGTAAATAAGTCATATACAGTACTGTAATTTTTTCTTTTAGGTCGCGTAACTTGTAAATTTATGATAATCTTAATTTAACCTTAAGAGGACAGTCTTTGCCTCCACAGCTTCGAATTGGCATCTCTATCTCCGTTTCAATCCTTCTTCCCCGACCTATTCGTGAGTGACAGAGATGACAACAGTAAATTCCCAAAAATACCTTTAAATACCCGTCGAAACAGCTTGCGAGCCGTGATTTTCTACCTCTGAAATGTGTATGAATTGAAACCAAAATTTGCAGGGTCATTAACAAAGGATATCCCTAGGGTAGTACGTTTGTTTTTTTTTTTTTAATTCACAATACTATCGAATTTACGGCTCACTATTTTCAAGAACGAAGAGCCGACGGAAATCATGTTTTTCAGGAATTTATTCTGAAACAACTAAATAAGATATTAAAAAAAAATATACTGCGCTGTGACAGTATATTTTCTACTACATATATTTTTTGTGTAAATATTGATACAGAAATACAGCGAGGATTAGACACGGGTCGAACCTTCTTTTTTTCGTTTGAAAGGACTACAACCTTAAATTAAGGACACATTTAAAAACATACGGGACAAGATAAATGGAGCCGAATCCCAGAAGTGTTCAATAGGGTGAAGACGTGAGCTATTTGCGGGCCAATCTAGTGTGGACACAGACTCCTTTGAGAGGAAAGCTGTGACGGATTACGCTGGATATTTTGGATCGTCATCGGGTTGAAACGTATATAACAGGGAGTTTTTCTTCAGCATAAGCCAGCATAATTTCTTCTAAAAATTTTTATATGAATGTTAACCAAGAGTGCTCTAAAGTTTTTTATTAGGATCCACTCCAAGTCCTGAGAACCATCCCCAAATTTTGATATTGCCACCACCATGTTTTACTTGTTTTCTAGTACATTTTGGATTCATTTCTGCTTCCTTAAGGCGCCGTGTGTATTATTTGCTATCTGGTAAAATAGGATTCACTTCACTTTGGTTTTATCAGAAAACAATAAACTTTTCCACTGAGTCCATTGTTCGTATTTCCTAATAAACGCCAACTGTGCGACTTTAAAGCGACGGAACCTTTCACCGTTTTCGAGCATCTCTTCCAAACAGCATTGCTTCCACTAGTCGTCGTCGAACGGTCCTTGCGAAATGCTGAAATTTAATTCTGGTCCAAATACTTCCCCATTCATCAAAAATGTGATATTATCAGCACAATTGATTATTATTTTATTAGGATACTACTTTTGTATGTACTGTATATCATACTGGTGAAAATCACACAAAGGAATATGAACATAACTCATATATCCCAAAATGTTTTTTGATTCGTATAGATGCATAGATATACATACATAGTGGGCGCCTCCGCTACATAAGCGGATATCTGTAATATCGACAAATGATTTATGTGTTTTAGATATAAATGATTTAATTTTATAAATGTTTAGGGTGAATTTACGAAAAAATTGCCTTAGTAAAATATATGAATATTTAACGGCCTTCCGCGAAAATCAAATTTTTGGTAGGCGTTGGTCTCTCGGTCTTTCTTCATCAGCCTTACTTATATTCTGCCCTCAATTAATCTGTGACAAACTTTTGCAGTATCATAGCTTCATCAGAAGTCTTTTTTTAAGCTACTTGCCACTGTTTTTAATTTATAAGTTTTTGGAAACAAGTGATTCTCGGAATTTTTGTATCCGATCGTACTTACTAATATAACATCGTTTTATCAAAATGTTTTTATTTATCGAAATTATTAATAAAAAAGCAAAAATGTCTCTCCTTGTCTATCCGTTACCTTCCCTTTCGATGTAGACGAATATTGGTATATAAATAGCCTGGAACTCTGAGAAAGAACATAGGTTATTTTTTACGGCGGTAATGTATTTGTGTGTTTGTTACCCTTTCACGACCAAACCGATGAACTGATATTCATAAGATATCGTGCATCCTAAAAACGGACGTATTATATTTTCGACTGCAGTAACATGTCTGTATGTTTGTTATCGCGGGCGGAAAGCTAGTAATAAATAAATTAGCCATAATATAACACGATCGTGACACATAATATAACAGCTGACATATACCTAGTAAGCTCTTTAGCGAATATATGTATTTCACAGTCGTCTTTCCATCATTAATTGATATTTCTGCTAATGTCTTTTACAATTCCCTTAGCACGAATATTTTTTCAATTAATACATTTTGTTCATTAAATATTATCGTTACAACAAATTCAAATAGAGTCTACATGTCGGCCGCAAATGTAGAATAGGCCCCCGGAGCCATCGCGGGGGGCGCCCGCAGCGACAACGCATTTCTCACTTCAATTTGTAGCCACCATGTTTGTTTTTCTTATTACTCAGCTTACTTCATTTCGATCGTACCTTTTTTTTTAATAATGCCGTCCTTATTCGTGTTTTATTTCATTCCGGTGTGACGGGCGACGCGGGCCTCTCGTTAAATGGCGATTTACTTACCACTATAAGAACGACTCCCGATGTCGAACTTTTACGATCGAACGGGTCCACCTTTTCATATTTTTATTGTTGTCCTGATATTTTTATAGTATTAATGTAATGTTTTAATTTATAAAAACTAAAAAACTTTATATTCCACATAGTGCGGATATCGTATAGATTCTGTAACATATCTCAAAATCTCATTCGATGTCGAATTTATCTGGGTTAAAAAAGATAGTTCCTTTTTCGCTTTAGAGCAATATAAAAGTTAATGTTCATTTGATTTGTGAGAATGTGTCTAATTTATTTCGTTCGCGTGTTTTTTTTACTATTGTTTGTAACGTTTTAGGAGCTAAATTATGACATCATTTTAAAGCTATTATAATAATGTAGTATTTGCTGTTGAAATAAATTCACAGCGGGTAAGTCGTTATCGTTGTAATTTGAAGTCATGCGAAAGTTTGTTTTACATTTTTCGACGATTACAAGATTTTTTTTCATGGTTATAGAGTAATATTTTAAATATGAGCTTGATAATAATTAATCCACATACAAACAATTTGTGGCGAATTCAAGGAACGAGTTGGGAGTTGTAGCACGCATGCGTGGAGTCCGCAGTAGCGTCTCGGGTTACTTTAAGAAATGTCCGTCGCATTTGTTTACGTCTTTTTATTTATTCCCTCAACAAAATGATTGATCGTTTCTTACCGCTATGTGTCTTAAAAATTAAAATGACCGTTTTTAGAATTTCACTTAATAAAAAACAAATATATAAGTAATATTAATAAATCAATCTACAACAGTGAAATTGTATGACCATTCTATATCGTATGCTAGTTTTCTTAATGACATAATATTTAAATTTACCTTTATTAGCTTAATAATCGTAATTTAAAAGATTAAAGCTTGAAATAACTTTAAAATTTTAACAGCCTACTTGAGTTATAGAAGTGATTGAAAAATACCTGTCTCGATAATAAATCTGTTTAACTATCTCAGATGTATCTGAAGTATTCGACACCTCGACCCGTCACCGCATTCCTTAAGGTTGTTGCCTATTGGTTGAATGTGGAAGGCACGCGCAGTCTCCGGGGTCATATCTATTCTGTGGCTAGGTATATATTTTAATTTCTATTCTGTGTTTTCTATATATTGTAGTACCTAATATTTATAAAACAAGTAAAATTGTAAAATTACTATAAAATTGGGCTTTAGTTGCTGTAGATAGGTATATTTGCTGCACAAAAACTGTCCATAATTTTCTCGGCTTAACCGTATACAATTTTATTTAAATTAAAACGAAATATTACTTATTTCTTTTTAAGTATAATTAAAATGTTGCTAATGTTATAATTTTACTGCAACATAGTATATTCAAACAACTAAAGAACGCTTGCTTGTAAAAATCAGTTTAGTCAATCAGTATTTTATATATATAGAATCATTTACTTTAAACTTATCTTTTTAAAGATGACTTTAAATTATAGTCCACGATTTTTTATGTTAAACGACCTAAAAGCTTAAAACTTGTAATTGCTAGAACTGTCGAAGGTTTTCATTATATATAAATATAAAACACAAGACAAAACAGAAACAAAGATAATCCAACTTTGTATTTAGTATACGTTTCCTATCCTTCCGTTTTGTAAAGTAGTACAAATTACGATAATTTTTAACGTGACAGCTTTAGTTTTAATATTCCAATAGGTGCCTAGTTATGTAAATTAAATATTTTAAGCCCATCAAGTTAATTCTATCATTTAAAACACAGTTTGTAATGTAAGCAAGGTTCTCTCAAATAAAATATATTTTGTTATAATAATATGTTAAGCCAATATAATAAATAAACCTCTTGTTGGTGAGGTCGAAATCCGCTACTTAAGACTGTCGTTTCTCACCGTTTTATGGTACGGTGTTGATTTAACCTCAGGCCGCCTGCGGTTACGTATTTAAGTATAGGTAGGTACCTACGTACCCTCGAGAACGAATTATAAATACACGGATAATGTCGCATAATTATATAATATATATAAAGACCGCTTAGCCTAGTGGATAGCGACCCTGTTTACGAAGCTGGAGGTCCCGGGTTCGAATCTCAGGTCGGGCCAGTATTTATATGATGAATATTGATACTGGTATCGGGTCTTGGTTGTTATATGTATGTGGTGTCTTGTTATATGGTGGTACCCAAAATACAAGCTAATGCTTAGTTTGGGACCTAGACGTTGTTGTGATGTATACGTCATTATTATTATTATTAGGTACCTATGTGTGTATATTTCAAGCACAAAATATAATGTTGTTACGTACATACAGAATTATAAGATTGCAGTTACAACCATAGAGTATAAAAGTGACAGTTTCAGCAGAAACCTAGTGTATATTATATGCGGTTAGTTAAACAGAATGACCAATGACTGCCATTAACGTATCGAGGACTCACTAAAAGTTTTCGGAATAAATAAGAAAAAATAACAGTGAATGTTGTTATTTCTCAAAATATTCTTCGTGAGTGTCAATACACTTTTACATATGAATAAACCAATGTTCAACAAAATACTTATTCTAATTCTTTGTATTGCAGTGCCCCTGATGGCCCATGACCGAAAATTTTATCTAATAACATGCTCTTAAGTGATATTTTTATGACACAAAAAACCGCGTAGAGCTCCTCCCAGCCATTTTTAAGAAATGTATGTATTGCAGCGCCCCCTGGTAGCGCATAGCCGCAATTCTAATCTAAGAACCTGCTCTTAGGTGATATCTATGTCACACAAAAAAACCACATCAAGACTCTCAGAGTGGTTTTATAAAAACTTGCTATCGCAATTCCTTTTCGTGGCTCATGACCGCAATCTTTTATCTAAGAACATGCTTTTAGGTGATATGTTTATATTACAAAAAAACCGCGTAGAGACCCACCCAGCCGTTTTAGAGAAATGTATTCATAGCAGCACCCCCTAGTAGCTCATATACGAAATCCTTATCTAAGCAACTGCTCTTAAGTGATACCTATGTAACATTAAAAGAACCACGTCAAGATCGTTCCAGCCATTTTGAAGACCCCATTGTAGCACCCCTTGGTGGTCCATAACTGCAAATCTAATTTCATTATCTATTCGCAGGTGATACTCATGTAATGCAAAAAACCGAATCAAAATCAGTTCAGTCGTTTCGAAAATACACATTTACTGCAGCGCCACCTGGTGCTTAATAAACATAAAACCTATTTAAAAACCTGTTTTGGAATGTTAATTATCTAAATACAAAATTTCATACAAATCATTAGAGCTGTTTCCGAGATAGTCTATAAAAGAGTAAAGACATTAATTTTTGAATGCACCCTGTTTGACAGATACGAGCAGTTTGTATGGGAAAATGAACTTGTTGTTTTTACTATATTGTTGTTTGTCCTTGCATTTCCTTCATATTTTCCCACCTTTTAAATCTTCCTTGGACTTCCAGAAATATTTCAAAACCAAACCAGTTCAGCCGTTTTTTAGTTTTAGCGAGACATGTAAAAAGCTTCATTTCATTTTTATATTTTTTTATACTTAAACATGGCGCCTCAAACATTTAAAAAAAAAAACTGATTTTTGATGTTTTAGCTATATATAAAATCAAAACATAAGATTAATTATTATACCATCCGCATTGTCAACTTCATAAAAATAATGTGCTGATAATGTTTAGGTAGGTAATATTTAAAAAAAAAATTTTTTTTTGTAAAGTTGAAAAATAGGTAATTATACTATCAAAAGCAATCTCACTGTCCTGAGTAAACTATTCTTGTCTGTAACTCCTACCAACAAATTTTGAATATAAATGATATTCATAACAGATTTTTTTTTTGCCGTAGGGCCGTAAAAACATAATAGACCCGAGTGCGTTCGACCAGTAGTTATAATTCATTCGATTGTTTGTTTAGTTATTTTTTGTTCTTATTCAATAAATCATAAGATATAGTCGCGGTGGATCCGGTAGCGCAGGTGTATTAATCGTACGATGATCTTACTTGTGGCCATTCATACAGTGATATATTAAATTGATTTCAATGTTAATATTTCATTAGACGACATTTCGCGACGCAGCCCACTGTTCGACTAGCCGTGGGCCGTTCCGTTCGCGTTAGCGCGTGCTGAGTGATTTAACATGACTGTAAACTATTATAACGGATTTTTATAAACATATGAATAACAATAGACTATAAACCTCAAAAATATTTTATTACGAAATATAATATTTTTTCGCGGTTAAAAATGACTCATAACACATAGAATATAATTTGTATCGTTCACTATATGGTGATTAGCAATGGATTGGATGTGTAGGTAAGCATATACACCAGTGATATGCCAGTTAAGTGGCAACGTGTGACTTATAAAAATGAAGCCGGCCACAATAATCTAGGCAACAGACACCCTGTCATTTATATTCCATACCATCAGCCTTTTTTATACCCCACTGCAGGGGCTTAGGCCTCCCCTGAAGATGAGGAGCTTGGAGCTTAAACCAACCACGCTGCTCTAATGCGGGTTGGCGGATTGTAATGATCGTCATCTATTGACAGCATTCGTCACTTATATTGCGATGATTTATTCTAATTTATATACTAAAAAACCCTGAAGATTAGAATAGACCATCGCAATACATGAGTATCGCCTAGATTATCGCGTTAAATGGTGGATGCATTAATCAATGCATTGCTAAAAAATATTTCGCTTTCATTACAAAAGAATTTCAGAGAAAGGTAAATGAGTACCTACGCTGTACATAAAGTTTCTTTTAGTGAGCTTGTGTACCACCCAAACATCGAGCTTTTTTATGTAGGTACCCAAATTTTGTTTGCGGTAGCGGTAGCACACTGCTTTTTCGAAAACGGCATCAACTTTATTCATAGTACAGCGACCAGAGCGATTTGCTTCTTTTACATGCTAAAATCAACTTTGTGCTACTCCCATTGACAACACATCTGACCCTGCATTAGATCCATAAACAGCACAAATTATTTTCACGGCTTGTATCGCATTTTTGACTTTTTCCTTGGATAGAATAACAATTGAATTCCTAATGGCGGGAAATAGTTGTTTGTTTTTTTTTCAAACGTCACTTTTGTAGTTTTATCCTAACAAGCCAGTTACAAACAGTACAACCAAAAAAAAATAAAATACAATTACAAACGTTAATTGTATTGGTTATATCTAACATCTAGAATTTTTTTAGATGGTTGTTAAAATTTCACCTGTAAATGAATTTGAGATATGGGCATAACATAGACATATATATGTCAGCTGATGGCCAAGTTCACCGGAATTTTCCAAATGACCCATAATTAAGAGGAAGACCCAATTCCACAGGTTTCAAAGAAATGGACTAGAAATTAAAATCACAATATAAATCACTTAGTTTTTTATCTGTATTAACTGTAAAATCATTAGATATTTAAACAGTACTGATAGAATTAAAGAATTTAAAATAGGCAAACGGTTATTCGGCGTTTCTCGGCTTCAATCAATCTCGATCTGTCAAAAAACCGGCTTGATCAATCACCAACACTGAATTTCCGTTCATGCGATCGCGCCCACACGCGGCCGCTCTCGCATACTGCCTGCAATTCTGTCAATTAGCTCACTTCTGCGGAATATCTCCTTTAAAACTTTCTAGAATTTGCAAGTTTTCTCGGATTTCCCAGACTTTTTCATATTCTAACATAAAGTCAGAGTTTTCAAGAGTTTCCTCGAACTGTGTATTAGAATTTTCCATAATGTAATACTGACTTTTTTTTAGTTTCGTGAAATTCCACAAACTTCCTGGAAACCTCCATGTTGTGATTATTGAGCCTAGAATTTTCGAGTGAATTTTGTAGAACTTTGAATGTTCTAATATTGCTTTATTGCCTTCGTGAGTAGGTACTTGTCCTTTACTTCAGTGCCCTGATCAACAAAGTTTTAAATAAAAAATATTTGTAATACAAATTGGGCAAAAGCAATTGTCTGGACTGGATATAAATTAGAACCTGAAAATTCTACATAGGTACACCCAGGCGACCCGCGTGAAAAGCTTAGTTGAATACTAAACTTGAGGCTGAAATAAAAAATTAAATAAAAATTGGATTTTATAACACAAAATTGAAAATGTGTTCTATATTTGTTTACTTTTACATATTTTTCAAGAAAAACAGAATATTTTATAGTTTAAAAGTACAGACATATATCTTTCACGTCATTATTTGGAAAACATATGTGCATTTTCCTTCCAAATTATTATAGGTATAGAAAATACATAAGAAATTGATATTTAATGTTGGATGTGACATGATTCGAGGTATGTGCGGTTAAAATTTTGATTTTGAATTGAATTGAATGCTAGAAGTCTTGATCACGTGGTCGAAAACTAGGAAAGTTAAAGGACACATTGCTAACGAATTTTGGAGCTCATATTTCGTGAAATGTTCACTTCAACTAAAAAGTCACTTAAATATCTTCATTGAATTTTCAAAGACCTACTTAATGATACCCAATGTTATGGGGTGTACTAAGAATTTTTCAAATTTAATTTTTAATATGGGCATAGAGAGCCACGCGTAAAAAGATAATTTTCATAATTTTTCTACACAATAATCTCTAATATTCATTCTCATCTTCACGTTGTACCTACATTTCACGAGGTTTTTATAAATAAAATATCAATGCCTGTTCGAGTAAATCGAGCGATTTGTCGACGGGTGGGGATAGACGGCAAAACATGCCGGTTTGGGGACGGGGAGGTGTCGCGAGGCGAAAATCCTCTTTAATCCTGAGACCCGCGTGCTAATCGAAATATCGACAGGCGCATGAGGCGACGTCCGCGTATTGATGAGCCTCATATTCGTGTCCACCGCCCATTTAATAGCCTGAAATCAAAACGTTTGAAATATTTACTATCTATATACAAACCTGAAAAACTTGCCGGAGACACAACATGACATTGCTATATAGAATGCCTCCACTTGAACCAAAGTGTAGGACAAATTGTCTTAAAATTTATTTAATTAGTACTGTAAAAAAGTGAATAAACACTTATGAAAATTAAAATTTGAGGAATAATCTTCCAAATACAATTTTTATATTTTATTTATGTTTACAAATTTGTTTGTAATAAAATTTCGAAAATTACCTTTTAACATATGTACATGCTCGTTGCGTTAAATCGTGCTTGAGTATCTATTTGGCGACGACGAATAAGTGATAGGGGCTCTAATGTAGAAAATAGGGCTCCGTGTGGTCGGCGTTGTGCCAGGACACTGTCTCAAGACGGGCCCTTGCAAACAAAATTTTTGACTTTGTAAAATATTAATATAACTTTTAAAACAATTTTTCGTGCTATTTAGACATCTATCTATAAGAGAAAATATACGAATCACAAATCAGTAATCATAATAATATTTACCTACATATACTACATAAGAAATATGAGAAAAAAAAAATTAATTGTATTTAGTTATTTTTTTAAACTTAACTTTAAAAATTTTGGTAAAATTTATTATACGTAACGTATAGCTTTTCAATATCATAAAACAGTATCAACAATTATTTTCTTTATAACTGATAATTATCAAAGAATAAAACATTTTAATACGACAGGTTGATAATCTCATTTTTATTACGCGAACTTTTCGTTTTAAGACTTCACAAAACAAACTAATAACGTATAAAAAAACACTGTTACCTGAAGATGTAAATACGTGTTTTTATGTCGATGTCTGCAGATAAAAAATTAAGTAATCGAATTCTGATGAACATTGGAGCAGAGTAGTAGTCAAATGCTAGAAATTATACATGTACATAGGTATGTTTCATTCAGTAAAAAAGGGTAAATTTCTAATGTTATTGTTTCTCTTGTGGTTTTCCTCACAAAAACTATAAGTATATTTTCATGCGATAAAAAGCACATGAAACCGTTTTCCAGACAACCGTAAACGCGTCATGTGCGGTCGACGGTCTGCGGTCGAATGCCGCCGTCAGCCATCTTCTGCCCCACCCTCGGATGCCCCACCCACCGCCTCCTATCGCAATTAGAATCATCTTTTAAGCACACCACAAGCTAAATACCGTCTTATGCCTTGCCATTACAGTTCATATTTCAACAGCGATTTAAACTAGAAATAAACTACTTTGAACGCCCCCCGCGGGTGGGGAAGAGGCTCCTCGCACCTCCCTTCACCACGTTGAATTTATATCACATGGAAAGGAATGCACATGTATCTACTTAGAATTCCACGTTGTGTAGTTACACGTTTTCAATAACTAAGTAAGGTAGGTATATGCACAATATCTGGTTTAGTAATTTTTATAAAATACAGAATAATAATATCAATATATTTTTTTAAAATTTTGGTCGTACCATAGTCCTACCACAATATTTTATTTAGGTAAATCTGGATTAGCAAGTTCATGATATTTTAATTTAAAAATATGGGATTTTATTGAAGATTCGGTAAGTATAAACTAAATTAACATAGAGTAACTTAATTGGACAGCAGCGTTTTTAATAGAGTCATAAATGTCAGTTCACAGTATCGAGGTGACGTTACCCAACTTTGGGGGGTTAAAAGCGGCGCGGGGGGTTTTTCGGGGGTGAAAAGCGGCGCTTGGGGACCTTGCGCACTGAAACTCGGACTAAAATCCGCCATCTTACACCAGCTAGCTATAGTAGGTATGAGTGGTTAGACGGTAAACGCTGAAGAGGGCTTTTAGTCAATTCATATTTATATGATTACAAAGCATATAATTTTTATTTATTGTTAGTAATATTAATAAATATCTAAAAAATTGTTATGAGATCACTTCATCCTATATGTACTTAAGTGCATCAATATTTCAGTTAAACGGTCAATAAAATAAAACGAGTTCTTCTCAAAAAAAGTATGAAACTATGAACTCAAAACTTATATGTATCAACTACGCTATCTATTGCAAACTATGAAAAAACCACACGAGTAAATAGATCATTTGCATAGTTTGCGAGCATCGAGATTGTTTTGGAAAGCTGAAAGCTTTTTATAAAAAAAAAATCCAATTCACTTACGTAATAACAAGAGAACAACAATACAAATACCTTACTGATTCCAGAAATTTTCGAATTGTAGAATTTTTTTTTGTAAGTAGGTAAATACTGGATGTCACAATATTATTACATTTCTAAAACAAAAAAAACATCGAAAAATGTCTCTTCTAGATTTGTTTATTAAAAACTTGGTTCACACCACATTTCTGATACGACACCAGTGACCGCTTTGCAGGTAAAGCAAGCGAGTCAGATCCACAGTCGAATCAAATGATTATGCAGAATAACAATTGGAATATAATTTTGAAGTAAAAACCTCTTTGGACTCTACATACTAAACAGTGAACGAAACTGAAGCGTGACGCTCGGGTCGGTGACGCTGAAATCACGTATTCTCGTTTGCCATCTAATAAAAAGTACATCGATTAAAAAATTACGTTTCATTATTATGTAGGTATTGTAATTCGTTTAATTATGAATAACCTATTGTGATTCGTGTAGCAAGTGACCCTGTTTAGGCATTATAACAACATTAGGTAGGTAGTTTGCTTGGACATGTGCATGGTTTAAATAGATACCTACGTGTCGAATCAAAGTAAACAATGTGGGATGCTTCAACATAGAGCCGGTTTTTTCTTCGATTTGAAGTTGATTTTGTTCTCTAGATCCGCTACCAACAGATTGAATCACGAAAGTGGCAACATTGTGTTCAGCGCTTCAGAAATCTGTATCAATTTTTTTTTTCAAGTTAAGATTTTGTCTTGACGCGGAGCTAATAAAGTTTTCGAATAGGAAATATCGTACTAGTTATTGCTTGTTTACTAATTTCATTTTTATTTTCTAATATTCTATGTTGTAGGTACCTACAAACAGGCTCTAGGTATGTGAGGCACGGGCGAACAAGAGTATGTGTACTTTAGGCTCCTTGGTCAAAGTGGGACTGGTTGCGAAATAGGTTTTGCTAGGTTTTCCAAAGTGCAATGTAACAGAATTTGCTAGGCCTCATAAAACGCGAGGCACGTTGTCATACCTTCGATGACAATTATTTAAGCCAGCCGCAAAAGCTACCTATCTTACCTATGCGTGCGTATAGATCATTATTATCGTGTATCTTGTATAAATAGGTATTTATCTTATGAAAGAAGGAATTATATAAGTTTTTATTTCTATATTTTTATATTCGTTTAAATAACAGATTATACCTACTTACAACAAATCAATGTACCTAACTTTGTATACAGGTAGTAAGGTACATTAGGTAGGTAATAGGTACATTAATTAGTATCTACTTATAATAAATTTAATATAGAAAATAGTTTATTTATGAACAAATATCATAGGTATATTTCTATTAGTCGAAACCAACAGAGAAAAGCTATTCAAGACATGCAGATGCAAAACGATATGTAAAAGTTTATGTTACGATAATCGAGGCTACACCTCACAATCTATTTCAAGTCATTAAAACGACACCCACCTCGAGGCAATCAATCTTATAGGCGATCATTTGAGAAGGTAAAATTGATACCAAATCGTCGGGTGTGGATAATTCATAGCTTCGGCGCTAGCGTCGAAATTAGAGGCGAGATAATGGCCCCCGGCACGCCCATGGACCTTGCACGGATTTTGCTGCACGGGTAGCTCCATTCCGGATGTTATCCCGATAATGAATAACATTGTAAATATAACTTCATTCGAAAATTTCTGTTCATTTTCATCATAAAAATAATGTGGAGTAAAATTTGCTTAGTTAAACAAGACAATAAAAAGTATAAGAATATTTATCTTTAAAATTTGGAAAATGAAATATAAATACATCGGCAAGATATGAACTTTACCCGCAAGACTCTATTGAAGAAAGGATTTTTTTTAGGTGTTCCTGTAAACTATAAGTGAAACTCTATTCCCTACTTTTTTCATAATTTTGAACTTGATAGTTTCGGAGAAAAGGGGAGGGGTATAACTCGATTATCGTATGTTTTCTTTGATATATTCTAAAGTATAAATTTTAAACCGGTCAAAAACGTATGTTTGTATTTCCCAAAACAGGTCCTTTCATCTCATGTCACGTGGTGGAACTTGACAATTTAAATTTTCCTAATTAAGCCCCCAAAATGAGAATTCGTTCATAGCTTTTCCTGCAAATTATGATTGCGGTTCAATGCAACGTATTTTTCTCATAATTTAGACTCTGTTCGAAGGTACGAAATGGAGAAATGTACGGATTTCGTACATTTTCTTTAATATATTTCAAACTGTACATTTTAATGTTATTGAAAATACATTATACTATCTCATAAAAAGTACTTTTATTTGATTAGTGATATGATATATATACCTACCTACTTACCAATTTTTTTAAATTTCTTTAATTGCTTCCATAATAAGAATCGGTTTATCTACATTTAGCGTTCATGACGCGGGTCACCAATTTTTTATATACTTCTGTAGTAAAAATTCAACTTCTTTCGGCAAGTGGATTCAAATAAGCTCTAACATACGAACAGACCAGTCGAATGATCGTATAAGGGACGTACGGAACCTTAATAAACAAAAATTCGCTTAACTCTAACAGTAAATATAATTTATTAACGATTTCATACTAAGGCTACAGAATTCATGAGCTTTAATATTAAGTTGCCTAAATAAATAATTCTTTAAGGAACTTGACCCGAAACGACAATAAAGTAAAAGTTAAATTCAGTAAAACATTGTTTCAGCAAAGTCACGAGCTGTGCGTTTAATATTTATGGACGTTAATGACTCCATCAACGGCGCAGTGCACTCGATAGAGTGTAGCTACAACAATTGGAGTGGAAGACGCAATGCGCCGGCGCGTCGTTATCGCGCTAGAGATCGCCCCGCAGAGCCCAAATTAATTAGCCGTCCGATGAGAAGTCCTCACAACTAGATACGTAATTAGCTCCGAAAACAAGGAAAACACATTACGCGGTCTGTTCATCAAACGCGGTCCCTATTGCGCGATTTGCATATTCTACTTCTGCGTGCACGCGCGGTCGCCCCGTTTACGAACATCTGTCTACGATATAAATTTGTGTGTTAGCATATTTTGATAGATATTGGTTAATTATGCAACATAGACGCAATTACTATACCTACTTCTCTAATTATATACCTACTTATATAACTTAGGATTATAGTAGTATCTACACCTGTTAAGAAATGATGAATACAACAGATTAAAATTATATTTGTATGTAGATAATGCTAATTAATTATTCCATTCGTGTCGTGTGAGTCAAGATAAGTCTTGGTTTTTATTTTGACGTGAGAACCAAACACACATTTGTTATGTTAGTTACAAAAACATGTCACTTTTGATGTAACAAAAGTTTTGTATGCTTAATGAAGTAATCAATTTGATTAGGTATTTACCTAAATTATACGTTGCCAAATGATTTTTTTTTTCATCTGTTCCAATTTATATTCGTCCACAGATTTTTGTTTGGTTAACACCTAAATTAATAAAAAACAAAAACAAATTCACTTTCATTGTAATTTTCATGTATAAAATTGTAATACGGGCTTTGACGAAATAAAAGAAAAAACGTACGAATATTTTCATTTTCGTTTCAGACTGTTCCCACAGTTATGCACAATGAACTTAACTACATTATAATATATGTAGATAGCATTTATAAAACACGATATACGTACAAGACATAATAATAATATGAATTTATACCTATTTGTTATAGATCGTCTTAAACTCCATGCATCGGTACCAGCCACGCATCCATCTAGTGAAACTACGTGACGGAGGAGGGGCTGTGTCAGATTTGTCCCGAGAACAGCACAGAACATTCGTATTCCCGGAGACAGTGTTCACGGCAGTCACTGCATACCAGAATCAGCTCATCACCAAACTGAAAATCGACTCTAATCCCTTTGCCAAAGGCTTCCGTGATTCTTCACGGCTTACGGATTTCGACAGGTGTGTTTTATACCACTTACCTATAAATATCTACAATTATTATTTGTTGAATAAATTTTTTTTTTCGGATACACCATGTTCTTCAAATTACCACTACGATTACGATTTTCACGGATTTTGTGTTCTTTTTCATACACACATGATCGACTAAGCAATGAATAATAAAAAAAATTTACGAAAATAAAATCTTTAAATACAGGATCACCAAGAAAAAGTACAAAATTATAATTTGACAGGTAGACCTACCTACAAGCGGTTCATAATTTATAAAGTCTGTGCCAAATCACACACATCGTACTTATTATTATTTTACTTTGTAATGGTCACATCATTTTGAAGACGGTTATCTGTTTCCATATAAAACAAAATTACCTACACCTATTCATTTTACAAATATATCAGTGTAACATTCAAAAGCTATTCTGAATTAATAGCAACCAAATAGTTGGTATTAATTAATAAAGTAGAAACCACGAAAAAATCAACGGATCTCCTGCTTTCGTACGAACTTCTTACGACATTGGAAATGAACCTAACGGAATAAAGTAAACACACATATTTTGGAAATAAATATTTTCCGCAAAAAAATAAATAAATCAACTGTATCTGAATAAGCTTAAAACTTCAAAATATAACATTCTGTACGACATTCCGATCGAACAAACCGAATTAGTACGAAATGTAACACAGACGCATATCCGACTTCCAAATAAGGGCACCCTTAACCACTACTTCCGGTTGTCCGATTCTAACAATTTTAGTCTCAATTGATCCCCCGTCTAATTACCCCGAGCCATTTTTTATTTTTTTTTATTCGGACCTAGTTCTCGAGATATCGGGCTCCCTAAATGAAAATCGGGGAAAAATATTGCGATTTTTTTCGTTTTTTGCCGGTAATTTTTTTGTTTTTGTACTTTTTCTAAATTGTCTTTCACCATTTTGTAGAGCTTGCCGAGCAGCGTCTCTTGACTTTACGTTCATCCTGATATCTCGAAAACTCTTCGTGCAATCTGCCTGTCTCACAAAACTCCAAAATGACCCCCTATACTCCAACGAAATGAAAGTCATTTCCAATGACAAAAACCTTCATGTCGCTATACCTACTAAATAAAGATAGTTACGTACATTTAATAGTAGCTAATTATTAAGTTACGTGGTGAACGCTATAGCAGTCAGGTGTTAGTGCGTCCGCGGGTGTGAAAGGGGAGGCGGGTTGCGGCCCTCTCGGGCAGCTTGATAAATTGGCAGGTTATTAGCAACAGTTGAAAGGCATTAGGTCCGCCGCCCTGCAATTTGGCGGCGCAGTGCCGGCCGAGCCCGAGATGAATAAAAGATTAAAAACGCTCATCCCGGGCAGATTGCGTGAGATAACTTGCGATTATCGACAGCCGCAAACGCACGTTGGCGGTCGATTATTGTGAACGTAACGTGTTACATTGGTAATGAAATACGTGTTTAAAAGAACTTCAACTAAGCTAAGACAAATTATAGAGAAAAAACTTTTATTTCAATACTAAATATATACAGCTGACCTAATTTTTAGTGTTCTATATAAAAACTGGTAGGAATGCATTTAATAGAATCACCAAGATCTCTCCACCGCATGAGATCGTTATGTAATTTAAATGTTCTAAAAGATATTTTCGTGTACTTTCGATGTAGAGAGACCAAGAAAGTTACTACAAATTGATCTCATCACTTGCGAAAACCTGTCTTTTCTATATTTCAAAATGTGGTTATTTTGTAAGAGTTGATTATCTATATTGAAAAAAATCTAGTTTGAACACTATATAATAATAATAATAATAATAATTGTTTATTACCCAAAACAGATCTTACAAAATAAAAAATTTACATAACAATCAAAGAATTAAATACTAACATGGGTAATGAGAGCAAGCTCAGCATTATGACGGTAGCAGCATGCTGCTGCCGACGCTGGTTTTCAGTTTGCCCTTCCCGAATTGATAATACCATAAAATAAATTTAGCATGAGGTCGTGCTCAATACTCATCACACATCATACAATACAGCTATGATAATATACATATGACAAAAAAAGAAAGAAAAGACATAATTAAATAACAAATAGTAAGAAAAAAAACAAGCCAGTGTCAAATTTATAGCACTCAAATCGCATACAGACCGAGACCCAGGTGAAACCGGCGCGAGGCCCAGGATTCTACACAGATTTTTGCGAGTCTAACAGATATATCTTGCATAAACGTTTGAATGTAAATATCGAATTAGCATCCCTTACCGGCGGAGGCAGGTCATTCCAGCACCTCGATGCCGCGTAACGAAAGCTACCCCTGAAAACGGCAAGTCTAAGAAGGGGAACCACCGTCAACTCATTTCTGATACCAGCCGTTCTTGCTCGTGCTTGTTGGGCCCATTCTATTTTTTGTGCCAGATACAGAGGACACCCATTTTTATGCAGTTCAAACATTATTGTAGCCAACTTGAGTGTACGTCTGTTGAGCATATTCAATGTCTTTGTCTGGTTTAAAATGGGGGTGATGTGGGTGCGCCGAGGCACCGACTGCCTAAAGCGGATACAGGAATTCTGCACTCGCTGTACGGCTTTTTGAGTTTTTTTCAATAAATACGGACCATAAACAACGTCACCAAAATCTAAGTGTGATAGTACTAATGAATCACACAACTTATTCCGAACACTAAAATTTAAGTATGGGCGAAGCTTATATACCGATTTAAGTGCTGTATAACTTTTGGAGATTTTGTTCCTGATGTGTCCCTCGAACCTCAACTGACTGTCAAATAACACTCCTAAATTTCTCACTTCTGTAGATTCTGAGATAGGTGAGTCTGCGACTAAGATATCGTCCACATACGTACGCATTATTTGTACTTGATGTTTAGTACCAAAAACTATATAAGTGCTTTTAGTAGGATTAATATGTAATCCGTGCTTACTTGACCATTCCACAATAGCTTTCAGATCACAATTAATATCAAGTACTGCTCTCCTTACGGATTCTTCGTTAGGTGATACGTGTAAATAAAGTTGCGTGTCATCCGCATACATATGAGAAGAGCAATGAGTCAGTACATCTGGAAGGTTTGCAGTATACAGTGAAAACAGGAATGGCCCTAATATAGATCCCTGGATCACACCTCTGTTCAGCCTAAGTGGTGTGGAGCGGCGGAGAGCACCTTTGTTGTCGAAACATTCTACAATTTGCTCACGATTGAAAAAATAGCTACGAAACCAATCGCACACCTCCCTGGAGAACCCATAATATGATAATTTCGCTAACAAGATCGGTACACTAATACAGTCAAAAGCTCGGCTGTAGTCCAGAAGTACCAGTATCGTACCCATTCCTTGATTAGCCGCATGTAGTGCATCGTCAGTTACTCGCAGCAGGGCAGTTGTAGTACTATGCCCCTTTCGGAAGCCGGACTGATTGACAGGTATAATGTTATGACGATGAACATATTCAGAAATTTGGGTAAGAACTGCTTTCTCTAGGATTTTGGATAGGGCAGGAAGTATACTGATAGGTCTCAAGTCAGCATATGATTCGACTTTGTTTTTCTTCGGAATAGGCTTAACTATTGAACATCGCCATTCAAAAGGGAATACACTATTTTTGAGAGAAAAGTTAATAATAGCAGATATTGCGTCCAAGGAATATGGTAGTGTAAGCTTAATCATATCAATACTAATTTTGTCACAGCCAACCGCATTAGACTTGATTGAGTTAATTAAAGAATGCACTTGGTCTCTACTTAAACATGAGAAATCAAATAAGTCATTAACAGCCCTAGACAAGTTATATGCATCAAGCACATCATCATCATTCTGACAGTGAGGTACTGATGATACAAAGAAGTTGTTTAAATCGTTTGCATTGCATAAGTTGGCCGGAAGAGCAACCGAGTCTGACCGCCCCAGAAATGAATTCAAGGAACGCCACATCTTGCGACTATCTTGGACGTTTCTATTTACATAATTGTTCAAGTAAACTTCTTTTTCTTTACGTATTAACAGCGTGACCTGGTTCCTCATCTTGCGGTAGAACTGTGCATGTTCAGGATTGTTAGTTTTCTTAGCACGCGCACATGCAAGATCACGTTGTTTCATAATACACCTGATACTATCAGTGATCCATGGCGTAGGAGGAGTTTTAAATGTGCGTGTACGTTCGGGTACGAAATGGTCAAACAAACCCAACATAAGACGACTAAAACAATTAGTCATTTCATCAATGTCATCAAACTGACTCACCAAATACCAAGGGGTGATCGAGGAAGCGAACCTAAAAGTATCGGGATCCAATTGCTTGAAAGGCCTATACTTTATAGTCCTGTGATAGTTGCCAGGAACATTAATAGCACATTCAGCGAAAATGAAAGCATGGTCGCTAAGATCGTCATTATGTTTGATGATTAATTTTTTGAATTTAAGTTCAGATCTGCAACATATTACGTCCAACAGCGAACGACTGACCTCAGTAATACGCGTCGCCCCGTTAACGATTTGAACTATGCCGTGTTCTTTCAGAAACGTACGTATATACTAGTAGAACAGGCGGCGGCACGAACAAAATCTGTGCGCACAGCACTATCACCTTGTTTCTACCACATTGATTTTTCTACCAAGTATAATACGCTGTATTATACATGTCTCATACATGTTATGCTAGAATACACAGAATTGCAAGTGTTACACAAGTCTTTAGTAGATATTACTTGACATTACTTGTAGTTAAACAAGTATGGCGACAACGGTAGAAAATAATGTAGGTACAAACATTTTCTTTGGATAGTTTTAGTTTTGTTTTGTTTAATTATCGGCGATAAGTAATGCCACTATCTTTTTTCTTCGCAGTTCATTTATTTTCACACGTTTTTAACACCCACGACGGCATTTTTAAATTGTTGTTTGAGCACGTTTTTGGCACGCGGTCGCGATGGGCATAGGCGAGTGACTGAATGAGTTGTTGCCGGTCGGCAAAAACACTCGGCGCAAACATTTGGTTCGCGGTGTAGTTTCTATACTCCAGAAATATTAGTTCTATGAGTTTGATATACCAGGATATTGCCAATGTAACCAGATTGTTTTGTTTAGGTGATATTCTCGTCTCTAATAACCTAAATTCTAGGTTCTACTAGCTACGTGTCTAGTATTATTAAACGTAATTTTATTGCACAGTATTAAGAAATTTATACTAATCACAAACCTGTGTAAAATAATTACTAATTTAACTATACTATAAATTGAAGTATACGGGTATGTTCTTATAAGTATATGTATTGTAGAGTTTACCAGATTTTTTTGAACGTTACAGTATATTCGATTCCCGCCTGGGACAAATATTTGTGTGCAGAACATATTTATTTCCTTCCGTGTATGGGTGTAAAATCTTTATATATGTATATATTATTTAAAAAAAGTTTATTTAAGTATGTATATCAGTTATCTAGTAACCCAAGCACTACTTGCTTACTTTGGGACTAGATGGCGCTGTGTGGGATGTCCTGTGTATTATTATGATTATAGTGAGCTGAAATAATCAGTATGCAAATTGTATTAGAATTTTTAACACATTGTTTTATACGTTCTTTATGTTTTAAGTCCATAACTATTACCTACTAACGATATAGTTAAGAGCATGAACTAACATTGATGTGATAAAAATACCATTTGTCAGTTACAACCAAATTTTTCTTCTTCTTCTTCATCAGCTCATTTTCACCCAACTGCAGGGGCTTAGGCCTCCCCCAGGGTGAAGAGGGCTTGGAGATTAAATCCACCACGCTGCTCCACTGTGGGTTGGGGATTGTAACGGCCGCCATCTATTGACAGCGCCCGGGACTGACTGCTTATCGTGTTCTCCGAGGCACGGAGTCAGTGATAGTTATGTACTTAATGAAAAACTCATTGGTACACGTCCGGATTCGAACCATGGCCTTATGGCCTTATAAATTTGAGACAGGTTCGTTGTTTCGGGCTATCACGACACTATTTTTCAATGATGTCTATTCGCCTGCACCATTGAATTAAAACTTGACTAATTTGACAGGATTTTGTCTATTTGTAGTTGATGAAAACTCAGGTTATATTGTAATATATGACATGAGAGAAATTATTAAAACGACAACTAAGTGAATAATTTATTATTTAATTTTAAATAGAGATAGTTGCATAACTTATTAAATTATTTGTTATATTTCGTACTTATAGTAAGTGTATAACATGCTTAATATAGAGGCGTTTCTAATTACAAAACACATTGTAGGTAGATATTAAATCGCAAGAGTTTTATATTACAATTTAAAGTTACAGACAAAAAACAATCAAACATAATGTTTTCAATACTTATTACAAAAATGAACAACAGGTACAGATTTTAAATTTCCAATAAGATTTTGACACGTCAAAAATTTGTACAAAATCGAAAAGTTAAAGAGACCTTTAAAGAGTTTTTTGTTTTTCTATAACGAATGTAGATGACATCAACAAACTCTCTCGTTTTACTACATCGGTTTACAGGAAGCGAGGCAATTATAAATTTAGTACAATATTTATTGAAATTATAAATTTTACAACACGGTCGATTTCGTCCGTGGCCCACACGGGCAACTATCTTTGATTTACGATGCACGTCTATGAGGATTTTAATTAACAGTACGCTGAGTTGTTGTACCCTTTGAAATTGCCAGATTTTAATGACTGTTTCTGTAAACTGCTCATTTACAGTAAACACTTTAAACGTTTTTAGCTTCGGGGGTATTATCTCCGGGCGGAGTTCTTGCATTTGAGAAAATTAATAGCGCGAATTTTACGACGTCTAGAAGGAACTTTGATTTTTAGTTTTTGGTATTTTTTTTTTACTGAAAGATCTCTAAATGTTTCAAGCTTGATTAGTAAGCACATGAATTCATAAAAGTATTCACTGTTCAGATTACAAGACTACGCTGATATCGGCCTACAAGACCGGTAGATGTTGAACATGTATTTGATCCATAATCCAGCATCTTAGAACGCGTAAATTGAGGAAGAAATGTTGTAGTATAGGTAATTTAAACTTAATACGTTCTTTTAAATCACTGCGAAGTTTTCTGTAGTACCTACTCTATCTACATTAATTTTTAGTTCATAGCAAGCTTCTTTCAACGAGTAAAATAAACGTACGTTATAGATAAAAAGTACACCACTTGACGTTTTAATATAATAAATAACACTTTGTAGTTGAATTTCGTGTAGCCGTTGAGTGTTATTTGATTCTGAAAGTGACATTTGGTATGAAATAATTTCATCTAAAACTAAATATAAATATAAAAATGTTGAAATAGAAAATCATGTGTAAGTTAACAAGATTTCTGAAAAAAAATACTAATTATCCTGTTTAATCTATGGGTCTGTCCTTTTGTTCGGGTTTTCGATCATTACAAAGTTATGATACGAGAAATCTTGTTGATTCTGGTATCAGAAATCACATCGGATATGGATACATTATCTAATATATAGAAAAAAATACTACCGCGCCCACTTCCAGTAGACTAACACTGCGGTTTTCGATTGCACTGATAAGCGTGAAGTGCGTTACGAGTGGAGGCTGAACCGGCAACATCGCGATAGTCTGTTTTTTTCTTAAGAGGCCCTGTAAGTTGTTCTTCGTCGATAAGCACCCGAGCACGATTGAACGATGCGAGCGTGTACATAGGTTTATTAGGTAATTTTCGAAATTTTATTGCAAACAAATTCGCAAACAAAAACATAATATAAAAATTGTATTTCAGAGATAACACCTCAAATTTTATTTTTTATAGGTTTTCTTGTCTTTTTTGCGTTTATTCAGCATAGAACACATTTTTTTACTGTACCTACTAATTAAATAAATTTTAAAACAATTTTTCGTACACTTTCTAATATGCTATAGGTATACCCAGTAAGTATGATTTTTCTGTGATTGGTATTCGCTACCAATTCGCTAAAAAAAACATTGAAAAATCTGATGTTTCGTGTTTACCCAAAAAAATACATGTGAATTTATTTTTTACTCATTTTATGTTGTTTTCTAAATAAAATTTCGTAGACTTACTAAGTAAATAGGTGACATATGATTGTGCATTAAGAAATGTCGATTATTTGGTTTTAATGTGTGTTTTGATGGTTATTAAAAAAATTGACCTGAAAAAATAGTGTTTTTCGGTTTTCAGATTGCAAAATCAGTAGAGGCCTTAAATGGTCGACCGGAAAAGACTGCGATAGTATATATACTATAATACATAGGTTACCCCTAGCCCGCCTGATCTGCGCGTAATAGAATCGTCTAACATCAAAGTAGCTACGTTTTAGGGTTCTGCACCTCAAAGAGAAAAATGGAACTAGTAAAGGGTCTTTTCGTTATCCATCTGTCTTTCCGTCTGTTAACTATTTGTCAAGGTCTTTTTTCGCAGGAATGCGTGAAGGTATAAAGCTGAAATTGATATCTAGTACTTAGGTCTAAGACCTCTTGAAGCTGTAATAGAAATCAAGCTTTTAAGTCAACCCAATAAAAAAAAATATAGTCTTTTGTACTGTAATTAAAAACCTAAAGAGACTTACCTTGGCCCTAGAATCATGAAATTTGGCAAGAAACAAGTTTCTACAGCACAAACAAAGTCCAGAACTATAAATCCAAAATTCGTTATTTTTGGATTTATTCCGTTGCTTTTTTTTTATTAGTTTTTTAAAAATAGTTGGAAATTGTGTTTACGTGGCATTCTAGAGGTTAATAGTAGCGATAAACACGTCAATATACGTTTATAACTGCGGAACTTCAGGGCGTGAGTCCAACTTGCACCTCGCCAGTTTTGTAACATATTTTCGATGAAAACTGCAAATATCGATTTCACCTTGCGCGGCCACGTAGCGGCTACGCGAGGAGGAATGCGGGAGGCTGTATAGGTGTGAGCAAGTGTGAGCAGGGTCGTGGCGAGAGGGGCGCGGGGCGGTGGAAACAGCTCACGTCAACAGCGGCCGGGCCCCGCGGCGCGGCGGCGGCGCGCGTAATCACAGGGCTCGCCACTCATTATACCCTAAACGACAAATTAAAGCGCATTTCTATTATCTGACCATGCATCGGTGTGATGCGTATTCGACGGACCGGTCCGGCCTGTTATGTTCGCGTTATGTTGTTAAAAGCATTTACATATTGAAATAATTTTGTATTTATACGTACTGCAGATTAATTCTCGGCATAGCTACGTAAAACACATTTTCCTTAAACGATTAGTTTTCAACATCACTAAAGTGTTGTAAATAATAAAAATAATAATATATACATGACAACAACATCTAGGCCCAAAACTAAGCATTAGCTTGTATTTTGGGTACCAAGCGAAGACACCACATACATATAACAACCAAGACCCGGTACCAGTATGAATATCCATCATATAAATACTGACCCGACCTGGGATTCGAACCCGGGACCTCCAGCTTATATAAACATATAAAAAGCCGTATAAAAATAAACATTAACAAAAAGCTCTGAAAATAGCCACATGTTAGTTCTTGATACATTTTATACAATACAAGATCAAATAACTGTAATTAATTGACATTTTAACACAATTTGATACGTAGAATAATTCGTAATATTTTAAAATGCCTCTCAGGTAGGAAAAGTATGTCGACCAGGGAGGCTGCGGGCGTGCACCTCCCACGTCGCGCCGCTCTATCATTTGGCCCAATTACCGCGACTACTAACGTTTTATTTGGGCAACACCGGCCGTGTTGCCAGCCTCACGCTATGATAACACCCTATTTTCTTCAAATTGCCGCATTATAATAGCCGGAGTGTTTGTGAAAGTGTGAATACAACTTTTTTTGTGTTTATTAACTCTTCCATCGGTCTATTATATTTTTTATTAGTTAATCGTGATGTATAATTGAATCGAGTTTAATATTTGTAATCGAGAAGGGTTGAAAAACACTAAAACTTTAGTTGTAGTAGTTCATTTCCTTCAAAACCCTTGAGATAAAATTCAACACGTGATTTAGCAATACACCTTTACCCATAGAACTAATATTACTAGCGTATACAAACGACACCGCGAACCAAATGTAGCGTCATTAAGTGTTGTTACCGTCGTGGGTTTTAATAACGTGAAAAAATCAATCAAGTGCGAAGAAAAAAGTTAGTGGCCTAACTTATCGTCGATAATTAAGCAAAACAAAACTAAAACCATTCACAACAAATTTTTGTACCTAAACAATTTTCTACCTATGCCACCATACCTATACTTGCCGTCATATTGGTTTTAACTACGAGTAAAGTCACGACATGTATAATACCTACTAAATACTTGTATAATACTTGCAAATCTGTGTATTCTAGCGGAAACGTACCGAGATTGACATGTATGAGACATGTATAATACAATGTATTATACTTGGTATAAAAATCAATGTGGTAGAAACAAGGTGATAGTGCCGCGCGCACAGATTTTGTTCGTGCTGTCTCTTCTAGTAGTTTATGGTTCAGTGCCTTTACTATTAATAATCATAAAACCATAAAGAACTGAAACCCGACTAATCAAATAAATTTGCATACATAATAGATCTAATTCGAATCCCTTGCTTCTTCTCTAACTCAGACGTTGAGAAAACGTTATTTAAAAGTTAAAGTAGCACAGTTAATATAAATTTCGAGAAATATGAAATTACTACTTTGATCTTAATTTACCTATAATGAAAAATAAATTCTCAGCAACTGTACCTACCTCGTAAATATAATTTTAAATATTTTTTTAAATTCTGTGTGGCGGTTCGAAGGTAAAGTACCTACATATGTACCTACAAAAAATTTTGAATAATACATGTGTAAAAAGTTATTTTTAAAATTATATTTTACACGAATAAAATTGTTCGTTTCCTTGACATTGGATGACGCATGTTATTTGTTTTAACATATACTAAAATGCTTATATCTTTATTTAAAAAAAATATTTATATACAGGCTGAGGTTTTAATGACCAGCCAAATTTTAATATAATGACCTTTGATAAAATCCGTTGGCCGTATTATTCCTTTTTAGTATCGTTTAATAGGAAAATATTCAGTTAAGACTACATAAACCTTTCCCAAAACTACCAATATTACTAGTCACAGTAGTCACTGGTCATGCGCCCCGCTCACATGCCCCATTCCCCGCCCTTTCGTATTTAAGTAGGAGGTAGCTAAATTTTGTTAAAAAATATTTAGGATATAATTATTGATTATGAATATTTGACCTATATTTTTATTTACGTCATAAGGTTTATTGGTGATACCTAACATCTAGAAAAATTTTGGCTGGTGACTAAAATCTCAACCTGTATATAAAAAATGAAATTTATCTCATAAAAAAAAAACAATAACGTCAGTATTTCTTTTTTTCAATATTTTAAGTTAACTTCAATAAGAAAATCGGCTCAGCCATAATGATGGCCAGCCGCTGGCGAACATCACCATCGCTGATATTATGCCGATCCCGAAATATATATTTTATACATTAAGATGTAAAAATGATTCATCATCAGCCCATTTTACCCCACTGCAGGGGCTTAGGCCTCCCCAGGGTGAGGGGGAGGGTTTGGAGCTTAAATCCACCACGCTACTCCACTGCGGGTTGGGGATTGTAACGACCGCCATCTATTGACAGCGTCCGGGACCGACTGCTTAACGTGCTCTCCGAGGCACGGAGTCAGTGATAGTTAATGTACTTAAGTCAGAAAAACTCATTGGTACACGCCCGGATGCGAACCATCGCCCTATGGCCTTATAAATTTGAGACAGGTTCGTTGCGCTCTGGGCTATCACGACACGACACACAAAAATGATTACCTACATATAAATACAAAATACAAACTTAAATATTGCATATTTATAAAAATCATTAAAAAAATGCTAAGTCAGCCTAAGGCAGGGTTAGGTAGAAGTCACAGTATAATCTAATGTAAATCTGACGTACAAAACACATCCGCTAACCCCATTATCCCACGTCCGATAGGTGAATTTTAATGAGATTCACTGACTTTGATGCCTACATGCTATCTGATTAAATTCTGGGTCCAATCTGGTTCACTCTAATTAGTTATTAAGTTTAAAAAACGTGAACCCTCTCAAAAATACTTTGTAGTTAGGTTCTTCTTACCATTATTTACTAGATAGTAGTCGTTCCTGATATACAGGTCGGTGGTAACAAGAAGAAGTTAATTTAGAAAAATTAAAAGTTAATTTCATGGGAGATCTCAGTGAGATGTGACCTGATTAATAGTAATTGCGGCGCGACGAGAGACCCGCTCTCTCACTTTGGATTGACGGCTAATTCGAGATGTTATCGGCACAATTACCGCGCCTCGGCAACGCTACCGGACGCCGATCGACGAAGCTTCAAGATGTACACTAATGATTTTAATAACTATTTGGTCTTGGTCTTACTCAGCAAATACTGGTACATATTTTTTAACACGTCCAATACAATAGTCGTTATTCCTTTAAGACAAGATGCACGCACATCTGGACACAATCAAAACCTCAACAGCTTCAGAAAATATATTTCCAATATCTTCTACATTGCGTACAAAGTATCTATTAGGTATTAAAATAGCTTTTTGATTAGGAAAAAATTGATGTAGAAATCATCGCATAAGTTGAGTGGTTTTATATTATTTTATCAAAATTCAAGTAATATTTGAGTACGTGGAATGCTTATAAGTAAAGGCGATTTCTGTTTCACAGTAATTAATTTTTTCCTACGGAAAAAGTTTTTCATATTGCGGAAAAAAATTTTTATAAGTAGGGGCCAAGCGCAGAAAGTACAAAGGGTAACAATTTTTTAGTGTGACTCCTGTAGCGTTGGAACGGTTTCTTGTGTAATATGAGGTCTTGCGTTAATGAGAAGCAATAGCGGTGAAGGTCGGTTGATCGGTCTTAGGCTATAGTTTTATTTTTAATTTTTCCGATTTACCTCAAATCGTGACTCTGCAGTATGTTGATATGAACCATCTTTTACTATTGTTTGCAGTACTTTATACTTCAGACTTTAGTGGCTAGCGTACCTTTTAGCTCATTTCGTAAGTCAAAATTTTCATTACAAAAGCGCCTAACGTATCTGTTACCTTAGTGCCACGACGGAATTCATATTCAAACATTATTCGAAAATACAGCGTGTCCATGTTTGAATACAGACACATTTTTAATGCCTGCACTCCTCCTGATTGACGATCGATTCATACCAAATTAATGAAATTTGGTATGAAAATATTTTAGTATCTGGGTTAATATGTAGGATATTTTCTATTGCGTCGAAATATTTCATTCCCTCGGAAAGATACAAAAACGGGTTCTATATCGAGATACCGCGTCGAAAACGTCGCGGGCATAGCTTGTATTAGATAAAGGTGTGTCAGAAAACCTTCGCTAACGGATATACTCGGGTATATTCATAAACCATGCTTTTTACGTCGAAAAACGTACGATTTCCTGAATTTCAGTTGTATTGATTTTGAAAGTGAACATCATTGTTATCCGAAAATAGCTGAGTATTTCCGATGGCATATTTTGTGAAACATCTCTAATAGTTGACGAAAGGCAATCTAAGCTCTATGCGTGTAAGTTATAGAGTGATCCTCCTTGTTACAACTCCGTAATCTGCGTTGCCGACGTCTACAATAGATAATACAAAAGAATGCATTGTTACGTTTCATCAAAGATTATTTAGCCATAGTTAGCTGAGACAACTCTTTAAAACTAGTTGACCGAGTGAATTAGATGTTCCATTTTATCGACCGGTACATTTGTTATTAAAATATCTATAATTTATTTTAAAATAAAACTATCTTGTGCCAGCAGCTCATGGCTGCCTGAATAGGAAAACTTACTGATAAGTCTTAAGGACATTATGTCCACGTGAGCAAAGCTTTGAATTTTGAGATGAAATAGAACCTCAGTATATTCCATCTCGTAACCCGAAGTTTGGTCACAAAATATACATTAATAGAATATGTGATTCCTTGATTCTGTTCTCGGCTTTACTGCGACGTGAAGAACGAACTAATAAACAAAACACCACACTGTTGTATATTATTAGGATTTGGATGTGGCTAGTTTCGCAGCCATACCATTTGAGTAACTTACGTAAACTATTAACATCTGTGTCTTCAATGCATTTCTCCGCTGTCGCTAGCTTTTAACCCACTATTAAGCTCCCACGTAGTGTATGAGAAGCGGAATAATTAGTGACTCGTAGATAGATATCTGACAGACGCGATCCCTCGGCGCTGATGGACGGCCGCTACTGCACTGAGCTGTCTGGTATGACGCCGCCGCTCCACATTACCACGACGATTATAAGATTACAGCCAGCTACCAATGTAAACGCTTATCATCTCTTGCTGCATTTGAAAATGAAGCTACTAAGTGCGTGTTGTAGCAAAAGTATGGTTCTGTGGTTTATACAAGATTTTTTTTATCATTCTGAAAATAGAACATATAATTTCACTTATTTATCTATTTATTTATATGTCGTGATAGCCCAGAGCGCAACGAAACTGTCTCAAATTTACAAGGGCATAGGGCCATGGTTCGAATCCGGGCGTGTACCAATGAGTTTTTCTGACTTAAGTACATTAACTATCACTACGACTCCGTGCCTCGAAGAGCACATTAAGCAGTCGGTCCCGGACGCTGTCAATAGATGGCGGTCGTTACAATCCCCAACCCGCAGTGGAGTAGCATGGTGGACTTAAGCTCCAATAATAATACAGATGAATAAATGAATGTAAAAATCTATTTATTTAAAAATAAAAAATAAATTACAATTGATTAAATGTATCCATAAAAATGCCGCGAATCGTATCACCCTATTTGCACTGCCGAGAGCCGCCGTGCCATGTGGCCGTGCCCCTGCGCGCCCATCCCCCGCAATCATTATATGCGGTGTATGTCCACGTTTTAAAATTAATTTTATCGGACAGGTTTAAAAAAAATAATGAAAAATGAAAGTACGATTTCTTTAAGGTAATGTGTGCTATTCACTTACTGAATCATATAAAAAATTATGCGCAGTAATAAAAAATTTACCCTTCATAAAATAAACTTCAGCATATTTCAGCTCTATTTGTCAGAATTCGATACATTATGGATAGATTTTAATTAAGAAATAGCGCGTCTGAAATAATTTTAAAGAAACATGCGCGATACCAACCATCACTAATGTTTAATACAGATTTTTTTAGTTGTATTCATTCTACCAACAGTATTTATTCAAGTATTATTACCTCTTTTATTTACCTACATTACAAAATACTTAGGTATGTTATGAAACCACTTTAAGCTTATAATTTTCTATAATTTTTTAAATGTATTTCATAGACATTAAATTTTTCTTCGTAAATTGGAGGAGAGGGATACTTTCCAAGCTATTTTGAAATCTAGTATTACAAGTAGTTTTAAAATTATAAGTGGGCTGAGGAATCACTATATAAATGAGTAAAAAAATATATTATTTTCATCTCCACTTTGCAAAGATAATACGAGGATCTGCATAAGACGTACATTGTGATGCAAGTATGGTAAGCTGCATATTATAGTCGAGGTGTTTATAGGCACGAGGTGAAGCCGAGTGCTTATAATAAACCGATGACTATAATAGCCAGCTTACGGAGTACGAGCATCATACGACGTTTTTCAATACATTTGCCATTAAAATTAGGTAGATACTTCAAATGTAATAATGGCGGTAGTTAAGAACGGGAGTGAACTGCTTTTCGCGGTTTACGCATGCATTAGAAACAGAATGCTCGTTTGTGATTGGTGTAAAGTAAAAATACCTAGTACTGTAAAATACAACATCAAATCAAATGTATTGAAAAAACTATTTTGTCTAAGCAAGAGACATATATAAGTTCAAATGTATGTAAATATGTAACGGTATAATAGTATGAACCCATTATTGGCCAATGTTTAGTTGTTAAGTATTTGCAAACTACTAATGTAATGCGCTGTGTGGTTCACTGTAAGTAAATAAATAAATAAAAAAATAAATAAATAAACGATCTATAATAATCACCTATAAGCTTTGCTATATCAGTTTTCTTTACAAATTTTTTCATGTCTGTGGAATGATTAGCTAATGCATAAGAATGAATGACAAGATTTTGTAACATCCAGAGCCCTTCGTTTGTTCAATTGATCACTAAAGTACTGTATTCCTTAATCACCTTCTTTGGCTCATCGTCGGATAATAATTGTGATGAATCGCCATTGTGTGAGAGCCGAGTGAACGCCGAATTTGTTCGGAGTAACCTTTCTGGTTCTCACCCATTAATTAATCGGCCACGCCCCGCGCTCAATCAGCGCCAGTACTTAGCGGCCGAGATATTTATGCGCAGACGCACCTTAATGTTAATTGCGACACAGTGATATTCAATAATGAACCGTGCGAAACTTTTGACATATAATCAAATTACACGTATATAAAAAAATCGTAGGTAGAGTTCTAGAGTTCCTATATACTTTATGAAGTGTAACAGAAACAGGTGGGATCTATGTACATGGAGATACCGCGTTGTGACCACAGAAATTTGAGCAGTAAAATATACGCCACAAATCAAATGTACGCCACTTGACGTTGACACATTTACTGTGAGGTAGAATTTAGAGTAAACCCACATGATAGAAAGTAAAGATTATGAAGTAACATTTTGTAATACAACAAAATTATAATGACGCCTGTCTAATCTCTAAATCTGTCCTTTTGTCGGGTTTTCGATCGTTCAGGCTATGAGGTCATAGCGTTTGGCCTCATTTTGACGATTATGCTAAGTATAACACTTATTTTTACAATTTGAAGGCAAGAGAGTTAACCGCAAACGAAATGTCACAAAATAATTAAACTTGTTTTTCTCGGTAACCGTTAGTTTGCGCCATCTGCTCGTTTTAAAATTTTTTTAGTTCGATAAGCTCTACATACTCTACAAGTTTGAACATTCAACCGAAGACGCGGTATATTATATACAGGATGTTCGGGTAATCCAAACTTATAGAGCGTATAGAGCTTACCGAACAAAATAAAAAATAAAAAAAAAATAAGTTAAGGGACAAAAAATTAAACGGTTATCATGTTTTTCTTAGTAACCGTTAGTTTGTGGCATTTTCTAACTTGCAACTTTTTTGTTAAGTTTGGTAAGCTTTGCATGCGCTATAAGTTTGGACTATATGTTCATTCGAAAAGCCCATATATTTACATAACTTTTTATTACCTTGTCATGTAGCTGGGTATTAGAAGCTTTTCATTACCAGAAACCGCTATGTACTACCTACTTGTAATTTGTTTTACTTTTGAACATAGAGTAAATTAATACGACAGCGGCGTTTGGTTTTAATAGAGTTATAAATGTATGTATAATGTTCAATTCACAGTATCGAAGTGACATTACGCAATTTTGC
This sequence comes from Luffia ferchaultella, assembly GCA_949709985.1. NCBI lineage: Eukaryota > Metazoa > Arthropoda > Insecta > Lepidoptera > Psychidae > Luffia > Luffia ferchaultella. Next base: position 8,737,170 of record OX453241.1, read on the forward strand.
GGGGTTGATAACTGGCGCGCGGGGATTTCACGGGGGTGCAGACCGGCGCGCGGGGGCATTGCGCACTGAACCTCTAGTACTCTACTCTACACGGACTAAAACTCTTCATCCTGAACCAGCTAGCTAAAGTATAAGTAGTTAGGCGGTAGAAATAGAAGAGCGCTTCTAGTCAACTCGTAATTTTATGCTTTTGAATTTACAATTGTTCTTGAGTCTCTCAGATTAGTAATAATTTGTTTAAAAAGTGTTAACAATTTTAAGACAAATTTATACATGGAACTAATTATTAATCTAATAGATACTCATCATTCAAAAGAACTATTCAATAGATAAGTTTAACATCTCACAAATCGATTGCTAAAACGATCTCACGCGAGTTATATAGACCGAACCGATTTGCGTGCGTCTGTTCAAGGATTTTATGTTAAGCAAAATATCGATAATTATATGGCATCACGATAATAAAATCATTCTATGTAAATTATACAATTGAAAACTCCTTGCAAGGACGAGCGCCCATGATAAACCACTATTACTATTTCACTCAGCTCGCCGGGTCCCTTGATATGCTTCTCAGAAAATCGAAATGTCCAATGTGTTCATATCACACCATGATAATATTTTATCACACATTACTAGTATACTTATTACTAGTATATACTTATTACTATTATTACTAGTATAATACATTATCACACCATTTTTGTAATTTTCCATTTTCGAAAATTACGTATAGTTTTATTATCTACTTTTCACATAGTCGTAAAACATATAAAATTCAATAATATCAAATATAAATACAATATTTATGAAATTCAATGTATTTAAGTTTATATCCTCACAAAGTCACAAACATTCAAAAGAGGTAAATTCTTGTTGTGGGTACCTGTAGTAGATATATTAGCTTGATGGAAATATAAAATATGTCGTACTTTTATGTCTATTTGTAAATATATGACTTAATCCCACGAAAACTTTCTGCAATTATTTAGTATTAGGTAAATTATTTTTCTTATTCGCTATTATACTTTTCTCTAAGTAGGTAAACATATCGCTGGTAAAACTCTTAAAGGCAGACGTAAATAATAACAAAACATCGATGCTAAAAAATGAATCACATCGATTTTGTATCGAAAGATCGAGTCGGCAAGTGGGCGCGTCCCTAGCGGCGGCGCGCTCAGAGAGAGGCCGCCCTGTAATTTGCCGCCGGAAAGTGTTGGCTATTGCTGATACCGAGATCATAATAAATATGCCTTTACCGCCCCCCGTATCAACGAAACGAAGTAACCGCCAAAAGCGCGCTTCGTTCTTTCGATAAATATGATATTACATATACGACGTTTTTCTCTCTACGGTCATACGTGTAAATTTCAAAACATTAGTGTCATGGTACATGTTAGTTAAAATTAACCAATTTATTCCACTTTAGATTTGATTGTGGTGTGATGGAGGCTTCACGTTACAGCGACGATTTTTTTTTCACTAGTGCCGCCCAGCTATTTTAAGATTTTGGTTGATGAGTAATACGCTAACACGATGTTTTAGGGACAGTACATAATCGAGACATGCAACCGAATATGAAATAATAGTAATTCTTTAATTATCAAACTTATATGGAAGTATTTATTATATTTGTATTAAGTTGCTAAACGTTATATATTCATGCATGAACCACGCATCTATATATATGTGTTTCAGTAAATAAAGGTACTTGTTAATGAATTAACTTTATTCTGTCTGTGATTTTCTTAACGATTTGTTGAACCCTGAATCGATACTGTTTCCGTGAGGAACTACCTGTTTTAATTTGCGTGGCACAGAGCGGCGCCCGGGGCGGGCAACGCGGTGATAGATTAAATTCGACACGCCATCTCGCGGCCGGTTCATGCTAATTCCTCCGAACCGCTCGTATCCCATCACGTCGTCACGCTCATTTGCCTCTTCGTTTGTCTGACGTTTTGTCTTCTTTTTATATTGTCCTGATTGTGTTAAATATGTCCATAAAGTGGAACGAAAGGTGATTTATAAAAAAAAGTACCCACAGCACTGAAGACAGATATATTTTTAAAGTTTTTAATGTTTTTCATTTTGACAACCAGCTTTCAATAGGTACAATTTTTAGGGCCAATTAGGCCGATTCCAAAAAAATCGAATTGTCAAACATAAACATACTTTAAAAAGAAACAACTTTGATTAGAGCGCCGTGAACGTGTTAAATCTAGTCGCGCCAACAGTAAAATTATTATCACCGGTTTATTTTTGCCATAGTTAAGAGCTTGAGGAATATGAAGGAAAGCGAAAATAGCGTGTTAGCAGAAAACGCACGGCGGCGGTCGCGACTACATCCAGGAATCAATAAAGGGCGAACGCAGGATCGCAATAAAGGCGCCGGCGACTGCGCGCCTCGTTAACGCGACGCGCACTCGTAAAGGGCTTCGGCGAAACGAGCCCGCCTAACTCCTCAACAGCGCTCACTCACTCACGGCTACATCTGTTCATATCCCACTCAATAAAGTTAGCACTTTGCGATTACTACAGTTATTTACATAATTAAATCCACTTTAATATTCTAGCTAAATTAACTCGTTCCAAACAAACAAAACAAAGTATTTGTAATGTCAGTTGGTGAAAGTTGCGTCACTGAACATGTCCTATGTTTATGGACTGCGGGTCGTTGAAAACTAACGCACGACGGAATATTCACGACTGGGAGCTTTCTTGGAATGTAACTATTCGTGAACTGTCGTTATTTTCGTTCGAAATGGTATTGTTTTACTGCGCATACGAATTATTTTATTGGACTACTATTGGGATGACGAAGTCGTTAAACAATGTTTAGGACATCGTACAGTTCGGCGATTGTAAAATTTAATAAGTCTGTCTTTAGAAATTGATCAATTTGTGACACATAATCTGCTATTTTTGTATATATCGAGTTAATTCGTTCAAAGAAACAACGTCATCCCTTTTAATATGAATAGAATTTAACGTTTAAGTTTCTTGTGTGCTTAATTATTAGTAACGAAAGTTTGTTACTTTTCCGCAGAGATCCGATGGAGCTGATGCTGATGGAGCAGCAGCTGTTAAGAGCGCCACTGAGGCTGTACGCTGGCGCTGCTGGCATTGGGAGCACGGGGCCTGGCGAAGATGAAGCTGAGAAACGAGCGGCTTGGGCTAGAAGCGGCGCTGCTCCTGCCGCCTTACAGCTACTGGCGCTCGGTGGCCGCGCTTGGGGAGCTTGGCCGCAGCCGCTAGCGTTACCCCCGGACCTGTGGCTGCAGAAGCCACCGCCTACGCCGCTACGCTACTGCCCCTACCCCCCGCCAGTGCCACCATCTCATCATTCTGCCCAACCCAATACGCCTACTTTGCGCCCCGATCACTCATCTTCACCACGACATCCCCTGTAGAACTATGAAGACTTTCGGCACATTCCGTTTATATTCCATCATTGATTCCAATGACACTGTATTAAAAGTGTCATAGTATACCTAAGCGATATGACATGGTAAACTATTGTGAATGAATTAAGTCACACCAAGTGATAATGCGTGAGTGCTGATAACAATTGTACATTCAGAAAACACAGTAGAGAATTGTAATTTAAGTGAAATAATGAATCGATATCTATATAGTTCCTAACAACTTTAAATTAAGTGAAATGTTAGGTTCAATTGAAAAATCTACACTAAGTTACCTGTACTTATACCTACTTCGAAAAAAGAATTCAATAGTTATTAGAAATATTACTTTTTAAAAAATCTGTAAAACATAGACATTGTTATGTTGGAATAGCATTATACACTTTCTACGTTGTCTAGATTGTTTGACGAATGTTCTTTATCTGTAATTTTTGTTTGATATGCAATGCATGTTTAATAAATTATGCACTTTAAAAACTCAGCCATTAATTGAATGTGTAGTTGTCGTTATCACAGTACCTATATTTAGCTCTAAGAGCAGCATTTTATTTTCAAACAAACCACCGAAAACAAAAATCGAGGGCATATCTTCGAGAACGGTGATATAATAATTTTGAGCTGGTTAGGGGTCAGTTCTCGGTCCTCTGATAACCATTTTTCTTATTGTGACGCCACTCGCTTCGACTTCAGAGCGAACTAGAACAACTCGGTCGTTTGTGTGAATTTAATATCTGGTGAATCCACACAAAGTATAGCTATACATACTGTGACATTATACTTCAAATATTGAACCAAAGACATGAATTTCTTTATATATACCTATCCACACTACAATTTATGTGAATTTATTATAGATTATTTATTTATGTTTCTTGTACTATTTTATGATCATGAAATTTTGGATTTTCACATGAAAATCATTACATTCTTTCAAATTTCTCATAATAAATATTATTTCATTTTATTGTAAGTGTATTTCTACAAAACGTTTTGTCCAAATTAAAATTACTTTGTCCTGATTATAATTAAAAGTAATTTTGTGTTAATATGTTATTTATTTGATAAAAATTTATCAAGCGCCTGTTGTGGAACTATAAAATATTTTTTTCATATCTTTACTTCGATGTACTCTAAAAATGGCTGTGTCGCCTAAATAGATATTGATGAACACTGTAAATTTGTAAACGGTTTAATTTAAATAATTTTAGGTGTTTCAAAGGTTTTTATTCTCCTAAATCAGAAACAAGCAGTGATAAAAATATAATGTAGGGGTGATTGAATGTAAAGATGTAATATCTAAGATAATTTATATTCTATATATACTTATGTAGTTGGAATATGTATTTAATGTAAAGAGAATGAATTAAATTATTTTTTCGTTTAAGCACTGTATATAGATCACTTAGAACGTTTGTATGTAAACAGGTTAATGAATGTTTTAGTAGGAAAAAACGCGAAAATTTCCGCACAACCAATCAAAAATTTGTTTTATTCAATTATCGATGTAAAATTAAGAAATGTTTAAATTGAAATGTTTGTATTGTTTTTTTTTCTGGTGAAATCGGTTTATGTATATTTGGATCAGTTATTTTTTCTAATACTTATTGGAATGTGTATAATTTCAAAAGACATTGCTACATGACAAATTGTGACACATATCAGGGCGTGTGGCCCCGTACGTGTAATAAATCGGTAACAAAAAAACACTACTGGTTTTAATTCTACATCCTGTGTAAGATACATTTGTTTCAACTATTATCATGGAGATACTTCAACTTCACAAAATAACATTTGTTCACCTATTTTGAATCATAGATTAGAGGTAACAGCGACATAACCACAAATGTATGTCAAATAGTATGTTAATTGTTTTTGATACCTATAGGAATAATACCTCAATGTAGAAATAGGGCACACAATGTCCACATGCATGGGAGGTTTTAGTGATTTAATCAATGGTTTCGTCTTCCACTCATATAAAAAAAAAATAAAGTCACTATTTGTGTCTGTCTGTGTGTGCTTAGTTGTTCTTAACTATGCAACGGACTTAAGACGGTTTTCACTATTATTTAGAGAATTTCTTCTGGAAGGTTTATATGTTTATTTACATAAATCATGTATCATTAGATGCATATTATATTTATAGAAAGTGAAGAAAAGTCGATGTTATGAAAAAAATATTTTCGGGCGCTTGCATTGCTAACACTGGCTAAATTTTATGAGACACATCAAATTAATGTACTAAGAAGTTGTATATCTTAAATAGGCCTCCAGAAAAGTTCAAGGTTGTCCATGCCTATCTTCTAAGGATGACCCGAACATGCGCTCTACGCGGGCGCAGTCGCTACAAGTCACTGCTTATCTATTTAAAAGAAAAATGGTAAATAATGATAATAAAATATTCTCACTTTTGTAATATATCCGTGTCTGGGTGTAAAATATGTATATATATGTACATTTTATAAAAGAAAAAAAATTTAAGTATGTATAGCAGTTGTCTACCTTAATTACAAGTATAATATTTGCTTACTTTGGGACTAGATGGCGCCGTGTAATGTCCCAGATATTATTATAATATCAGGTGTTAAATATTCAATGACATTAAAAATATTTATATCACTTCACAAAAAAAAAAAGAAACCGACAAACGTTTAACCTTTAAACAAACTTGTTGGCACATTACTTTTTATAAAGAATTCAGCATACTATCCGATAATTATACGTACCAGCGGCTATTAAAAACATAATTCATTCACAAATAACAGTTTGGTAAGCACCTTTGCGTGGAACGGAACCCGTTCCACGTGGAACTGGAACCGTTAAAGTTTACGTCGCAATAAATAATCGTCGCACTTTTATTTTCTGTCTTTATTAAGTGTCATTAGGCATTATTAGTTGGGTATCGATGTGCGTGGCCTTCCGTTCGGCGTTCGTATAACCGGTAATTGCCGACGCCGCCGCCTACAAATTGAAACAACGCCGCCAAGAGCCGAGCGATGATGGATCGCCCGCCACGAAAATTATAGGTGATCCGTGACAGCTTCGCGAATTATTCGTATGATACTAGGTAATGTAACGTATCGTCGATAAATTTTGTACGTGGCCAAAGATCGCTTCATCTAGTGTATGAGTGTTGCGATTTCGTTGTTACCTACTTGACGCTGTCATTCCACCGCAATTATAGTGCAAAAACTAAAAAAAAAATGTTCATATTAGTTTTTTTACTTTAATGTCAGTTCTCTATTTATCAAAGTTTTCTGTACCATTTTGACTGACCGGTAGGCCGAGTGGTTAGAAAGACTGAGGGTCGCGGGTTCGATTCCCACCCAGGACAAATATTTGTGTGCATGAACATGTCTATTTGATCCACGTCTGGGCGTAAAAGTATTTATATATGGACATATAAAAAAAGAATATTTAAGTATATATATCAGTTGTCTAGTACCCCATAATACAAGCATAATACTTGCTTACTATGGGACTAGATGGCGTGGTGTGGGATGTCCCAGATATTATTATTTTAAAATCACGAATTTAGAATTCAAGAGTCTGAAATTAATTTGATACTACGAAAATAAAATTAAAAACATAAAGATGAAATTATAATTTTAGCTCTTTTTCAAGTTGAGGAACCTTTTTTCTGTGACAGACAAAAATAAATCGCAATTTACCTTTGAAGCTGAATATTTTCCAAAAGAGCATTCAAAGTAAAAAGTAATCTAAAAATTTCTCATTTTAAAAATTATTGAATGACAACCTCTGTCATGAGGTTTGGTTACATATGAATTGAGATCTTACCTAAAGTATATTCTAGTTTGTAAAGTCTCTTTGTCTATCTGTTCATCACAAGTTGGTAGTTACCTAATAAAGCTGCTACCTTGAAATTCAAAGGTTAAGGGTCTGTAGAGGGTTCGATATTATAAAACTTAATTATATTGACAATAACAAAAAGTACTTTTGTTCAAGGGCCATATTGACATATTCATATCATATTTATATAATAGTATATTTACTTTCATTAAATTAAATTCAATATAGTATTTTATTACAGGATAATTTATATTAAATTATATTTAAATTAAAATGACCGACCGATTGTTCGAGTGGTTAGAAACCGTAACTGCAGAGCCAAAGTTCGCAGGTTCGATTCCCGTCCGGGACGAAAATTTGTGTGGCATGAACATGTTTATTTGTTCCGTGTCTGGATGTAAAAGTATCTATATGTTTCATATAAAAAAAGAATGTTGTAAGTATTTATATCAGTTATCTAGTAACCTATAACACTTGCCTAATTTGGGACTAAATGGCATTGTGTGGGATGTCCCAAATTTATTGTTATTATTATTATTTTAATATCTGCTTAAGTAGGTATCGGACACAAAATACATTATAATCCGCTGCCTTCCAACCAAAATTCTAAACTCTATATGTTTTGTTACAATCAATTTCTATAGAAGCTATAGATAGAGCTATAGATATAAGCTATAGAGTTTCTCTTTCTCTGTTCAGTAAATATTTTTCTCTTTTCATTTGAGTGGTTCAGTAGTCGATTTTTTTTATACAATTTACTTTATATAGTTTTTTTTTATTTGAGTAGTAGGTACGCGTTTACTTTAGTTTTGGTTACCTACAGTCCAACAAGGATATGACATTTGTCTTTGCGTTAAATACACTGTTTTTTAGTTTAGGTATATGAAAATGGTAGTATAAAAATTTCCAATCATTTGGAATGGGCTATTTACTAGCTTTCATTTAGTACCCATTTTGTTATAGTTTTTTTTTTTCTCTCTTTTCTAATTCGCAGACGCCATATTGAAAAATGGTATACCCTACGTCACTATCATAATAAGGACAAATCTAACGACACCTTATATAGGCAAATCGATCAAGCCGTTCAGGCTACAGAAATATCTAGGAAACAAACATAGGTAGGTAGGTACATGCACACTCGTCTATTTTCTTTTTATTTATTTATTTATTTATTTATTAGGAGAAAAAACAGTTACAGGTGTGGTTTAAAATATGCTACAGTACAGTATGAGAAATAAAAATGTTACAACTATAACCTAATAAATTTCTCACCGGAAAATTTAATTTAGAATTAAAAACAATGAAACCAAGGTAAACGTGCACCGCGCAAATAAAGCTGCAGAAATAACAATATTAACACAAAAGACTAACAATAATAATAACTTGAATTTACCTATTATACATACTTAATTGCCTTTTTAACTCACGCTTATAATACTCTTTATAATAAATTTATTACAGAAGGATAATAATAACTTAAAATCTAAAGTAAATTGACGTGTTTTTCCAAATAATGATTATTTATGGTTTATATTATCTCTGTACGGCGGGTGATCGCCGGCGCGTCCGTACCGGCACAATACATAGGTCAAACGAGGTCACGAATTTTATTGACTTAATTTATTGTAAATTTCGCACCTACAATATTATCATTATTGACTAAGTTGCCTAAATCAATATAATGGTCCCTCAATGTAAGTACAACGGAAATAAACTTACCGGAAATGCCAGTTTTTTGCTTAAATCTATTGTAGATTATTTAAAAATTATATATTTATCAGTTAATACGCCTAACCAAAATGGTCCCTGAATGTTAGTACCTACAATGTTAATTTACCAAGAAGGACAGACCTTAATATCTTTGCTTAATATCTAGATACAGTACATATACGTCTATCTTGTTGATCTAGTGTTTTCTATCCTTTTTTTTCATAATAGCAAGTAAACTATTTTCGCTATGTATACCTATCTACAGACAAGAAGCAAGAAGAAGCCATCTCGTTGCAATCCAGCGGTCCAGACCTCCGAATGCGGCAATTATATCCCGGAGCATACCCGAGCGGCGCATAAATTAACAGCCGAGATATTTTACTGACGCCCGACTGATTGACTCCTTTCATTACAGTCGGCCATTGTTCGCCCAGTGAAAGATTAGCACTTCGGATTTCAGACATTTCATAATTATGGTCTATTGTGCCGTTGTCGAAGCTAATTCTGAGCATAAGGACGCACTTCGAGAGATATATAGCGACGGTGTGTTACGATTGGACCTTTTTCTTTGGACATACTAGGCTTGTTCGAAGTCAACGTGTACGATAATATCCGACAGCACAATATGCAATGTAGAGCGTTGATGAAGATGAAGAAAATAATAGTTAAAAAAGAGGAAAAAATGTAAACGCGTGTTCCGTCTGCGTTGTATGTTCTCGACAAAATGGGCTATATATTCACCGGTATGACAACATGTTTTTATACCATGTGCCCAGTTTCAGTGCCTTTTAACTTTAAGGTATAAACTTAGAACTTTTGGATGGATATTGTTTTGCGAATTTTTTTTTAAACAATTAATAAAAGATAATTACGTAAAAATAATAAATCGTAAAAATACAAATTGTAAATTAAAATAAAAAGGAAAAGAATCATTTACAAAATTGCTTTTTAAATTTATCGTTTTTTTTAATGAAGTAATCAAAGTATTTGTAACAAATAAAATCTGAGCACACGGAAACTGGGCAGTTGGGCACACTGTATAGTATAGATGCATCTTAATAGGTGTTATATCTGACCACTGCTAATAAATTTATAGGAAATCTCATGGATTTGCTTCATCATAAATAATAATCATAATACTTAGGACATCCCGTACAGCACAGCGCCATCTAATCCAGAGTAATCAAGTATTATATGCGTCTATTATGCTATACTATGTTTTATAATACTATATACATATTTAATTTAACACCCAGACACTATTTTACAACTAGACATGCTCATGGATAGAAATATTTATGCCGGGCGGGAATCGAACCCTCGATCCTCGGCTCCGCAGTTAGAGTTTCTAACCACTCAGCCAATTGGTCAGTCATAGTCGGTCGGACATGCTCATGGACACAAATATTTGTCCCGGGCTGGAATCGAACTCGCGACCTTCTTATTCTGCAATAAGGGTCTCTACCTAAATGACAACATTAAAATTTTGAGCATTGCTTTACATGTTTCAGCTGGTCACTCTTCTGATCGGCGTCACTGGTTGATATCTAAGCCTGTTAAAATTGAGTACATTGAACATGTGATAAACAAATTTCGATCTAAGTTGTTTAGAAAGCGCTAGAACTATAGAGCCTACGAACTTATGCCTAAGGTACACTTGACGAGCCTTTACTCGAATCGAATCGACGTACGAAGTGATGATCAGGTTTCGAGCAGAAATAAAACAAATTGTAGTTTCAAATTGGCATTTGTATTAATGGGTTTCATAAGTTTGGACGCCGAGATTAACGTAAACTCTTTGGACAGCAAAATAACCGTGAAAAACCCTTACTGTGGGTTTTTTTTAGTGTCCCCCGGAATCGGAACTGTTATAGATACTTATAATTAACAGTTTATATATCCGACACAGCATACGTATAAATCTTCGAACGCCAATCAGATAATCAAAGTAGCAAAGGATATTCCGATATTATGAGATACCCGTTTCCGTCTACTTAGGTTCAACGGTATTTGACCCGAGGCTAAATCTTATTAGCTTTAATTACGAGTTCTTGAGTACCGGGGTACATCATTGTTTCCTGCTGGCGGCAGATCTGCGATACTGATCTGACTGAGGGTTAATATCCAGCCGAGTTTAAAAGCTCGTTTAGTGGTTGGGAGATAACGGTGTGAAATAATATCGACGACTGCACGTGAAATTGGAACAATAAAACACCTAAAGCTATTCTAATATATAAAATACTTTTCGAATATATATATGGTTATTCGAATTTAAGTTAAAAACTTTTTTTAAAGACTGTTTTTAATCAAATTTTTTTAAAATGTTTATTTATTTGTAAATGAAATTGCCTATATTTTACGGTTACATACCTAGACCATCGTAGGTACCCTGCAGTTAGTGGTGTACGTCCAAAAGTGGCAGATAATTTTGATGTGGTTTTATGCATTACATAACCATCACCTCAGAGCAGATTCTTAGATTATTTAACGGGTAAAAATCAGTGCTACATTAGATATGTTTTCAAACCTGCTTTTTCATCATTAACAGCCTATAAAGGTCCCAATAATTTTTAATAATTTTTGTAACGTATTAAAAAAAAACTACATGATTTTAACAACCACGACGAGACGATGAAAAAGAAATATTGAAAAGGTTATCCCCTAAAACAGTGGAGTAATCAGATGACTGTATTTTTACCTTAGGGCCCTAAACTACAAAATTTAAAATTTTGGTCAAATGTTTTGCGTGACCCGTAGTTTTCATAGATAAAAACTTCAGGTAAGTATTATAAATATATTCGAAGGCTATAAAATAGAAAATAACAGAAAGCTATTTATTTATGTAAATAACGGCTTGCACTCGTAAACTATAAAACATTGCAGCAAATGTTTTTCTAAGACAATTGTGTAACGGTGAACGTCTGTCCGTCCGTCAGCCGCTCTGGCTTGTGTTAGACAAGTAAATAGTCCTGGGCCCGTCAAGGGAAACGGCGAATTATCTATACCTTCGCGCCGACCAACTGAATGGCACTCGTTAACTTGAGCACCGATTGAAGCCTATTAGCCCAGTTAGCTCTTGCGTCTCTCCAACGCAATTTTAATACGAACGAACTACACGATTTTGGCTCACTTTTAGTGCATATTGTAGAGGATTATGTCGTGAGTCTGCCAGTAAAAAGTTTGTATGTCATGTAAATATGTCCACATCGGAGAACACTTGCTTTGAAGATTGACATCCTTGCATTATTTACGCTTAAATAGTTTTGTCTGAAAGGATTATTCACACAGCGTGGTTTCTAAGTCAAATATAAATATTTAAAGCATGAGAAAAGTGCGATCGCAGGAGCAGCGACAAGGGATATGCCGCCGGCGGCCGCTGACCGACGCGTGTCAGTTGCCTGCGGTTTGCTACGGTGATTCGATAACTTGATGTCGTAGTAGTGAATAATACTATCAGAAAAACATATATTTCATTATTTTCACCAACGATCATACAGGTGTTGAAAAAAATCACCTGATGCATCTTCATATCGATGAATAATGCATTTTCAAGTTTGTATTTTAACAAAATGTTAGTATTTTATATAAATAGGAGTCGTTACCGATCCTTACACGGACTGATCGGCCGTTCATTACTGTGTCAGTCACGGACTGTGAGCTGTCGACGGACTTAATCGCGCATGTAGTCCCTTGGAAATTCTAAATTCCTATCACTGTTCTACGTGCAAGACAGTGGCGGCTTCGGAAGGTATTTTGTAGTGACGCAACATTGAGCGGTGATGGTAATTTTTTTCTTTAATTAATGGTTGTATAAATAATTTAATAAAACGTATTCTAAATTTTTACATTTTATCATGTAATAAAATCTATAAAATGGAATGTTATGCAACCGTAAAAAAAATTAATGTCTATCTGACTACTTAATAAATATATGTACTTAATAGATAGACAAGAAGAGAACACGTCCTTCAGTCGAAAGAAAAAATCACCAGCACTATCCTCACCACTAGTCAGCTAGGTAGGTAGCTATGCGTTCATGTCATAATCATTGGGACGAAATAAAATACGCAATTAACATATCGTTTGTGTGAATACCTAAAATAATAAAAAAATAATTTAAATTTAAAATATATTGTACGCTGTTTCATGTCAGCAAAGTCATATATTATTTTGTTGTAAAAATTAGTTCGTAGGGAATTCGTTAGTAATTTGTTTTAACAATTGTTTTTCTATTGATAACAGTGCCAGGTCATTAAGGCGGGCTTGATCGATAGTATTTCTTAGTTTTTTATGCGTTTTAAGCACGAAAAATTTCGCTCAACTGATACGTTAGTTACGAGCAGTGTTAAAATTAATAGTACTCATTTTACGAATTCAATGTAATGCCTAAATTAATAGCTACGATCCAGTGATGTCACGCTGTACGATTTTACAATAAATAGTATGTCTACGTAAATACCGATCTATTAACAAAAAAATTCAAATCAGTCTCTTGAATCAGTCAATTACATAAACGTCAATCGAACTGACTGTCTACGTTGCGTGATGTGATTGGCTGTGGTTTCTGGTAAGCGGTTGACTGCGAGCTAATGTGATCACAGCCTTTTCAGCCTGATAATTTAGAATTAAAGAATTAAATTTACGCCAATGAATTTAGAATAGATTTTTAAATACTTTGTTGGATACATAGAGTCCGCGCCACCAAAGAACTCCCGCTGCAAATAAATTAACTATATTCGCAGTGGTTGGTTGTCTGTGTTTGAGTGTATGGGAATTTCGTCGAATGTGAAATCAATTGTCAATAAACTTTTAAAAAATGGTTTAAAATACCTAAAGTCCTACGAAGTGCGACCCGAGAAATAATTCTCTAGGAGAAAGAGTTTACGCAATGCATAGACGGCGCGGCGACTACGGGACTCCTTTAGTGGCGCGGAGTCTAGATTTAGCCATGTTTGCAAATAATCTTATGTTTTGCCTATTGCTCAATGTATTCTTTCGTTATGAAATAAATTAAATACAGTTATACGTCTGTAAATTTTTCGACAATATGATGGCAATAATACATAGGAAACTATAAAATAGTTACACCTTGACGACTGCTTAGTGGGTAGCGACCCTGCCTACGAAGCTGGACGTCCCGGGTTCGAATCCCAGGTCGGGTCAGTATTAATATGATGAATATTGATACTGGTACTGGGTCTTGGTTGTTATATGTGTGTGGTGTCTTCGCAAAAATATTTATATATGTATATATTATAAAAAATATTTAAGTATGTATAGCAGTTGTCTAGTAACCCATAATACAAGCAATACTTGCTTACTTTGGGACTAGATGACGCTGTGTGGGAAGTCCCATGAATTATTATTATTATTATCTGATAACTTTTGTGGGCGTGTATGCCCCTCCCGAGACATTTTTAATTTATTCAGATTTTTATTGTGTAGGCATTCGACATTATTTTAGGATTTTTTTAACAATGTTAATAAAAATACCCTAACAAAACTTTTCACTATCAATCGAGCAATGGATGACCACTATAATAAGAAACGAGGAATATGACGAGGAAAAAAATATATGGCAGCTGAAATTATGGTTCCTGTAACGTAAATTATGATTACGTGTAGTTTTTCTTCCTCGGTTTTTTCGTATTTATGATGATCTCGTTCATCAATTGCTCTACTGATAGTGAAACCATCATAATAAAATCTGAATTCACTATAGTACTTTTCTCAGTGTGAAAAGAGTTACATATACCATTAAAACAGGGTATACCGACAGACGAGCTCCGACGGACTGCAATGGGGCCAGCCGGCGCAGCGCAAGCAATTACCGATCGTTGGCCGAGCCATTGTTTCCCTGCAATCAGCACTTAATAACTTTTTACGTTAGATGTGGACGTAATGCAAATTATTATACTACTGGAACATATTTTCAATAAATATTTCATGGCTGTGTATCGAGTATGACAATGTCTAATTTCCCAAACAAAACTGTGTATTCATCACTTTATAAATTAAATTACGTATTTAAATAATATACATGTTTGTGCAAGATTTTGAATTAATTAAAATTTTTCCAAACTGATACACCCATTTCATTCTCGCGGGGGTTTATTTTCATTAAAACCTTTCTTTGATGCAAATGAAAAAGTTTTTTTTCAATATAAGATGTTTACACACACTTATTGAAAGTCAAAATGAAATTATTAGGTTCCGGTTCAGAAACTGGAAGAAGAAGAACCGGCAAGAAACTCCTCCCTGTTTATTTTAAGTAAATTTGTGTTTTTTTTAATTCATTTTTTTTAAGTTTAAAATGCTTACAACTATTACAATAATGTTCATGCACACTTATTTAAATACTCGGTAGTACAATAGTAAGCTTTTTCCATGAGTTGGACTTTAACTCGCTTTATAAATTGATTTGAATTTAAGTTCAACATTTCTTTAGGAATTTTATTATAAAATCGGTAAATAATCCTACGAAAGAATTATTAACCTTTGAGAGTTTGAACCTGGGAATCGATAACATATGCTTATTTCATTTATTTAAGTTGTGACCATCACCCACCCTAGAGAAAGCATTTTAGTTTTTATGTACATAAATTATATTTTCATAAATGTACTGACAAGGGACTGTCAAAATGTTACTTTTTCTAAAGTGTGACTTTACACTATCTCTAGATTTTAACTTATATACAGCTCGAATAGCCTTTTTCTTCAGAACAAATATTGTTTGAATGTCAGCGACCTTTCCCCAAAGCAGATTGCCATATGACGTTATGCTATGAAAGTAGTTAAAATAAACAAGCCTTACTGTAGACACATCGGTTAGTCTTCTTATTTGCCTAATTGCAAAAACAGCAGAACTCAGCTTATCAGCCACCCCACCACCACCACATGAGGACCAGATTGTAAATTTGTATCGATAGTAATGCCTAAGAACATAGTTTCATTAACTAAATCTAATGAATCTCCACTAAGTCTCAAATTGACATCAATTCGTCGAACATTGAACAATGTAAATTTTAAACATTTTATTTTATTTGCGTTTAATAATAGGTTATTAGCGTTGAACTAATTCAAGACCTGTGAGAGTAAAAAGTTTACTTTTGAAAATTCCTCCTCATTCTAATAATTTTAAATACGATAGAGGTGTCATCAGCAAATGACACTATCTCGGCAGATTTTTCTACCAAATAAAATAAGTCATTAATTTACACTAAAAACAGAAAGGAAGCCAATGTAGATCCCTGAGGAACTCCCATTTTCACAATAGAACCCTCCGTGCGGACGTTAATATAAAATAAAATAGCAATATTTTACGAGGAAAATTACAAGTTATACTATTCTAGATCCAGCGCCGTTGCATTGATAATATATTAGGTCAGTTTGTATGTCAACCAATTTCTTATTTTATATAGCCACCCATATTCCTATAGACATCGGGTCAGGTTTATGTTACAGATTCAAACAAAGAATCCCTGATGCGATAAACTCGACAAACCTGTTCCAAAAAATCAGTTCCAATGAAACAATTAAAGAAAAATAGTTCTAAAATAACATTTTTATTTAGCATACCAATTAAGTGGGATGCATTGTATTATTTAATTTCATGTCATTTATCCTGTTCTTTTCTAATCACAAAAATGGCGAAAACAGGTAAATATTAAATTTAATTTTTATCAGCTCACTATCCCCCAATGCAGGGGCTTAGACCCCCCAGGATGAGAGGAGGCTTGGAGCTTAATCCACCACGCTGCTGATTGAATTTTATTTAAGACAATCCATCTATCAGCAGATTAGTTATACATCCAAAAATTATATTCGTTAACAACTATATGGATCGGCTTTTTGAAATTGGGTAGGTAACCATACTATATTATTTTGCCTTTCTCTCAGTAAATTATTATTATAGTACGAAATAACATTAATAAGACAGATCAATATAAACGCAGGTACGTGACCGCGATGAAAAGGTCTTATGATCCAATTACCGGCCGATCCCAGCATCTGATGTGAATATCTGAACGAAACAATTATCGGATGCCGGATATAGTTGTTCATGTGCCGCTGCGGTTTTTGTATTTACGTGACATGTCATCACAGCAATGCGTTGTAATATGCGTATTAGTAATTGTGCAAAATACGTTTAAAACCCAAAAAATACGAATTGACTGGAAGCCTTCTTCTACGTTTACCGTCTAACCACTTATACTCTAGCTAGCTCGTGTAAGATGGCGAGTTTTAGTTCGAGTTTCAGTGCGGAAGGTCCCCGCTTCCGCGAATTTGCGGTTGTTACGGTTGATTTCGATAGTGTGAACTGACATTTCTGACTATTCTTCTTCTTCTTCTTAGTTAATGGCGTTCTCTGCATATAAAGCAATTTCGCCAGTATTCTGTTCGTATTTTTAACAAAAAATAACAAGAATAGGCAGCGTAGTAAGGTTTATTAGCTTTTTCAAAATATCGCTAGAAACCACGACGTTCCACGTGCGCCATTTTGAAAAAAACTCCATTTCTGACTCTATTGAAACCAAACGCTGGTGTCAAATTAATGTACTCTATAGGTTAAAGGCATAAATTTCTGAAGTCTATAGAGCTTAAAAGTATGTGACGAAATAAGCGGTAGGTCAGGGCCGCTCCAAAAAAAATTGGCTGAATATGAGATACTGAAGAAATTAGAACACGAAAGAGTAATAAACAATTTACATAAACAACCCAACATGATTTATTTTTTATATAAAAGGATAATCCGAAAACGAAGTACGTTTAAGGAAACGTTGTTTCTAACCAGAACATTTTGCGGTTCAACTTTCTAGTTCCGCGCCCTCAGCATTCTGTGTACCCACTTCAGAAATATCACTCGATATAATTTACGAGCGGGATCGGCGAGTTGGCAAAATCTCCTGCCATTTATATAAAGAGAGACCGTTCGCTTTATCGTCAAACAACCCCCAAATAAAACGATACACATATTTGTTTGTGCTGAACAAAAGACTTTTTCTACTCTGATATTCTCTTTGATTCGTTTTATACGATATTTCAACACAAAACACAATATTTTTTTGTGAAGTGTGTTGTAAAATAGTGATAGATAACAGTAAAAAAAAATTTTTTGAAAAAAAAAAACTCGATGTTTGGTTACTACACATGCTCACTAAAGCTAATGAACTGCGTACTCATTTGTGATTCTCTATTAAAACGCGATAAAAGTGTACCATTTTTGAAAATATTAAAAGATTATTATAGTCATTGGTTTATTATATGTAGTTTCGCCTCGTGCCTATAAACACCTCGACTATAATATGTAGCTTACCGTACTCGCATCATAATGTACTATTACATCACCAATCGATAGAATCAGTCTTAAGGATTAATTTCTTCTAAATAATGTAGTATTTTAATAATACATCTTAAGTATGAAAATTATTATCTATTAATTATAAATATTAACTGAAATAACTATATTTTAAATTACTATCACAAAAAAACGAGGTCAACGTTTCAACGTGTGATTTTTAAAGAAACGCAATTTCAATAGAAGCAGTGCGCTTTTTTTGTCTTGCATCACCCGCTGAAATAAATCACAAACAATAGAGCTGAGAACTGAAAAACCATTGAATGGTGTAAACATTGTCTGACATATTAGTCCAGTCAATGAAGGTTTTCACCTCCGATTTCGTTGAATCTCCATCAATTTTCATGAAAATTGGTAAGCAGGTGGGGAATACCTTAAGAAACAATAGTGACATAGTGTCAACTTGCGCTTTTGCCCTGGGGGTGGATGGTGGATGGCCTTCTCGGTGGTGAAAATTATTTTAATAAAAATAACCACAGCAATTGATAAAAAGACAAATTTTAAGCAAAATTTGTTAAATAAAGTTTTTGGAATAAATCAATACTTTCTGAGTTATTAAAGATAAAAAATGTGATTTTTCATGATAAAAATGCATGTTTTAAAGCGGTTTTTCGTAAATAACTCAAAAACTATGAGTTTTTACAAAAAATGTGTCATTACTAAAATTAAAGTTAATAAAAAAACAAAGAAATCTCTACTTTAAAAATCTTTTTAATATTAATTCAAAGTGAGTTATAGGTAATTGTATGTATATTTTTTTTCGGCGAGTACTTAAATCTAAGTAAATATTAAAACTTAAATAACGAGAAACCGATGCATTTTATAACATATACTTGTTGAAAACTTTTTAGAGGACTTAAAAATACCTTTTTAATGAGTTTTGTAAAAAATTAATAGCATCAAAATTGAGCAAGTTATGATAAAAATAAGATGACACTTTAGAATTTTTTTGGAAAAAACGAAAAATGAAACCTTCACCATTTCCACAAAAATTCAAATTTACGATTATCTCTAAAGGACTTTCTTTTCTTTAGCATAAGTGATGACCTCAAAAATTTTACCCGGTTTAGAATGGTTATTTTTGAAAAAAAGTATGATTTAATAAAATCGAAATTTTTCAAACTTTTTTAAATTTCATTTTCTTTTGAAAATAACTTCAAAAATAATGGATATTCGTAAAAAATTATAAAAACGTAAGTGAGTTTTTTTTAAATAAAGATCTTGTTTTTTTTTTAATTTTTATAGGATGAAAAATAACCGAGTTAAAGACGTTTAAAGTCTAACTGTTACTGCTAGAACCATCTAACCGGGAGCTTCTAAACCTTTATCTTTTAAAAAATAAGAGCTTTAAAAAATATTATTTAAGACGATCTTATAGCTCTTGAAATTACCGTTCAAATGGTTTTTAGATGAACTTAATATCTTCAAAATTAAGGAAGTTATTGTAAAAAAAAACAAATAATATTTTTTTGGAAATTTTTTTGGAGCAGGTATGCATATATAATAGGAAAACGTGTCAATAGGTACATGCTTACTAAATATACATGTATGGGTGTGTGTAAGTGTGTTTTGAAGATAGCAACTGCAACGCATCGAAAGCCTATCAGCTCATTTGGAACGGATGCGTTATGAGTCCTTTATGAAGGCTACAACTGAAAATAGTGTAGTAAAATTGTCTTCTCTTGTCCCAATAGTTGCTGCATTAGATGAACACATCAAAAGAGTGTTTTTGCTAATCCAGATATGGCTTGGAAACAAAGACATTCGTCCAGTTGACTGGGGATGGTGTCAAACTGGAGTTTGTTTGTTGTTTGTTTTGTTCTTGTTGATTGTTTCCAAACAAAAACCCTCATCCACCTGCTCCAGAAAAGCTAATAAAAATGAATTTTTGCATTTGCAAAAAAGGTTGCGGTGCTTCTTGTGGGTGTCGTAGGGTAGGACTATTTTGTAATTCAATCTGCGGATCATGCAGCGGTGATAACTGCCAAAATAGCTCTCCAACAAATGAAGAAGTTGGTGAAGAGAGCTGTGATGAGCAATAATAAAAATGTATTTAAATAAAAGATGAATAAACGTTTCATATATTTGAATATTTATTTTAATACATTTTCCTCTTAATTAATGAATTAAATTTTCATGTCAAAAAATAAGTCACGAGTTAAAAAATATTAAAAATTATTTCCACCTTTAAAGTATGCTTTTTATCACTTTTTGCACAAAGGGTATTTTGAAGAATGTGAATTGAATAATGTTAATAAAGTTTGAAATATATTAATAAAATTTATCTTAACTATATAGGTGTTAAAAAGATTCTAACTAATTTATGCTGATAAAAAAATTATTCCATTATGACAAGGGGTAGTTTTTAAGGGTGAAAAATTTCGTAATAAATAAATAAGTATTTCAATATTCGGTAAATAAGATTTCACTTCAGTAATGTACTATTTAATAGGTTAAAGTTTTTGAAACCAATTTTTACACAGATTCTGCAATAAGAGAGTAGTTTTTAAGGGTTGAAATTTCACTGTCAACCAAAAATTACATCATAAGTATCAAACTGTTTATGAAATGTTAATATACGCTTTTAAAACTCAAAAATTCAAAAAAATATTTTTTCATGATTTTTTATTTAAGGGGTGGTTGCTAAAAGGGTCGAAAAATTAATTAAAATCATAAATCGTGCATATAAATATATAATAACATTTATTTTATCTAATTAAACACAATTACTTAAGCCAGAATGGTTAAATCTGCACTTTTTCCCATACTTAACAAAAGGGGTGGATTTCACCCCTAAAATGCAAAAAGCGCAAGACAAGCATATGTCACTTTTGAAGTAGAGGGTAACATACTCAATCCCAAATTTTCATCCAAATCTATAGAGGTTCACTGAAATCGTAGGACGTAGCTGATTTTTGCCTTCATTGACTGTACTAATTATGAACTTAAAGAATACCTATAGAGGTACTAACAAGTTTTTACTCAACAACTTTAAAGAAGAATATTTCTGTCGTAAAATTAGAACTAACACATAGTTTATTCACAATATTTAAAAAATACATATTCATAAAAAAATCTTTTTAAAATTTTTGTAATAATTAGATACTATTTTTAATTTGTAGTTATTTTGTGCTCGCGGTACAGCCAGTGAATTTTTAGTAAAAACTTTTAAGCACTTCAGTTTATCCATTTAGGACTTAGTACTAATTTGTTTAAACGTGCTCAAAGACTCTTTATCTATAACTATGAACCATTTGTATTCCACTACAAATAATTAGTTTTATATTGTACAGTTTAATGTTTTTATAGTATTGTATATTAAAAATTTGAAGATGTTCAAAATGAAAAACAAATTATCAGTAGACTGTGTCGTAAGGTAAGGCGAAAATACTCTCCCAGTAGGTACGTCATCTTGAATGTTTCTCTCGTTTATAATTATAATGTATGTAGGTAGTTAATTTTAGTTTTAAAACACATGTAGGTACATTATAAAAACAAGATTTAATATACGTATTGAATTTAAAATTAAAAAAAAATTAAAAACCTTTTTATAACAAGTTTTTATTTGAAATACAATAAACTAAAAATAAAAAAAATAATCATGCACCAGGCTTTTAATCTCAAAAGTATAGCTATTGAAATATATATTTTAAAAGCTTGAGGTTTCATTTCATATATAAGGTTTCAAAGTGGTATTTATTACAAAGCCTATGACATTTGAAAACTCAAGCTTTTAAAGTACCTATATATTTCATATTTTAAGAGCCTATTCCTTAAATAACACACATATAGACTGATTTATTTACTTTTATTATTAGACAATATTTTTTTTAAATACGTTTGATTTGGATGATGCGCTTAATATGTTCTTGAAGCATCATGGAAAGAAGCGCTCTGTTGATTCACAAATGTATAATCCAGGGGCGGCCCAAAGGTCATCAGAGCAGTGAAATAAACCTTCACCGCAGAAGGTTCGTTGAAAGTCTGCAGTTGTTAAAAGTCTGATTAAAAGCAGTTCTAAGCCATCACCAGCCTGTATCGTTGGGTCTGAACCTACTGATATTTAAGGTAATTAAAAAAAAAAGTATAATTGAAAAGTTATAAAAATCCGCGACGAAGAAAATCTTACGTAGAAAAATATTAAATTAGTTCTCAAAGTTTCATGATTTTCTCGAAACCACAATAATGTTCTGGAATGTAGCGTCCTTTCGCGAATACGCGATAGTCCACGTGGGCGAAGCCGCAGGTGGAAAGGTAGTATAGATACTTATACAATGTAATTATATATATGTAACATATTCTGAACTGAAGATTTTATAAAATAAGTTTTTTTTTTAAATCTGGATGATATAAGTGATTAGCACTCCCATGTTTCTATGCTGCAGCTTAGGTTCATTGCGGTCGCAAGCCTCGCCATACTTCAGGTGCCCCCCGCTCCCATGCCACGCCCCCTTGTTTATTGCTTATTAGCGGGCGTGTGGCGGCGCGTTTGAAGTGGCAACCTTTCTTCTCGCCGACGGTGCCTCCCCGCCCGCGGCCGGTCACGACGTCCCGCAACCCGCTCAGTGCACTACGCGAAACATAAATCCTCGCTATTTGACGTTACCATCTCGAAACGATATCGATCTTCGGGCTCAAAGATCTTGGGGTAGGAAGTGCAATGCAACTCCAGACCGGTCGAACGTCGTTGGCTGTTGCCCTCTCTCACAGCATTTCGTACGTGCTTCACAATTATGTATGGACGAGTACAATTTAATGTAAGCACTAAATTGAGGCTATCATAATGTAGACACGTGATTTTAGTACAAAACTGATTATACAGTCGTCACACGTATTCCGCGTAAGCATTGTCAACACACACATTACTTGTTACAAGCAATTAAAATAGAAATAATATTAACTTTTCAGTATTGTTATTTTTTTATTAAAATATGTTGGCGATAATCGTTGGCCACAGAAGAAGGTTTTGCAACCAACAATGTATCCATGGTGTAGCAGACCAAAGGCAGTGGAGATAACGTGCTGGGTTCGGTTAACGTTTTCAATAAAATTCTCGGCTGTACGGGTTGTAGGGCTGTAGTACGTATCTACATCGGCCACCTCATTTATTAGCTAACTCTTGGTGGACATACAGTCTTTAAGTATAGACAGAATAGAGAGCCGATTCTACGTTTCGTATTATAGTAATTATATCGAAGAGCGTATCTTTGTCATTCAAGCATATCGAAAATTGCAAATATTTAACATAGATACGTTTTTGAAAACTGTTTTACATGAAGTGGTATATATGACCGCGTTGCATCTCTAATGAACTTTTTTCCTGAGAAGGATCGAAGGCCGGCTGTAGTCAATAAATATTTATATCAATAATAAACAACAAATCCTGGTCTCAGATGACAATAACTCTCAATTACGCTCAGGGCTGAGTGCGACTGTGAAATTTTCACGAAGGGCAATCGTGCTTGGCATATAGAACGCCTATATTCTTTACATGCGTTTGTTAACAACGCTGTACAGTTCCAATCAAACTTTGTGGCGGATGTGAACATAGGCGAAAGTCTCGTCGCAGTAACCAGTTTTAGGTGTAGCGGGACTCAGTGGAGCGAGCGGGTATATGACTGTACCTGCGCAAGTACGCTTATAGCGTTGTATTCCGATCCGCCATAAAGTTTGAGGAGAACTATAGGTACTCAAATGAAAAAAAAAACCTTGACCTCCTCGAGAACGGTATTAGTTGAGTACGTGTTCATACATGATGTCGATTTTAAATTCAGATGACGTTAGACGACGCCTAAGACTACTGACTAAGTCGCTTTTAATCGTGTAGTCAAGTTGCGTTTCTTAAACAGTAGGTATTGATTTGAGTGGTCTTATAAGATCGATCTCATATTTGTACATGATTTATTACGGAGCCTTGAACAATTACTGGTTAATTATTTACATAAAGAACTACTACTAAATTACTACTAAATTAACCGGACAGTGTAATTCATATTAAACTAGCAGGTTAATTTAGTAGCTATATATTGTCACAAAAAGGTTTCGTGGGTTTCGCATATAGATGTTTACTGGAAATAAGTTTGCACTTATACCAAGTCCCATATTTTTTGTTAAAGTTGAGAATTAATTTGACATATAATAAAAAGCTGGCATGCCTAATCCAACCAAAACATATCTTTGTCGGATCTCTCTAATCACGTTTTATGCCGCTCAACAATAGGTACAGGTGCGTCTGCACAAAACATTCCTTCCATACTAACATACAACTACTAAAAGCCCAAATCCCTAAAACAAGATCGATATCAGAATCAATTTCATATCTAACCGTCATTATAATGTAGAGGTGCGCGCGCAGCATTCCGGGAATACCGCTCTAACGAGGGAGTGACGGCAACTTATCGAACGTCCGCGTGCTATCATCGTGTGTAGATGGGCAGAGAGCTTCATCATATTATTATTATCATGCGAATCTTCTTCTACACCTTATCGAGGGGGGGCACAGTTTCCAATATGGAATATAGAAACAAATAAAAAGCCTAGTCCGTAACTTATAAGATTTTCTATATTTTACTATTCTTCTAGGGTTTATTATTTGCCTAAATTTCTACTATTAAAAAAACATATGTTAAAATATAATAAAATTTAATATAATATTTAATTTAACACTAGCGAAGAAAACTCGTAACAAATGAAATATAAAAATTTTGAGAATACGGTTTTTTTTGTGAATTATAAGGATTGATGTAGATGGGTATGGAAGACAGGTAAAGCACCCCTATTCCTGTTTTAAATGTTTATGAAATTTTGCTTAGTATAATTTTTGACAAGAGATTTTCCATAAAAAGTTTGAGACAAACTTTAACGTTAAAATTTAATAATTTTCATTGAAAATCTATTGTCAAGTAAATTTTAAAGGATTCTTAAATTTTAATTAATCAATTCTTATTTTTCAATTTAAAAATTACGGACTTTTTAAAGAAATTGAACAAATAACTGTCAAACCAACGTTTTTCTATTTGCCTAATATTCGAGTTTAAAAAGAAATCAGATCTTAAACCCGAAAAACCACATTTCGAAAGCGGTCCCCTTTCGTACCTACTTTATTTAATTTTGATATTATAAAAACAGACGCAAATGGAAAAAAAATCCCTATATTTTTATTAAAAAACTAGTTCTCGAACCGCGGCTTCGCCTGCGTGGACAATACAGCTGTACCAGGATATATAAAAGATACACAAAGTTTAAAGACATTGTGAGACTTTCTAGTCTAACTTTCTAGTATAGTCTGAAATCTAACTATACCTACCTAAGAAAGATCTCTATACCAAATTTCATCAAAATCCATACAATCATTTTAGCACGGATAATAGCTATCCCACAGGAACCGTGTGTTTTTCCGAGATAAAATTTATCCGGTGTGTTATTCCAAACTAATTTATACTAAATTTCATCAATATCCGTTCATCCGTTTTTGCACTAGAAATAGTTATGCCATAGGAACTGTACCCTTTTCCGGGCCAAGGAAGCACCTAATCTATGTCACTCTCCCAGCTCATGAACTATATATCTATTTAAAATCACTTCGCCTCGTTGCTACGTTTGCTCTCTGCACTCCGCAAAGATCCAAATATCCAAACATTCAAACTTTTACCACTGATAGAAGCAAAGTTCACTAGTGGTTATGGTTTATAAGAAACAAACTAAACGTACAACTAAACAAACAAACTAAAGTAGCCTATGCTACTCCAGACAACTTCCTTTTTATGTCTACAAAGTTTCACTAAGATAAGTTTAGCCGATCCGCAGATTAGCCGGAACAGACAGACAGACACTACGGTTTTTTACATATAGAAATACTACCCTTGTAACTCTTGACAACACCTTCTCTATGTTTGCAATATTTTACTAAAATCGGATTAGCTGTTACTGAGATTAACGCGGACTAACAAACAGACAAACGCACATACAAAAAATAACCTACGCCACTCCTGTTTTTCATGCCTGTTAAAATTCATTGAAATTCGTTCAATTGTTTCGTAAATTAGCCCGGACAAACAAACACACATACAAATACACAAACAAAAAGCACTCATGTCACTCCTAACAACCACCTTTTCATGCCTGCAAAGTTTCATTTAAATTGGTACAGCAGTTTCGGAGATTAGCTGGAACAGACAGACTTCACAATTTTATATAAATAGAAAAAAAGTAGCCAATGTCATTTTCGATGAACTTCTTTTCACGTTTGCAAAGTTTTATTGAAATCGGTTGAGACGTTTCGGAGATTAGCCGGAACAAACAGACAAACGCAACAATTTTATTTATATATATAGAAGATATGTAAAGGAAATGTGTTAGATTTATTTCTTCTTAATTCTCAGCTCAAATTTATTCTAAGTTAATATCATAGAGTAAATTAATTTGACAGCAGCGTTTGGTTTGTTTTATAAAAGTCGTAGATGTCAGTTTACAGTATCAAGGTAACGTTGCGCAATTTCGGGGGGTTGAAACCGGCGCGCGCGAATTTTTCGGGGTGAAGAGCGGCGCGCGGGGACCTTGCACTCTGAAACGCGGACTAAAACTCGCCATCTTACACCAGCTAGCTATAATATGAGTGGTTAGATAGTAAACGCAGAAGAGGGCTTCTAGTCAATTCGTAATTTTATGGTTAATATAAATGTCTCGACGTTACTGCCATCACTTATTTTTTGCAATTCTACTTGTTTATCAAGTCTCCCAAGTCGTCATCATGAGTGCTTTATAATGTGAGCTTTTAATATTTCACAATATTTTTAAGTCATTAAAAACTTACCAAGGTATGTATGTAGGACATTGATATATAGGGATTGCTTATAATACTCATCGTTGGATGAAAATTAAAGCTTTCGTAAATAAAAAAATTAAGATTCCTTTTAGCAATCAGCGATTCAAATTTAATGAAATATCATTAGTGTAGGTTAAGAAACTCAGTATATATTTCATGGCACCGTTGTGTCGCAAAAGCCATTGGCAGCCCGATGCGTCCGGTGCATGCGATGCGCCGATAGTGCCACACGGCTCGCTAATGGCTGTGATAAAATCTCGCGACCACGCCCCGAGAGTTCGCCTCAGCCTTACTTTGCGGCCGCCGCTTATGCTCCGGGCGCGCGATCCAAACGAAAACTATGTTTGATCAATTCTTAGTCGGAAATGGGATATAAATAAAGTTTTATTGCCTACACTGAGAAAAATACTATTGTGAATTCAGATTATGATGGTTTCACTATCAGTAGACCAATTTGTGAGCAAGATTATAATAAAAATGAGGAACCAAATAGGAACATTTACGCGTCACCATAATTAACATTACAGGACCCATAATTTCCTCTGACGCATATTTTGTTCCTCTTCATATTCCTCATTTTTCATCGTGCGGGTCATCCATCGCTCTACATATTTCTTAAGGTACCTACTTGAACTCGTATTCGAAGCCGTATGAGTGTCGCGATCTCTTTAAATGAATACAGCCTATTCTACACTCGCTACACCCCCTAATCCAGGCGTTCGCTAACAACCATCCAAGTTATAAAAGCGTTACTTAACGCTTTACTGCCGATGATATCGGCCGCTTTCTCATAAACCGAGTCGGGGAGCCGGGTTTTTGTAACGCAATTAAAAGTAAGAATATTAATTTATGTCTTTATAGTGCTTAACTATACGGTTTGCGGAAATATAAACTCGTCAGACCATGATCTATGAACTTGATAATGGTTGAGCTTTCAGTATCACGTGTTACCTACGATAAATTGGTATACAGTCGATGATTTCATGCTCTTTGTTGAATAGTGAATAAAGTTTCTCGTCACGACAAACATCACTAGTTTCCACGCAAGTATTAGTACTATTGTTTTTTTTAACGCTGTAGGTATTACTTTGATAGTGTTGCGGGAAAATCTTCATTCCGATTACCAACATAATTTATGGGTAATTATCGTTTAGTAGCATCGGTTCTTTTAAACAATGTTGCTAATTACTCGCATTCACGGGGAGATTAATGAGCGTGACTGGAAAAATTTAAAGTTTTATTGTCATAAATGTGAACGCGTTCGATGCAGGCGATGACTTCAACTTTGTATACGTAACGTTCCGTTCCGCCACGCGCAGTTACTAGTAACTACAAGCAATGAACAAAAATGATGCTCCACTGACACACTTGCTGGATAGCCACCGAGCCATTCGTATTTGTATCAATTTTTGTTTTGTTTAGTTGTTATTGCTGCAAATTACCATAGATTTAAAACATAGATTAGTTCTATTTTAACTGTTGCAAAATACGTATTAACATTGCTTGCAGTTGTTTTAGTAAATATGAGGCACATTGATAACAGCAAGACGTTCAAAATTTATCCGTAATGATATACACGCAAACATACAAGAATTTCATCTCCTCAGTTACAGTGCGTAAGTGCCACATCAGCTTCTTTTAGTACATCCCTATATGTATAATATCTTTGGTTGCATCGATCACAAGCACACATATACTGTCTACACATACACACGTACCGTCAAGTGGTTTACATTTGGTTATATATAAAATTTGTTGGATGTTTTTGCTTTTTAAAATACTTGTATTTCCATAATTCCCCCATTAGGTTTGTTTAGATTTTTTTTTAGATCGACTTCAAACAAATTTTGACAGTAGGTATATCCATATCCGAAATAAGAGAATTTTTTTATCATTGCCTGCATACGGATGATGCAGCACCTGTCATAGTTTTTGTCGTAGTCTCAAAATATAAAAATGTTAAATTAAGAAACATGCACCATACAGAACCTTGCATGAAATTTTATAGTGGATGGAGCTTTAATTTGTTCTTAATCATTTCCACAGTTCGACAGTTTTATGGCAAGCGTTCAAACGCGGTGCGGGGGTGTACCACCCTAAAGTATGAATAATGTGATAGTTTAATTGGCGTTTCCGGTTTTTTTTCCATAAAACAGCCGTTTCATTAGCACCCCCGTCTTTGATGCGTTGCTAAAGAACCAACTTAGACTTTATTCATTACTAACTTTATGGAGCCGAAATTTTTTGTTCTACTAAATTTTACATTGAAGATGTATTTAATGTTGCAGAATTGAAACGATTCCAAAGCGATTTCACCCGCCTTAGCGGCATGTTAGGCACTAAAAGTAAAATGTCTCTACACAATAAGCGTACTCTTTACACCGTATGCATCAAGCCAGTGATGACTTACGTGTCTCCCGTTTTCACTCATGTGGCACCAAATCTGTTATACAGACTCCAAATTTTCCAAAATAAACTCAGTTCTACATCGAGACTTAGAGCTCCCCACAATCTCAAAATACATTAAAGACGCATATCAGAGCGTTTTTTCTCTAGAGCTACTAATCATAACAATCCAATGATAGTTTCAGCTGCCACTTACGAGGCACCTCCTCCTAATCATTTCCTAAGGAGACCACGGAATGCACTGACAGATCAGCCCGACGACCTCACTCTCGAAGTCGAACGGCTGACTCTAATGAGTCTTTCTTGGGCGACTCGCAAGTCGAACCCGAAACGGGGGCCGTCCCGCGCCGCCCAATCACCCCTACTGACCTCATCTCAAATGAGTGGACAGTAAAACACTTTTCACGTTATATTAATAACGTAAACCTTAACCGGAGGCCCGCACCAACGGAACTATTTCGCATCGAGTAACTCTTAGGGGTTTCTCGACATCTTTGCGCCGGTGACACCCTAGTGTGCCTCCTGGCCGCTTCGGTAAAGTCGTTGGAGCTTTCGGGCTGACGACACGCGCCCCTATTCTGCTTCAGGCGGTTGTTTAGTGGGTGCAACTCCCACATAACTGTACTGTAGAGTTTAATCCGCCTTCCCACCGCAAGGGTAAAACAAAAAATAGCGATTTCACGAAAAAAAATCTGTTTTCTTAAATATTTTTATCAAAGAGTAATAAGCTACGATACCGATTGCCATTAAATGCCGAACAGAGAAAAGCGAAAACTTCATTTTCGTAGTAACTCTTTGGTAATTTCTTCCGTGCTGAATGGGTTGTCAATTTCGAATATATCCGGGATTTCAAAGATTTAAATCTGGAAGATGACCTCCAAAGGTAGCATATTTAATCAATTTATGTTTTATGTAATATTTGTAAATAATACTTTATAGGAAATGTTATGGTATGTAATATAATATAACTCAAAGTTCTTATAGCATGACGTACTGCTTGTTGTGAAACGATTTTCGTAATAACAAAACATAACTAATATCTACTCTTCAAAGTTGTAAATGAGAATTCCGTAAGTACCGCTAGTTTTATAATCACATGAGCTTAAGGTTTAAAAACTTCTAATTCCTCCGGTCAGGCTAAAATGACGTTTGCAAAACTAGACATCAAAGGGGAGGTCTGCCCTGAATTAAAAACAAATCTATTGGTAATAACTAACGAAATCTTCAATTTCTCCAAGCAATTCCAAAACGGTACCTACTTTAAAAATTAAATATGCAAAAAACCTATGCGCTAAGTTTCAAAAAATTACTGTCAAAGGAAACTTCTGTATCAAATTTCAAAAAAGCCGTTGGACAATAACGAAATCTGCAAATCCTCTATTTCCTCTATTGCAAAACTACAAAGTATTTGGTCTCTAGTTTTGAGCAACTTCTTGTTCACTTTCTTACATCACGCTACGACTAATAGGAGTGGAGCATCAATGAAAAATGTTGCAAAAACGGGAAAAATTATTCCTTTTGAGAGCTTCCGTCGCGCGCGCTGCGTAAACGGTTGATGTTAAGCAAAAACCATGTATTACGGAATTGTTCCCCTTTAAAGGTTCTAACCAAAAGTCTGCAACACCATATGTGTATCTTTTAAGGTTAACTTACTATAACCTTTTTTATGACAATCAAATTTGTTTTAACATTATGTACTATTTGCGAAGATGTTTTTTAAACGTAATATTAATCCTTATCAAATTAAATACGTTAGTTGTCTTAAACATTTCATGCATATTATAATTGCCCTTTACACCACACAATTTAAATTAATATCTTAGCAGTTTTTATCGAAATATGAAAACTATAGCGG
Organism: Luffia ferchaultella; assembly: GCA_949709985.1. NCBI lineage: Eukaryota > Metazoa > Arthropoda > Insecta > Lepidoptera > Psychidae > Luffia > Luffia ferchaultella. Next base: position 8,768,555 of record OX453241.1, read on the forward strand.
GAGAAAATAAATTCGCTGTCTGCCTCTGTTCGTTAACTTTTTACTTCCAAACCACGCAATAGACTTTGATACGGTTTTCAGTATTATCTTATTTTCTTATTATCTTATAATCTATTAATCTATATAATAGAAATACTTATTATAAAGCTGATGAGTTTGTTTGTTTGTTTGTTTGTTTGTTTGTTTGTTTGTTTGTTTGTTTGTTTGTTTGAATGTGCTAATCTCTGAAACTACCAGTCGGATTTGAAATTTTTTTTTTTTTTGCCTTTGATAGCCTGAATCTAGCGGAGGGTTATAGACTATATATATTTGAAAACGAACTGTCTGTCTATTCGAGCAAATAGGTTTCGGCCAAAACAGCTTAACCGATTTTGATGCAACTTTACACATATGGAAATGATGTAGTCAAAAGTGACATACAGAACTTTTTGTATGTCTGTCTGTACGTCCATCTGTCTAAACCAATTTTAATGAAACATCACAAGTATGAAAAGAAGATCGTCAAAACTAACAAATGTTACTTTTTGTCCGTCTGTCTGTCTGTATGTGTATCTGTCTATTTGAGCTAATCTCCAAAACGGCTAAACAGATTTTAAGGAAACTTTGCAGACGGGAAAGAAAGTTGTCAAGAGATTTGACATTAGCTACTTTTTGTCCGTCTGTTTGTCTGTACGTCTATGTGTCTATTCAATTCAATTTTATCTATTCGAGCTAATTTCCACTACGGCTGAACAGATTTTAATGAAACTTTGCAGACGTGAAAGAAGATTGTCAAGAGTGTCATAAGCAACTTTTTGTGTTTGTTTGTTTGTCTATTTGTCTGTCGTTTGTCCACACTGATCTATCAACTACTACAGCCAAAACTACTAAGTCTAGGAAGCTTAAATTTATAACATAGGTTTATTTTATAACGTGAGCCTTTCTTAACTTAATGTTAAGAAAGGCTTTTTTAGACATTTCAAACTTAAGGATTGGAATGGAGGGACTCAAATAATGACGTGTTTCAGGGTTTTTAGATTTCCACATTTTAAGGGTGGGAAACGGCAGATGAAAAATTGTATCGGTTTTTTTAAAGGGTGGAAGGGGAATGAAGATTGAAAGTTTGAATGGGTGTAACTAAAATTGGTTCCAGCAAAAAGTACGTATAAACCATCTCGAACGTTAATAGTACCTATAACAGGAATTCGTAGTCTACGCAAGCGAAGCTGCGGGCGGTCGCTAGTTCTTAATAAGTGAGCAATCTACCAATGAGTTTTTCTGACTTAAGTACTTAACTATCACTGACTCCGTGCCTCAGAGAGCACTTTAAGCAGTCGATCCCAGTTGCTGTTAATAGACGGCGGTCGTTACAATCCACCAACCTGCGCTGGAGCGAAGTGGTGGATTTAAGCTCCAAGTCCCTTCACCCTGAGAGGAGGCCTAAGCCCCTGCAGTGGGGTATAATGGGATGATGGAATGGAAAAAAAGTGAGCAGATTTTATTTTTAATAACCTACTGGGTACTTCAGAATATTTTTTTAGAAACAGTGAATTTCTTACATTATTTTAGTTTAGTGGCATTGAAACAACGACAACGCCTCACGCTTTTTTGTAGACAAAGCAATTCGATAATTATTTTTGCTTTTAGTGCAGGGTATTGTTTTCTATTAACATTTTTTTTTATTATAATATAGATAAGTAGGTACATCTGGACTATTCCATTCTTGTTCATATACGAACAAGAATGGAATAGTCAATCGTGTCCGTTTTTCTACGTTGTTCTGTTTCTGTGCCGTTCGCTCTCATTTGAGTATCTCGATATTTATTACTGGTATTTAATATTTAAGTTTTTTTGATTCCACCAAATCGGTATCGAAAATATCCTATGTACTATTTCAGAAGATACTCTGCCTACCTATGCACAAAATTTCTTCCAGATCCGTTCATCCGTTGCACCATGATTGATTAACAAACAAATATCTAATCGTTTACATTTATAATTTTAGTAGGATCGGTAGGATTAATGCCCTACTATTTCAAACAAACATACCTACCATCCGGCTCCATCATTAGACCTTGAGAACTACTAAAGGCCAGAGTGTAATTCAAGATCTTGTTTCGTTATGGATTTCCAGTACTTAACTTCAGGCTCCATCATCAAATCAGTCCAACAATTCCATATTATGGTACTGTTACCAAAACTACACACTATCACCAAGTTTATGGCGTTACAACAACATTAAAAATGGGTGCAATTCAGTTCCACATATTTCTTTACATTCATAATAACTGATACAGGTCAAGGTATATAAAACCCAACCTTCCCCACACCCACCTTCAACAGATAATAGTACATGGGACATCCCACACAGCGTCATCTAGTCCCAAAGTAAACAAGTATTACGCTTGTGTTATGGGTTACTAGACAATTGGTATACATACTTAAATATTCTTTTTTTTATATAATATATACATACGAGTATATAGTTATTTGACACCCAGACACGGAACAAATAAAAATGTTCATGCACACAAATATTTGTCCCGAGCGGGATTCGAACCCACGACCCTTGGCTCCGCAGTTGGGGTCTCCAACCACTCGCTCAATCGGTCGTCAAACAAATCATAATTTTGATTTCCATTTTTTGATATTAACAAATATTTATTTCAACTAGTGATTTGTTATTTTCAATAGAGATATTAAATCGTGACCAATATACCTAGGTATTATTATCACGTAAATATGCTATGAATATTATAAACTCCACATTCTTAACATGACAATCAAATATATCTGTTTATCGGTGATCTGATAGGTAGATATTTTTTGTAGGCAAATCACTTGACAAGTTCTCGAAATCGTTATTAGTCGAACGCACAGTGACTTGTAATAAAGTCCCGCGGGTCGCAGTGGCGGCGTCCGAGCAGACATTGCGGCGTACGCCAAAAGCTATCGCGGGGAACCGATCTCTATAATTCTCGCATTGTGTGCGCCAGCTTTAAGGGTCGCGGGGTGTGCGGTGCTTCTCCAACCATCCATCACGGTTCAACTAAATCCTCAAGACGACGCCGCCTAGCGAGGAAAACGTTAAAGCCGGGGTCTATGCGGCGAGATACGCGGCTGACAGTTTAACTGGCGACATTACTCTTGCGTTTATATCGTGTTGTACCGCTCGCAATGCGTTCTTAACATCCGACCAGCATCCGACTAACAATAAATATATATGGACCATTTCGAGCGATTCTCAAGTCACCATACTACAACATCGTCGTCAAGGTTTTTTTTTGTGTCAAGCCTAGTCCATCTAAGTATGTTTATTTATTTAAAGATACTTACACTAAATAGTAGCAAAAGTGAGAGCGAAAGTGAGAGCATATAGTAAAAGCGAGAGTGTGAAAAGAGGGACGGGAATGGAAGTAGGACAGACTAAGGAATGGAATAGGAGACAAAACCCGGCTTAGGGGTAAAAGCGATAGTGTGAGTGAAGATAACGGTTTGGAACTAAAGTTGATACGGATGCGGGAACGAAAAGAGGAAAGAGACGGACCACTAGAGCGAACCTCGGCCAAAAGGTAAATAAAATCTGTGTCGTCGATTATAAATAGTTTAAACTTTGAATAAAAGCTCATTATTTTATTTATTTTATTTTGTTTGGGAAGCTAACAGCTTAATTTACAAAATATTATTACATTCTATGTAAAGACATGCCAATTATAAGCTACCACAGATATGCGAAAAACAATTTAAATATACTAGACAGAAGTCAGTTATAAATGTTACATAATACTCATGTCTTTAACACTCTGACTGCTACTGAAAAATAGATCGAAACATCATCACGGTGCAATCCATTTATCACTTTCATGTTCTAGGCATGAAATTGTTGTTTCTATAAGTAGTTAGTATGGCCGAAAAGGACATGAAGCAGCTTTTTGTGTCTTAGGTTGTAAGACAGTATTTGAAGTTTTAAATTGCTGAGGATATTACTATTATACATTACAATAGGGACATAAATTCGAGCATAAGTGTTAGTACCATAGTTATTCGAATAACCCGAAACGGATATATTAAAGCAAATATAGAATAATAACATTTCAGCAATAAAAACAGGAAGATTAATGCACTCAATTTATCGACCGCGACCAGGAGCTCGTCGAACCGGTTTGTTAATTCAAACGTAAACTTGCCATTTCGATCGCAATAAAATTTATTATCTGATTATCACATTTATTGGTCGCCGGACAAATGCGTTATTTGCGTTGTGGCTCGCACCTAATTTTTAATTCGGTCACAGTATAAGAAACAGTAAAAAAACTTATCATCCAACACTTTCCATGCGGATGGTGGTTTCGCTCGAGGATACCTACTTGAGATTATCAAGTACCCAGGTCGGGTCAGTATTTATATGATGAATATCGATACTGGTACCGGGTCTTGGTTGTTATATGCAGTGGTGTAAAAATCTGCTATATTTTAAAAACGTGCTTCAGACTATAAACTATATTATTTTAGCATGTTTATTAATATGCTATGCTTTAGCATAACAAGCGGTAATGCTCAGCGCGAGAATCGTTCGTCGCGTTGGGCGGCGCGGCGGTCACATGCTGTCGACCGACAGCTGCGCTAATGCCATGCTAATGCTAAATTGCTAAATTTGCTAATCATAATCAGTCAGCGTGCAATCTCGTTCGTTGTAGGACGTGTTTCGTTGTGCTCATCGCATCGCTCTGTCGGTAAGGCGGGACTGCGGGATCGCGTCGTGCTATTTAATAGCACCAAGAGTCTACCAATATAATATGCTAAATCCGTTGGGCTTAAATAATATATAATAAGAAATAATGCTTTATATCCACCACTGGTTATATGTATGTGTTGTCTTCGCTTGGTACTCAAAACACAAGCTAATGCTTAGTTTAGGCGTTGTTGTGAGGTATACGTTATTATTATTATTATTACACAACCGCATATCAAACATTTTCTAATTCCGTGCCAACACTACCACTATACCAAGCTCAATGCGATACTATGGTGTAAGTGATTTTCGTAAAATATTCTCAACTATTCTGTTCAAAAAGCAAGTTTTTTTTAAATAAATTTTTGTATCTTCACATAAACGTCACGAACTAGCTAAATAGTGTTTAGTGTAATAACTACGGACCAAACCATGCTTTTTCATTTGCCGACACGCTATTGATAACTTTTTTAGAAACATTTCTATAGAAATATATAACCGAAATTTCATATTTTTAACTTAACTACGCTTCTATGTCACTCGTACCTAATTTTTAACTCGGTGGTCCAATGAAATTACCTCCGCGACATCCGACTCATTAAAATGTTAATTAGTTCCTTTTTGCTAAGGTCGCGCTTCGCCCGAGAAAATAATTCATGTCGGCCACGCCTTTCAGACGGCTGCCGACACCTTTATGAGATTAATAGAGTTTTTTTATTGTGTTAAGTATGTAAAAATGTGTAGAAAAAAAATGTAATTAAATTTAAACTAAAAATCGACAAATTTTAATTAAAGCAGTAATTTAGCACCGAACATAATGTTCGAACGAGAGTTCTCAAAATTTTACAAAAAAAAAAAAAATAAAGCCGATTTCAAAAATATTAACTAAAAAAAATTAAAAATAATATTTATTCTTTAAACAAAAGAGTATTCATTTTATATTGTGTTCTATATTGTTATAGTAATTGTAAATATGTGATTGTTATAATTGTTATTACATGGTAAACACCTACTTAATGTATCTGAGTTGGCACTGACTTCATAAACTATATGCCCCCCATTAACGCTCTATTCTCTAAAAGAAAAATATGATTTTTGACTCTTTATATTTTATTTCAATTATTAGTTATAAGTAGGTACTTATAGCTGTAATTTATTTGTATTTAGTTATTTTCGACAGCGCTGTTTGGAGAAAACTGTCGACAAATCGCAGGATTATCCCCATAGCTCCTAACTGTTAACGAGTAGGTACTGCAGCTTTCATCTTCAGCATGGCAGCATGAGATGATGAGTCGTGAATAACTAATAACTACATGCAAACATTGAAACATGTTTTAGAATTACGCTGTTAAGCCAACAACACGTTTCCCTAGAATATTGATTCATACACTCAATATCAATCCGAATATCAATATCCGATTTTGATGGAACTTACACTGTTCCCTAAGTTAGATTATACCTACATGTTCAGATCAGATCGTGAACATCAGACATTCTCATGCACACAAATATTTGTCCTGTTGGGAATCGAACCCGCGACTCTTGGCTCCACAGTTATATGGGGTCCCTACCACTCGGTCAATCGGTCAGTCGGACAAATATACATACACTTATGAAATTCGGCACACATGTTTAGAAGCTGGTATAGACTAACATATACAAAAATTGTGCAATTCTGACAATATTACATACATATAGGTGCAATTGGTAACCTCCTTTTTTGATGTCGGTTAAAATGAAAATCGGTAAAAAATAAAATGCACAAAAACAGAATATCTGTGACGACGCAGCTCATAATTACCTATTAGTTACAGGAAACACTTGAATAATTTGGTAATATTAGGACGTCGTATAACCGCAGTGGAGCAGCGTGGTGACTTTAAGCTCCAAGCCCCCCTCACCCTGGGGGAGGCGTAAGCCCCTGCAGTGAAGTAAAAATGGGCTGATAAAGTGAAGAAGTGAGGACGTCGTCGCACAGGATACTTTTACTACATCATTCTATATTTTTGTAGTGTCGTGATACCCCGAGCGCAGCGAACACATTTCCAGTTTAGAAGGCCGTGTGGCCGTGATTGTGAATCTAGGCGTGTACCAATGAGTTGTTCCGACTGAAGTACATAACTATCACTGACTCCGTGCCTCGAAGAGGACGTTTAGCTGTCGGTCTCGGTTGCCATCGACAGATCGTTGCAGTCGTTAAAATTCACCAACCCGCACTGGAGCAGCGTGGTGCATTAAACTCCAATCCCCTTCACCCTGGGGGGAGGCCTAAGCCCCTACAATGGGGCATAATGGGCTGGTGGAAGTGGAAGATTCTGTATTTCTATAAAAAATCTGCCGTGTCATTGTAATGCTGCACAATTCACACGGGCACGCTATCCCCAATATACGCAACTCATGTCACCTATTTATTTATAATAATAATAATAACGTATACATGACAACAACGCCTAGGCCCCAAACTAAGCATTCGCTTGTGTTTTGGGTACCAAGCGAAGACACCACATACATATAACAACCAAGACCCGGTACCAGTATCAATATTCATCATATAAATACTGACCCGACCTGGGATTCGAACCCGGGACCTCCAGCTTCGTAGGCAGGGTCGCTACCCACAAGGCCAAGCGGTCTTCGTATTGACTCCCTCAAAATCGGTTATCGCAGTTCAGTCGATCGTCATATTCTAGGAATTTTAGTTGTAATAGTAGAATACTTTCAAAATGAATAAGTAACTCACAAAGTGTACCTAATTACTTCCTACAACACGTTGTTAAATAAAACAATTTTGAACTCGGTTTATCTAGATGCATTTATATGGAGAATCCAGTTAGGACTTAAAACCATACAACGAAGTCGTCTAGAATAACTAGTGTATAAAAAAAAAATAATTTTATTTAATACTAATTATACTAATTATAAATATTACAATGATCCAATTTTATTTAATCTCATTATGATGCAACAGTTTCTATTTCCAATAATTTTACAGGAATAACTTCGAGTCAAGTTCAACAGTCAAATTACTTGATTAAATACAAACCCTCGACTGAATTGAATTTAAACTATAATTGAAGTATGGTTCTTTAAGGTTGTCAGTTGCGAGTCCGGAGGAGTATATCGAGCGAAGAGTCGACTCCAAGAGGGGCGACGAGACTCAATGGCGCAGATGGTGCAGTAATTCGATTGCACTCCGCCCTCCGTTAGCCCTCTTAGCCGTTTCACCCTCCCGTCTTGCTCCATGACGTCTAGAAAATGCTAGGGCCAAATGAAATCTACTAATGCTATGTTAGCTTTTATAAAAAAACTTTAAAACACTTTTTAAAAACTTTCTTCTTAAATATGAATGTATCAAATTAAAATACCGTCCATCCACGCCTACCTCTCCATGCCTACCTCTACATGCCTACGTCTCCATACCTATCTCTCTATAACATGTCTCTCGGTACATAGAGATTGTGACAACGATAACCCATTCGATTATATTTAACTAAAAAAAAAAAATGTATATAAAAAATTTATATATAGAAACAGCATCTGCGAGCGTTATCAAAAGACAGGTTTCAAAAATAACAATTCATATTTGAATAGACTCTCATTTCACATGCATTTCACTTACCGTGACGTCACCATACTATAAAATCATCCTGCCAATCATTGCCATTGTCAATCACGAGTATGAATATGTACGTGTCATAAATTCTCATTACGATATATGTATGACCCATAGATCCCTATGACCTGTGGACTATTGTTGGCATGGATTGTTGGTCATTCTTAGTTTCTTCAATGTTGACAGTAATCAATCATAAAACACTTTCACAATTTGTCTATGGTCTTTGAGATATAAATTAGTTTTTTGGTGGTCCAAGTCAAAGTTAAAGAAAAATCAAACAACACCAATTAAAATTCCCTAAATGCGTGTTTAAGACTTATATTATAGTCACTTAATTATCTTTTAATCAGAATATATACGAATACGAAATTGTTTAGTTCTCTTTTATGGCTATTACTCATTAATAATTCAACACGAACACCACTCACAGAAACATTATTCAAAGCAATATCATAATGGGAATTGCGTAAATCGTATGCCGGAAACTATCAGCGGATGGCCCTTCGGCCCTCTCAGATACAATGTCGCATCACTGGGGTTAGAGGGGTGTACGGCTTCGGCCCGACAAGTTAATTTTACGCCTCTACACGTACTCATTTAATAATAATAAATTTGCTGCACGGCACAATCCGATGCTCTATTTGTAGAATCTGTCTCTAATGGTCACGGCCGAACTAAACCATACCTTACCGTCTTACACTTAAAGTGTTATTTCAAAATGAGATTTCTTTATATGGAAACGGCTGCGGTTCGCTCAAATCGGAGGGTTCAGTGATTAGGGTATCATAAGCGTGTGAGTGTATTTTGATACAGCGACATGATCGTCGTAGGGGCCGGCGCGTCGGCGGCTGGCTGGTAAATCAGACGGGAGCGGAACAAGTGTAATTGTTATTGCCGCTTGTAGTCCGTAATTGATTTATTCCTAGTATAATATGCGTCTCCGCGACTTTATATTTTAATGTGATCGTTTTAGGGTGCGGTGTGTGTAGTAATTATTCCTGTTAATAATAATGTATAATTGAATTAAATGCAATGTGTTATTTATTATTTAAGTAGTTAATTTTCAAAGGGTATTTTTAGTTATAATTAATTTTGAATACCTTATAGGAATCCCTGTTCAGAAATAAAAAACCCTTTTGAGAAATAGTACCCATACATCGAACTTTAAAGTTTTAAAAAAAATTTTAATTATTAATTATTTAACTTAACGGTATTTATTATAAAAAAAAAATAAAAATAAAAATTTATAAAACCCCTATTTGTACTGGCGGCCATCTTGGATTTGAAAATAGTCATAGTCTACATTATGCTACTAGTCAAGCCCTTTCATTTGATACCCATATTGATGGAGTAGCGAAAAAATATAATATCCGCCATTTCGTGGAGGCGGCCATCTTAGACTGATTTTCATCAAACATAGCTAAAAACACTCCCAACTAATTCACCTTTCATATGAAAAAATCTGCATCCAAATCAGTTCATCCGTTTGGGAGCTATGATGCCACGGACAGATACACAGATACACACGTCAAACTTATAACACCCCACTTTTTTCGTCGGGGGTTAAAAAACGTTCTTCCAACCGTTTCGCCTTGACGTGTAAACGACGATTTTAGAAACAATTGGATAGATATTATCAATATATGCTAAAAAACGATACAATCTCCCTTTTACATTTTATTCGGATTATATCATAAAAATACGAATCTATTTGAAGCACTCTTTTGCGCTTACCGTTTAACCACTCTTCTTCTAGTTAGCTGGTGGTATCTTTGGCAAGTTTCAGTCCGGTTTCAGTTTGCGACGTCCCCGCGCGCTAGTTTTTACTCCCGCGAAATTGCGTTTGACAGTTTCGATACTGTGAAGTGACATTTCTGACTCTATTAAAACCAAATGCTGTTGTCAAATTTATTTACGCTATGGATTATATAGATACATATCATACTTGACTGACCGATTGGTCTAGTAATTGGAAACACCGACTGTAAATCTAAAAGTCTTGGGTTTGATGCCCGCCTGGGACGATACATAAACATGTCTCTTTATTCCGTGTCTGGGTGTAAAATATAAAACGTAAAAAAAATAATTGAAATATGTACTTTAGTTCTCTGGCACCCGAAGAACAGGCTCTGTCTAATTTGGGACTAGATGATCGTGTGTGAGATTTCCCCTGAATATCGAATTAAAAAAAAAACTATTAACAAATAGTACTTTTTGCCACACAAGTACATTGACAGTCAAACTTTATGGTGGATCCGAAAGTAGACACAAGTCACGTCGCAGTAACCAATTTTAGGTGTAGCGGGACGCAGTGGAGCGAGGGATATATGACTGTACCTGCGCAAGCACGCTTATACGCGTTGTACTCAGATCCGCCATAAAGTTTGACGCGAACTTTGTGGCGGATCTGAGTACTTAACATGACAGTATTCAGAGACCACATCGACTTTTGACTGTTGACCATAGGATGCAGAATCGTCTGATTAATCTCAACCGAATTGCCCAACACAGTCAACACGCCAGCCTCCGATCAAGTCATCGAAAGTATATATCTAGCTTCGAATGGCCTGATACTTTGTGCAGACAAACTTATGTTCAAAGCTCAAATTTACGGAAAGACGTATCCACTGTACTGAAGATAAATAATGATCGAAGTAGGCATATCATATAATATGTGGTGTAATAATAAATTGTCACCGTGAACACAATAAAAAAGTCCATACAAATGTTTCCCACAATAGAAGGGAGTAAAATTACCCGCCAATACACTGGGGTATTGTAAAACCGAATAATATCGGAACGCCATTAATCATACACGACTTCACCATAAACTGATTTGCAGAATTTTATATTTTATAAACTGTGTGTAGTATGAATAATATAGGTACATGTTATAATTTAGCAACAATAATAGGTTTTAGTAATCGTTCAGCTTATATTATGATACTAGCTATTACCCACGGCTTCGCACGTGAGGGTATATGCAATACCGCCTGCCACTTTTTAATTGACATATTTTCAATTATATTTAACCAACTAACAGATAAGAAATTTAACAATGTTATATTTGGATTCAGGAATGACTCCGTATTTTTTTTTTTAATATTTTCATTGTACAAACGTAAAATATGAATTTTAAGTGGGCATAAAGAAAACAAAAGTAAATGCATATTATATCTTAGCAATTCCTTGTGCCAACTTTCTTCGCACTAGGTACCAATAGTACTTCTTTATCTTCTTCACTTCATCAGCCCGTTTTTACCCCACTGCAGGGGCTTAGGCCTACCCCAAGGCGAGGGGGGGCTTGGAGCTTAGGGCTTAAGCTTGGAGCTGCTCCACAGCGGGTTGGGTATTGTAACGATCGCCATCTATTGACATTACTATCGACGCAAATTTACAATGGGGTCCTCATATTATGAGGGTGGCTGGTAAACTGAGCTCTGCTGTTTTTGCAATTAGGCAAATAAGAAAACTAACCGATGTGCCTACAGCGAGGCTGGTTTATTTTAGCTACTTTCATAGCATAATGTCATATGGCATTCTGCTATGGGGAAAGGCCACTGACATTCAAACAATATTTGTTCTGCAGAAAAGGGCTATTCGAGCTATATATAAATTAAAATCTAGAGATAGTGTAAAGGCTTATTTTAGAGAAGGTAATATTTTGACAGTCCCTTGTCAGTATATTTATGAAAATATAATTTATGTACATAAAAACATAAATGCTTTCTCTAGGATGGGTGATGGCCACAACTTAAATACAAGACATAAGCATTTGTTATCAATTCCCAGGTTCAGGCTCTCAAAGGTTAATAATTCTTTCATGGGAAATTGTATCCGTTTTAATAATAAAATTCCAAAAGAAATGTTAGACTTGAATTCTAATCAATTTATAAAGCGAGTTAAAGTCCAACTCATGAAAAAAGCTTACTATTGTATTACCGAGTATTTAAATGATAAGTGCGCATGGACATCATTGTAATAGTTGTAAGACTTTAAATTAAAAAAAAAAACAATTAAGAAAAACATATATTTAAATAAAATAAACAGAGAGGAGTTTCTTGCCGGTTCTTCTCCTCCTAGTTTTTGAACTGGTACCTAATCAATTTTTACGACTTTCAATAAGTGTGTGCAAACATCTTATATTGAATAAAAACTTTTTGAATTTGAATTTAAAATTTGAATTTGACAGCGACCAATAACACCAATAACACTACTTATACAGATATTATTCCACAAAATATTTAAATTATTACAATTATAAATACACTAAATTATTATTATTAAATATCAGATTTATTACGGCCTCGCAGTTCGGCGAGGCCATATTGCCATTTCATCAGCTTTTATTTATACCCCACAGCAGGGGCTTAGGCCTTCTCTCTAGATGAGGGGGCTTGGAGCTTAAATCCACCACGCTACTCCAATGCGGGTTGGCGGATTCTAACGACCGCCATCTATTGACAGCAACCGGAACCGAATGCTTAACGAGCTCTCCGAGGCACGGAGTCAGTGATAGTTAATGTAATTAAATTAGAAAAAAACCATATTTACTGGATTGCAATTAGAAAATGTTCCAGTCATCGCACTCGTCCTGACTGCAGGTAGGTGCCCGTTGTCGCACGTGGGACACGGCCATTAGGACACGCTATTCACGCCTCAGACGACATCAATATTGGGTCTGCGTCGACTCGATCTGCAGGCACCGAATATTTATATCTCCCCGTAGAACTCGCGACACTCCTGTGCTTCGATATCTGTGCGAGTTGTATGTAAGCATTGAGATTATTCAATTCTAAGAGTGGAAAAAATAGTAGCCAGTGTTCAGTGTCGTGGGCTTGACGCAGGAGACCGTCGAGGGTGGAACGCCGGCCTCTTTTCAATTTCCCCGCAATCGAATTTGGCCGTAACATCAATCGAGTTCCCACATTTTCCGAGCGCACTTACACAATATCAATCAGGTTTTATTGGTGTTGGCGCGGGGCGGGCGCCGGACGGACTATTTGTATCAATAACCTGTCAATGGGCGCGCCTCCCGCGAGACCGCTCCCGCCGCGGAGACATCCTGTGAAATATTATTCTATCATTTATTGATATTGATTGTTCTAACGTTGTGGTAGGTAACAATTGATAATTCAGTGATAGGTAAGTTGAAATATTGACAATTAGGATTGTACTCTATATAAGTTAGAAGTGAACAAGCAAAACAATAACTGTTAGGTAGTGTAAATAAGATTAAAATATTTCATAACAAAATCTTACTTCAAATAACTTTTTATGTCATTTCACGGTAGATACCTACTACGTGGCAGCCGTTGTATTTAAGCAGCTTGCAGGTAACCGCTGTCAAAATTAAGGAGACTTTATTTCAATGGTTGGCAACACACGTCCGCGCTTTCCACCCGTATCTCCACAGCCCAATGCCCATAAGTATCTGTTAAACGTCTACTACGAAACTACATTAAAAGTGTGATCGTTTTCTATTTCAGTTTACATTGCTGCGTTTTTAAGAATAGAACGTTGCTTTTTGGTAACCACAAGTCAATGTATACTTGATAAAATAAAGATATTTTCATGTATATTTTCGATGTTAGGTGACATGGTAAGTTTCCAGGTGGGTGCTGTCTTCACACCCCCGCTGATAACACGCTAATGCCCTCAACTTTACACCGCGGGGTGTGGCACGGTGGGAAAAGGGAGAGGAGAGAGGAGCACGAAAGTGGAAGGAGGAAACCAATGGATGAGCAGGAAAAATGTAAAAGCCTGAGATGATCCGTGATATTGAACGTAAACAGATTCGTTTTTAGTCAACTCCATGTGGGAGGTAACGAGAGATACCTAAGATAGAAAATTCAAATTGTAAAGCCATTTTTGCTAAATTAAAAGAAAAATTTGAGAAATAAGATTTCACCCATGTTATCGAATTTCCAATTCACTGTTATATTTACATGATTAAATATTTTAATGTAATTAGATATTGGAATGTCCATATTTAGACTCTATGTAAATATCTACATAGGTGTACATAGCATTATGACATGTGTGTATATATGATAATTCACCTCCATAACGCGTCGCTGATATGGGCAATAAACAAAAAAGTTCAATTCCATTAGCCAACCATTCTGATAATGGATTCAGCTCTGTGACGAGGGCCGAACCCGTTACTCTCGTCATATTGTTTCCCGAAACACGAACGTTTGCGTTTATATTCAAAAGAAACGTTCGAAGCTAACACTCGGCCGCCACGATTCGTTCGATATCGACTAAAGGGGTGTGAGTACTTATATTTCAGGCAATAAACGTGAATTTATTAGGCTGTTACGTTTGCAGTTTTACTGAAATGTGGAGATGTGTGGGCATCGTAACGGCAACATTAGCACCGCTCACGACGCCTCCTTCACCTTATAATACGAAATAAATATTATTTGGTGTCGCGCTCACAAGTATATAGGTACATGAAGTTCTTTAATTAGCGAATGATGCAAACCTTGCACAATGTATGACTGTTTTACGAATTAACAAAAATCTTTGATATAGGTAGACCATAAGATATAAGATTTATTTCAAATCACATGTATTATAGTATAGCTATGTTACAACTAATTCTATTTAAATAAAAAAACTTGCGTAGCATTTATCGTTCCTGTCTTTTTAAGTAATAACATAATGTTTATAACAAACGAGTTTCTTCAAATATATTAATCTTTAGAAAGTTATAAACGTGAAAGTTCTTCACAGAACATTATTTATCGTTGTTTTTGGTAGCAGTTTGTTGACGCCGTGAGCTAGGGAGTGCGAATGTTGCCGAAACGGAAGAATGAAGCGATGAGCATTCTAGGCACGCGCGGCCTGGGTAGGCGTACGAGGGGGGAGATCCGCAGTTAAAAGGGGATTATGAGCCCGAGTGGCCAATAACACGGCATTAAGCCCACGATACGGCGGCTTTGTGCACCCAAGGAGGAACATCAACAATCCCCGTTTTGAAACATATTTAGATAACGTACTTAAATGTATATGGATCGAGCCACTTCAAGGGTGGATGGGCTTAAAAACACTGAATTCAGGTTCCTCTTTTAAAATGAGAATATTTATCGGGTTAGTCTTTGAGTATTAAGCAATCATAGAATATTTGGTCTGGCAGTCTGAAATCACTAGAATTTTTTGTTTTAAAATCCAAAGTAAAAATAATAATAAAATTATAAAATTCAAAAGTACTTTTTACCCATGACGGAACGAAGACGGTTCATGCGTTTAAGGGGCGTATTGTGTATACAGGTTGCGTGTTTGTTTGTTTGTGTGTATGTATGTTACCATTTTCCTCAGAAAGTAGTGAACCGATTTTGATGAAGTGTACTTTACTATATTAGAAGCAGGTTATAAGCCACCAGGAGCCACTGCAATAGATGTCTAACTTTCAAACAGCTGGCCTGATTATGATACGGTTTTTCGCATTACAGTTACAGGCAATAAGAGGGCGCTGTAGTAGATTTGTTTTTCTAGAATGGCTGGGCCAGTTTCAATGCTGTTTTCTGTATTAGATACATATTATTATTTTTCTTATTTTACGGTTATAGATCACCAGGGACTCTGCAGCAGGGACTCTAAAACGGGTTGATGGGTTGATTTCGATAATGTTTTTGTGTAACACAGATATCACCTCCGAGTAGGTTCCTACACATTTTTATGCAATAATAACAACGAGGGGACGCTGCAGTACATATTTTTCTTTGTGATAGCTGATCCGATTTTATTGGGATTCTTTGCATTACATAGATATCCGCAGAGCAGGTTTTTACGTTCCTTTACGGTTATAAACCAGTAAAAGGCGCTGCAGTAGTTATGTTTCTTCGGCTTTTTCATCAACATCCTGCAAACTTTCCACTCTTGTGTACACGCCCATTTAAATGAAACTTTGCAGACGTGCAGAGGACATTATCGCGGGTGCCATAGACTACTTTTAGTCTGTCTGTCTGTCTGTCTGTACCGGCTAATCTCCGAAACAGCTGAACCAATTTCAATAAAACTTTGCAGAGTTACAGAGAGCTTTATCGGGGGTGACATAGGCTACTTTTTGTCTGTCTGTCTGTCCGTCTGTTTGTATGTTCGAGCTAGTCTCTAAAACAGCTGAACTGATTTCAATGAAACTTCACAGAAATAATAAAAATATTATCAGAAGTGACATACAATACTTTTTATTTTTCTGTCTGTCCGTTCGTCTGTTTGTTCAAACTAATCTCCGAAAGAGATGAACTGATTACATACTTTTTGTTTGTCTCTTTATCCATCTCTCTCTTTCTTTTCGGGCTAAACTCTTAAATAGCTAAACCGATTTTAATAAAACTTCGCAGACGTGAAAAGAAGGGCCTAAGCTACTTTTTGTTTATCTGTCTCTCTGTCTATCTGTGTGTTCGAGCTAAACTTTTAAAGATTTTAATGAAACTATGCAGACATTAAAAATAGGTTGTCAGGAGTGATATAGTTAATTAACTTTTTGTCCGTGTGGTTGTCTGTCTTTTTGTTCCGGTTAATCTTTAAAACGATTGTACCATTTCAATAAATCTTCACAGACATAAAAAGAAGGTTAACAGGAGTGACATAAATTGGTTTTTGTATTGTGTTCGTCTGTCTGTTCGGGCTAATCGTCGAAACGGTTGATTCGATTTGGCTGAAATTATGCAAACGTAAAAAGGGCGTTCTCAGGAAAGAAAATATATATGTCAAAAATCGTAGTCTGTCTGTTTCGGTTAATCTCCAAAACGGCTGACTGATTTTGGGACCGACTTGTGGGATAACTATTCTTCGTGCTAAAGTGGCTAAATGGATTTTTATGATTTCTTAGGTAAGTAGTTAAGTTGCAGAATGTTCTATAAAGTGTCACAATATTCTGGAGCGTCGCGTCCATTTAGCTGTGCCGGTACAACTGTAGTTCACGTGGGCGAAGCCGCGGGCGGGAAGCTAGTTTTTAATAAAATAATTTCTGGATTATAGAGATTGATTTGCTCGTTACAGTTTTTCTTAATTTTTCTATAAATAATTTATTGTCTAAATTAATACTAAGGTTGACACTGTGAACAGGACTTGGGGTGAGAAACCTAACCATTTATTTAAGAA
Source organism: Luffia ferchaultella (assembly GCA_949709985.1). NCBI lineage: Eukaryota > Metazoa > Arthropoda > Insecta > Lepidoptera > Psychidae > Luffia > Luffia ferchaultella. The sequence goes on from OX453241.1 coordinate 8,785,996, forward strand.
AATTATTTTAATTTTTTTAAATGATTCACATATAAGCTTAAAAGACCTATGGACTACCAGATCAGCGGTTCTTTATTTGACTAATATTCAATTACTAGCGACCGCCCGCAGCTTCGCTTGCGTAGACTACAAATTCCTGTTATAGGTACTATTAACGTTCAAGATGGTATATACGTACTTTTTGCTGGAACCAATTTTGGTCACACCCATTCAAACTTTCAATCTTCATTCCCCGTCCACCCTATAAAAAACCGATACAATTTTTCATCTCCCGTTTCCCACTCTTAAAATGTGAAAATCTAAAAACCCTGAAACACGTCATTATTTAAGTCCCTCCATTCCCATCCTTAAGTTTGAAATTTCTAAAAAAGCCTTTCTTAACTTTATAATGCTCACGTTATAAAATAAACTTATGTTCCAAATTTAAGCTTCCTAGACTTAGTACTTTCGGCTATACGTTGCTAGATCAGTGAGGACAAACGACAGATAGATAGACAGACAGACAAACACAAAAAGTAGTTTATGACACTCTTGACAACCTTCTTTCACGTCTGCAAAGTTTCATTAAAATCTGTTCAGCCGTATTGGAAATTAGCTCGAATAGATAAAATTGAATTGAATAGACGTACAAACAAACAGACGGACAAAAAGTAGCTAATGTCAAATATCTTGACAACCTTCTTTCCCGTCTGCAAAGTTTCCTAAAATCTGTTTAGCCGTTTTGGAGATTAGCTCAAATAGACAGATACACGTACAGACAGACAGACGGACAAAAAGCAACATTTGTTAGTTTTAACGACCTTCTTTTCATATTCATTGATGTTTCATTTAAATAGGTTTAGACATATGGACGTACAGACAGACATACAAAAAGTTCTGTATGTCACATATGGAAAGGGTGTAGTCAAAAGATTACATCCTGTTATATGTGTAAAGTTTCATCAAAATCGGTTAAGCCGTTTTGGCCGAAGCCGATTTGTTCGAATAGACAGACAGTTCGTTTTCATGTATATAGCCTATAACTCTCCGCTAGAATCAGGCTATCAAAGGCAAAAAGAATTTTTCAAATCCGACTGGTAGTTTCAGAGATTAACAAATTCAAACAAACAAACAAACAAACGAACCAACCAACCAACCAACCAACCAACCAACCAACCAAACAAACAAACAAACAAACAAACCAACAATCAATCAATCAATCAAACAATCATTCAATCTATCAATCATTCAATCAAACAATCATCAAATCAATCAGCGCGCGCGACGGGGGCTCTCAAAAGGAATAATTTTTCCCGTTTTTGCAACATTTTTCATTGATGCTCCACTCCTATTGGTCGTAGCGTGATGTAGTATACCCTATAGCCTTCTTCAATAAATGGACTATCCAACACAAAAATAATTTTTCAATTTGAACCAGTAGTTCTTGAGATTTGCGCGTTTAAACAAACAAACAAACAAACAAATAAACAAACAAACAAACAATCAATCAAACAATCAATCAATCAACCAATCAATCAATCAAACAAACAAACAAACAAACTCTTCAGCTTTATAATAAGTATTTCTATTATGTAGATTAATAGATTATAAGATAATAAGATATTACTAAAAACCGTATCAAAGTCTATTGGTTTGGAAGTAAAAAGTTAACGAACAGAGGCAGACAGCGAATTTATTTTCACCCGCTATAGTTTTTAAATTTCAATAAAAACTGTTAAGATATTAATTTAAATTGTATGATGTTAAGGGCAATTATAATATGCATGAAATGCTTAAGACAACTAACGTATTTAATTTGATAAGGATTAATATCACGTTTAAAAAACATCTTCGCAAATAGTACATTGTGTTGAACAAATTTGATTGTCATAAAAAAGGTTATAGTAAGTTAACCTTAAAAGATACACATATGCTGTCGCGGACTTTTGGTTAGAACTTTTAAAGGGGTACAATTCCGTAATACATGATTTTTGCTTAACATCAACCGTTTACGCAGCGCGCGCGACGGAAGCTCTCAAAAGGAATAATTTTTCCCGTTTTTGCAACATTTTTCATTGATGCTCCACTCCTATTGGTCGTAGCGTGATGTAGTATAGCCTATAGCCTTCCTCGATAAATGGACTATCCAACAAAAAAATAATTTTTCAATTCGAACCAGTAGTTCCTGAGATTTGCGCGTTCAAACAAACAAACAAACAAACAAACAAACAAACTCTTCAGCTTTATAATATTAGTATAGATTTGATAAAATAAGATTGGTTTTAAACACGATATTAACAACTTGGAAGCTGGTCCCTTTTGTAATACTAACTCTCTGGTCATGTTTATGAAGTATCATGTGTTTTATGTAAATATTTATAACAATTATCTTACATATTAACGCACACAAAACACTTCGCCATCATAACTTTCAGAATTCGAAATGTTTAGTTATTCAAGTAATAATTTAAACGCGCGTTAAAATACTCGCATCCTAAGATAAACTGTTTCTTGCACACCTACTCTATTACATAAAACCCCGCCTCTTTTATGTATAACTTTTCTTCTTACTGCTCTTTTTCTAAAAAAAATATTAATGTTTCATCAAAAACAAGTTCAGTAGGTACTTCCGTGACCGATTCCTTTGACAATGCAGTAGAATTTGAAACGCGCTGCAGCCGAATCCCAGCGCCGCTGTCTGTGGTTTCGTGTACTCGGGCTCTCCAACTGCTCTACTGTTCTACTTTCATTGGATTCGCAGACAATTGGTGGCGTTCGACTACCTTGTCGTGACTACTGCGTTTGCTTCTAATTGTCGCGTTCCTGTGAAAACAAACACGTTTTGTCGTAGTCAAAGGGTGAGGATTGGTATCTTTCTGTGTTACTGCCTAAGTCCCTTTACGCCATTTCTGGGCCTACGTATCGAATTTAACACATACTCTATAGTGTCCTACAAAACTCTAGATGAGCGCTAATCTGTATATTCATTGCAATTGATTTTGCTTAAGCTTGGTTTAAGCTGAGTGCGATGACAGCGCCATCTGTGCATGCGACATGTAACTTATGAAATAATGGCTTTCAAACTCGTGTATCACAGACCTAGCATAGTCACAAAAATATAAGGGACCAGGTCTTTTTATGTTCTCGTTACAATTGGTTACAGTGACTTATTACTTATCGAACCGAAAACCGTTTCACGACGTAATGTGTTTTTGGGTCTCAAAAATTAGTAGATCGTAATAATAATAATACGTGGGACTTCCCACACAGCGCCATCTAGTTCCAAAGTAAGCAAGTATTATGCTTGTGTTATGGGTTACTAGACAACTGATATACATACTTAAATATTTTTTATAATATATACATATATAAATATTTTTGCGAAGACATCACATACATATAACAACCAAGATCCGGTACCAGTATCAATATTCATCATATAAATACTGACTTGACTTGGGATTCGAACTCGGGACCTCCAGCTTCGTACACAGGGTCGCTACCCACTAGGCTAAGCGGTCGTCAGCTTTCAGCCTTTTTAGACAATATTTTCAATCATTAAATATCACTTTGTTACTTGTATATTTTTTTTATGTGTGTAGATTTGTTTGTGTCATTTTTCTTATGCCGTTCTCCTATACAAAGATACCTAACTCAAACATAGATCACATGGTAATATGATACTGCATCATAATAATTTCCAATGTGAATTATTGTTCAGTATAAAAATATAGCTTTCCCATAATCGTGAACATCGACGAGGAGCGAAAACAGTTTGATTGGTAATATCTTACAGCAATAAATCCCGTTGACCCGCAGTCGGGTGCAATATTTATTAGCTACAGCCGAGATTAGATTAGCGTTGCATCGCGCGGGATAGCGGGCGTAAGGGTGGGAGCCGGAGGTCCCTAGGGATACGAAATTTGTCCGGGTAATGTGGCCACGCGCCGCTCTAATTCGATGGACCCTCCGCGACCCCGATGTGACTCGAATATCGCGGACCTCTTTACAACAAGCATTACTGGTTGGGGGTCTAATTTTAATTGAATAGTTCCCGCTTGTCTCCGCTAACTGCGATCGGCTGATGAGCCGGCGTCGATATTTTTATAGACGGGGCGCGCGTACAGTTCAGTGTACACCCTGCGTTTTGATTCGTAACGATTTAGCCATGTGTTACGGTTGTTTTTTTTGTCAGTTTTTATTGAGAATGTTTTCTGGAACGTTTCTAAAATGACTACAAAATAGAAGTTTGAATATTACCTAATATTAATTTAAAAAAAGAATTTAGTATACATAATACCTTTTAATGCATTTTGTGATAGTAAAAAAAAAATTACCAACCAGACCGTGTTAAATATGCTGGAGGAGAAACATATATCGAGAGCTACTTTGTCAATAATTTCCTTTAACTTAAAGCTTCTCTACATCATGGCCAATGAATTGTTCAACAGCTCATGAACATGACAATATGTAGAAGGACATCGGAGGGCTAGTCAAATCCTGGCATGCTTTGTCGGTCGAGTGTTAAGTCTGCAACAATAATATGCCACAGGGTTTTAATGCTACTCATGGCAGGAACACTGTGTTTTTTTTTGTTTCGTTTATGATGAAACAAAAGCATAGGTATATCAACAATAATCAAAGCTTTTTTTACAGAGATCTACCGCTTTATAAAAGCTAGTTGGAAGCTCCCACTACTTTGTTGATATCCAGTACTGACATGCGTTTTGTTGTTTTTTCACAACACAATACTCGTACTCATGATGCCTGCACCAGTACCAACTGTACGACTAGCCAAATTGTACCTAAACAAAAACACGAGTTCACCGATTAATTTAATTTATTTCATTTTTTAATATATTATGCCGTAGGTGCTTGCGCACACTTGGCCGCCTCAAATCTTTGACGGAGGCCATGCTGGACAATGAATTTTGGTTCATGACATCAATAACTACACAAACTACGACAAGGAATACTGAAAAAGAACTGCGGAAAACAGAACAACACTACAAATAATGGCAGAAGAAATCCGATACAGAGTCAGACTCCGAAACGGAATAACCTTAGTTAACGATCTAAGCTCCAAAGAAACGAACACCCACGGTTGCAGTAAATACTACCATCTTCTATATGTTACACACCAAATATAGTATTTATATTCCCCATGCTGGCTTTACGATGCTGGTATTCGGGACGGCTCAACCTCCTGTCATTCCTATATCCCGACTGCAGCCTACCTACACTCCGTCCTATCTACTATAGCATTGGTGTCTCGGATATCCGCGTTCTTGCAGCAGAACTGCTGGCTGATGAGTCATTGAAACGGAACGGAACGGAACGGATTGTCCAAGTAACAGTTTAAGAATTTTAATAACCAAAATATAGTCTGACACAGAAACCATTTGTATAGATACACTTAATACTCCTCTGCGTGCATTGAGTTAATATAATGGCAATGTGCTAGCCACCAATTTGGACAAAGCGTAGAGAATCCTCAAAGACTTAGACTGGCAAGTTGCACCCTCTTAAAAAATGTTTAATAAATATATGAACTATATTGTAGCATTTGATTTGATTATTATACGCTCTAACTGTATTGTTATGGGATAGAGTTTTATTGTGAGTGTCTCGGTTAGATCATAATCCGTTTATTTAGATTCCCCACATAAAAGAATCTAGACAAACTGATGTTTTGAAATCGTTTTATTAGCTACGTAGCTTGTAATAATAGGAACTAGTTACATTTTGTAAGTTAACTATTAATAGTGAAACTGTTCTACTACTACACAGGAAAGCGGTTTAAATACGAGTATAACGGTCGAGTGAACAAGGACAAACGCGAAACGTGAGCAAGCCGATAGTGTGAAGTAATAATAATAACGTATACATGACAACAACGTCTAGGCCCCAAACTAAGCATGAGCTTGTGTTTTGGGTGCCAAGCGCCACATACATATATACCAACCGAGACCCGGTACCAGTATCAATGTTTATCATATAAAGGCGGATTCGACCTGGGATTCGAACCCGGACTTACAGCTTCGTAAGGAAGGTCGCTACCCACTAAGCTAAGCGGCTGTGTGTACTTATATAGGTTCAGTGATCGACATAAACTGTCGGTTTACTAAGAATCAAAAATCTTAAGGAAAGATAGCGTAACCTACCCCCAGATGTCGTGGGAAAGCGGCAGCCTGTCAAATATGTCAAAAAATCTTTATCGAAATACAGGTCCAGGTAGTTAAAGTTTGCAAAGTAACTGCACAAAGGTTTAGTTTCTTCGACTTGCTGGTTAGCAAACGCAAAAGATATTTATAGCTAACTCGTTAAACTGCTTTGATAATATTTAAAGATACCTTGATATTACCATGCATTAATAGTTAAAGTAAGTTAAAGTAAGTAAGTTAATTAAGTAATTAGTACTTTGTATAATAGTATAAGTATACGTATGGGTGAACTGTGACACCACACAGTCATAGCATATATAGTCATTCACAGTAGAAAAATACACAATAGAAAATTCTTCGAGCTTATGTTTAGAAAATATCACTTAATTTTTCCTCACACAGTAGTGTTTTTGATAGATTAGTAGTGAAGCGAAGTAAACCAAAACCGCTTTTAAAAGTATCGCCAGTTATGGTTCAAGGGCATTATCACTGCAGGCACGTCGCGCCGATCGCATTATGGGTGCCTGGTGGCTTTTCGCTGAGTGCCACACTAACTGAGCACACTAAAGAACCCTCGTGACGGTTTACGGTGTACACTTGCAGACGTAAATAATTTTAGGCATCAAAAAGCCAGTCTTGTGTTATTATATCAATAAATATAAAATATATCGTATGCGTTTTTTTTTTCTCGCATCCGTCGAATTTTCCTATCTTAAATAGGCATAAATCTACCCGCTGGTCTTCTATTGTCATTCAGTGTATGCGGTATCTACCTAGAATAAAGTTTTCGGAGAAAAAGATGGTCGTGAATAATGGTTGGCATTCTTGCTGATCCAATACACACTTCTTCTTCAAACTCTACATTACATATGTAGAGTTAGAACGGTTCCCTCGGATCAATTTTATAACTGCTTGGACATTTTTTTGAGTGACTGCGGTTTGGCGGCCGATCTCTCAACTCAGCAAACCAATTGTTATTATTGTGTGAAAACTGTTATTCGTGAACAACCAGACTCACTAAAAGTATAAGTAACCAAATAGTTCAAAACATTCTTAGGGCTTTAAACCTTTTTTGTAATCCTAATAAATCATAGCACTAAAATCACGTCGATCGAGTTATACAATGTTGCAAATAAATTCTTATCAGATTTTTACGAAAATGTGAATTTACTAGAAGAGAAAATATTTGAATTCAAATATATTCCAGTTTTAAAACTTATCACTGAAGAACTCAACCAGTGCTTATATTGGTGTATAACTTGGTACTATCAACTAAGTAAGTAAAAAATATTTAACAACAGTTACCCGAAGTTAAACAATACCCAAATTCTATTCTGACATCTTCCTCTTTCATATTCCACTTTTAAAGGTGAGTTGTTCCTATTGTTAGAGTTAGAAGTAACATTACATGTTTTTAATGTCCGTTTTCATCAACTTAGTCTTAGATTAAATTTATTCCATTCAAAGTTAAAGATTCAAGCGTAACGCATATAAAATTTTAATTATAATTTTATAATATAAATTTTAATTTTAATTTAAAAAATTTACAGATTTCGCGTTTTTCGCAAATATTAGAAGACATTGAAAATGAAAATCAAAAATAAAAAGTTATAACACATTTATGTCAAACAATTTTTGAAAAAAATCCGAAAAAAGTTGTGGTCCGATTTTCGAAAATTTGATACCATACGATGCACTGCACCTGCCTCTTTTGACACAAATGCCTTTCGTATACCCTTATAATTTTCTGAAATATATCCGAATATCGTTCTCCGGGGTAACTGATCTAATAATCATTAAATGAAAAGGATACCTGCTCAGCCAGTTTTCGATATATTCCAAAATATCTTTTTACAAACTTTACACAGTCTATCAAATAGTCAACTTAAAGTCCGAAAAATCGGGAAATTATGTCTTTTTTTCACCATTTTTTATTTTCCGAACAAAGTTACGGATCGATTTTATAAAATTTGGTTATCATACGATGCCCCACAAGTTCTTGCATCCTTTGACATCACTGCCCATCGTCTATCATCATAAATTTTTGATGTTCATTATCAATATCAAGTCAGAAGTGCAAAATCTGTAGATTTTTATATTGTGATGCATTGAAATTTAAATATTGTTCATTAAAGCCAAAACCGTATTAAAACTTTGTATTAATAACTATGATTGTCACCAATATTTAAGTATAGCGAGTTGAACTTACTGAAAATTATTTTCTCATTGATATGTTTCACTTCACTTCATCAGCCCATTTTCACCCCACTGTAGGGGCTTAGGTCTCACCCTGGGTGAGGGGGGAATCGATATGTTTAAATACGTATAATAATATCTAAATGTAGATTTTAGTGATTGAACTGCTTAACAATATCGCTCAAATGCAACTGCCAAATCTTCAATAAAAGGTATAAAAGAAACAACTACGTCACTTAGATAATAGGTAAATTGATTGTTTTCATATAAACATAAATAATTTATTGCTGTTCAGTTTAGAGCGACGTGATGTAACAAAAATCTATTTTTTTAAAGATTGTATAATAAATAATTTTAGGACAAGGAATTTTTTTTGATACCGACAACGCCATCTGGCGGTGTGACTTGATAATGTCGCGGTGTAGAGACCCCTATTCTAATCACAGCTGACATAATATCATCGAAAGCAAACGATAATTTGAACGTTGTATTACTGTTACCTGAAGTGTTTATATTTAATGAGAATTTCAATCTGATTCAGGAGGAAGCCAGTTCTAATTCTTTTTTATAACCTCAAAATAAGGTGAAAATTACTGATTTAGTAATGACTAAGCATGTTTTGATAATAAATAAATAAGAACAATAATGCATTATCAACAAATAAAACGAGCATTAATTATTTTATCTGGTTTTTTATTTGTCGTAGTACTTAAGAATAGGACCCCAAATGCATGTACGTAGAAATAGCATCAACTTAGACTTGTATTTATCTGACAAATGTCAATATCAGTCCGTGTTTCTGTCTTTCTGATATGACCACATAAAACCACTTTCTGTTAGTTTGAGATACATAAGCTTTTGTATTTTAAGTCTACTTCGCACATCGCACCTTATCGCACTAACATAAGCATGTTAGCTTTTTGTTTTTGTTTTAGCACAAGAATTTGTGCCCTGTGTTTGAAGAGAAATATTTCTGTGGACTGATTCTGGATACCAAATCTCGTGATTTAGATTGTTATTAATAAGTTAAACTATTGTTATAATCCCAATTTGTTTAGCTGGAGTTTTGTTATGTGAAATTGTTTTAGTTATCTATCTGTTTTAAATAATTGACATAAAATTTGTTCTTTAAGTCGCCTTGTTTTTTATTTACAGTTTTTATGATTTAAACTTTTGTAAGATATCCCACTATAGTCGACTTAAAAGATGTTTTAACTGGGTCGTTTTAATTGACTCAAATTTGGAACATCATGACGTTATCAACTACTATGTATACTTACCTAAACTTAAGTAATTATTTTTTTTAAAGGATTTGAAAATAAAAGTGCTTGTATAGGTGTCACCACAGAAATAAATGTTCGGTTTAATACATATATAAGTGTGACAATTCAATTATATAATAAATATGTAAAAGTCAAAAAAACAAAGCATAAAGATTCTGGTACCTACTGCGGTATACGTTTTCATACTTTCAATGGCGATGGCTGTATCCAAGCATGTCTTTGCTCATATCGCTTAAAAAAAAAATACGCTACTGTCAAATTTATTCACTCTTTCTCTGCTACTACTTTTGTGCCTCGTTATTTGACGTTACTTAGGACTTAGTACTTACTTCAATGAAATTCAATATAGGAAATAAAACAAAAAATAATTTTAACAAACATTTATTTTTTAATTTATTTTAGCAATATATTATTAGAGTAAACTATTATTTAACTACACAGTAAATAAGTAGGTTGTTGAATCCACATGTGGATTTGCATGTTGCCTACTCAAACTATTGGAATTGCCTTGTTTATACTAAGCAAATACAGTTTCTACAACTCATTATTTAAATCTTACGATAGAATCATCATTCCAGCGCCACCTTAATTTAGTTAACATTCGAAAATAACAGTCAACGCAGAACAGAAGCCGTTAAGATCTGATTGCATCATATACAAATATTCCTAAGGAATGAAATAAAGATGTCGCTGTAACAACGACTAAACATTCAAAGAACAATTTTATCCTTCTGTTATATTGCACATTTCAATTGAAACATATAAAACAGACGAGGTCACGCGTCGAAAGCGACGTTCGAAACGAACAGAGCACACTTAAACAGATTTCAAGTTACACTACATGAAGAAATGCTTTCAATTTTATTTATTCCGACCGGCGTCCGTTTCCTGTAATCCCAGACAGAATCTGCAGGAGTATTCCTCTACCGCTATAAATATCTATTAGGAACATACAACAGTAATTACAGATTTAAATTACATTAAATATATGATACAGTATTTTACAGCAAAATAGTGGCGAGCGCCGAGACGGTCCTCGCCCGCGGCGGCGCTTCGCGCGTTTCATTAGCGTCCATTACGCAGCTATTTCGTCAATTTAGCGGCATTCAACCTCTAATAAGAAAGTCTGATATTCGCATTGGTCATCTATTATACAAAAAAAAAACTCAATCCACTTCAGTCTACAACATCATCGACAGTCAAATAACGTGATCGCTAAGGACGAACATTTGTTCACTTCAACGTTTAACTATCCTACACGAAAACAAGCACTTAGCGAATGCACCGATTTAGAATAAAAATCTATCACTTCATAACGGTGCGATATAAAAATTTGTGCGCGGTGCAAGCACGACGTCACGTAGGGCGTCATTTGAGGTGCGGCGGATTGCGAATGCGTCGCACTAGGTGGGGCTGTGCGGAGTGTGCGGCGTGTGAGGCGCGTGAGACATCGAGTGCGGGCTCGACTCGCGCAGGCTGTCGGGCGAGGAACCGGGCGAGGCGTGCCGCGGCGGGTACGGAGAGAACCGATGCTGAGCCAGCGGAGGAGCTGTAGGCAGGGGTCCGGCCGGCGGGTACACGGGCCGCGGCAGTTGCAGCCCCGATCCGGATGCTGTCGCAGAGGCGAGGTGATGCTGCGCTAGGAGTTGCGGCGCCAGACATGCCCACTGACCCCAGAGCGCGGCTGCCGGCACTCCGTATAGCGGATACGCGGCACGCAAGAACAGCTGCGAGCGCGCCGCCAGAATCGCTTTCTCTTCTAAAGTGAGATTGTTGTTGTGCTGATCCAGCTCGAACGGTCGTAGCGGCGACCGCAGATAGTGCTGTTCTGCCAGCATCGACTCCATCGTTTCTCTGTAACCATAGATATGGATTATTCAACTTCGTACTGTCAGAAATCGTTAATGTCAATATACTTAAAAGAACTTGTCCTGATTGGCTGACTGATTCATCAACACCTAACCGAAACCGCTGAAAATAATTACCTACATGAAATTTGGACAAAAGGTTTATTTTGTGATGTAAGCACTCATTAAAAAAGAATTTTACCCCTAAAAGAGTGAAATAGGGGTTATAATTTAAGTTTATGTGGAAATCCGGCCTTTTTCAAGCTAAATCCATTTAAATTGATATTTTGTCTTTCGGTTGGCAATCATAATAATATTTGACACATATCAAATACGGTCATTAAGACCTTAACTAGGAAGCACCTGCACTATATTAGACGATTGATATTATAACATACCTACGTATATTTGACACGAAACAAATAGACGTAGGTATTTATGTACACAAATATTCATTCCGGATGGGATCGACTGTCTGTTTTCTTTTTACAATCGGTTTTCCAACTACTGAAGCAACTGGTCAGTCTAATTGACAACGATGTGTTTCAGTATTTTGGTAATTTATCCCTAGATAAAGGGGTAACACAGGGAATGAACGTTTGTAAGATACTCGTAGCTCCGTATCTCTAAAGCTAAATCCATAAAAATTTGTATTTCAGCTTTCGTTTGTAAATGAAGAAAACCGGTTTTCGGATTTTTAGGAATTTTCACCTTTAACGCCTATAAGGGATGATTAAATTTCCTATGAAAATTGACATATGTCTGACTGATTTACTTATTCAAGAAGGGAAGGTCATCGTGTTCACAGTTGCGTGTCGCCACCAGTAGAATGTCGTAGTAAAACGAAAATTAAATTGCAGATAGAAATCTCACATAACTTTACATAAAAACTATCTATTCTATATTATTGTAAAACGTTATATATTTTATTGTAAAAGTATTAAATAAATAATTCATAAGTCAGAGAAATTATTATGTGACCGTGGTTCAAATCTTAATTCGAACTTAAGTACATTAACTGTTACTGCCTCGGAGAGCACGTTAAGCAGTCGGTCCCGGTTGCTGTCAATGTATGGCGGTCGTTAGGTACAATCCGCCAACCCGCATTGGAGCAGCCTGGTGGATTTAAGCTCCAAGCATCTTGAGGGGAGGCCTAAGCCCATGCAGTGGGCTATAAAAAGGTCTGATGGAATAAAATGGAATGGAAGTCGGAGAAATTATATAATCAATATTTACCTTTCGAATTCAGTGAGCCTCGACGAGTCACGAAATCCTTTCGCAAAGGGATTGCTGTCAATTTTTAGTTTCGTAATCTGGAACAAAGCAATAATACAATTTAAACCATTATTTGGACAGTTTAGATGCAATGTCCATTCAAAATGAATTTTTGGTTCTTTTATGCAGTTAATTAAATTGTTTGTCGGTTTCGTGGTAGACCGCCTCCCGTGTGATCCTCTTAAATGTGTTTACCGATTATCATCAATAAAAAAATTTATTACATTTCAAGAAACTCATCAAACGTATCATTGGTTAACAAAATACCTAACCGTTTGTTTTCTGCGTTGTATAATTTTATGGGTCAGTGATGTATTAAAATAGCTTTTCCACTGAACAGAGTTATGTACAAAAATCTTTTATAAAATATTGTGTTTAATAATTTCCCTTGTACTGTAAAAGTATTGAGTCGATGGACTCATAAAGCAACTGTTCGATTTAAATGCGAATCGAGGTGTTAAAAAATTGTATTTGGCGAGAGGAGCAAATGAAAGATCGCGCCCCTCGCTGAGAGAGCTCCCGCGGCGCAATGGTCGCCCGGATGTTTGAAAATATATCACTAAGTGGCGGATAAAATTATGATAAACAACTAAAGAACGACCCAGATGAAGAACAATTAAATTTAAAATATTAAAAAAAATCCTGACAAAAAAAAACATTTAAAAGTCAAGAAATCGAGTAAATTTTATATGTCGGATATTTTTTTACTTTATACAGACTTAGTTTTTAATTCAAACTTTTTAAACTTAACTGTATAAACATTTGACTTTTAGCATTTTATAACCAATATCCAAACAAGTTGTAAATAAACTTTGAAAGTTTTACAAAACCTGTGGGAAAAAGATCTTCGAAAGAAAAATTAAGTTAAAGATACGTCAAAGTTATGTAGAAATTATTTTGCAAACTGGATAATAATTATGAAAAAAACGAATAAGTACAATAGTAAGTGTTTTAGATCCATTATTTTTAGAAATTTCAATTTATCAAACCCTGACAAGTGACTGACAAGCAAAAAGAAAGAATTTAAAGACACTCAACAGTAGCGCCATGTGCTTCGAGTTTTCAGATTTTGACTAATGTTTTAAACCGGAAAAGTATAAATATTAGCCTTACGCAGAAGAAAAGTATCCAGATAATCAAATACCGAGTGTAAAGGTTTTCACGAGACTAATGGAAAACTTGATAAGTATTTGTAAAATATTTTTAAATAATTTTATATAAGATCAATCTAAATTAAATCAGTTTTCGATAAAATGTAACCGCATTAAACTCGGTTCATCCATTTAGGAGCTACAATACCATAGATAGACACACAGACAGAAATGTAGATATGAATCATTCCGATCAAACCAGATTCAAATTCAAAGAAACGCATCAAAATCTGTCTATACGCTTATGATGATATACAGACACACAAACCCACATACAGACATAGGCCTGAGACTTGTATTAGGTACACATTTTAACAAAGGTGATGAAGGGTAAATTTTATTATATGAATAAGACACGTAGAGCAGTTTTTGAGATATTTATATTTAAACTTGTCATTTGTAGTTTAACCACGAACGTTCATCACAACTACGTAACCCTTCGATAAGCGAGGTTCAACTCGCACTTGACTTATTTCTCTAATTTATTACTCTTTCGCCTAAAGAATCCATCACATCAGTCCAAAGTGGTTTGTTAAACTGGAGCGTGGAAGCCCTCGGAGGGTAAACCAACCTCACATTATGACTTCAAAATTGTGATGTTGCAACATGCTATCACGAATATCATGTAATATGGTTATATGGCTCATGTTGCTATTACAAGATGCGTGTTATGCGTTAACAAGCAGTATCTGGTACACCGAATGTTGCTCGGTGGACGCACCTCTTGATGTAAGAATAGCCAGCTGTCAAGTACCTATACAATGTCGTGTTACGATTTATGCTCTGAGAGTTTATGTAAGTCGTTACGTACTTTGAAAATTAGTTGGAAAGGAGATGTTTTTTTTATTTTATCGAAGTGATAAACGGAAACAAAATAAAATGACCAATTTATTTATAGCAGGTAAAAATGTAGTCAAGAGGTGAAAAGAGATGTTAAAGTTTGTATGAAACATTTTTGAATATAGCGCCTATTTGAAATTCTGTAAAAATTATATAATCAAAGATGTGTTTTAACGGTTCATTTAATTGAATCTGTGATGGGCTGAAAAATTAGTGAAAGTTTATGAATCAAGGTAGAGCTTAAAACAATATTTAGCAAAAAAAGTCTTTAATGTTACTAATAAAAAATATTTTAAAATTAAACCTCCAAAAAACTATAAAAACTTAGAATATAGTTTTTTTTTTTCAAAATTCAACTTTCAAAGGGGTAAAAAAGGGTTTTATATTTTATGTGGAAGAAAAGTAAATAACGCGTGTATTTACACGAGAAGTGCCACAAAAAAAATCATTGAAACAAGTGTTTCACGACATTTTAAATTTAATTACTAACGTGGTGAAAACGGACTCTAAATTTTGTTTAACACTCCACCGTCCTAATTCCTAACTTGCAAAAGAAATCCTCTTATAAAACTGTAGCCATACAACTAAGATTGAGGTTAACAAGATTTCACCCCTTTTGGGAGTGAAATGGGGGTTTAAAATTATGGCTCTTATTGATTGAAGAACCAAAGCGATACTATATGCGTAGTTAACATTTTTCAACAATTTTTATTACCAAGACTTACTCGTAACTAACCCAACTTAATATAACGACACAATAATGACTAAAATGTTATTACCTATATGTAACACTCGTATAACGTAGACGAACTCACAGCTAGAAGCTAAGTTTCAATATATAAGATCTACCAATTTCTGTGACGAGACTTTTTTAGAAATAAATAATGTCTTTGCTTTTAATTCATAGAATTAATAGACATTAGAATACACTACTCTTACGCTGCCTTACCGGAATTACACTTAAATTAAGTAGGTACACCTGCCATGTTGACGCGGAGCGTTTGGTTAACAGCGCTTGTTGGAGGTGCGGTACAATTAGTTTTTAGAAGTAAAAATGTTTGAAATTGATATCGATAACTCTGATGCTCTATTTCCCCTTCCCGTGACTTACTGTAGCCGTACGTGTTGACCCCTCCCACACTTCGCCGCATACCTTCTCCCGCATTTGCAGCTTACGGCGTCTTAATAGTTCAGTTGAATAGCGCTCGTTCTAGTCTTACCATTATATTATTCCTACTTCTATAGCTTAATCCAATTAAGGTTTGTCATAGACTAAGTAGATAAAGATATTCAAGGCAAGGATGTCAGTATTGTGTAGATACAGTACTTTCAAATCTATATATATTACGCAAGAACAGTACTCCTTTATTAAATTTATGTTGCGATAATAGCTTATGTTTTTTTAAATAACCAAAACTTATATACAATCCAAATAAACATCCATAAGCCAGCAGTTTAGCATCACCAGTCAGTCACCAACCTCAGCAGTGACCGATGACGAGGCTAATTACCTGGTGATAGCGAAACACGCAGGTAACGAGTGAACAGAGTGCTATCGCCAAAATGACCGTGTTGACACGCGTTACGCTGATTGACTAGTTAATTTTGGTTTACCTTGAAATTAATTACGATTAGATTAATAATTAAAGCCGTATTCACATACGTTCACATACATATTGCATTTGGTCCACGAGTCTTGTATCCAATTAATACAAATTCCCCGAAGACTCACCAAGCGCACCGAAGTCTAATAACGATAACTTTGGTAACATTGAATTTACTAGTACTATTCCTTCGTGTGTTATTCGTTCCTGTTCCGTGACGCGTCAATCATTTGTTGTAGCTCTTAGCACTCGTTTATCACTGTTATGCAGTTGAAATGGAACTGAGGGCTGCATAAAATTGTGCTCAAAATGGCGCTAGAGTTGCTGCATTAGGCCTGCAGAACACGATCTAGCGCTTGATTCTTAGCACTTTAGGGAGTAATCGGGTTGACCCCGTAGCTTTTATGCAACTTTGTGTTACTTGGGAAGATATAATGACGTCATATACGCTCATGACGCTAGAATTCAATTAGTGAGCATGTTTTTAAGTATATCTAACTGTGCTTGGCAAAATCGATGAAATAAATAGACACAGTATAAACGAAGTATAAAAAAACGTCTGTGCCTGTTCGGTCAACCAAAAATTTATAACTTCCGTCTATAAAACATACTCGAATTTTATTGCTATACATACTTATTGTAGTATTGCCGCTTTATTAATTAATCCTGAATAAAATTCTCTTGGAAGTTGTAATATACTCTTAGGCGATTATTAACATATGCGTCATTTCCTCTTCAATAAATCTAAAGTAATTACCACAAATAACACGAATTACGTTTAGTTTCCTTTTAACCTTCGAACGCCGAAGCCTGTGTTTCGGCTGCAAATTAACGAAATGACAGTGGTTTTGTGAAAAAACAAGTGTATTTTGTATCGTGTTTCTTCCTCAACGATCCCTCTGTAGTATCCACGCTTTGAACATTGACGTGTCCGTTCTTAATTTTCGCTAGATATTTATGATTTCTTTTGATGTGACGCACGTCCGTCTATCCGTCTCCGACACATGCGTGCATTGTTGCGATCAAACGCGCCCAACCTATAAAAACCACGATATATTGACACCGCTGTGACAAGTAAAGCTTTTACTTGTTTGGGAATGTGGGAATGATTTGACAATTTGTATATTTATTATTTAATTTTAATTCATACTCGAATAATAACGTATTCCTTTAATTGATTTGTTAAATTTTGTGGTATTTATCGATATTATTATAAATGTTCGAAAATCAAGCACAAATTTCACCAATTAACGTTCATTTGCTATAAACCCTCTTTGGATGTATTGACATAGAGCAGTGCCAAGATTCATATTTACTAATAATATTTTTCATCGTTTGTTTAATTGCATATTACATTTTAGTTCAAAAATATAGTACGACAAAATACGAAGTTAGCCGACACACATAGTTCATTTCGTATATCTGTATACTTGTAGGTTTCATGATACGACGAATTCAATGTGATAGATGTAGCGAAATTCATCCAAGAAGTTACTAGTTTAGTTACAAATGCTATATTGTAGGCTTCGTAATGTGTTTGCACGAATTCCTCGGGGGTGTGGTTGACGTAGACTGACAAGTATCGCGACGCTTCCGTCTAGCTAGCACGGTGTCGGGGGGTCAGCGGAATGTCCCGGCAGCTACTTAAGATTGTACACCCACCTGGCGCGCCATTGACTACAATGGCTCCGCGGCCCCGCCCGTAATGAGTGCGCCCGCGCGAGGAGTAGTAGCTGACAATATTGACGTATCATACATTATGTATGCCTCGTCGAACCGCCCGTAATTGTTTCCAACGCTGCAGAACGGCGAGGGAGGCTCGTGTTTGTTTTGGCTGTTCCCTGTACATAACTCATTGCGCTTAGTGGCGATAGCCCGGCTTGGCTTCCGTTAATGGCTCCACTTCAAGCTGGCCCATCATCGACTACTGCCATTGTGTATACGGCGTATGGTGGTGTTTAGGGGTCCATGATGGTCGACGCTGTACAGTGGCGGCTGTATAGTCTATTTTTTCGTGCACACACCAAAAGAAGTGCATTTAGTAGTCGTCACGCATCCTCACACTAGCCAGCGTCTGCGAAAGTTAAACGTACGCGATTGGCCATGATGGACCGGCCCGTCATGATAGCCATCATGATCCATCGTAAAAGTGCGATTTGATCGAATTTGAAAATCGAGTCGCTATCGGAGGCGTCATCTGCCCTCTAATCGGCCTCTGACGCGGATTTCTCACGAGTGACGTTTATTAGGTTCGACGGAAGGAGCGAGACGTGTCACAACAATCTAATTTAAGTATCAACAACGGCGGCGGCGGCGCGTTCGCTCACTGACGACATTAAAGGCGCCATAATGATATTATTCCCGTGCGGGAAACAAAAAAAAATGTCGTAAAAAGGCGTCAAAAAGAAAGAGATGAACGATCGTCGAGCCGGCTCCCACGAACGACTCTCTAATTATTGGGGTGGTGATGTATTGTTTATATAGAAGCGAACGCTTTATTTTATTTCGGGAACGTCTGCAATGCAACGCAGTGTGGGTTCGCAGAAATTCACTTACTTTGTTACAAAGTATTGAGATTGGCCGTTATAAAAGGCGAAGTCAATTCAAATTACATCAAAATTGTAATACCTATAACTATAGAGATTGGAGCGACCCTTCGCGAATTTAAAAAAAAAAAATCTAACAGGAAACTCACCAATTTTTGAAAGTGTTGATATGTTAGAAATAAATTCATAATATCATTATAGTTCTATTAGGTGCAGAAGCAATAAAAGCATCACATCCACGTAACCAATGAATTTGGTACCTCGAACTAATATTTGTGTTGAAACGAATGCCGGTTTTGTTTAATTTTACATACAGCGCAGCTATAGCTTTTAAGCTAAATTATTTACTTACTACTACTATGAAGTAAATAATTTAAAGAGACACCTGTCAGAT
Source organism: Luffia ferchaultella (assembly GCA_949709985.1). Classification (NCBI taxonomy): domain Eukaryota; kingdom Metazoa; phylum Arthropoda; class Insecta; order Lepidoptera; family Psychidae; genus Luffia; species Luffia ferchaultella. The sequence continues at coordinate 8,805,275 of OX453241.1, forward strand.
TTACGCAGAAAGATACGATAAGAATTGTATAGAATAAAATGAAACTACTTTTCACACCTACTCTTACGTGATAATTAAGGATAATCCTTAACTCTTAGAAAAGATGCGAACCGATGATGGTTGATATTTTCTATACATCCTTTTTTTATGTTGAATTAATACGATTGACAAATATGATAAAGTATGGACTAAAATTATTTTAAATTATTAAGTATAAATGTTAAAAAAATTATCGACATGATTTTTTTTGCACATAATATATTTATAGTTATTTTGTCTCCGTGCTGCAAGTGGACTCCGCTGGCAGTGGGGCGGTAATCTGCACAATAATCTAGATCAAACCAAGCCAACGATTGCATTGACCTATATACTTTCTTGTGCTAGTTAGCGCCTCGCTAGCATACCTACGGAGGCAATATTAACCAAAAATAGCTAGTTACCTATTATTCGAATAACAACTAGCTATTTACGGTGTGTAGGTAGGTATATGAATGTAATAAAAAACATGACTTGTCCGTGGTACCTACTACCAAAGTTGTACTACCAGAATTGTACTACTAGTTGGTCCACGAGGAATTTTTTCGCCCGTGGACCTACTATTACAACTGGTTGTACAACTGGACATTTGCCCGTAGTGCTACCAAGTCTTTAGTTAGTTGAAAATTATACCATTATCATCTACTAGGTTAGGTTAGGTTCATCTCCATAATATGAAGTTACATGTATAGTACGTCCCGCGGCCATAAAATTTAAGACCCCTATACAACTACTAGGTATCCTATTCTAGAACAGAACTTTTAATTGATTGAGGAATCCTATACCACTGGTATCCTAATCCCCGGTACGTTTACCTTTAAAAGCTCAGCGGTACAAGGTGTTGAACTCAAAGTCGAGCTTAATAGAATCTAATATACGATCTGAGACATTTACAGTCAGGACGGGCACGACCAAAAAAGATTAAGCGTGCCCATCGGCTGTCATGTAAACACGCGGCCGCGCGACGAGCGGGACACGACAGGAACATTCTGAAGAATAAATAAATGTCACGTTGGTGACGCGGCCGCCCGAGTGCGGACTACCGGGAGAAAGTGGGGATTTACTTAGATAAAGTGGTTAAATAATGTCTTTGTAGTTTTAATTAGCAAAATCTGAGTTCGATATGCGGAGAAAAAATAAAAATGAAAATTTTAGATAGAGAAAAGTCCTTTTCTTTGTGATTAATATAAGTGGTTTTATTTTAAAATTTAAGAAAAACGATAAATAATATAAAATTTAAAATCCGATTATGTAAAAGGAACATGTCAGTCTGCATAGGAATGGCACCTGCTTCTACAGACAAAACAAGTCATGTCTGTTCATTTTTCTAATGAATCGTTAACAAATCATGGCCGCGTTTTATTTATATCAGCGACGAAAGATCGACATTTTGCTATTAGTATACAGAATTCAGTAAATGCGGAACCAGCATCTGGCTTAAACGCGACGATTCCAGAAAGTGGCGTATTTTACTACATTAACACTAACATTGCAGTGCAATAGGCGAGCGATCGTTTTATGCGTATGTGGCTGTTGTATACTAAGTATTTAATATCTCGTTGGAAGATCAGGCTCACAGATTCTTATATGTAGTAACGACTTCGGGTTTTGTGATGCGTTCTGTGATGAACGCACAACCAGTTTTAACACGTTTATTTCGCTTCATAGCAGTCTACAACGAAATAAATCCGCTAAATATTTATTTAAATACAACCGAAAGGTTATATACCCTGACAACTTTATTGGTTTTTTTTTCTGTGCATAATTTATTTATTAGGAGAAAAAACAGTTATAGCCGTGGTTTAAAATATGCTAAAATACAATATGAGAATAAAAAATGTTACAATTATAACCTGATGAATTTCTCATTGGAAAATTAAATTAAAAATTAAAAATAATGAAACTAAAGCAATAGTGCACCACGCAAATAAAGTTACAAAAATAGTAATACACACAACAACACATAATGTTCCCTTTCTATGTACAATCAAGAGATGGAAAGGTTCGTCATCTTAAGGTCGACTTTTGCTTCTAGGGGTACAAGACACAGTACTGTCAACATTTAAAAAAAAAATTACGTTTTGTTACAATTCACGTTTTTACGAGTTAAGGTTTTGCTTATAGTTTTACCCTGTTTTACCGACTCCTTCCTATCAGTAATACAAAAATCTTTACTACCCTAATTAGTTATAGATATAAAGTATATCATAACTTAAGTTTTATTAAAAGAGGAATTACTATTGGGGTCATCTGCTTCGTTGATAGCTAGCTAACTAGACAGTCGATAGCATCCCTCTCGTATCGTCGTAAATGGTTCGACTGCGATCTTGTATAGCCTCCTTGGTCTTTTAGTTTTTATTTCCGAATTTCTGTACGGTATGGTAAATATCACGTTTTAAACAAAACGGCAGCGCTCTACAATGTTGCCTAACGAAAAGTTAAAAAGTATTTAATCTGGACTACAAAGGAGGGCTGTAGGAACCTCATGCAGTAAATATTTATAACGGAAAAAATATATAGGACTTCTTGATGGCTTGTCGCCCGCTCCGCGTCATTCCTCGCATTATCACGAGCAAAACTTAACCTAAGCTGTTTTTTTTAAAGATGGACTATCAACCTATCTTGGATAAACTTCAGATTGATCATTGTTATGAACACGATTTTTATCAGGCAGCGTTGGAAATCCGACCAAACAAAACATCAGGTTCCTTGTTTAAAATTTATTTTGTTTAAAAAAATGCTTTAAAAATAAACAATTAAAAAGGAACACTAAAAATTAGAATGACATTGTTAGAAAGGTCCAAAATGTCTTATAATTTTACGCTCAATTTAAATTAAAAATTTAAGAAATAACGATTGGGACGTTCAGAAATTGTCCTCATCCTCTAGTAAGTCTAAAAGCTGCAAACTTTCACTGACACTGCCCACTGATATTATGAATGAGATATTGTGTAAATTGTACAAGTTTTCTTCTAGTTGTATCAACACCTTCAGTAAAAGACTGCACATCCACATTTGAGGCGAAGATCTGGAGCTATCCATTTCCCATCATAGAGATATAAAGGTCTTTGTTTCTCCCATACTAATAATTTTTAGAGAAATATTTATATGCCGAAAATTATCTACATCGTTTCTACACTGTGCGCTTCTCCCACTTCTCTTAACTTTTCATATAGCTCCTTTATGCGCCCAATCGTCAAAATAAGGTCCACTTTACATTCCTGTCCGTACTCCTGGCTATATACTCGGCATATCAAAGAATAGGCGATCTGCCACATTTCAGTCTTGCGAAGAGATACTTTCTTCATGCATGAAGTGCTGTGATGCTGTGACAGGTTTGTTCATTGACGTTTGTCATTCGTTGTCAAGTGACAGAAACGCACACAGTTCGTCAATCGTGATTTTTAGTGCATTGTGCTCTATGGATTACGTGCATTAAAAATAAAAAAAGATGTGGACCTATGTGGACACACTCGCCTCAATATATATCATTCACAGATATATTGTATTTCCACTCACTTTTCTCACTCATCCAAAGCTCTCTTTATTAGACTTTTTTTATAAATCATAAATAAAATTCATTTGTAGGTAAATGTATTTTTAATGCTTGTAAATATGCTATTTATTAAAAGTACACAACTTACATACTTTTTTGGTGTTCTCTTGTATTTTTCAATTTTACGACATGTTAGAAATCGATTTGCGCAGCGTTTTTTAGTGTACATGACCTAAATGAAGACTTATTTACAACAAAATCGTTACTGTTTGCGATATAAAGAACTGTACTGTGAAGTTGGCTAAATCGTCAGTCACTAAACACCTCCTGTCTTTATCTTATTGTCCGAAAGAGTCCATAATTAAACAGTTGATCTAATTTTGCTCCCTCCCCCCTTTCCACCACTACACACAGGCACAGCTGCACTTACTCACATATACACATCAAATTACTAAATATGTACTTACTTAACTTTCGTCATTAACCTGTATATGCCCAGGTTACCCACAATACAGGCATCGACCTAGTGTGGAAACCACTAAATTTGCTCCCTATAGTGTTACGCATTGTTTCACTTTTTTTTTTACGTGGATACAACTATGTTTTGATATTTCGTCTAATATTGTTTTTTCATTATTTCCTTTATATAACATTGAACTTGAAATAAATAAATTTTTTAATATATATAATACCAGTATCGATATTCATCATATAAATACTGACCCGACCTGGGATTCGAACCCGGAACTTCCAGCTTCCTAGGCAGGGTCGCTACCCACTAGGCTAAGCGGTCGTCAAATGTATCTTTTCCAATTATTTAAAAACGAAAGAAATTTTTTACTGACAATCAATGAATAAACGTATTAGTTTTCATCTTCAACGAGGTGCTCAATAGCAAATATTTATTAACAGCAAGTTAAGGGTAACCCTTAAATAATTGAGAACGTTTTCCCGAGAAGATATAAATAGGTTCGTTATTGGCCATAACACGGGAGCAGTCGCATTACGACCTAACAGTTCACTTCGTTATCGTTGGCGTGATCACAGCGTAGGAATACAGTACATTTACTCCTCTTACTCCATATAAAAGTAGCGAATTGAGTTCATGATGATTAGTCTGTGACTCGTACAAAATGGAGGATATGAAAGTACACTGAGAAAAATAAGCAATGGATGACTCCCATAATAAAAAATGTGGAATAAAAAGAGGAAAAAAATGTGCGTCAGCATAAATAATAGTTCCTGTAAGGTAATTATGATTATGCGTAGTTTTTTTTTTCTCGGCTTCCTCGTATTTATGATGATCTCAATGATCGATCCCTCTACTGGTCGTGAACCATCATATTTTTTAAATAACACTTTTCTTAGTGTACATCCAACGATACTAAAATGGATTAATGCTTCTCAGTACGTACTTACGACATTTATCATCGTGGGGTCGACATGTATCTACAACGACTGCGTCAGTTAACTCCACAGACCAGTCAACCTATAGACCACGCTTTAATAAACGTCAGTATGAAAACGAAATCGCCAAAAAGTGGCGGGGTGCGGGGAGAGGTCGGCTAGTTTTCATTGGCTTCGTTCAAAATTGACAATTTAATGGCTTCCGACGTGCTTCCAACTGACCGCTCACAAGAGACGTAGTTATGTAGTGTCACTACATAGCCTTGGCGAATGCTACTCCCTGTCAAAGCGTGGTCTATAAGGTTGACTTTTCTGTGCTTAACTCTGACGCCGCCGTCCTTGCCGATACTTACAGATACAATAGTTATAGCGACACGAGTATACCAGTTTGAATTACTCGCTGTAAAAGCTCTCTACAAGATCTACAAATTTTTTGTGCAAGTTAGTTTTTTTTAGGAACTTTCAAGTCACAGTTAAAAGGAAACACATTAATTGACATTGACATTAGACGACCGCTTAGCCTAGTGGGTAGCGATTCTGCCTACGAAGCAGGAGGTCCCGGGTTCGAATCGCAGGTCGGATCAGTATTTATATGATGAATATAGATACTGGTACCGGGTCTTGATTATATGTATGCACAGAAAAAAAAAATTAGTTATAAGTAACAAAAATTTATTACTAGTTACCTAAAATTAGTGACAACATACCTACTACTATAAAAAATCAAACTCAGTTGTACCAGCTTACCAACCAGTAGCTTGCATTTTAACTGACTTTGTTTAAAAATTATCAGTTTTACTATTTTCTTGGTAACACAACTAGTTTTGTTATCCACTTTTTTCAGTGTGTGGTGTCTTCGCTTGGTACCCAAAACACAAGCTAATGCTTAGTTTGGGGTCTAGACGTTGTTGTTATGTATGCGTTATTATTATATATTATTATTATTCAATTGTATCTTTTTTTAACGCTGATTCAAAAATCACATGAGATTTAGATACAGGCATGCTGCCTAGTGTGAGGACTATAGATACATACTTTCTGTTGTTATAGTAACTTTTTTGCTGTTAACGAACCTATTGCTGATGTATTTTACTGCTCCTTTAGATAATTGTAGATCGCTAATCTGCTGTAAAAATAAACTTTTTTCATTTTTCATTTCATCTAATAAACTATGTAATTAAACAGGTTTTTTTCCCTCATATAACAGTTCGATGCTACATAATAAGTTCATACTAGACAAAAGATATGAATCCTTACCAGTAACGAGTATTTGGAACAGTTATTTCGAATTCGTCGGAACAAGAATGAACTTTCATTATTTGTTTTTATAAACATATTTGTAATAATGTTTATAAAAAAAACTTCTAGCATTTGTACATCTATTCGTCGCGATTATAAGCGTAAGCGAAGGTTTCACATACAGTCATAATACCTATATCTTGGTTGCACTTTAACTAAGTAGAGATGCGATCAAATGTCATTGGCTCCTGAATAGAGTGGTAATAAGATAGTCATCGGTGACCCGTAATAGACGTTGTACTAACTACGCTCTTTGTATAAACTCTAGTCGAGTGAGAGTGAACGGAATCGCTTTCTTGATACGCCATCGCATATAGAGGCCGACTGACTGGCCGTATGAGTCAAAATTTGGCGATAATTCTTGTTGTTTTTACGTTTTAGCTACACGGAAAATCAAAATCTATAACCTAAAATTAAAATTTTTAATACAAATTGAAAGAGAACCAATAAAATAAAGTAACATACCTATACCATACCGACAACATATTAATACCTCACTGCAGGGGCTTAGGCCTCCCCTCAACATGAGAGGGATTAGAGGTTAATCCAACACGCTGCTCTAGCGCGGATTGGTGGATTTTAATGACAGCCATCTATTAATGACAACCGGTACCGACGGGTTAACGTGCTCTCTGAGTCAGTAATATTTATAAGTTAGAAAAAACTCATTGGTACATGCCCTGGGATTCGAACCACTACCTTCTCCACTCGGCTATCACGACATTGGAATTGGAATTAGTGAGATCTCGTTATTACAAAAGTTATGTTTCTTAAATGCAACACTGCAAAAGGTTAATATATTAATTCTCAAACATTATATAATCTGTACGAAACGCATCTTCACCTTAACTGTTAATATTTGCTAACTTTTCATATACTTGACCCATAGAGTGAATAAATTTGACAGCAGTTTTTGCTTTTAATAGAGTCATAAATGTCACTTCACAGTGTCGAAAATGTCAAACGTAATTTCACGGGGGTGAAGACCGGCCCGCGGGGACCTCGCGGACTAAACTCGGACTGAAACTCGCCATCTTACACGAGCTAGCTAGAGTATGAGTCGTTAGACGGTAAACGCAGAAAAGGGCTTCTAGTCAATTCGTACTTATATGACTTGACCGTTATGTGCCGCATAATGTTCACCAAATAGAACAAATTAGTATTATTTGACTCGTTTATTGAATTTCAACTAATGCGTGCTGAGTTCGTTATATTTTCAATCGGACATTTTCTAAATTGGTTGTAGGTAATTTGTTTGTCTTCGTGCATGTGTGTCTGATTGTGACTTCGTGAACCAGTTCACTGTGTTTTTGAGATAAAATGTACTGAAATATTTGTTTTTATTTATGCGCTATTGGGGTAAAATTGCTCCTTGTATTTTAAAATAATAATACATTTATTCTGCTTAGTAAAGTTTACTTAATTAACTACACGTATATCTCGGACACATAATATTTTCAATAAGTGCTTTGGTACGTAGCACCCTGGATAATGCATCACAAATTTGGAATCCCAGATATGCTATTTACATTGACCGCATTGAAAGGGTGCAAAAGAAATTCATGCGTTACCTGTGTTACCCAACGAAAGTCACATTTCATGACAATGAATATCTTGCGCATTATAAAAAGCATCACCTACTTACTCTTGAACGCCGACGTCAAATAGCAGTCATTTCGTGTTTGTTAAAAATTGCATCCAGTTCGATTGATTGTCCTGAACTTTTATCGGAAATATCGCTTAGGGTCCCTACTTATTCGTTAAGAAATAATGTATACATTGATCTATCTTCCTTACGCTTCAACCAATTACAGACAAAACAGTTTCATGTGGCCTGCCAGTAACAACTTTAATAAATTATGTGCAGAAATAGACTTAGACCTAGTCAACACTAGTTGCGTGGTGGCGAGGCAGCGGATCAGTCAAATGTTTTTGACAAATAAATTATAAAGGATGTGGCCTGAATTTTGATGATATCACATGTTGTAGCTGTGTGTTTTTGTTCATTTTTCTGTTTTATTAATTGTACTTCTATCTGTGAGGAGCTGTAATTGGCTTCGTCGAAACTACCTTGTAAACCATGAACACTAAATTAAGCTGTTGTTCCTCCAAAAATGTGAAAATAAAATAAAATAAAAATAAAATAAATAAATACGGCGATCTCTAATTAAGTACAAACTGGTAAAATGTTTCACCGTTACTTTGTGGTAGGTAGATAGGTATTAAATATCTAAACTAAGCCGAGAAGTGCAATCAAATGTTTTGAATTCAAACAAACAACAGAATTATTTAACTTCTAAATTATAATTCATTTGATATAGCAAACAAATTCTTTGATCTTTAATAACCGTGAAAGAACACGATCCATTCATTATTCGTTTTTGTGTGCCGCTGTCTGACGTGTGTAAGTACATTGCAAGTTAATTTGATTTGTACCTACCAGATCGCACCACTTTAAGCGATTAATTGAAAGTAGTGAGTTACAATGTTTTGGTTTTCTCCGGCAGTTGGGTGCGCGGGCGCGGGCGCAATAAATTCAGCGTGGCCGCACACGACGGCTCTGCATGACGTCACACCTCGAGTGATCGATGGCCCGCGCGAGCGAGAAAGCTACAGTGCCTCTCCTACATTCAGTCCCAGAAAGAGCAGGACGGAAACCAATAATAATTTAATCTCAAATTATTTTAAATCCACTCATAAGCAAGTCCGTTGACTTCTTGTAGTTTTGAATTATATTCGTTTCGTGTTATCGAGCAATATAATTTGTTAAAGAATGAATGGTGATAAAGATATGCATATATTATTTACAGCAGTTTGTGATATACTTTAATTTTCCCATTAAAAATAACCTGTCGTAATATTTATGTAGGTAAGTACCTAACTACCTACACGTGAAAGAGAAATTAAGTTCATCAGAAAATATTTAACGTAATGATGAAATAATCGAGTTCAGGTTGATGCGTTTAAAAGCTCACAAAGGATCGCATTCACGAGAATGAATCGATTATTGTGCCAGGAGTAAAAGAAGCGCAGGGGGAGCGCGGGCGGAGGGCGAGGGTGGAGAGCTCCTCCGTGACACCTGACCGCAGCCATTTTGGCCCGTGAAATATGTTTATTTGTCATGGCAGCTCTTTGTTATTGAAATTGTGTTTGACTTAACTCCTTCATTATATTGTTCGATTATTCTCCGAGTTGAAACTCGTTTATGGATTCGAGGCGCGTGAATAGCTCCGAAGATTTTGGAATATTGATTGTGGATACTGAGAAATGAGAGATAAATTTCAATCAGCGCCATTGTGCGCGCGCGCACCGGACACTCACAATTTTATTATCTCTTTCTGCGTTTAACTTAAATACGTATCTAGCACTTGTTTATTGGCATTACAATATCATAATTCTGTAGTGTGATAGCAAAAATCCTTCTCTAAATGTTGCATTTAAATAATTACGCACGAAAGCAAGAAATATTTAGACATATCCTGTTTTTAAATTAACAGAAATTAATGATAATAGGCTAACATTCACCAAAAACCTATTCTCTATTACAGTCTCAGTTTGCAGAATGTCATGGCCCGTCGCTGCAGGTCGTCCGCACGAACGCTCTCCGCAGAGCAATCCATCAAAACAAATTCACTAGTCATCGAGTATTAAAAAACGTATTGTGTAGGTCGCCGGGCGCCCAGCACCTCCTAACATTGTCACCTCAGAGCCAGTGGAATTCCTCACAAAGCGTCCAAACAAAACGAACAGCGCGACAATGGCGAGGCCTCGGCATAAAAATGTATAAATATTGAGGCTGCCCACGGCGCGGGCGCTTTCCCGGGAAACCGCCCCGCGGCGAGGCGACGCAGAGTCTCACCGCGACCCCCGCCCCGAAAAAAATGCATACATTCACGTTTTTTGTCCCACCCCTTATCTCGCGTTATATCAGCATCCCGCCATGATAAAGCATCAATAATGATGTTTCATTTCAAACCGATTCAACGACGACGCGCACCGACACAAAAATGTGGTGACACTTTTTTTACCGTGACGTAAACCGCCGGTCCGATATTTTATAGGCTAATGTATAATATTCGTTTCTGTTTTTGGTGAGAAAAAACTGTGAACCGAGCTTTTAATAGCACGTCGACGAGTTTAAAGCGGTCGCTCGTTGTGAGGAGCAAAGTTATGCGGGTCACCAGAGGAGAGCGGGATCGCGCAGGTGCAAACATGTTAAGTGTATTCTTATTGTTGTAAGGGATTGGGTTATCAGTGACACTATCTCCGGTGTTCGACAAATGTTTTAGCTGTCAGAAAAGTGACGTCAGCCAAATCGGGCCACGAACGCCGCCGCCGACCCGCGATCGACGGCCGATACGCGGCTACGTGGGCAGCCGTGCACTGGACGCACTTTATATTCAATCCAATAAGGAAATTCGGGTTGCTAACTTGCCACATACTCATTTATGTTTATTAATATTTATACAATTGCAAATTTACACACTATAAAAACACAAAATACCTAATTACGATTATATTTTTGTTTGTCGACAATATCGTTCGCCTTATTTTTCAATATGAATTCTTTTTTCAAATGTATTCGTAGGTAAAACTAAACGTACTTGTATTTTCGTTCAATAAATCTATGAAGGCAGTTAGAATCAATAGGAATCAATAGGCGCTGCCCCGGGGAGCCGTCCGCCTCCGCCTCCGCCTCACCTACTGCTGTTAGCGTCACCTATAATATGCCCTATGTGAACATTTATCAACACCAATGATTCATTTTATGGTTTTGATACATCATCATAATATATAATTGGACTATTGCTCTTTGTATTGTATTATGATATATACATTCTAAATAAATAGGTATTACATATGTGTGTATAAAATCTACTGACTTAAAATAATAGTTAGAAATCTCAAGCAATATTAAATTTAAAAAAAAAAATTATAAACTGAAGGATTTTAACTCAGATTTCAAAAATGTAAAGAGATAATTATATTGTCAATCCGCTCGTCTAGTTTTAAAAAGGCAAATATAATACTATATTAATATAGGTATTCTTAGCTGAAATTAACGCATATTAACATTGTATGAATGTAACGACAATGTTCCGATTTCTATATACCGAATACTGTTAAGACATCTATTATCTCTAAAGCGTGTAACGGAACGCCACAAAACATCCAATTAACGAACGAATGAAGATTTATGTACCGCGATGTCGATATAAAGTAACGTGTCCCTTATGAATCTCAAAACGTCCTAATTATTTTACTACGAGCGACGAAACAAAACGAGAAACGTGGAGACGCCCAAACGCTCTTCTGACAGAGAATTAATTGCGCGTGGCGACACATGCTGCCGACGCGATCCACCCGCCTGCAAGTGGGAGGGAGGGCAGACTGCTATATACCTACTCTTATTACTGGGCACACGTATGGAGCAACGACCCAACGTCGTAGGATGTAATGTTCAAGAATCTAAACGTCCCTTTGGACACTTTAGACAAACAAAACATAAGAAAGAGCATTCAGGACTGAAGAAGTCATGCCCGAGCATGTCCCACAACCAAACCCTCAACTAAAGTACAAAAACAAAATTATCCACTGCGTTACATATAACTTAGTTCTGATTTAGCTTTCAATTTGTGCGTGTAAAATAAAATTGTGATTGCTTTTACGTATAACGAAAATTGTTTAGTGTGCTTGTTTTTCCTAAAAATTAAGCTTCTTTGGCTTAAAAATAATACAGTTTGCCGTCTCCAATCCTATATGCTCTACGAGTTAAACTACTGAATAACACATCTGTCTACGCAAAACGGTCTTTAACCTCTAGATATTAAGTTCGTTCCGAGAAAATTAATTTCCATTTCCGCGCGAAAGTTCCTCGCACTGCCACGTGTTCGCGAAAGCCATACCATAGTCGGGACGCAACGGGCGAACGATTACCTCGCGGCCGTCGGCGCTTGGGCGGCCGCCGACGACTCGACATATATTTAGCTCGGCTGAAAACCGTAATCGTCGGTAGCTGGAGAAGTCAGCCGCTCCGTCCGTCAGTCGTCGCGCGGCTCGCGTGTGGCCAAAAAATTATGTGCCACCTCCCTTTGTTCGACTGGACATACCTTTCGCCGGGATGCAATTAGTGCGGCCGGAATAGAACGCGCCGATCGTCTGTCGTGGGTCGTCGCCAATCGCTTTGTCTCGACTATTTTAATCGCGTCACTGAATCTTGCATCGACACTAGGTAACGACAGATGGAACGTTTGATTGCCGCCATCTAAATTATATATAGAAGAGCACCGAATCTATATTGTTAGAGCCAGAACGTCTATTTATATGATATTTGCCTTTGAACCGTAGACGAATACGAGTGGCACTGCTTCATATAATTTGATTGTTATTTTGCAATTTTATGATTTTTTCAGACAAAGTTCATCATCGTTTCCGAGATTTTAACGTCACACCAGTAAAAAATATCGTATACACACACATTCCCCTAAAAGTTGGAAGTAAATCGAAATGCCTCTTTCATTCCACATGGAATACTATAAATACATTGCTTTCTAACTTGCACTAAATTATGAATCTTTTAAAATTATTATCAAGATAGAGCGTGTTATACTTAAAACTATACTATACTATAAATTGACAGACTTAAAAATTAAGATTAATCATATGTCATTATCATTGTTTTAAACAAATATTTTGTTACTCATGAATATAATTTCAGAATTTTTATTTTTTTTTCAATACGAATTTTACATGTGAGCTACACAAAATTCTACTTCACTTTAACCGGCATTTGGTTTACACATTTTTGTTGTGACAATGCAGTATCTAAATTAGCGTCGTGATAGCCTAAAGCGCAACGAACCTGTCTCAAATTTATAAGGCCATAGGGCCATGGTTCGATTCCGGGCGTGTATCAATGAGTTTTTCTGACTTATGTACATAACTATCACTGACTCTGTGCCTCGGAAAACACATTAAGCGGACGCTGTCAATAGATGGCGGTCGTGACAATCGCCAACCCGCAGTGGAGCACCGTGATGGATTTAAGCTCCAAGCCCCTCACCCCGGGGAGGCCTAAGCCCCTGTAGTGGGGTAAAAATGGGCTGATGAAGTGAAGTGAAGTATCTAAATGAACACCCATGAGAACAGCATCGTACCTATAACTTTTCCGGTTCAATACAATATTATAAACAATTACATACTAGAACAGAGAGTCCGTTCGTTCCATCCGTTCTAAAAATTATAATCATAAAGTGCGAAGTAACTCACCAGCTGGTTCTGATACGCGGTGACAGCAGTGAAAACGCATTCAGGGAACACGAACGTCTTGAAATCCTCCTGTTCTAGATCCGTGATGGGGGCGTTGACAGCACCCTCTCGCCGCAGCACTAGGTGGATGCGTGGTTGGTATTTGTGCATCGAATTTAAAACCAGCTGCAACAAAATCGCACGAATAAACTATAATAATATGAATATGAGGTGTGAATGAATCATAATCATTGTACCAGACAAGATCACATAAGGTTACAAATAAGGAGTCTGAATTCCGCCATCGCTTAAGAGGACTTGGTATCATTATAATATGAAGTGCTAATAAAAAAAAAGCTCATTGAATAATACGATGTAGTTCGAATCGGTGTATCTATCATTAAATAAGTCGCTTTTAATGTCATATTATATAGATATCTTATGGACACTCCCACCCTATGTTTGCTGTATGTGTGACAGAGAGAAATAACTCTATCACGATCTTTCATTACTAATCAATGAACTTTCTCGAAAAGTAAATAAATGTACTTATTTCCTTAATTTACTATAGGTACGTGACGTCACATTTGCTTTCAACCCTTCCTCCTTCCTCGTCATACATAATCACGCTGGGCGGTACAATCAACCCCCCTTTGAACGTGCGTAGGTATTTCATAGACAGCCTTTTCTTTAAAAATCATGGTCCGATACGGTACGCGGTTAAGTCAAATTACCTGAGACCCGAGTAAACAAAACTACTAGAAGGTGAACTCTACAGTTAAATTATATACTAGTACCTGTCCGTTCTTGTCCATCTCGTTGTTGGTGAGCTTGACTTTCTCGAAGGAGACCACCTGCTTGCGCAGCTGATCGCCGGAGAAAGGCGAGTCAGGGTGTGGGTAGAGGCGCGCGGGTGCGGGGGGGTCAGCCTTGCCCGCCACTAGCCACGAGGAGCGGTGGTAGGCATAGCGGTACCGCTTGCCGTCCACCGGCACAACGTCCAGCAGGACAGCGTACCGCGCCTCGGGCCGGCACCCCACGAACGATACCCGCACCGTAGGGAACATTCGTCTGCTGGTACAAAACGATATATAAAATTATTATATAAAGTATACAGTTCAATTTTAATTTTAAATATAACACAACAAAAGATACCTATTGAAGATCGAAATAACAAATGTCGACTTCCACCCTTACACAATCCGCAAGTCACTTTGATACTGACAATTTCTTTTTTCTTCTCTATATTTAACCTTCACTTACTAATATAATAACTACTATTTATTATACGAGTAATATAAAATAACTGAAATCGCGTTAAGCGCGTCCAATACTATATCCAAAGGTTCAAATATTCAAACGCTTGCCAGAAAACTTATATCAAAAATCAGCGTCGAGTTTGTAGTTGTGATTTGGACCAATTCAATACTCGATTAATTTACATTCAAGTGTACTATATATACTAGAAAGATTGCGTTGTCTTATTTCAGCTAAATGACGTTTGTTAAATGAAATAAGTTGATTGATTAATGATTAATTAATTAAATGAAATAAGTTGAATAAAAACGGATTGTCACGTGGTTGACACCAATGAACGGAGTGATTGAAGAGGAAGGTTTATTTGTATAATTCATTAATGTTTTGTGCATGTTATTTGAAATACGACGATTGTTGTTGAAGATATCGGAAAAATAATGCCGACTGGGAGCTTTCATCGAAAGCGCTGCCTAATCCCTTTGAGATATAACAAAATAATGTGTGGAGGTATTGTTCCTTTTTCATAGGACTAAAGAAAAGTCAGGATGGCATATGTCTATCTTTTATGGATAGCTTACTAAACCTATTTTTATTTTTAAGAAAATGGTGTCATATAATGTGGTAATTATAAAGCAATTTATACGGATACAATATTAAGTCTTATCAAATTATATACGTTATTATGCACATTATGATTGCCCTTTACACCATACAATTTAAATTAATATCTTAGGAATTATCACAAAATAAAAATTATCGGGCGACAATAAGCGACCGGACGGGCACCGCCGGACGCGCCCCAATACCGACGCAACACGCGAGACGTAAAGTTAGACAGAAGTTATCAATATTGAACAGAAAGAAATATTGTAGTTTCTTTTTATGTATTTATTCTTTACTTTTTTCAAATATTTGTAGAATTGGAAATAAAACTCTCTAAAAATACTCCAAGTAGGATGAAATTACGTTACATGTAAATCTAATTAAATCTAATCAACATATTCGTCGCAACGAGCGGATGCGACACTACGACAGAAAAAATACTGCGGTATATAAGCTCTGCTACCCGTGCGAAGCCGGGGGGCGAATATAACAGTCAAAAAAACAGAAAAAAAAAGTGTTACTTTAGTTTCAGTGTAAAATTTGAGAGTGTAAATAAAGCAATTTGGTTACACCAGTATTCTCTCATGTCACTGTTACACGTAGGTATAACTTTCTCGGACCATTGTTTTGTTAAAGCGTGAAATTTCGCACATTTACACAATTATTCGACAATTACGCGGTTGGACGCACGACCGCGGCATCGCGCACTTCTTACCTCGAAACGCTAAATAACGGTTTTTATTGAACCTAAATATTTACTAACTAAATTTCTAATGTATACAAAGGTAATGAGAGTTAAAAAGCTGTCTCAAATAGAATTTGCGGATCTCATTTCGTGTACTTTTCCCAACTTAATTTTCCGTTTTAGATTTTTTATTTTTTTCACGCTGTCATACTTGTGCCAATTTCAGTTTTTAAATGTACTTATAAAACTCTGATATTATATGCGTTTTCTTGGCTTTACTAATATTGAAATGACTCTTGAAATTTTGAGAGAAAGTTTGTGATCTCGCAATTTAACACATCGAAATAAAAATGAAAAGTTGGCATTTTTATCTTGGTTAATTGACACAACGAAACGTTAATTAATTTTTCAATACTTTATGGTCTTTATGACACCTAGACTATAACATGCAGCTTACCGTACTTGCATCATAATGGCCTATTATAGCAGCATCTCAAGGATATCGGAACCCATCTTTCCTACATAGAGAGAGCATAACAGATAAAACAAATTGGAACAGTATGTTTTGCTGTTGGTTACTTCATACATTATGTTTAATGGAATCGATAAATGACTTTAGATCAACAGTTTTCAATTTGGAAGCACACTTACAAGACATCGTCCCCATTTAAATAACAGATGGCGATCTTCACAAATCTTATCAACAACAAAACCAAGAGCGAAAAAATAAAAGAATTGTCAATGTGAAGGTAACGTGCAGAGGTAATGATAATATAATAAAAATAATAATCTTTCATTTACTAAATAACATTAGATAGGTACATTACTGAAATACAATAACTCTTGTAGTTGAGTTAATGTATTTCAGTATATTAGTGACTGACCGGTTGGCCGAGTGGCTAGAGACCCTAACTGCGGAGCCGAGGGTCGCGGGTTCGATTCCCGCCCGGGACAAATATTTGTGTGCATGAACATGTCTATTTGTTCCGTGTCTGGGTGTAAAAGTATTTATATATGTATAGATTATAAAAAAAGAATATTTAAGTATGTATATCAGTTGTCTGGTACCCCATAACACAAGCATAATACTGCTTACTTTGGGACTAGATGGCGTTGTGCGGGATCTCCCAGATATTATTATTGTTATAGTCATTCATCATCATCATCATCAGCCCATTTTTACCCCACTGCAGAGGCTTAGGCCTCCCCTAGGGTGAGGAGGGGGGCTTGGAGCTTAAATCCGCCACGCTGCTCCACTGCGGGTTGGGGATTGTAACGACCGCCATCTATTGACAACGTCCGGGACCGACTGCTTAACGTGCTGTCCAAGGCACGGAGTCAGTGATAGTTATGTACCTACTAAAGTCAGAAAAACTCATTGGTACACGCCCGGATTCGAACCATGGCCCTATGGGGCCTTATAAATTTGAGACAGGTTCGTTGCGCTTTGGGCTATCACGATAATAGTCATTATTACTTTGTTATTATTACATTAGTGGATTTATTTCGCTGTAGAGTGTTAGGGAACGAAATAAAAATGGAAAGGACTCGCTGTGTGTTTTACAGCGTGCCCACACAGAACCCGGGGCCGAACAAATATTTTTATCCACGCTAATGACGCAAAGAATAGGTATAATTGTAACATATCACGTAAACAATCAATCAGAAAGGCAACATTACGATCTGATAAGAGCGATTTCGTTTTAATTTGTAATTTGTCATAAAAAAATCCACTTCACAGAGTAAATCACCGCCGCCATTCGGTATTACCATTAGATGATTTAAAAATATAAGGATACATTTGTGTAATTGAACCGACTCAAACGAAAGTCCCGGGAAGAGAGAGTTCATATTTCAAAAAAAAAATGCTTCCCTACCCCTTACTAAATACTTCCAAGTTGGAGGGGTCGATCTAAACTTACACCCGAATCCCCTCCGCGCAGAGATCTTCAAGTGTAATAAATAGAAAAAAAGTGTAGTAAAGAATACAAACTTCGGGGAAGTCATTAAATACGAAAATCCTATATAAAGAATTACAGTACAGTACACAAAGCCTATAGAAAACTTCGTAATGGTTTAGAGGATTTTGACATTTATCATTTCCCCTTCCCCTTAACGTTTTGTAAACGGCTTATGGTAAAAGATGAATGGGTAGTGTTTATAAATTGGTGTAAGATAACTTGTGGTTGGTCGAATGACGTTAAATTGTTGTATTTTTTCATTGTGGTTTTCACCTTAACAAACAAAATAACTGTTATTGAATAGAGTAATAATAATTATAATTCGATGTATTTATATAACTATATATTATTAAAAAAAAGAATATTTCACTGTGTATATCAATTGTCTAGTACACATAATACAAGCATAATACTTGTTTACTTTGGGCCTAGATGGCACTGTGTGGGATGTTCCATATATTATTATTATTAATATTAGGCAATTTTGTTTTATTTTATTTTATGTTATCAGATAATTTTATTTCATTGTGTGTTTACTTTTTAAGATCATTGTAATTTATTAACTATGGACCCTAGTTTGAAATAAATGTTTATTTATTTATTTATTTAAATATAGTTATTTATATTATCCGTGACTGTGATGTAACCATAGATTAAGGTTTTAATAGAGTTATAAATGTGACATAACAGTATCGAAAATGTCAAACACAATTTCGCAAGGGCGAAGATCAGCGCGCGGGAATTTAGCGGGAGTGAAGACCGGTATGCGGGGATTTCGCGGACTGAAACTCTACCGGCCGGCTAGCTAGAGTATAAGTGGTTAGACGGTAAACGCAAAAGAAGGTTTCTAGCCAATTCGTGCTTTTATGGAAGTAACGATATAGTAAGGTATTGGAACGATATCTGTAGGTAGTAAAATTGAGGATATCTGAGTAAAATTGAGGATGAATTAGTCGAACGCAAAATACATAATTTATTAACAGATAAAATGTATATTCAAGGTATAGGAAATCATAATAACAATTTAAGGTACCTTTTTTTCACACGGAACCTTCAAACGGTTCACAGCTTATTTAACACAGTAACAAAAACTCGTAGAACAACAGATGATCTGTCCGTAGAACAGTCATACACAAGCAAATCTTGATTAAATATAATGGCTTACTGTTAACCGACAGTTTGTGTTGCATTTGGAACACTATCTCATAATCAAAGCAAAACTGAGTCCATACAAAAGTGACGGGAACTGAAACAAGAGATTTAAATGTATTTATGTTAATGCGACACGGTAGAACAAATTTTCGAGAACTAAAAATGGATTGCGAGTATAAACGTCTTTTTAGGGCTTCTTTTTTGCTTTATCGTAAAAAGGGATGCCTGCAAGCAAACACTAAAGCGAAATAATGAGTATTGAAAACTTGTCAAGTGGTGTCGAACTCATACTAAGGATTCAGAACTTAATGGAGATTTTTATTTTCAATAATTTTCGAAAAAAAAAAATTAGTAGTCACCATACATTAAAATTAATTTTTACGTCGATGATTTGCTTTGTAAGTAAAATACAATTCGATAAAGTCTTAGTACGATTCGATCTTGAATTAGAATGCATCATTCGTTATTTCGTCTATATGTAAATAATTATTATATGCATATTGTGTTAATTTCAGTATATCATACAATTTTTTTTTTAATAAGGATTAAGTTATTGACACGAACAAAGAGCGCTACGCTATCGTGTTGCAATACAACGGAGGCACCATCTATTACTGCATATCCTATTATTATTATATATATTATTAAATTATTGCTGATGGCATTACGTCATAATATTGTATATATACGTATATCATCATCATCATCATCAGCCCATTTTTACCCCACTGCAGGGGCTTAGGCCTCCCCCAGGGAGAGGAGGAGGGATTGGAGCTTAAGTCCACCACGCTACTCCACTGCGGGTTGGGTATATTATATAATATAATAATAAGGGGTATATAATATATATATATATACGTTTTAAACTGTTCAGAGTTCTGAGGTAGTATGAAGTTCGCCGGGTCAGCTATATTATATAAATATGTACTTACGTCGCGAAAGTGTAAATTATTTAATTAATATTAATTAACCGGAAGGGGAAAAACGGGAATGAGTTACGACTGACAGAAATTGAGACAGTAAAGCATTTGTGTTGCGGAAACGAAAACGGGAAAGGGAAAAACGGGGATGAGTTAAGACTGAGATAAAAAAAGTTATTCTTGACGAGAATGGAAACGAAAACGAAACGACACCAGGGCCAAGAACAGAAACAACAAAATATTTTTGCGATGGTAACGGAAACGGGTAAGAAAGAACGGGAATGAAATAAGACTAAGTAAAAAAAAGTGATTCTAATGAGAAACCAATACTACCCGTGCGATGCCGGGACGGGCCGCTAGTATGTTATATATATGAAATCATAGTAGAGCGAATAAATTATTTTACCAATTAAACGTTATAGCTTAGAGTTATAACATCCTATTCATGCCAAACGGTTTGACATGAATAGGATGTTATAACTCTATATTTATTTGAATAAATACATAATTTTTTTTAATACATAAAAATTACTTAAAAATCATGCAGGCCAATCTAGTAAGTATTCTTTGGTATCATAATGGTAAGGTTATATTTATAGTTAAGATGTGAAGGGAAAGAAGTGGACACTGAAAACCCATTTTAAAAGTCTTATATTTAAACCTTTAGAATTATTCGTATATATCCATAAAATATGATAGTTTATCGTAAACTACAATTTAATTACTTATATCAAAATTACGAATACCATATTCTACCACAGGGTATGCAAACGGGACGTAAAACAAGAAGAAAGGACACAACATTGCCATTAAAAAGATTTACACGCGTTTAGCTGAAGTCGTGCGCGTCGAGTTGCGAGCCACCATATAGTCGCGCACGGGCAATTGCGCGTGCGTTAAATGGCGACACACTTGGCGATATAACGCCTCCTTGATATATGACTCCGCAGGATCGTTCATCATCATACCACCCAAAAGTTAGCAGAAACGACAACGACTAAAACGTACGACGCCCGCGACCGCACTAACGAGCAAATACCGAAGACAGAAATAAAGATCTCACGTATGATCTCCGTCAATTACAATATTCAACTGAATAAAGGTTATCTGCTTGTATAAATATATTGTTTAACTATTATATTTTATACTAGCTTTTACTTGTGACTTCACGCAGATATTTTTTATGGTTTGAATTATTTACTATATGGTGAAAACTAATTTTATTTTAGTAGTCCATTACTAAAGATGTCAGCGTGGTAATAATAACTTATATATCTACAGCTTTCTTTAAGAGCGGACAAACTACAATACTTTATTTATTCTTCAATGAAAATAACAGATACGTTTTGCATTATTTCAAATTTTACTTATAAAAACTGAAATTAATTTCGACGAAACCTTCTGGGTACGGATTTTGTGGTTACCACAAACGTGCGAGCGTCTCATTTTGCGCGTGTAACTTCTTCTTAAAAATCTTTTACGCGATCACCAGCGAGTAAACCACTTGAAACTTAAAGTTATAAATTGAGCTTTTTTTTGTATAAATATTGTAATATACTGAACCACCAAAAAAGTATGTGCGCTAATAGTAAAATAATTGCTCGAATCCGCTGTCTAAATTCAAACCAAACTTAGGTAATTTAAAGCTATTTATTTATATAGTGATATTTTCCAAATCGCTTTCATAAGACGACTTCGAATTCCTTGAAAGAGATTAGTTACAAAAATAATATATGAATTAACTGTGAAACTTTTTTAACCCGATGTGAATTAAATAAACTTGATTGATTGATTCAAAACTATTAAGTAAAATTAATAATTACAATAGCTGTTTGCACACGTCGATGTAATCAGATTTCAATGAAAGTTTAAATATTGACAAGAAAAACTCAAAAATTGTAGGTGTTGTTAGTGGAAATGTGTCAGATAAGAGGTTCCGTATGTAACCACACTCATTCCAAATAAGAAGAATGGATGGCAAGTTCGTACCTTGAATTGTGAAATTATGAAACCTTTACCAATAGTTAGACGTTTGATTGTTTGATTTTGAAAATTCCTAGATGTGGTATTGAAAAATACTAAATCATGTTTAAGTTTTTTACTGCATTAACACAACAACAGTAGAATCTAGTGTGGTATTTGACAGATAATATGAAGTTTACAGTGTTGCGGATAAAGAACTTCTCCTCGAACATTTTAGTAATTATCTAATCAGGGTCAAGTTGTACAGGTTAATTAGTGAGCTATATGTTCTTTAACTAGTGTCTTTAACACAAAGAAATTTTTGTTATAATTTCACAACTTAAAATAAATTCAGGTACACCACATGTATGGGGACTCGCCGTTGTTATTTTTAATCTTAAAACAAAAAATCGATTGACCTTGCAGGCTATCCCTGAAACTTCTCGCTATTTTCGAGGTCAAAGCCCTCAAAAATTAAAAAGCTATTTAGCTTTTCGAACTCAAAATATCGATTGTTGTAGTTTTTGAGCTCTTCGAGCTCATAATATTCATTTTCTGAGCTCTCCAAGCCCAAAAACAGAATTTCTATACATTTAGAGTTCTTCAAGCTCAGAAACCTTTGACATATCAGAGAAAATATTATTTTGGAAATATTTGAATTGCGATATCTTTTGAACGCTTCTTTTGATTTTAATTCAGTTTACGGCATTCTATGCAATTTTGTAAGCACAAACCTTTTGTGTAAAGTCGAAAATCTATTGACTATGGAATCTCAAAATTATTTAAAAAAAAACACTTTTTCGGAAATTTGTAAGCTGAGATATTTTTTTGAACGCTTCGTTTGATTTTAATGCAATTTACGGCATTATATGTAATTTTGTTAGCACAACATTTTTGTGTATAACTAAAAATCGATTAATCTTAAAATCTTAAAGTTATGTGAAAAAAGAAAAACACTTTTTCGGAAATTTGTGAACTGCGATATCTTTTGAATGCATCGTTTGATTTTGATGTTTTTGGCGGCACTCGGCGCTGTTTTTTATGTACAAAAAAAGTATATAAGGTTTTATGTAGGTACATCGGTTGGATAATTTCAGTTATTTAACAAACGTTAATTTTTTTTTACAGTTTTTGAAATCTTTTTACAGTTTGACTTCAAAATCTAACCAGATCTAAGTCTCGATCAACCCTTTCAAACGCCGTATCGCGGGTCTTAATCGGTCAGGCCGTTCTCAAGATATCGTACGACAAAAAAAAAGTTACACACACACATACGGACGTCCAGCCGAAAATGGTCAGAATGGCTTCTCAGGACCTCAAAACGTGGGGATCTGATGAAAATTCGATTTTCGAAAATCGGACTCAAATAAATAACTTCCCTTGGATAGCGGGAAGTTAAAAAAAGGTGACACTAATTTAAGTGTGGTAGTGAATTCAAACTTTATGTTGATAATATAGAACTTCGGCTTGATAAGTAGCAGGTTACAGATATTATGTATTGAGCAAACGAACGAACTGAACGATTTTATAATAAGTTTGTGATAGTCTATAGAACTACTATATGATAGTCGATAGAACCTTTAAAATCTTAATTAGTAAATAACGGTCAAGTACTAACCTAGCAGACTAGGAATCTCAAAACTTTACAAAATAAAATATACTATGGTGGTCGAGTGGCTCCCCCAACCTTTAATACAAACGTAGGTTCAAACTTTGCTACAGGCGTATTGAGCATCATCATCATCATCACAGCCCATGTCTCTCCACTGCAGGATATAGGCCTCTCCCAAGGCTCGCCACCACACACGGTCCTCCGCCTTTCGCATCCTACTACCCCCGGTATGGTGCTTTAGGTCATCTGTCCACCTGGCCGGGGGGCGTCCAACGCTTCGTTTCCCGGTACGTGGCCTCCACTCGAGAACTCGTCTACCCCATCGGTTATCGGTTCTACGGCAAATGTGACCAGCCCATTGCCACTTCAGTTTGCTGATCGCTTCGGCTATGTCGACAACTTTGGTTCTTCGACGGATTTCAGTGTTTCTGATTTTATCCATCAAAGAAACACCGAGCATAGCCCGCTCCATAGCACGCTGAGCGACTTTAAATTTGTGAATCAGTCCTGCCGTGAGAGTCCATAATTCGGCACTGTACGTCATTGTGACCAGTGAGTTTATGATTATTAAAAAAGTCAATTATATATCACAAACTCCGCCGACATCGTTACGTCATTTTTGTGGGGGACGGATGAGTGTGACCATTTGGACCATAAGTCCACCAGAAGAACGTGGTGGACTTATGGTCCAAATTTCTTGACTTGATGTTGAGAAAGGCTGTACTATAGGTACTCTAAAAGTGGAAAATACTAGATTTTTTAAATCTACTCTCTTAAAAATACAATCTTAATTTAAACACTTTTTGTTTCTATTCTGATTCTAAAATTTTTAACCAATTTAAACAACCTTGACTAACAAACAATAGATACTTAATTCACTTAGTGATATATTTTGAAATATTTTTAAAATAATTTAAAATCCTTTAAGAAGGTATATATGTATATATATTATTTTTTTGCCTGTTTAGTTTACATAGTAAACAAATTATGATTACGACCATTTAAATTGATTATTTTGTGCTACACAACACGGTGGGGTTCGTAATAAATCAAAAAGTCCCATATAATACAAAATATTTCTTCATAACTCAGCCGAATATTAAACGGCCATTTCACGTTCCTTTTCACTAATTAGCGAGCTTATATTTATTTTTATATGAACCGTATTCCATGTCTCACGCGCCGTCGCCGTCGGAAACTGATCTGTAAACGCGTGACCTCGCTTCGTGATTTACAAGATTAATAGTTGGCTGCAGCGTCGCTTTAAAACATCAACTAATGCTCCTTTTGCATAACACGTCCGCCAGAGTTCAGGTTTAGAAACAGCAATGGAAGGCATTCGTACTTAATGAGCGGTACATTATTTTAAACGCAACATCACACCTAGTGTGAGAGTTAAGCGACCGCGAAGACATCATAAGTGACATCTAGCGGCAAGTCCTCTTAATTAGAAGCGCTTGGGCAGGGACAAATAGCGTTTAGTAAATCAATATTAGTATATTCATATGACACAAGAAACTATTAAGCAATGTTTTTAGTGGCAGAGGAAATTGTTGAAATTTTTAGGGTTCCGTACATCCATGATGAAAAAGGATAAAGGGATAAGATCACTCTGGTGTCTGTCTCGTATGTCACAGCATATTTTCTCCGAATCTACTTGACGAATTAAGTTGTAAAAGAACGAATTTTTATTTTGGGGTTAATTTTGGTGGGCAAATTAGAAAATAAAACTTTTTTGACGTCTCGCTTTTAGACCACATGCTCCGTCCCAATATCTATATTATAGGTACCTATACTATATCTGGGTTCATCCGGATGTGAACATCCAAACGTGAACCGGCCGGAAGGAATCAGGAACCTCTCTTTAAATTTACCAGATCTAACCACAAAATTTATTCTAAGCCGGGATTTTTCTGTACAGCATTTATACCTTAGACTTAGTTTATTTTGTACAAAACTTTTTTTTTAATTTCATTTATTTACGGGTCTAGAAAACATGAGTTAACCTACCATGTGCGTAGTATTACACCAATAAAATCCAAATTTGGTGTAAAACTGATGATAAATTCATAGGAATCGTCGGTTGCGCGGCCACCATGTAAAGGCCTCGAGCCACAATTACCGCGTATTAACGCTAATAGCGAGCCCTAAGTGATTTCTACCGCATAATTCCAGTGACAACAATCTGTGCCGGTGGCCTATGAATATTTCATATCGGATAATGGGCTACTTACGAGCGATTTTACGTGCTAGTAGTCAACGTTGCTAATTGTAGCTCCACACGCCTCACATTGTATCCACTGATAGGTGGGATGTTATGTCAATAATATTACGTGTGTTTTGGTTTCGATCGACTATTTGAAATATATTTCATATACAAATCCTTTAGTATAACTTCGTCCAGTCCGTCTGTCACAATCATTATATTTGGAGATTGTTGGCATTAACTATACAGGTTGAGGTTTGAATGATCAGCCAAATTTTAAAATAATGATCTTTGTTAGAAAACCGATAGCCGTCTTGTTTCCTTTTAGTATCGTTCTATAGAAAAATATTGAGATATGACTACACCAACCTTTCCCGGAAAAACCAATAACTGTAGTCACCATTCACGCCCGCCGCCCCATTCCGTTTCAAGGTCTTGGGCGCGTACGTTCACTTTAGCGTTAAAAAGGCAACCAAACGTTATAAAATAACACTGTAGATAAAATAATTTATTATGAAAATGTAACCCATATTTTTTATTTACGCTATATGGTCTATTGGTGACACCTAACATCTAGACAAATTTTGGCAGGTTCCTAAAATCTCACCTTGTATAGATAAAATTTGGAACGTGTGTGTAAACAGCTACACAGTGATGTAGATATGAAAGAACAAAATATTTTGGAGTAGGTAAACGTGTGAGCTTATAGATAGAACTTTTAAAATAACATTTTTATTCAAGTGCATGTTGTTGTTTCATCCTTGAACGTTCATCTTGACTATGAAACCCTTCACCGTGCGTGGTCCGACACAGATTTTGCCGGTTTTTAAGGTTACGTACAAAGGGTAATAATGAAAACTCTATTACTAAGCATCCGCTGTCCGTCCGTCCTTTCGTCTGCCACAGGGCTGTTTCGTCTGAACCGTAGCAGGTAGACACTTGACATTTCCACCGAGTATGTCACCTATAGCCGCTTTAACGACAAACAATAAAAATAAAATAAAGTTAAAAACTAAAAGGAGTCCTCGTACAAGAAAATTATTTCTTCGACGTTTTTGGTGAGTGGTGGTTGTAAGACCATTAAATGTTTACGCTTGAAATTTTCATGGAGTATGTACTACTATAGTTGCTAAAACTACAAATATTACTACATATTACAAAAAAGTCCCCCGCCGCGTCTGTCTGTCTGTCTGAACGCAATAAACTCAAAAACTATCAAACGGATTGGCATATGGGTGACACCAATGGACGGAGTGATTCAAGAAGAGAGTTTACGTGTATAATTTATCAATGTTTTGTGCAAATTAGTCGAAATATGACGATTACTGTTGCAGAAGTCGGAAAAAAATCAAACCGGTTTTGAGCTTTTGTCGAAGACGCTGCCTAATCCCTTTGAGATATAACAAAATAATGTATGGATGAATTGTTTTTCTTTTATAGGACTAAAGAAAAGTCCGCAGCGGTATATGTCTATATTTTATGAATAGCTTACTATACCTATTTTTATGTTTAAAAAAAAATGTTGTCATATGATGATTTAATTGGGAAGCAATTTATACGGATACAGTATTAATCCTTATCAAATTACATACGTTATTTACCTTCAGCATTTCATGCAGATAATCATTGCGCTTCACACCATACAATTTAAATTAATATCTTGCTAATTACAGCGAAATAAAAACTATCGGTGGCCAGGCGCCGCACCGGGCGTAGTCCCCATACCAATGCGATACGTGTGGTTATGCAGTAGTTATCAATGTTGTATATATAAATAAATATTTAAGTTAGTTTCTATGTATATATTCTTTACTTATTCAAGTATTTACAGAATTGGAAATAAAATACATTTAAAATACTCACAAGTAGGATTAACTTATGTTACATTTATAGCTTAATTAAATCTAATCCGTATGTATAAAGCAACAAGCTTATTAACAACACTACGACAGAAAAAACACGGGTAGCAGGCTTATATGCTCTGCTACCCATGCAAAGCCGGGGCAGGTCGCTAGTTTAAAATAAAATAAAGTTAAAAACTAAAGGAGATCTCTTTTAAAAAAACGTTTTTTTAACGTTTTTAGTGATTGGTAATTGTGAAATAATTACTTGCTCTAGAAATTTTCATGATGTGAACTACTATTTAGAATAACAAATATTCAAAATATGTTTTTTATCTTGTACAATGGTACGGAACCCTTCGTGTGTGAGTTCAACTCGAATTTGGCCGGTTTTTACACTGATATACGATTGTGTTCATTGTAGATTGAAGATTAATTATTAATAATAATTACAATACATGGGACATCCCACACAGCGCCATCTAGTCCCGAAGTAAGCAAGTATCATGCTTGTGTTATGGGTTCCTAGACAATTGATATACATACTTAAATATTCTTTTTTTAAATAATATATACTTATATAGACATTTTACACCCAGATACGGAGCAAATAGACATTTCATGTTCATGCACACAAATATTTGTCCTGGGCGGGATTCGAACTCGCGACCTTTGGCTCCGCAATTAAGGTCTCTAACCACTCGGCCAATCGGACAGTCTAAATATTTCTTTTCTAAACTCGACCTTCACTTCGTTGTCATTATTCGCTCTGCCATTTCACTGATGTTCACCAATCCACGTGATTCGCTTTATACACTTAAATTAACATTGTCAAATGCGCCTGTAATATTTGAAGGTTCAAACGTTGTGGTGCTTTTCAGAAAATATAATTCTTGCGTTGGATATTATTAACTATGCTAAATATATTACTAATATTTCAATTTGACACTGTCAAGTTGACAGTTACGTGTCACTGGCGTGGTTTCGTATGTCCGTCTGTCGTGGTCACGGCGTCTGCTACCATGAGGGCGTTTGAAACTTAACACACCGATTTAAAACCATCCATCCCGTTATGCATCTGTTCATGTTAAATATGTGGCTGTTTCCGTAAAATAAAATAATTTGGATGCAAAGTTATTTATTTGTATAGTGACATCAGCTGAGCTCACCTCTAGTGGAAGTTAATTAGTCCTGAAGAATAAAATTCTTAATCCAACGTGGTTTTCTATGTAGGTATACAACGTTTTGCTTGTGATTTTGTTCAAGTTAAAACTAAACCTACAATTCTTATATTTCGATAATATCGATCCTTGAAAATATCTTGAATAAAAGAAAATCACATTTTTTTTTCAAGTCGATAAACTATATTAATACTTAGGTTATATTTTCTATATTTATTTTTTATTTTAATAATTATTTATTTATTATTTTAGTATTTCCGTTGTCCGTTGTTGAATTTGATCTCATGAGTTAGTTTAATTCCTGCAAGAACGAAAATCTCAACGACAAACATTTTGCCAAGAATATATTATGTAACGGGAGATAAGTAGTACCTAAATCAAAAGTTACGTACAACTCAAGCACAAAAACAAATATTTAATGCCATTGTGCAAACATTTATTTTTATTTAGTCGATGAATTTCCTATCAAAATTGCATTTATTATTATTCATTTGTTTACATTAAAACCTATTTTAGAGTTTTTATTTTTTTATTTTATTCATTTACTCTAAGAACTATTTGCGTATTTTGAAATGCACCAATAGCTTGATGAAAATCAGATCAGTATGTTATGTAAGCACCGAACTTTGAATTCGTTCAGTAGAGAAGTAATGCTAGCCGTTTAGTTCGAGAACAAGTTACCATATTTATTGAGCTATATGAGATAGGAAAACGGGCGGGATGCGCGTATATCCCACGTGATTTGTCACCTAGATGTTATAGTGTGTCTAGGTTTTTGTGAATTACCCGTCACAACTAATTATATATTATTGAATGAAAGATGGATAATGTCAAAAAATATTTAAAGTAAATAAAGTTGAAAAAAAAATTCGGGTTTGAGTCGGTGAGTTTAGAATGCGTGTGCCTTCTGGTTGCTATATTCAAAGTTCAATGTATGTAAGCAATTTTGCATTGTTTCAAAAATTCGTCCTAAGGACCGGTATAGAATAGGACCCCCAAACCTCTTGCCCGAGATATCCCGAGGCGGCGCCGACGTCTGAGTGACGTGATGACAAATGATCCGCGCCACTAGCCGTGATTACGTCTGTGCGACACACTTGTCGCTTGAAGGAGCGCGGTTTCGCTTCATAAACGCGTTTGTACCGTGAAAACAGGAGTCGTTCATCATTGTCACTGAATTAATAACGTCCCTTGTCTTCATTTGGCTGTCACGTTGTACTTGTATGAATGGGTGTACACCATCGAAAGGATAATATATATATATATAGAAGAACTCTATGAATTGACACAAAATAACCATCTATGGTAGGTTTTGTTTAATAAGTTTAGTAGTGTGTCGTCATGTTGGAATCATATAAACGATAGATGTCGTTAGCGACGATACTTTGTATTAAAGTTAATTAATACTTGTATTAATTTTCAATCCCACCGCAAATACTTCACTAACTCAGTAAAAGGTGATGATGCCTTTAAAAATAAAGCAATTAACTCAGTCTATGAAGATACTGCTTAAAAAAGACTTCTGTTATATAAGTAAATAATTTTGTAAGCTCTTGTAGGCTCTTTATAATAAACAGACGAAACGCTCTTGACTATAAAACTACGGTATAAAACCTAGAGCTTCTCTCATCGTGCAGCGGATCGCTGTCAGCAAATGAACAAAAATGAAATTAACGTATTTCATTGAAAATATACGTTCTTTTATTACAGATTAAATAAACATACATACTTATGTGTATTAAAAAAATACTAAATAAAACAAAATTACGTTATAAAACTAAATTGAGGTACCTGTAAGTTACGACCTGGCACACTTGTTCTGAATATCCAAATTATAATAAGCCTTCGGCACTATAGACATTGTAATTCTAAGATCTATCATATTAATCCTGCAACTTTACATTTTACGAAGTCTATGTGATCACGTGATCAAAGCTTACTAGATAATATTTCACATTACATCACGCTAAAACATGAAGTTTAAGTGATAGGGCAAATATTAGATTTTAAAAATTTTATCACATAAATCTCGCTAAAACATGAATTTATATTAACATGAAAATAAGTCTGTTTAGAACATTTTAGCTTTTATAAATTTGTTCACGTGATCTGGCGGGTATAACGTGAGAACTATTTTTGAAAAATGATCGCACAATGGGGATTTGTTGTGATAGCTCGGGAAATCACGAAGCCTCTCGTGCTACGAGTAAACTTCGTTGATGGCCCACACTTCGGGAAATATTTGTTAGTTGTGAAATTAATGCATGATAATATATTGTAAATTTGTGGGAAAGGATGATGCCTATCCTGGGCTAGAAAAAGTACTTGAGATAAGATCCATAAATCTCGATATTCTTAGTAAAACAGCACTTTTTAACTACTTCATTATTTTTCTAAAAGTACGTGAAAAATAGAAAATGCCTATTGAAAATAATGTTCAAGTTTTATTTTGAACGCATCTATAAAACATTTATAATAGTTTATTTAACCATTGTTTTTGTTAGCAGACTTATAATTATATTCAAAAATTTATAAAATAGTTAAACATCGTATTTTGAATGTTTTTTTTTAGTTTTACTAAAAACAATTTAAATTCCGAAAATAAGTTTATTTGGGGATTAAACATTTTCGATAATGGCATAAATATTTTCATTGCTGCCATCATTGACATTTTTGTCATTCAGGTCACATGACACAAATTGAGACCACAGTATATTTTGATGTGTTAACATTTTTTCTTTTATCTTGTGTTCTAGATAGTTTTGCCAGTGTCATATTGTTTTATATTACTTACTAGCGGCCCGTCCCGGCTTCGCCCCGTCCCGTATTCGTTTCTCATAAGAATCACTTTTTTTATCTCAGTCTTGTCTCATTCCCGTTCTTCCTTTCATTTTTTCGTTCCCATCGCAAAAATACTTTATTATTTCTGTTCTTGGCCCTAGTGTAGCTTCGTTTTCGTTTCCATTCTCATCAAAAATAACTTTTTTATCTCCGTCTTAACTCATTCCCGTTCTTCCCTTTCCCGTTTTTGTTCCCATCGCATAAATATTTTATCGTTTCCGTTCCTGGCCCTGGTCTCATTTCCTTTTTGTTTCCATTCTAATCAAGTACAACTTTTTTATTTCAGTCTTAACTCTTTCCCGTTCTTCCCTTTCCCGTTTTCGTTCCCGTAACACAAATATTTATCGTTTCAACAATTTCTGTCAGTCTTAATTAAATAAATTACACTTTTGCGAAATAATATTTAGTTATGCAATTATTAAATTACTAAAATGGCTATTAAAAAATAAGGGTTGATCGTAGAAGGGTGAAAATTGAGGATTGTATGTATTTTTGTATGTTGTATCATAAAAAATAGAAATTAAAAATTTTGTCTAAAAAAAAAAATTTAGGGGTGGACTACCCCTAACATTTAGGGGGATGAAAAATAGATGTTGGCCGATTCTCATAGATACCGGATAAGCACAAAAAATTTCATCGAAATCGGTCAAGCCGTTTCGGAGGAGTATGGCAACTAAAACTGTGACACGAGAATTTTATATATTAGATTTACATTCAAAAAGTTGTACGTACGATTACAGAGTTTTTATTTTTAAAATGATGCCAGAAGTCAATCTATGTATGTTATTTTGAATAAAACTGAACTTCTAACTCTTTATTATCTCTTTATCATTTAATAGAGAAGTTGCATTTGTTTAACCTTTTATAGCTTGATGCCAGTCAATTCCCAGCTTTAAAAAAATATATGTCTATATCATAAGGCTTCATGTACCTATGCGAATCAAACCACATGTACAAAATTCAAAGTACCCATAATTTTTTTTCCTAGCCCATGTTTGTATGGGAGATGGGCGTCCTTATTATAAGTCTATTATTGTATACTGACTTTATTTTGTATGTTGACATGTTCTATAGAACGGTATATATATACTATACATGTGTGTGTGTTCTCAATGGAATTAAATAAATTTTGCATTTGACTTACACTCAAGGGAACTGCGATCTTATTGATATTTTGCAGAAAAAATATGTATTATGAAATTATTATTATTTTTGAC
Organism: Luffia ferchaultella; assembly: GCA_949709985.1. NCBI lineage: Eukaryota > Metazoa > Arthropoda > Insecta > Lepidoptera > Psychidae > Luffia > Luffia ferchaultella. Next base: position 8,838,199 of record OX453241.1, read on the forward strand.
TAAATTTATGAAATTATAAACCATTTAATAGATCCATTTTTATATTACAAACAAAATTTATAAACATTAGGATATGAGTAACAACGTGCGGCTGCGGTCTCGACTAAATAACCCGCTTAGTGGGAACAGCGCTCCAAGTAAATAAAACAAGTAAAGCCTCATAAAAGACTCCTTTATACGTTAGCATTATCACTTACCTAGTCGTGTTATTTCGTTCTACAACAGCCTTCTTTAAACTTTTAGAATTCTCAAATACCGATGGTCTATATGCTACATAAGTTCAGCTTGGTTTTTTTCACATTTTCTTAAGGTGTTTGATTGTTAAGTTACCGTAGACAACCGCTTAGCCTAGTGGGTAGCGACCCTGCCTACGAACCTGGAGATCCCGGGTTCGAGTCCTAGGTCGGGTCAGTATTTATATGATGAATATCGATACTGGTACCGGGTCTTGGTTGTTATATGTATGTGGTGTCTTCACTTGGTACCCAAAACACAAGCTAAGGCTTAGTTTGGGGCCTAGACGTTGTTGTCATGTGTACGTTATTACGTTATTTCCATGAACTGCAGTGTTACAGTTTTTATAAACACACACCGCATCACAGTTTTAAATATAATATTATTATCTGAAATAGGTTTATTTACAGTTAAAAGTTAACATATACTCCTGGCTGATGAGTAGTGAAATTTTTCGTTTCGTAGAAAAATTCACATTACGATCTACAAACTCAGCATAAAATCACTATGGATTTATCATAAGGCTAAGATCGAAGATGGGCCAAACAAGTTCAAATCCTTAAATAAGACTCACTTGGCTTCTACTGAAACATATTGATATTATACAAAGAAAAAGCAAACGACGATGTCAGGGCGCCCTGGCCCAACTCAGTCTGACTAAGATGACTTTAGTTTTTCTTGACTTTTATTTTTACTGAGCTTACGACTACACAGCTAAGCTATCATTAAACTACCACTGCGGTACTTTATAATATCGGTAAGATAATTTACCCGTCCGTCCGTTCGCACTTAGGCGTATTTCTTTCCAAAGAATTTTTTTACAACTTGGCACATATAGGTTTCTTTTAACATCTAGTTTTGCAAGTACCATTTTGGAGGTGATGGAAAGAAATGGAGGAATTGAAACATTTCCTATTTTTCTTTACATTTTCTTATTTTCCACCATCACAAAGAAAGTTACGAAATGACGGTGTTCATATGTTCAAAAAGTTTTTATGAGTACAGTCTCGTACTCCTGAACAGCCAAAGTAGGTTCATAATGTATTCGTGGGCATGTTTCAAGCATCTGAGTAGGTACATAATGTTACCATAGAGTCTTATTTTAGTCTATGATATAGTGCCATTTAAGAATGTCTTAACTAAGTTTGTATTCCAGCCAGGTTATTTCCAACTCATGAATTGGTTAGTAAACTGAAAATTCTGTAGTAATTGCTTGTATATATTTACAAGAAAATTATTACCTCCATCCGAAAAACGTTATTTCTGTCCAAAAAAGATCTGAATTTTTCTCAAGTCACGTCTAAAATAGTTTTATTTGATTAATTCAATTAAAATTATAATACGATATTGGACAATGTAAAAAACGTTTTAATCACACAACTACGCTTCATGTAATAGCCACTTTAAGGCTTAAATGAAAAGCTCTAACGTTTTTCATTCACATGTAAATTGTTTTGGGTATGTTTTTATAATTTCTTTTTGAAAGTAATGTATATTTACCAACCAAGCGCTACTCACTAATTCTCACGTTTGACTTATTATTATTTTAATCCCGCTTATGTTAAGAGTGCGCGTTTCAGAAGTTTTTTTTGTCTTATCTTTTCCTTGTGTGACTGCAAAATTACTCGTGCATGCGATTGAAGTTTAAACTTTTTGATTGTATATTACATCAAACTTAAAAAACCTCCACATAAAAGTTCAATTAAATTCCCGAACGTACAGAAGTAATAAAATCGTCAAGTCGTTTCTATTTTTTTTTTGTTTAATTTTATCATGAACTTGTGAATCGATATTACAAATTAACTATATCGATCTTTATTATTTATCGATATTAATTTTTGGGAAACCGTAATATTGCGTACGGAGAAGAAGCGAGCTTTTCGTTAATATAGGATCTATAGGGATCGCGATATTGTGCCTCGAACACGCAATATCGCAGGAAAGGGCACTCGGTAACTAAGTACATAATATTCTGATCTACGCAGCTGGCGTCACGCCATCTGGCTCAACTTAGCTCTATGATACGCCTGCGTTATCGACTTATCCATTGGGCGGCCCCGGAAATGTTTCTGACGATTATCTCTATCTCGGCCGCCTGTGATACGTAAGGTGTTCTAATGTTCCCTTTATTATGTTAAAGTTAAATGGAGGTACGCTTAATACATCTAGAATAATATAACAATATTAAATTCAGAAAAAGTCCCTAAAATTAAATCTTTATAATTTGTTTGTTTATTAACAATGTTTACATTTCTTTATTTATTTATATCATATAAACCATGTTGTATATGTAAGTAAAACAATAATAAATTGCAATTTTTTGCAAGAGATACTTCTCTCTATGGTTTGTTTTAGGTAGGGCGTTTTATCACCAAAATCAAACTATGCATTTCATATTTGAAAAACGTTTATATAAACTCTATTACGATATATAATTCTTAGCTCAATGATATCAGACGTACTGTAACGCAAACATATTTTTCATAAAAGCTTTTTTATTTCCAATTTTCAAGTTTCGTCTCTTGTTCTCTGAGCCCGTTTTAGTTTACGTATCTGCGTCGCCCCACGGCACTCTCGACGGTCTATTTGAACGGAATGTATCAAATGCCGGGGAAAGCTCGGATAGTGAACATTTGCCTCGGTTAATGAGCGAATGGGCGTGGCTAAAGGCGGGGGGAGGGAAAGTTTGAAATATCGCCCATCCTGGGAGGTCCGAGTTCTAGGCCGCGTCAGATTTTCGACACTTGCATGTTTTTGTCAATTCCAGTGATTTATATCTATGACTCGAGGTAGGTGCGGTCTTGAGATCGCTCTTTTGTGATAATTTCGTCGTCGTGTTGCGGTACTTACCGACCGCACGCATAAAGATAGCAGCACTGGCTATTTTGTATTTAAAAGCTGTTAAAATAGTATTATTTTAAACTTTTGTCATACTATTTTGGCTAAATTAGTGAAGGAAAAAATAAGAGATTCGACTTATATGTTATAGAAATGAGAAAAAGGAATTATACGCTGCAATGGCTTACTTAATGAAAATTGTTTTTAGTTAGATACCTACATACAACAGTGGCGCCCATAGGCAGCCTGTACCTAAATTTTAAGAATTTACCTAATAAGTTTTACATTTTGTTTTAATGATTCTTTTTCATTACTTGTAAATAAGAAAGGTACCCCTCAAAGCAAAACATCCAGGGTCTTATTTGGTATATGTTATAAGTAAAATTACTGTCTGCCTACCCTTTGTAAGCTCCTCAACATACAAAATAATGATCAGAAGTTTAAAATCGAGTCTTTTTCAAATAAATAACAGTAAAAATATATTTTTAGTAATTTTTTTTTCTTTTCTAGTTGTTTACTTATTTGATAAAAATTTAGGTATATGAGTACGGAGTAGGGTTAAGCGGGCTTAAGCATGACATGAGTAAAAGCTTTTCATATTACGTCTAAAAACTTAGCCCACTAGCTAGCAATAGGTATCTACAGTCTACTATGTATATTATAAAACTATATTTTTATTTATTTATTTATTTTGATAGCAGACAAATATATTATTGTTAATTTAAATTATTTTTAATACGTGACTGTGAGACGGAAAATTCAAAAGCTGTACCGACATTATTAATAATAAATAAAACATCTCACTCTTTAAGTTATTACACAATATTAAAAACCCGAACCTATACCGGGTGTTAGGCTGAACGTAGTCAAAACATATAGGGCATGTAGAGTTTACTGAACTAAACAAAAAGTTTCAAGTGAGTAGATGACGCAAACTAACAGTTACGGAGAAAAAAAACATGTTTGAATTTTTATTTGAAAATCCCGTATTTGCTATACCACGTGTTCGGCTCAACGTAGTTCAAACTTAGAGAGCATGTAGAGTTTACTTAAGTAAGCAAAAAGTTTCAAGTGAGAAGATACGCAAACTAACAGTTACGGAGAAAAACATGTTTGAAATTTTATCCGAAAACTCCGTTTGGCTGAAAGTCGTTCAAACTTATAAAGCGTGTAGAGCTTACCGATTAAAAAAAAAAACATGTTTAAATTTTCTTTTTTTTTAAATTTTTTTTATCAATTTTTAAATTATTTTTTTATACTTTTTGTTTAGTCGGTAAGCTCTATACTCTATAAGTTTGGACTACGTTCAGTGGAACTCCAGGTATAGGAATTAATAATTTAGTGAACTTATTGCAATCGCCGCGTTATATTACTATTTTTTATATAAAGGAAAAGACTTTTTTTGCAAGACGGTAAAAATGAGCATGTCCTGATAGTAAATAGATAGTTCACAAATACTTTATTAGACAAACTGGCTTTAATATTACTCACTTACTTACTAGACATATTATTATATAGATATGTTATTTATTATGTAACGCGTGTATATGATTATTAGTATTATATTATTGACGACCGCTTAGCCTAGTGGGCAGCGACCCTGCCTGCGAAGCTGGAGGTCCCGGGTTCGAATCCCAGGTCGGGTCAGTATTTATATGATGAATATTGATACTGGTACCGGGTCTTGGTTGTTATTTGTATGTGGTGTCTTCGCTGGGTACCCAAAACACAAGCTAATGCTTAGTTTGGGACCTAGATGTTGTTGTGATTGTGTGTGTTATTATTATTATTAGTATTTGTTGTATTTGATTGGATGCCTGGATGGATCGTTATTTTATTTGTTTGTTTTTGGCCTACTATATTTTATTAAATTAGAAATTAAATTCACGGTAGGTACTAGTAGTTTAACTTATTACTAACAGATTTTATTAGCGCGTATTTATGCGATATTTTTTTTGTTTTTTTTTTGTAAAAAAATTGTATAAAATCTTTCTATTTTGTGTTTTTAAATGTAAAAACATAGCTAAAACTATAAATATAACACAATTCCGACAATAAAATTGTTTGTAATTATTTTTGCGATTTTCACTTATTTTTTTATATTTTGTTTTAACAAACAGCGGTGTATTTGTTTCTGGGTCAAAAGATTTAAAATATAAATAACTTTTTAGCAAATTTAATCTAGTTTATAGCAATATATAACACTCAATAACGTTTCATAAATTAAAGTGCAGAAAATACGTTAAGATGCACGCGCGGGTGGCGGCCACCACCCTTCGGGGCACCACACGAAAATTGCTTGCTAGGTACTTGGCGGTTTTTCGCTTTTTCGCTTTGCTATTTTCGGGGTTAGTGATTTAATAGCAAAGAAAATAAATATTTAATTTCCCCCAAAGTTTTCCACAAAGGTGTAGGTAAGTGACACGATACGGTACTAAATAAACAGCATATGTTGTGTATAACTACTTATTTGTGACTACGTAATTAATGAATTTATACAAATGTTGCTTACGCGTACAATTTTAAATGCAACTGTGTAAGATAATGATACCCCACCGCCGAATACGTTTCTTCGTGTACAATAACAATCGAGGCTATGTTACGTTGTATACGCACGTTTTTTTTTTGCGGTTTCGCTAGTTTGTTTATTATTTGATGATTCTCTTTCGATGTTAATTAATTATTGTTTCTTTTTAAATAAATAGTAGTTAATTTAAAAAAAAATGATAACTTATTTATAATATAAACGCTGCACTTTTTATATATGATCATTTTAGAGGAGAATGGCAAGTCTGTATAAATATTTTTTCCCCTTCATTTCTTTAGGCGTAGTACTAAAGAGCGTTATTATAAATTTTTTTTTTAGTCTCGTTCTTTCTTAAATACGTACATTAAAGAATATTAGTTAAACTCAATTACGGCTGTCAAAAACGGAACGAAACGTAAATATTTCCAATGCGCGTCTTATTGGTCAATAGCACAATAATTTAGGCCAGATATCGCAGAACTATACTATGACATGTTACTATTGATGCTTCGGATGGAAAATCATACCGATTTTGTATTTCTTACTCGATACTTCATCAGCTGTGTTAATATGGTACTTCAATAAAAACGTCACGGTTTTGTATACTTTTTATATACATATAATTTTATTTTATAGGTTCAACCAAATCATATGAAAGGTGGACTGAGTCCTGATAAGCTATGTTTTTTATAACGTTTACCTTTGAAACGGTTACAAAATTTGACGAATTCGTAACTATTACCCACGAGTTAATATAATGTATAACTATTTGTAATAGATGTGCCTACTACCCTCTGCCGATAATCTCCACAAACTGTGAGGAATCCTCACACTTGAGCGTAGGTACGAGCATCTTCAACGGACCGACCTCACCAAAACGAACAAAATTATATTAATACCTTCGTCGATGGTTACAAAATGGTCTACACCTACCTACCTACCTACATACCTACCTACACGTCATAGAAGTGGGCGGAGACATTGTGAACGGCATCCCGCGAAATACCATCCCGTTTTGTTCGCGTTGCGTGTCGTTTGTTCGCTAATGGTGTCACATTGCATAGCCGGCGAGCCGTGTTCTTGTTGTTGAGCTAATTCCGACACGAGAAACGAACGCGCCTGTCAATATAAACCAGACGGTACGAAGACCGATGGCCGCACCATAAAAATAAATAAATAATACCATCTAAATTCTTGGTTGAAATACTTTATCGACATCCAAATATTGATATAGGCATTGAAGTAGGAATAGTATAATAGGAAGAATAGCGATCGCTGTTCTCTGAGCTGAACTGAACTATTATAACGTCGTAAGCTGCAAATGCAGGGGAAGGTGTGCGGCGTGTGCGCCGAATATTGGGAGAGGTCAATACATATAACGACAGTACGTCATGGAAAAGGAAATCGATCGATCGATCATTCGATCATTTATCTTTATTAAAATTAATATTGTATCGGAACTCTAAAAAAGTAGTTGCCAAACGCGGCTCGTCAACTTTACTCAATTTAAATGTGGTTCTGGCAAAGCAAGGGTAAGGGTAGGTGTGTTGAGACTTGGTAAAAATTCGTTAAGTTTAGTTAATGAAACTGTGTTCTTGGGCATTACTATCGATACAAATTTACAATGGGGTCCTCATGTTATGAGAGTGGCTGATAAACTGAGCTCTGCTGTTTTTGCAATCAGGCAAATAAGAAGACTAACCGATGTGCCTACAGCGAGGCGGGTTCATTTTAGCTACTTTTATAGCATAATGTCATATGGCATTCCGCTCTGAGGAAAGGTCGCTGACATTCAAACAATATTTGTTCTGCAGAAAAGGGCTATTCGAGCTGTACATAAATTAAAATCTAGAGATCGTGTGAAGGCTCACTTTAAAGAAGGCAATATTTAGACAGTCCCTTGTCAGTACATTTATGAAAATATAATTTATGTACATAAAAACTTAAATGCTTTCTCTAGGGTGGGTGATAGCCACAACTTAAATACAAGACATAAGCATATGTTATCGATTCCCAGGTTCAGACTCTCAAAGATTAACAATTCTTTCATGGGAAATTGTATCCGTTTTTTAATAAAATTTCTAAAGAAATGTAGAACTTAAATTCAAATCAATTTACAAAGCAAGTTAAAGTCCAACTCATGAAAATAGCTTACAATTGTGTTAGCGAGTATTTAAATAAGTGCGCTTGGACGTCATTGTAATAGTTGTAAGCATATTTAAAAAAAAACAACTAAGAAAAACATATATTTAAATAAAATAAAGAGGGAGGAGTTTCTTGTCGGTTTTTCTCCTTCTAGTTTTTGAACCGGTACCTAATTAATTCATTTTGACTTTCAATAAGTGTGTGTAAACATCTTATATTGAATAAAATTTTTTTGATTTTGATTTTTTTTTGTTCTACATTCTATCTTGTATTATTCTTACTTCTATGGATAGTGGTGTAAGTTTATTTAGATACAATCAGAGTGCATCTGTAAACGTCCGCAAATGATATTATATTAGACCTTAAAACACGAGGGCGGACCGCAAACCTTAGTCGCCGTCGGGCGACATTAATATATGACCATTAAAGCGAGTGTTATTGAGCCAGCAGCGTCTACAGCTACGAACGCGGTTTATTGACGCCGAGGTGGCTGTTAACCTGCGCCGTACATGAAGTGTCATAATGGTTGCATTTTGCCCGTTCCGTGGGTCTGACTTTACGTGTGTCTGAATTCTCACAATTTTTTATGTACGTGAAACAGATTGCGGTTGTGCTGATATATCGAATACAGCTAGTGTTTTCTTATTTAGAGATCTCGTCCAATTTGAGGCGAAATGTCTAATTAAAGTTTTAGGGTGGTTTAATTTCGTTTTATGATTAGAGAAGTTTATGATAGAATCAATTCAAACTAAGCGCAGCCCCATCTAATTCTTATGGTGGATGTACTTAAACATTGACCATGGTAAAATACGACTGCAAGTAGGCGTTCATCTCTTTCATCTTAGAGTTTGACACAGATATTTAGTAATACCGAATAAATTTTTAAATTGTTTTCATCTTTTATTTGGGGATGTTTTTTTTAACTTTAGGGTATTCATTTAATTTTAAAGAAAAATCGTTAATTATTTTTGGGTAAAATTGTTTCTGAAAATATAGAAACTTCGAAGCCAACCATGGCGATGGCAATTTAGTTTGACATGGTAGACTCATTAGAAGAACCAATGAAAAGATGATTGATATACGTTGGTAGTCATGTTCTCTGAATTATTATCAACAAATCCTACGCTAATTCTCGCAAAGCCCTCAATTCAGAGTCACGTTTGCGTACATGCGGACGTGTAGCTTATTCCTACCCCTTCCCACACACCTGAGCAGGTGAGCGCCACGACTTTCGCAAGTCGACACTGAAATTGGAAACTTGGGCGACAATATTGCGAGAAACTGTCGCCCGCCTTTACGTACCGTACATACGGCAGCCGCAGGCGGCGCCCGCGTATTTCCATAACCTAATCAGATTCGTTCCCATAGTCGTAGCAGATTCGATTAGTCTTTGTATTTGTAAAAATAGCACAAAACCTATCCTTAAAATGTTCATGCTAGGTAACCTACGTGTAGCTTTTGTAGTTCATATTATTAAAGAAAACGGTATCACTAAAGAAATCTATTAAAACAATTTCAAACATAACATTTTGCCAGAGCTATTAAAATTACTAATACAAATGTGCTATTTTATCAAATGCTACATGCTATTAAGTTGTAACGTTGCGGTTTGATAGCATTTTATTCTTTCTGGCATAACTTCATCGTCATCAAGAATATAGCATTTTTTAAATATTTAATTTCAAAAACCTTGGCTTTAAGTTTGGTTTTAAGTACGACGGGATAGAAATTGTAAATGCGTTTGGGATAGGAAACTAAGAAGTTATGTGGAGCATATTCATGTGTTTGTGTGTTACTATTTTCGCAATAGCTATTGGATACATTTCAAATTAGTTTTTTGTACTACATAGATATCACCTTAAAGTGGGTTTCCAGTCATGTTTTACGAGTACAGATAAAAGTCACCAAACAGCACTGCAATAAATATATTTCTCTTAAAGAGCTGGAATTTTGATACCGTTTTTAGAATTGCATACTTAATTCTCAGATCAACATCTTAAAGATCTTTTAAGGTTATGACCAGAGTGTTGCAGTAAAATTAGTTAGGCAAATATTAATATAATGATTTTCTTTTACATAGATTATCATCACGTCAGACTAGATTCTACGATATGTTTACCGGTTATAGGCCACTAGAAAGCGCTGCAGATTTCGCATTACACAGACATCGCCTCAGAGTAGGTTCTTAGAATAGTTCACGGTTCTATGCCACCAGGAGGCGCTGCAGTAGATATAAAAAAATAACATATCATTTACAAAACGTATTTTTCTTTATCTTTATAACCTGGTTATAAATATTCTACTCTTGGACAATAATCTTTAAGAATAAATAATTAAGTAAAAATAATGAAGATTTTAAAAGTTCGAAGCGAATTAAGTAGGTAAATAAAAAATTTAAAATAGACAAATAAAATTTTTGTAAATGAAATAACTGCATTTTATTTTATAATTTACCTATAACACTAAAATTTTAAATGTTTGTAATTAAGCGTGTGTTGTTAATTAGATGTAAATTTGTGCACTCATTTTAATAGACCACTTATTTAATATTTCTTACTTAACTTTTTTAATGTTATTTATTATTATTATTAAATACAAAAGCTAATTGAATCCGACACGAATAGCGGACGAATCTGATTAACGTAAGAGAATACGCGTTCCGCCTACAAACTCTATATTAATGGTTGTGCGCGAACATCTACACATTAAATGTTATTGTGCAAGTTGTTGGTACGTCTTTAAGTTTGTTTGTAATTCAACTACGGAAACGACAACACTCGTTCGAGTTTCAAAGCGAATATGTAGAAATGATATGATAAAATTAATTTTTCTTATAACAACAAAAATGAAAAACAATATCATTTATAAGTAGTCAAGAAAACACAAATTAAAAATATATGTAAAAAATCCTTTTTCAATATAAACTTTAATTATAAAAAAAACAATTAAGTAATTAAAAATTACAAAATAACTATCAATCTTAAATCTTAAAAGTATTACAGTTAAAATATATATTTAACTTATGACGTTTTATGCTTTAAGCTTTTAAAAAATATATTTCATAGTATGAATATTATATTGACAAAGCCTGCAGAAGAGTTATATGGCTGTTATAGAGCCATTTTTCGGTTTTTAGGTATTCTTACAGTTTATGTGCAGCCATTATAAAGCTTTTAAGGGTTTCTATTCTACACTGAGAAAAGATTTCTTTAAATATTAAGATGGTTTCAGTATCAGTACAGCAATGGATGACCTACATCATAAAATGAGAAGAATGTTAACAAATATATTCATTTCCTGTTACATGGCATAGATGGCATATAATATAATGGCCGACATGTTCAACCCATAAAAACAAATTTGATTAATCTATTTAAAAATGAAGCAATATTTTTAAAGAACACAGTTTTCTAAAAATCACAAATACCTATAGGATTTGTGATTATTTAAGTGTTGGTAAAACCACGTCGCCCATGACCATCGTCGTGACACCGTCCTGTAGTTAGGTTGTTTTCATTTTCATAAAGGGGTGGCAAAGGTGGGCGCGTATCTGCTTTTACGAGTTCGCCTATAAACGGGGCTCAATGGAAGTGTGCAGAGGGAACTTGCGATTATAGACAACCAACACACAAAAGAAGTTTTCGTTGCGCGAAATATATGAATAATACCTATTACATTTGACGTCATTATGTGTATAAACAAAAAATTGTCATTTGCTTACCTACTGTTTTTAAGTAAAAAAATTAAGAAAATACTAAAATATAAAATAAAATATAGTCTAAAAAACGTTAATATATCTTTATTTTTCAAACAAACTATACGTACTTTGTTATATATTTTATATACAGTAATAATAATATAGTAATAATAATATCTGGGACATCCCACACAGCGACATCTAGTCCCAAAGTAATCAAGTATTATGCTCGTATTATAGGGTACTAGACAACTGATATACATACTTAAATATTCTTTTCTTTCTAATATATATATAGATACTTTTACACCCAGACTCGAAACAAATAGACATGTTCATGCACACAAATATTTGTCCCAATAATGAGATAACATAAATTATCAAAATGGACCATTTCATACTTTGAAACGATTGAAAACGTGATCAAAATGCCAGACTCAGAAATTACACAGATCACCATACGCATCATCATAGTTTTCAACAAACATTTTGTTAATTTATTCATGAAATATCATTTCAGCATATAATTTTCTTTTCAGCACGAATTTTATATGTGAGTCACAGAATTATATTCCTTCACAGTGAACATTTATAAACATCAAGTGGTGTATATTTGGTCTTTGGCGTATATTTTTTTATTTACATTTTTGGTGTTACAACGCGGTATCTTTACGTTCATCCATAATTTTATGTAAGCTTCACAAAGCAAGATAATATAAGTGTAAAATATAGTTAAATATATGTGGCATAGTTTTAGTTTAACATATTATTTAATCAAAATTAGTCAAAGCAAACCTTTTTAAATGTTTAAAACCCTAGACTTATATAGATTTGAGTGCAGACGAGTGTCAAGATATCTTAGACGAACTATGTTTGTCAGATAATTTGCTTTGTTGTCATCATAAACAACAATCACAGTTCCACTCACATTCATACCAAAATACATATAACTAAATTATAGTTTTACCTGGGAACATATAGATATAGTAATAACCATTCAAAGATATTTTGCCTAACTATCCACGAGCGCCGGTGCGGACGTGCGGTGTTCGTGTCTACGCTTGCTAATGTCGACAGAGGGTCGGTTTGGTAGGTAGAAGGTGGGATGGAGGAAACGGGTGGATGAGGGTATGGAAGGTGACACGTAATGCCTGTTAAAAATCTAAATGTGAACGAGTATGGCGGGTATGGTTTTTACAAGTATAAACTTATGTATTTGTCAATACTTTGGAGTGGTAAGATTACCTATCTACCAGTGGCGAAGATTGACCAATTAACACTTATTGCGGTGGTCTATTCTAATGTTCTAATGTAATTTTTTACTATATAAGAATTAGATTGAACTATCCCAATGTATGTCACCTAGATAATCGTGTCCGGCTTCCATTTTCATAGGTCTCTCTTCGCCACTGCTATCTACCCATCTACTATGTATTTTTTTCAAAAATTACATTTTATTTCATTTTCTAAGGTGTATCGATTAGTTGAAACTATTATTTAAAAACTGTTGCGAAAGGATACTTCAAAGTAATTAATTGCATGCAAGCTTATCTACTTAAAACTTATAATTTATTAAATCATTTTCAATTTCAATAGGTAAACGTTCACTTGGTGATTTTAACATTACGTAACCTTAAATATAACTAGTTTGTTCATCTTTTAATTTCAGCCCTAGACGCCGCCACTGCGCCGGCGCACGCATCTTTCAGCACAGAAGCTGTCTTCAGCGCACGATCAAAGACGGCGCCAGACAACCGCTGATGGTGGTCTTTTACTCAACGTGTCCATAAGTTAAGCCACACGTGGTTATTTTAACAAAACTTTTAAGAAATAAAAGAAATAAATTCGACAAAGACTGAAAAAAGTTATGTTTAACTAATCCATTTTTATAAATACATAATTTGTTCCCATATTTATGGTTTTATGAAGTAAATATTCTTTCATTGATTCACAACGAAGCATCGATAGTGAGTAGGCATAAAAGACGATTTTATCAATACAATATTACAGTAAATTATATTGTATTGTACAATGCAATATTAAAGTAAGAGATTTCATGTTTTACATCCAAAGATAAAAATAGCGTGGAAAGACTAAACATTATTTTTAATTTTAATATTTATTTATGGTAATATTCCCAATAGTTATCTACCTTACTGCTTGTTTCGCTTGTTTAAATTAAAAAAGAAAAAACAATTAAGAAAAACATATATTTAAATAAAATAAACAGAGAGGAGTTTCTTGCCGGTTCTTCTCCTCCTAGTTTTTGAACCGGTACCTAATAAATTTTCACGACTTTCAATAAGTGTGTGCAAACATCTTATATTGAATAAAAACTTTTTGAATTTTGAATTTTGAATTTCGCTTTGAAAGCTCTTGGTTCACTTTTGGTTTAAACTTCTGATAGATGTCGAACGGCAAGCAAATATGTTCTTAAGATGCTTGAAGAGGAAAGTTCCATCCGACTTTTCTTAATAGTATAGCGAATCAGATTCCATTTATTATCATTATTTTTCGAGGGATGGTAACTATTTAATTACCGAATGGACGTTCATATAAAGATACTGCGTTGTGACAACAAAAATATGACAAAACAAATATACCAAATATAAACCACTTGATGTTTTGAAGTATACGCTAGAGTTTTGGTTAATCACATGTATAATTCGTACTTTAAAAGAGAAGAAAGATTTTAAAATTTTATTTCATGTGTAATTTTGTATAAAACAATAAAAATGACGCATCGTTGTCTAATCACATTGTCTGACATTTAATTTACTCACTCTTTCGATCCTTTCGAGAAAGGAGACGCTTCGTCCTAATTATCATGCTATCTTAGTTAAATATCGATTTCTAGGAGCAATGAACAATCGGTCCGTAACTCATTAACGTTTAATTACATTTCCATAAGGCTTTAAATTTAATAACCTGATAATATAGTATAATTTTTTACATATGTCAAAAAAAAAATTAATATAATCTAAATAAACGCGTAGCTTTCCAAGAGGAACTACCGGCGCCGGCGCGGGTGGGCGGTCAGTAAACGTTTTCCGCGTACTTGCTTCATAAATTAATTCTGACGAAGGCGCGATATAAATACAACGGCCGCAACTCATTATTCGCTTACAGTTTTATACATTAGCTTCTGTATCGTATATGAACTATCGACCGACACTCATCATCAGCAACAACTAAACCTGCCCACAAGCTATAGCAACATTTAACAATGTATATGCCCGTCCGCAAAAGTGTTGCCGTAACCCGAATAGTTTATGTAAATGTTATACCTGCGTAAGTTTAAAATTGTGAGATAATTTGCCGAGTAAATTTTTTTGCGTTTTGCGTAGATACATTCATCGATAATACTTTTACGCACGGTTTATCCATGGCATTGTAAAAACCACCTACAATGGCCGTAAAACGGCTGTGAACTTTTTTTGCCTACACTTTAATAATTAAAATGTAATAATAAAAACTATATAATAATATTAAACCCATGAGTGAAGTCAAATGCAAAAGTCATTAACGACAAAAAAAAAAGGAATCCTTAACTGTTTTTCATTGTCACCCAACAATAAAAACACAACAGGAAACTTCAGAATAATAAAAAGAGAGAAATAATAGAACAAACCGACAAACAGTCATCAAAATAATAACCACCTTGCCGCGCCTGTCGAGTAAAAGTTGTAATGTGACGTTTACTTCTCGGCGAAAAATTTCAAATTACCCCTTACAGTTTCCCGAACGTCCTTTAGAAAAAAAAAAGAAATAAAATGTACTGTTCGATAATCACGTATCATTATGCGGCGGCTCGACGCGCAAACATAGGGCGGCTCGAGGAATACCCGAAATTAAAAGTTTCCACAAAACAAACCAACAGCTGTCATATTAAACCGTCAAATTAAAGATACACCAAATGAAATATTCACGACGACAGCGACACCCCGCGCCGTAGACGCTTTCTCGTACGTATACAAACGTAGGCCACGTTGTAACGTAACCTATAACTCTTTAATAATATTATGTGGGTTTTGAAGAGAATATACCATAGAGAAGAGCGGGGTGAATTGTTAAGGCGCCCTTACACAGTCGCAGAAATTTTATTTGAATGTATATAGATATCTATGTTAGTTATTCATTAAGTTTGGTTAATGAAACTGTGTTCTTGGAAATTACTATACCTAGATGCAAATTTACAATGAGGTCCTTATGTTATGAGAGTGGCTGGTAAACTGAGCTCTACTGTTTTTGCAATCAGGCAAATAAGAAGACTAACCGATGTGCCTACAGCGAGGCTGGTTTATTTTAGCTACTTTCATAGCATAATGTCATATGGCATTCTGCTCTGGGGAAAGGCCGCTGACATTCAAACAATATTGGTTCTGCAGAAAAAGGCTATTCGAGCTGTATATAAATTAAAATCTAGAGATAGTGTGAAGGCTCACTTTAAAGAAGGCAACATTTTGACAGTCCCTTGTCAGTACATTTATGAAAATAAAATTTATGTATACATAAAAACTTAAATGCTTTCTCTAGGGTGGGTAATAGCTACAACTTAGATACAAGACAATCATATGTTATCGATTCCCAGGTTCAGACTCTCAAAGGTTAACAATTCTTTCATAGGAAATTGTATCCGTTTTTTAATAAAATTCCTAAAGAAATGTAGAACTTAAATTCAAATCAATTTACAAAGCAAGTTAAAGTCCAACTCGTGAAAAAAGCTTACTATTGTATTAGCAAGTATTTAAATAATAAGTACGCATGGCCATCATTGTAATAGTTGTAAACATATTTAAAAAGAAAAAAAAACAATTATTTAAATAAAATAAACAGGGAGGAGTTTCTTGCCGGTTCTTCTCCTTCTAGTTTTGGAACCGGTACCTAATCTCCTAATCAATTCATTTTGACTTTCAATAAGTGTGTGTAAACATCTTATATTGAATAAAAACTTTTTGATTTGATTTTGATTTTGATTCCTCTTTTCTATATTATTACAAAAAATACCAGGAAGGCTGTGGCGGCGCATCGCTGACTTCCAGGACCGTCACTTGTTAAGATCAGGCTCTGTTAGCCTGATTTTAACAAAAACGAATAAGGATAAAAAAAATCTAATCTAATTGTTAGAAGTAGTGTCGCGGTTGTATAGACCGTATCTAAGAGTCGCAATTGGGTAATTATTTAAATGAAACTTGTGGTTAGCAGACTAAGGAATACATAAATTCAATACATAGGTACTTAGACTCCCTAACGATAATTTGTAGAAATGACATTGAAACGACGTAAATTACAGGGCATTTGTAACGTATAGCGAACGATGTTGAGACACTGTAATTGTATTAAAAGCTTGTTATTCGCTCGTCATATCGATCTTTAAAATTTTATATAAAACATAAAAGGGCTCGGCGGGAGGCGCGAGGGTGGGTCGGCAGCGCCAACTTTAATTTTTTTGTCGTTTTCAACTCCGTCAAATGTCGCGTTTCCCGTTTGCATATATTTTCACTAACTCCCTGACGCCCTCCCCCCCCCCCATTCTTCTACCCGAGCACCCCTCGCCGTCGTTCACAGACTGAATTAGTGTCGGCAGCGTGACACCAACTGAATTTAAGCCTAATAAGAAATTTATGATGAAATTTCCGATTCGACCGGAAAGTTCGCAATTCCGCACAAAGAGTTCGGCTTTTCAATTTGAACTCGTAGCCGCTGCCGCAAGTCCGATCGATTCATTTTAGATTTTAGCGAAATTAGCTTTTCCACTTGGCCGACGGAAGTTCCACGATTCTTCGCGAAACCGTTTCAAGATTAATCCTTGCCGCCGATTAAGATTCTCGTTTCGACGAGTAGATGCTGTTTCATCTCCGAGTGAATTACTGTCAAAACGAGGGAGAACGAATTTGTTTGTTCTCTAATTTTTCCTAAAGCCCTCTGATTTACGCTGAGATATTCCGAAAGTAAATTTTGATTTTCAATTTAACTTATTATCCTTGTTACAAAATCGGGATTTAGAGGGACTTATAATGGGAACCTTCGAATCTGGTGGTTCAGGGGGTCATTCAGATCCCAATCGGTAATATGTTTTACTTTCGCTGATTTGGAAAATACACGATTAGTATGCACGTGAACACTGCTCGCATTTTCTGGGGACGAAAAGTCACTCGTGGTTTCTTGTCACACACACACGATTTTAGGAATTGAAATGAAATTGAACTTAGAAATGACTTAGCGATGATTATTTATTAGCGAACTAAGTGTGAATTTGTTCTCAGTGGTGTTTGTCGAGTGCAGTGCTGATTTGCCTCACACGAAGTACCAAATTTCACCCGCCTCGTCCCCCAAACCGACTCACCCTTGCCGCAGCAATAAAACTCGAAATTGTTTTCTCGCTTCGAGCTGGCGGCGGTGGCGCCTCCCTCGGTTCGCGCTTAAACGCCCTTCGACTTGCAGTTGCGAATCACACTTTTTACTGTGTTCGAAAATTGGCGTCTCGAACGACCTCTTCGGAGAAGTACATTTGAAAAACGACGTCGCTGACCTTTCTTTTTACCGAGCGAAGGCACGGTTAAAAAGAAGGAGCGCGGATCCGCGTGAGTAATGCGTGCCGGCGGTCGCGGGCCGTGTACGAATACAATTTTTTGCATGCAAACTATCGGTGCATGGCTGCGTGGCGCCCCGTTGGCAGTGGCAAATGCGACCCAATTAGAAGATAAAGCGTTGACAATTACGGCGTAGGATCGTGATCGTATATCAACAATTATCGTTGCGAGTGCTACAAATGGCGAGAGCGGAGCGTGTCGCAACCGGGCGCTGCGGGCCGCGGCTCCACGGGCCTCTACGCACACTAGTTTTAAACGTTCACTCAGTATATCATCGGTCTTGACATTTAAACTGCGACTTTTACGTAATCGTATTTGCCATTAAGTAAACCGACAAAAAATCCTAGCTATTTACTACATATAGATCGGCTGTCACCAAAAATAGGTATAGGCCAAATTTCAGTCAAACAAAAACGAAGAAAGGCTGTGAAAAAGATTGTTGACTACTGATATACGAGTAAATCTATGGAGTTTTGTGACGATTCGTCACAAACATTTGCGGACCATGTGCAACTATGGATATACCGCATCCATATAATACTATATAAATAGCTACTTTACATTACTTTTCTTTTTTCCGTTCTAACCTAATGTTCAATCATGACCTTGTCTATTTGATTGTGAAAGTTACACTAAAATTAGAATGAACGAATGGGAACTAAAACGAATTGATGTATTTTTGTATTCAGGGATAATTACCTAATTAGATGAACAACTACAAAATTCTCTTCAATTAAGAAAACAAATGCAAAGTAACTCCGATTAAAAATCTCAGCCCTTCTAACCTATAGGTACAACTATGTTACACAACAAATTATAAGTTATAGGTACATTGAGAACTCTATTTTATAGCGGTTAGGCACAGACAGTAAGTCACACTAGTTATAGAGCGATGTATCCGCCGTCAACTATAAATCGTTCGGTGCCTAGTTGTGATCATCGGACACAACAGTCGCATTGCAACAGTTTCACATTCGCATTTAACATTTTAATAGTCCAAACGTTAAAGTTTACACCTCTATATACATTATAGCCTATACCTTCAACAACCGACCTCGTATTGATGTAAAGTCGGGCTATTTTGAAGGCAACTCCATTCCGTTTTATATTCCATTTCTTTTAAAGTGATCAAATATTTTAGCACAAAAATACAATAAACGCGAAGATCAAACAGAGTGCATAATATCATAATTTAGAAGTAGGAAGAAATATTGCTACAACGGCTCAACACCGCCTCGATGATAAACTGGCTCGTTAAAGTGTAGATTAAAACATTCGCGTGGCCCGAGAAGCCAGAGTATTTCAATTAAGTCGGATAGCTCCACGGATAAAATGTATCGCAGCCGTCAGCCGCCGACTAGATCAAAAGACGTGGCCGCTGCCAAATACAATACGTCGACGCGTCACCAACTGTAAGTGCTACTGCACACGGACGTGAAACGGAACGTATCAGTAACAAGTAAAGAGCGTGACAGTCATTACCTCTGAATAGTGTTGTTACCGCGTCTTGGCTGTACGTCGAATAGCTCGCCTGAGTTAGTTTATATACAAATGACCATATGGGGAATCATATGGGCTGTATACAAGGGGAAATTTTAACAACCATCCAAATTTTAATATAATGATCTTTGGTAAAAAACCGATGACTGTCTTGTTTCCTTTTAGTATCGTTCAATAGAAAAATATTGAGATATGACTACACAAACCTTTCCCGAAAAAACCAAAAACTTTTGTCACCAGCCTAAGCACGCTCTGCCCCGTTTCGATCTCAAGGTATCGGGTGCGTCGTGAAAAGAAGACAACCAAACGTTATAAAATAACACTGTAGACAAAATAATTTATTATGAAAATATAACCTGTAGTTATTATTTTACGTAATGAGGTCTATTGGTTTAGCTGTCATCTAGGAATTTTTTAGTTGGTTGTTAAAATTTCATCCTGTATATACAGCCATCAAACATTAATAAGGATATGACTTACGTAATTCCCACTATAATATACAAAAATGCTTATTGTCTTTGTGGTGTTCTCGTTTGCGGTGTGTGGAGAAAGCATTTTTCTCCACGGATCGGGAAATCGAGTTCAATAAATAAAATAATTTCATATTATATAACTTTAGGCCGGATTTCACTTGAATAAATCAAAGAAAATCCTGAAAGATAAGGCACGTGCGATCTGTTTGAATGCCCAAGAGAGATTCGATTGGGTGAACGCAGCCGTTAGACGAGATCCCTCCACTCGTCCCGTTTATATGGGCATTCTAATCGGATGGGAGGGCCACGAATCATCCTTTGAGTAAATTATTGTCATACGACGAAACAGTTACAAAGAAGGATGGTGTTTTCGGACAAGGGTTCACTTGTTAGACATAGATAATAAAATAAAAAAAATAATTTATAGAGAAAGGATTTCATAAAATAGACACATTATATTTCTGTTTAAAAATCGGATTTATTTTTTTTGAATAACAAAGTGTTCAATAACCTCACAACATGTAGGTACGTATAATGTTCATCCGTCAGAGCTTAAAGCTAACAAGCGCAGCCGTATCGTATCACGACGTGCCGTAAAAGGCGTGCGAAACTAAACCCCTGCTAATAAAACATCAAAATATTTGCGGAGCAGATGAAAAATGAGTCCGAGGAATAAACTAAAACGAATAATAAAAGAGACAGGTTCCCGCGGCTTAGCGACAACGCCGCTCCCTCGCGATTAGTATGCCAACTAGCGGCGACATATTTGCATTATTCTATTACGCCTGTTACTATAATCCCAATGGGGAGAATCTCGCTAATGTAACTGGGATTTAACGAACATTTTTCTCCGCAACTATTTTATGGAGATGAATCGATAAACATGAATCTTCATTTTGACTTTTACGATTATATTTAGGTACAAAACAATACCGTTGGACGTTGGTAATGTCAGCAATAGAAAAATATGTATATATAACGTACGAGCCGGCTCTCGGCCACAGATTTGGGCTAAAATAAAGAGTGAAATATGAAAATCCGGTGCGAGCGCGCGTTGTCGCTACATAAATACACCACGCCAGAGCGAGTGGCCGGCGGCCGCGTCCTCGCGATCTTCACGCGACAATTCGCCTGATCTCTCCGGGGCAATTCAATTACAGTGAAAGATCCCTCATCATAAGCGAATCGTTTTTCCGAGTCATTAATTTTTTTGAACGACACGGGGCCGGCGCGATACGGCGGGAGGGTCCAGGCGGCTATCTCGCGAGATAATGCTGATTTATACGGGCGGGCGGCGGCAGCGATTCGCCGCGCCATGCCACGCCAAGCCACGCCAAGCCAGGCTCGCGGTCGCCACGGCGCTGGAGCTGTTTGCTTAGCTGCCACCCCGCTAATTTGTGCCGGTTACTTGCCGAGATTTATGCTAATCGACGAGGCCGACTCGGGTGAGCCCGCGTGACAGCGTGTACCAAATTGTCCGGGATCACAATCGCAAAGAGCCCTTTGTCTAAAACTGTAAACGCTATCTAATGTCATCAAAGTGGAAAATGAGATTAATTCTAGTTGCAGAGTATCTAAGAGGGATATCTAGTCCATAATTTAAATTCTACAAGTTGGATCAGATTTTCAGTAATGAATGTGGTCATGCCTGTTTATGATACTATCCTTAAAAGGATAAGCATTCGGTTCAGTTAAAACTGTGATTTTAGTGTAGCCTAAATTAGGTCATTTAATGTAAAAGTCCGAAAAATCGATCAAGTGCGTGAAAAAAGTCAATTTACTTTTGTTGTTCTATTTTTATAGAATAAAGTATTCGATCCCATACTAAACATTTTGTCATGTTTTATGTTTAAAAACATATCCGTGAGAGACGCACGATATTTTACACCGAAAACGAGTATTCAAACAGTTATGAATCGACTTTCGACTTTAGTGTTATCACGAAGAACTTTGCAATTTCTACATACCTTATAAATATATTTGTTTCTAATCTTTTTTTCTGTGTTGTATTAAAACGTAGTAAAAAATAAAATAAATAGATAACCAGCTTGATTTTGGAACTGCGTCAATAAAATAGTGAAAAATCACAATTCGCCAATTTTATGAAGAAATGACTGACTATAGCGAAACCATATCTGATTATCGCTATGCCACCATAATTTAAGTGTAACATACCCCTTAAGGCAGCCACTAGAGTGGATAAAAAAAAAACAAACACCAAAGAATGTACACCCTCTGACGGTCGAGTAAAACTCAGGTTAATCGTCCTGCGCCACAGAGTCGAATGTAAGATTCATTCATGAAATTAACAATTTTTGGGTCAAACAATCCAGAATTCCTTTTGCTAATGTTACCGAATACATTTTTTAAATTTTCTGGTAATATTTTACATTAAGCGGAGTTATATTTCGAACTAAAGTATGCGAATAATGAACAATACAAAATAGACTGTAATTTAATAATGTCGGAGATTTCTCAACAGTGTGTTTAATAGTTGTTACATAGTAGTTTTTATACTATAGGTTTGACTTCATCGTAACACAACATATTCGCATGAAAACGTTCTGCGCTACTAACTTCGAAAATAAATTCGAACGAAATATGTTCCCAGATGTCGTATTTTATGATGCGTGGTCGAAAAAAACGCGTTATTCGAAGCGTCCGTCGTTAACTCGATAACATTATAAGGAATAAATAAGTGAGGTATTAATACGGCTTTCTAGTCCGTGAAAGAGGTCTTATTGTTGTATAAGCCGTGCACGCATACCAGTTTCTACACAAGTGACATATTTAGCATTAAAGAGGTAGTAAGCTAATGAAAATGTCGTGATAGCCCAGAGCGCAACGAACCTGTCTGAAATTTATAAGGCTCCATAGGGCCATGGTTCGAATCCGGGCGTGTACCAATGAGTTTTTCTGACTTAAGTACACAATATCACTGACACCGTGCTTCGGAGGGCACGTTAAGCAGTCGGTCCCGGACGCTGTCAATAGATGGCGGTCATTACAGTTCCCAACCCGCAGTGGAGCAGCGTAGTGGACTTAAGCTCCAAGCCCCCTCCTCACCCTGGGGGAGGCCTAAGTCCCTGCAGTGGTGTAAAAATAGGCTGATGATGAAGCTAATGAAACTGAAAACGTAGTTGAACGCGCTAATTATTCTTTGAGTTTGATGTTCAAATACGTTCGATTCGTTTAGCGGTTTGATGATACTGCTATATGCTATTTAATTATATTAACGTTATACGTTAATAACTATGTAAACACGTTTATTACCTACTTTTAAGCTATGAGATTGTGATAATATTTTTTTTGTGTTGATTAAGCCTAGTATTCCTATCGCAGATTTATAACTGAAAAAACTGCATATTCACATTTTTTAAAAATCTGTTACTATAACAAGGAATAAAAGCACTTGATTTGATAATCTATATATTAATACGTAAAATGGAAACTTGTGCCCTTTTTAAAGCATATTGCGCGCACGGATGAATGTCAAATTTGGTATGAGGAGTGGAGTGTGGTTTATGTGGAGGAGTGCTAAAAGTTGAAGCCTATAAAAATAATATTTTGAGAAATAACACCTAAAATTTAAATTTTCATACATTTTAATGTTATTTTCATACAGGATGAATTTTCTGAGATGGGACTGTACTATATATCCTAAACTATGAGAAATAGCGAAAAGTGTTCAAAGGAACCATGAGTTCGATTTTTTAGGAAACGAAATCTGTATATTCACATTTTTGAAAAATTTGTTACTTTAACAGGGGATCGAACCACTTGATTTAATAATCTATATATTAATATGTGAAGAGAAAACTTTACACCCCTTTTAAAACATATGACGGGTACGGATGTGTGTGAGATTTGACATCTTCACTTCTTCACTTCATCAGCCTATTTTTACCCCACTGCAGAGGCTTAGGTCTCCCCCAGGGTGAAGAGGGGGGCTTGGAGCTTAAATCCACTACGCTGTTCCACTGCGGGTTGGGGACTGTAACGACCGCCATCTATTGACAGCGTCCGGGACCGACTGCTTAACGTGCCCTCCGAAGCCCGAGATTTGACATAGTTAAAGATTATATGGAAAAGGAGCGCCAAAAGCTAAAATCTATACCTATATACCCAATATGTTTTAGTAGTAATAATACTGTTAACCATACGAGTTTGATAGTCTGTCCTTTGATGCAGTTTGAGTTGACTTTCCCTCGCCTATTATTGGTGGTTTCAAAAAAGTGAGTACGGTCGACCTTCGACCGCTGGCCGACCACTAGTCTTAATAATTACTTGTATGCTCTAAGCATTTGTGTCACGCCTTGCGATTTCTACTGCTTTTTCAGAACTCAATTTTTTTTATGAAAAAACTTGTCGGATTGGCGGAAAAATGGGTCGGGGTTATGTTTGGAGTTATGACAGCAAGTTTTTAAGTGTGACTTTTGTAGTGTTAAAAAGGTTTTATGTGCAGTATGAATGAGGTCTTGCGTCGTGGTGAAGCAATAAGAGAGACGACCGGTTGACCAGTTGCAGAGCTGTTTTTCTTGAACTTTCATCATCATTGTCCATAGTTCATTTATAGATAGCAATTGTTATTAATGTTTTTAGGGCAATTTTTTGGCATTTGACTAAAGTACACGCAATGGATTTTTACTTGCAGTTAACGAAAACAATCAATTTTTCGTCACACGTTACTATTCGTTCCGAAACGCCTGAACTTCTGTATTGATCGATCAACGCAGGGAAAGCTTTGACGTGTGCAATTTTGTGCAGGTCATTTAGTTTAATTTTTTTTTTTAATTTTGCTAGTTTGACGCAAATGGGTTAATTTTGTTGGTATTCTAACCACAAACCATGTCAAAATGTCTACTGCAAAAGCTACTAAACCGAAATCACCCGATGCGTTTATTAGTTATGTTTCCTCTAAACATTAATGTTTAGCATTAATGTTTCAAGCTTCATTTGATTCGTTTCGAATTTTCGATGTATACATGTTTAAATGCTGATACGATTTCTAAAACAATTACATAGAAATAATTGTTTTATAATTGTTTTAATTAAACAGTTTTTTTACATATTACTGTTTTTTAGAGCCTCGAAGCTTCCTCTATCGAAGCCATACTGTAAATAATTATTCACTTTTTTCAATTTCAATTCAATTATTCAATTCAATTATGTTTGTTGCTTTCAAACGCAGCGTGAAACGCTATGGAGTAGCGTGGTGGATTTAAGCTCTAAACCCCCTCCTCACCCTGGGGGAGGCCTAAGCCCCTGCAGTGGGGTAAAATGGGCTGATGATGATGATGATGTGAAACGCTCTATGTCACCTCATGCTTACCACATTCAGCTACCGAATACTGTGCTGCTATGCTATCACACTATAAGTTGAATTGTTTCTTATTCAATTGGAAGTAAAAAATTAATATTAAAAAAAAAAATTTAAATAAATTACCAGCTTAAGAAATGCAGCTCCAGCAGGTAGGTAACTGCATTCAGTTACACTTTGAGATTTGCATATGACATAGCCATTGGTAATGCCTATACAGTCTAGTCACGTGAACCGTTTTTTTCCGGTAATACATAAAAATTGCCTGTAAAGTTCTTTACCGCAAGTATAATTATTTCGTGTGCAGACACCACTTCGTTTCAGTTTCTTGTGTTTAATGCGTACAGTAAGACGTATGTTTGTTTCGTGACGTATTTTATCGCTGACACGGCACGTCTCAGGTACGGCAGTTAATTTTTGATCTCGTCGCAAAGTGGTCGACCTGGCGACTGGTGAATGGCGTGGCGTGTCGACAGTGGCCGGTCGCGGCGATTGCTCATTGTTCTGGAGCGAGGCGCGACCGCCACGCCTCGCGTCACCTACCGCGGCCGGCCACCACCGCGCTACCATCTCGTTTCCAATGAACCCTTTCTATGACCTCTCAGTTATTATTTTTTAAGGTTCCGTACGTTTAAAGATTCAAATCAAATCCTTGTGGTTAAACATAGATGTTTCGTTGTTGTGTTTGATTAACCGAATCAAATTCTACTGGAAATGAGACTAAATGCCAGGAAAAGGGAGAAAGTATAGTTTGTACCTACTGCTTTGTGCTGTGGCTTTTATGCCCTGCTTAAACAGCAGGAAAAATTTAGAATAAGCAAAATATTTCATATTCATGCATCGATTGTAGGTATAATTTCCTGTTACTATACATCGGCCATCGAGAGTATGCGTTCCTGACACATGATATTTATAGCTATAACGTCATCTTTGTTGTGAGTTGACATAATAATATAATTTTTAATTTAATTTTGTGTCATTCGTGCATGTAAACGATAATAATATTTGAGAACGGGAATCGTCCGACGGTACAAATTCACATCAACCATTCGATTACTATGCCGATTACGACCTGTCAGGAACGCAAACTCTCGACGGTCGATGTATAGTGAAATATATCAAATTCTGATGTTGTAGTAAATAGAATGGTAAAATGTAAGGCGCACGCACCTGCCAGTCTTGGTGATGATCATCTCGGTGCCTAGTTCGTTGAATTTGTCCCATAACTCTTTGGTTTCCAAGTGGCATTGGATATGGCGCATTTCCTCGCTGGACCATCGCTCAGCGAGTTGCGGGTTCCGGGGTACGGGGGCGGGGGAGAGAGCTCGAGAGCCGCCTGCACTCGCCGACCCCGCTTCAGACGTAGACGATACGTCCACCGGCGAGTCTCGCTCGAATTCGCCCGGCGGTGGCGACGGCGACCCTGAACCTGACGCCGCCGCATCAACGAATTTTTCTGGAAGTCGACATATTTTTCGGTCAATTCAAACATGAAAAGAAATCTAAATTATGATATAATTATTTTGTAAAATTTGATGAGTAATTCCGTAATTATAATAATAAACGAAATACGTATGCTTTAGATATATTATCAAATGAGTATAATACAACCAAAGTATGATTGCTATCATGTCGAGCCACTTAGGTTCGAATATTAAAACTCTGTAATTTATTTGCATATTGTAAATTTTATAACCAAACTAAAAATCTCAGTGAGGCCATGCTTTAAGACTTTTTCGCACATGCAAAACATTTATTTAACTTTGTAGAACCTTCTGTCGAGCTATATTATTTTTTTAATTTCTTTACAATTTTTTTTTACATAGTATATTTTTGAATTGATTGTTTAACAATTTATTTTAATAAAAATGGTTGAGTACACAATACATACGCACTTTTTCTTCACGAATATATTCAGTTTGTTATTTTGTGATTCTTATTATAATCTTATTATTTTTGTTTTAGTTTTCTTCAGTTACATTTGAGATTTTCTTTTTAAGTTTTTGATAAGTTTCTGATTTGGCCCCCAAAATTAACCCAACCGTTCAAATTTTTCTGCAAGCTATGAGTGAGACTTTATATTCTTTTATTTTTTCAAAATTTTTGGCTCAATCGTTTCGAAGATGAGAGGATATGCTCAATTTCCGTTTGTTTTCTTTAATAAAGTATGCGTTTTCAAATCTATACACTAATATTATAAAGAAGAAAGAGTTAAATTTTTGTATGTTTGTAACTAACAAACTTAAAAACTACTAAACCTATTTCAAAAATTCTTTCACCACTAGAATGCTACATTATCCTTAAGTGACATGGGCTATTATTCACTTTCGAACTAGCTTTCCGCCCGCGGTTTCGCTCGCGTGAACTACACAGTTGTACCTGGACCACCATGATTTTTTGCATTATATAATTTATAAGCCGAAGAGTGACATAGTCTACTTTTTATCCCAGAAAAAAGGGGTTCTGATACACATGTGTAGTCACGCGAGCGGAGCTGCGGACTACACGGTTGTAGCGAAAGCTAGTTATATATATATACTCATTTATTTTGAATGTGATGCATTTGTCAAAACTTCTTTTTAGATTATTCTACCTATGTCCCCAAAATGAGAATTCATTTATCGTTAAAATTAATAAAGAGACCCTATGTTTTATTTTTTTTTTATTTTAGGATCAGTGATTTCTTAGTTTACGAATATTGCCCCTAATTTCTCGGTTGTCTAATTTTCGTGGTTCAGTGAATCGTGTGCCGTATCGGTTATTAATAACAGCATTTGGCAACAATAAAAAATCAAGTTAAGGAACTGTTTTTTTTTTTATTATTTGAATGTAAGGTGTATTAATGTACGGCACCAGTTGACAGAGAAAAAAATAAAATTAACGACATGTGTTTAACGGGTTATTTGAAAAGTGTTTTTTTTTACGTAAAGGAAATTCTAGTCCTAACCAGTTTTTAATCGATTTAAAACGGAATTTATGTGACAACTGTGACAAGTAACATGTAATAAAATATTTTGATTTCAGAATTAGTCAATACTAGTAGCGGATCATTATTAAAATTGTTTATTTATTTTTCCCGTATTTACTATGCATAAATTAATAAAAAAGTGAATATTTTTTATAAAACATTGAAAAGAAAGCATATTTTTTTTTTTTTTTTAGTTTATTTAATATAAAAAGAAATATATACATAAAGTTCAGCACTTAACACAAGCGAACAAAAACCCTGTTAGGTTTATCCGTCGCTGTCGTCGCTTTGCATTACAATTTATTTATACTAAATTATATTTACTTATATATTATTTATTATCTACTAGGATGGCCATTGTCCTCGAAGTCACTCAACGCCCCTTCCGAGGGCAAAGGGCACCCTTTTCTTTGTGGCAAAAAATGTTTTTTTAAAATTTGTTTACACTTATTTGGGGTTTGGTAGGTTTTGATAGGTTTTAGTGAATATACTTCAAGTATCCGATAGATGTCGGAATCGATGATGCGCCTGACGGTGTGTGTCGGTCGTTATGACGGCTGCCGGGTGTTCCTTCTGACAGGCGATGTTCGGCAAATATCAATTCCACGAATACTGGGGTATAACTTTGACACGGAGGAGGTAAAAATGTTTTTTTTTTTAGGGTGCCGTATCTTAGTAACCTATGATTGTGGTGCCTTTGTCTGCTTGTTCATTTACTTAAAGACTTCAAATTCGATATTAAATTAGAAAAAATGTCAAACACCTTTCTAACTAGATACGATCATCGAGTTAGAACCAAAAGTCACTTATCGTGGAAAAGCTTATAAAGAGGTGTGAAAAAATCACACATAAGTTTTTCCTATTTAAATTAGGTACTAAGATTTATATATTTTTAGGACGCTGTCGACGAAAATTAGAAACCGAATCCTTAAGGATTCAATTCAATTAAGGATACAATTGTATGTTCAAACTTTTGTTCGTCCGTTTGTACGTCTGGTATCGTTTTTCATTCACAAAATTATAACATCAGCTATTTAAAATTAATTTAATAATTTACTATCTTATTTATATTAATAATTAATAATAATTTATTTGTAGATATGTATTTTATAATTTTGTTAAATACGTTAAAAATGTAAAAGTAATAAAATTTTATTAAGTTTAGTTAAATTTTGCTACTTTTACATTTTCAACTAGTAGGTAACAGCCGTTTTTTTTTTTTTTTAATAACTTTCTAGTCGACTTATGATATAAATTAGATTTCGTAGTTGAAGATGCTTATGAGTTTCTGGTGCAAACTAAGGGACTGCGGGAAAGAAAAAAAACATATAGAGGAGAGAAACATAAACTGTTAAGGGCCCTCATTGTGTGACATAACTCCATTTAAATGCATCTTCTTCCTAATTTTTTTTATGAGATAGAGCGATAAGTACTTACTTACAAAACAGAGTAGTTCGAGTGCCTAAATAAGTTTTTCACTCGAGGTAAACATTCTGCTTTTCATTACGAATATGAAGAAAGTAAAAAAAAAAAACGCGTTCAATCCATATCTGAATCTGATGAACTCATTTTATTCAAATATCTATTTACGTAAATAATTGGCACTCGACAAAACAATTGAAGATCGAATTGCCGCTTTCTCGCCTTTTTTGTTTCCTTTACTGGTACATTCTACTAGTCAGAATTTTTTATCATTGATGATGGTAAATATTTAGCTCAAATCTACGTAAATTAAATAATTATTTTTTTAAAAGTAAATTATGAGTATAGAGTCTTGTTACAAAATTGTTGATAATATTGTTTAATTACAATTTTCCGCCTCGATTTAACAGAGTTGCTGTATAAAAAATTGGGACATGGCTTGCATAGTTTTTTTTTTTTTTTGACACCAGGAAAAACGTCTTTCGTCCCTCTAATCAGGTAACTTTAAGCGTACTTTCCGAGTATGAGTAATGAAAAATAATATTTGTCGCTTTTCACAGTACAATGATTAAATCAATTTCAACAAAAATGTATAACAGTTGCTATTTTTAGTAAAGTATCCGTCGGATCGCGTGACGGTAAATTTCACATCGCGCCTCGCCACCGAAAAAATTAAATAAAAATTGGGCGACAGCGCTACATTAGCCGTCAATCAAGCGTCGCGAAACCGTCAGGTGATGTGCTCGCAAACCTTTCCCAACTTGCCGAGTTTTTAGAAAATGGCAACTATTTGGATCAAAATAAAATGGACTTTGTTGTTACCGGATATATTATTTTTGTAAATATTGACATTTACAATGATTTACAACTTAAGTGACTAAAATAAATTAATGCAGTGAAAATTATTTATCTAAATATAAAAAGATATGAAACAAAAAAAAAATTAGGTATATACATATAAGCTTTTTATTATTAGAATTAATTTTACGTTTTTCATCCATTTCGGCCCATTATGCCTCACTGCAGAGGCTTAGGCCTCCCCTCGGGATTAGGGTGCTTGGAGCTTGATCCACCACGCTGCTCCAGTGGGGGTTGGTGGAAGGTTTTTCATCGCTTTCGTGAATTAAAAACAGGACTTTGATACTGCACCTGTCTTCGCGTTTTGTATTTCCCTCTAGTTGTCTACGTATACAGTAATTTGATAGAATAAATCAACAAATGAACGAGTTTATCCTTACATATATTCTACGCTCTACTAAAAAATAATTGTCGATTATCGAATGTTTAAGAAGGTGACTGTACTAGAACACCTTCAGTCCAGTATGTTCGCGAATCAATTTCGTTTTTGTTCGAAATCAACATAGAGTAAATTCAATTGGTACTTTTATGGAAATCAACGAATAATATTATATACGCTATGAATTCTCGTATAATTTTTGTTATGATTTGTCAAATACTTGACTGACTGATAGGCCTAGTGATTAGAGACCCTAACTGCAGAGCCAACGGTCGCGGGTTCGATTCCCGACCGGGAAAAATATTTTTGAGCATGAAAATGTGGGCATTCCGTACCTAGAATCTAGATTGTAGACGCCAGGCAAGCCGTTAAAATACGTACCTACGAGTGGCGTGTTCCTAAATAAGAATGCTATATTATTTTGTCTATTTGTTCCGTGACGGGTTGTAAAATATTTTTAGATGTATATATTATAAAGAATAACAAGTATGTATATCAGTTGTCTCGTACCCGTAATACAAGCATGCTTAGCTTGGAACTAGATGGCGCTGTGTGGAATGTCCCAGGTATTATTATTATTATCATTTACATATTTATGTTGAATCGCTAAAAATAATATTTTATTTCTTAGTATATTTTTAATACGCTTTTATAATTACGCTTTTCGACCTATATGTTTGTATGTAATGGAATCTTAGAACGCGATTTTCACCCACTTCCACTAAAGATATCGGGCTAAAATTTGGAAGACATGTGTAACTTCGATGACAATACACTAAAATCGTAACCATAATCTGATGCGCAGCCAGGATTGTCTCCTCGTGAGGACACTCCTCAACGGTTAAAAGCACGAACACGAAACTTTGTGTTGAATTTTGATAGTTAACCATGATTTTCACCACGAATTGATGCTGAAGGCAAGATTGTCTCCTCATGAAGACACTCCTCGACAGTTAATAGCACGGATACAGAAATTCGTATTTAGGTTGGATTTTAATAATTCACCATGATTTTCACCATAAATTGATGATGCACTTAGGATAGTTTGCTCCACGAGGGAACTCCTCAGTGGTTAGTAGCACGGACAAGTAAATGAGTTCATCGTTTTAGAGGTAATTGTGAGTTCCATTTGTATGTTGGTAAGTTTTGATGAGTTTTCAAAAATTTAAGACCAAAAATGCAAAAATTACTTATAGTAAAAAACAATTGGACATCGAATTAAATAGAAGAAAATAACTTTTAGTATATGAATAAAATGGTTAACGAGAAAATTAATGTTATTGTGAAAAAGCGTGGGCTGCTTCACTTTATTCTTACACCTACTAAAATGATTTTCTTCTTTTTAGTTCGATTTCCCATCAAAGCATATTTATTTTTTAGTTTTTTTTTAAACTATAATTTTAGTTATAGTCAAATTAAATTCCGCACCTATCGTTTGAATTACACAGATAAAGAAATACTGGAGTAATAATTAAAGTCTTTCAAATTTTTATCATATTGTTACGAAATATAAGGAATTGGATTCTATTTTTGAAAATTTGATAGAAAAATTTACAAGTTTTGAAAAATCATAAAAGCATTTAAAAGCACCCGCCCCGCTCCCCACTATAGAACGACAGCACGATATCGACAGGGCCACCGTTCATATACCCCGCTAGTAGTGTACCTATTACCACCACCGGTCGTTACAAGTTAGCAAGTATAGCATCGCAAAAACGCCGAATTATGGAGTGAAATGTTGTAAATACACTTCCAAAAACAAAAGGCAACGTCGAGCGGTGGGTCGCTTCCCCGCGCAAACGCGTCGCACAAACTTTTAAACCTTTGCCCCTACTTTCACTTCCTTGGTGATCCAATTACGAAAATCAATAATAGATATGTCTTTTATTCTCTGTCTAGTAATTATTTGCGCAACGTCTTATGCTGCTGTCTTATAAAAAATACTTTTTTACGATAACTTCCCGTGACGAAAGCCTGTTTCCAAATTTTATGTTTATAATTTCAAAAGATTTCAGTGGGCATGGATGAATCAATCGAGGCATGCAATTTAATATATATTGTTTTCCATTTATGTATTATATAGATATTAATTACACCCCTATTTTTATACCATTCCATCAGCCCTTTTTGTATCCCCTGCAGGGGCTTAGGCCTCCACTCAAAATGAGGGGGCTTTGAGCTTAAATCCAACACGATGCTTCAATGCGGATTGGCGAATTTTTTATACCGTTTTGAATTAATTTTGGAGTTCAAACAAGTAGGCGTTTATTAAAAGTCATCCCGCACGGTATAGACGTACATTTGTGAAGTAACGGTATCACGCGAGCGAAATTCTCGCCACTGTGTCATTATGTATGAGGTCGGGGGTATTTACAGCTTCACGCGGGATAAAGAAACGTTCCCACCTGGCCGGCGGCGGGTCGGCGTCGGGGTATCTGAATATTTGATGAAAGCTCTAAGTGCTCCGGCTAAGAAAGTTTATTGCTAACACAACGATACGTGTGTACTTGCTGAAAAATAACAAAAAAATTAAACCGCCGAAAAAACTAAAAAGCAAAAAATAATACTTATACCTAAGTAATTTTCAGTCAGCACCAAACAAGCCCTCAAGTTTCAACGAGTCTTTAAATTTAAGGTAATTTAGTCCCTTGATTGTTTGGCGCCATCACAAAATTACTTAGATATAAGTACATTAATTTAAGAACTTACTTTCTAAGGTTAAATAATAAAAAATCTTTATTATTTTTTGCTTTTTAGTCGTTTCGGCGGTTTAATTTTTTTGTTGAAATGTTTTTATTTTATAAGTTTTTGTCGCTATGATTTACTAACTACATGCTTAATTTTTGATTACTATTAAATTAGCTACCTTCATGCATGGTCGTACAATACAATTAGTGAGTGAACAATCAATCATCCCCTGTTTTTCTACCCTTAGAGTTGGAATTTTTTTTTTCAAATGTTTATCGGATCAACTACAGGATATACCCTTTTTAATAAAATAAGAATTATCAAAATCGGACTATTCTGCAAAAAGATATTATTATTAATATTAGTAATTTTTTTTTAAGTTTATATGGGACCTACTTCGGGATATACCCTTTCTAATGGAAAATGAATTGTCCGAATCGGACTACTCTGCAAAAAGTTATGCCTGGTCATGCATAAAAAAACATATACCTCCTCCGTTTTTTATCCTCGGTTAAAAAAATTAAGTATAGACGGGATATGTTTATATGCAGTATAGTACAATGACTTAAAAAAAAAATTAAAATTATTTTCACGTAATTATTTATTTACGACCACCTATATCAGGTGTAATCTACTATAGTATAAATGTAAAATCATTAAATTGAATATCAAACATCGTTAACGAAACATTATTTTTTTCCTCAAAAAATTGGCGCCACAAAAGAAAATTATTTGAATTTGTTATCTTGGTGTTTAGATCTACGTCTGGTACAACCCCATCACAAAATATTTGATTTACACTATATGAGATGGACATGCAATGAATTCATGATGATTTCCCTTTTCGAATGATCAAATTCCATAAAGAAATAAAGTTATTAAACATTTTCTAAGCTTTACTACTTTGATATATTTATTGATTGTAATACAGGATGTAGGTAGTCGTTTTAAAAATAATAACTTAGTCATTTCTTTACAGTAAAATCTTGAGTTTATAATAAAACCATTTACCATTACATTGATCTTCATTCAAAATTATTTAAGTACAAAGGACATTAGACTGTCGGCTGAGGCCGTTTTCTAATGTCTTTACCGCATGCATGCCTTATGATAATACCACTTTGTAAAGTTCTACTGTCATCAAATTTAAAAAATTTAAACTTTTTAGGTGATAATGAAAACTACAAAAAAAAAACTTTTGTAAATATATAAATATATAATATATATATAAAATATTATGGAACAAATATGCAATGCAATTGATTGCAACCTTCCATAATTTCTGTGCATGGTTTATATGTAGTATGTTTTTTCTTCATACCTATCTATCCCTTTCAATTGAGGAAAGGATAATGACTAAGACGATACTGTACCTACTTCGGTGAAAAATTCCCCTAGGACCCTATAGTCACAGAGTAGGTGGAATCGGCCGTGCAAAGTGACGATACGATATAGGCAAAAATTGGACGCATGTCTTTTACCCCTAATACAAGTGTGGAGCTATGTGTTAAATAATAGATTTATAAGTATCTCATTTTTTTAGGGTTTTGTAGGCAAATGGCAAAAACGGAAGCCTTATAATTTAGTCCTATACGTCCACAGACCAGTCAACCTATAGACCACGCTTTAATAAACGTCAGTACGAAAACGAAATCGCCCAAAAGTGGCGGGGTGCGGGGAGAGGTCGACTAGTTTTCATTGGCTCGTTCAAAATTGACAATTTAATGGCTTCCGACGTGCTTCCACCTGATGGCTCACTAGTGACGTAGTTATGTAGTGTCACTACACAGCCTTGGCGAATGCTACTCCCTGTCAAAGCGTGGTCTATAAGGTTGACTTGTCTGTGTATACGTCTGTCCACTTCGTTCGGAGATTATTAGCACTACTTAAATGAAATTTGCAAAGTAGGTGTTGGTACCTAAGCTATGAACCGTTATATAATAATGTAGCAAATTTTTAGGGTAAGTCGTCGTATCGGTAACAGAGGGACAAAAAAAATTCTAGCACACATTAACGCGTGGAGTACCTATAGATATAGAGAGGTCTTATTATATCGAGGTTTCCCTCCCTTTAACTTTTCAGAAATAAAAAATTTGAATAAATTTTTATTTTGTATACAATCATAACACACTTATACCTAACAAAAATTAATTGGTTTTTTGAGATATATTAAATAGTTTTAAATTATTTTTAAACTTATTTTTTGACTTTGACTATATACCTACAGAATTCCTTCACTGTGCGTGGTTTTTTGTAATACTTCACTTTCAACCAAAAATCAGATTTTCTTTTAGTTCAAAGTTTCTCATTACCTATGCTATATCGTACCATTAACAAGCGCTATTCATTCATCATAACGAACAACGTTCGAATAAGCATCACAGAGTCCTCTTGCGATAGTATCGGCTGCGAAACTTCGTCTAAAACCTTACATCATCGCTACACAAATAAAATATCCTTTGATTATACGCCAATCTAATATATAAAATTCTCGTGTCACAGTTTTCGTTGCCATACTCCTCCGAAACGGCTTGACCGATTTCGATGAAATTTTTTGTGCTTATCCGGTATCTATGAGAATCGGCCAACATCTATTTTTCATCCCCCTAAATGTTAGGGGTAGTTCACCCCTAAATTTGTTTTTTTTTTTTTTAGACAAAATTTTTAATTTCTATTTTTTTATGATACAACATACAAAAATACATATACAATCGTCAATTTTCACCCTTCTACGATCAACCCTTATTTTTTAATAGCCATTTTAGTAATTTAATAATTGCATAACTAAATATTATTTCGCAAAAGTGTAATTTATTTAATTAAGACTGACAGAAATTGTTGAAACGATAAATATTTGTGTTACGGGAACGAAAACGGGAAAGGGAAGAACGGGAAAGAGTTAAGACTGAAATAAAAAAGTTGTACTTGATGAGAATGGAAACAAAAAGGAAATGAGACCAGGGCCAGGAACGGAAACGATAAAATATTTATGCGATGGGAACAAAAACGGAAAAGGGAAGAACGGGAATGAGTTAAGACGGAGATAAAAAAGTTATTTTTGATGAAAATGGAAACGAAAACGAAGCTACACTAGGGCCAAGAACAGAAATAATAAAGTATTTTTGCGATGGGAACGAAAAAATGAAAGGAAGAACGGGAATGAGACAAGACTGAGATAAAAAAAGTGATTCTTATGAGAAACGAATACTACCCGTGCGAAGCCGGGACGGGCCGCTAGTAAAATATATTTCCCTTGGCACGTACTGACAATTGGAAATTTCGTATCAATTTTGTTTTATTTTGTGAATTATAAGGTTAAGGTTAAAACTGTTGGAAAACAGTTGCTTAAGGTTGATAAAAACAAAAAAAAATGTACATGTCCACTTTCCTCTTTAGGGTCTCTTCTGTCATTCCTTTACGTATGTCTGTCAAAACAATCGATTTCAGTAGTGGCCTTAAGTTAATCTATGCCATAGGTTAGGGTCAAATAAATCAATTTCACCATAACCAACCATCACCTTTTGAATATCAGTTGGTCAAATGAACGGAGGCTTTGACTGCAGAACTGAAGGTTGCGGGTTTGATACTCGCCTAGGGAAAAAGTTACTGTGCAAGAAGATGTATTGCTTCGTGTCTGCATAGAGAAACAAAAATTGACAGCAGTGCCATAAACTATCTGTTTATGCTTTTTACTATCTATCCTTACTAATATTATATTACAAACGCGAAAGTTTGTATGTGTGGATGTTTATTGCTCTTTCACGCAAAAACTACTGAATGGATTTTAATGAAACTATACAATAATATAGCTTATACATCAGTATAACATATAGGCTATAATTTATAAAGATACTAGCTTTCCGTACGCGGCTCCGCGCGCGTGAACTACACAGTTGTACCGGGCCCCTTTATATTATTTTTTTGCCTAGATGTAGTTTATAAGCTGAAGAGTGCCATAGGCAACCGTGTAGTCCACGCGAGCGGAGTCGCGGGCGGAAAGCTAGTTATTTATATATTAGCTATATAATAGGTACCCATAGTACAGGCTACGTCTAGTTTAGGAAGATGACTGTAGTGCGATATCTCAGGTAAGTATTATTATTATTACATTTCCATAGAGTTTCTTAATTTATTCATAGTATGTTCATGGTACTAACATTTGTTTTCAACGGCAATTTGTATTCCTTAAATTGGATTCGTGTTACAAGGATCGTGACAAAATCATCCTTCTGAGCCTGTCTTATGTTTTTGCGTTTTCATAATACATTAAATATACATCATATTTGGAATGTAATTCAATCTATAAACGAAAAACATTACTTAAAAACGGTAAATGTTAAATATTTATATAAGAAACCCATACATGAGTGCCATGGTGTTTTATTGAGTTTTTAAATAAACTTGATTACTTTCAAATTTTACTTATGTATTATGGTTTTTATTGGTTTCTTTAAAAAATGAAGACAAGCGATAATTTTTTTTTACTTTTGACATGTTTTTCTTGGTGACCGTTAGTTTGTGCCACCTGCATACTTGATTTTTTCGTTTAGTTCGTTAAGCTGTACACGTTATTTAAGTTTGGACTATATTCAGCCGAACTCAGTATTTTATTTTTTTAATACATAGATAACCGCGTGGACTACACAGTTATGT
This sequence comes from Luffia ferchaultella, assembly GCA_949709985.1. Taxonomy (NCBI): domain Eukaryota; kingdom Metazoa; phylum Arthropoda; class Insecta; order Lepidoptera; family Psychidae; genus Luffia; species Luffia ferchaultella. The sequence continues at coordinate 8,876,494 of OX453241.1, forward strand.
ATACTAAGAACGTAATTATTTAATCATAAATATAAATATGAAAAAAATATTGAGAATTGTGGCTGAAAATTTATTATTTTATGTTTTTATGTGAGAAACCAAAAAAAAATTAAAAAATTTGGTCCAAATATTAAAAAAAATATTAGATTGACCCCATTACTACCCAAAAATTTCATCAAAATCGTTCAAGCCGTTTGGGAGGTGAAAAGTTACTAACATACCACACCCTAATTTTGTATACAATATATAGACGAAAGTGCTTTTTCCATTCATATTACGTTTAAAGTTCTACAGTCAGTTATGTGACGGTACGACTATGTAATTGAACTTGAGGTTACGATATAGATTTCTGTGTTAAGATTACAGGAAATCTAAAGTGATTTTGAAATTCGAAAGTTCTGTCAATGGACTTTTCTTAGGCTGGGCGCTCTCCGCCCAGTATTTGAGACTTTGAATCAGATTTAAGTTTTTCTGAGAGTCAGTCCTTCGTTATCTGTGAAAATGCTACGATAGGTTCAAAACCTTAATGCTCAAATCAGATCCAGATTTATATAATCAGTTTTCAATCATTATATAAAGCCATTTCAGATTGAGTTATATATTGTATCATTAGCACATATATTTTAGTACACTACGTGCTACCTATAACACGTAGTTATATTATATTACATATATTACATTATATTACAAATAAACGTACAAAGTAAGCTTTTATTTGTAATATAATATAATTAACGTGCTATAAAATTACCTTCCTGCGTACGTCGCTGGTACGGTTCGTCTCTAATGAGATTATAGCTTGAAGTGTGAACGTCTTGCTTAAATATTATGACGCTCTATACCTATATACATACCACTTATACCAAGTGATTTTCATCATTACCTTCCGAATTTTAATATTAAAATTATTGGTGAAAATAATCTCTTAATAAATATGTATTTTTTTTAGTATCACTCAGTGCTAATTATTAATGCTAGTATCACTATTGAGGTTTGGCTCCACAAAGTTATCGCATTACTGTGAGAATGCGCGTACAACTAACAATTGTCTCAGTAGGCGATACACCTCTCACCTCCATGTGAACTGAAGACATTTTTCTCGTGAGTAGTAATTATGTTTGATTTAGTACCTAACCAAGCTGTATCGATAATTCTTTAGGGGAAATTTTTGTAATGTAAAAATTAGACTATTTTTTTACAAAAATGGAGTTTGTAGGTTTTCTACTGATATTAGATTATAACAGCGTAGGTACGTTTTTTTTTTCAATGTCACTAACTATCTAAGTAATTAACCCTCCAACGACGGGCTAGTTTTTTTTTTGGTATTAAATCGCGGGTTACTTTTATGTGTTATGCACACGTGTCTTAAGAAATAGATTAAAAACTATAAAATAGAAAACATTTTTGTTACCATAAGAATTTTTTAAAATCATGTTCATATGACTATTGAATTTAACAAGAAATGATAAAACAAAGAAAACAAACGATAGTTTTTGGGTGTGAACATCTTAATGCAAGCTTTAGTACTATCGAGTCACTTGTGCTGAACAACTTTTGGGCGATTTACGCTTGCACCGGTTGTGGCGTGAGAGGAATTGTAACCGAACAGACAAGTGTGAAGTATTTTTTCTTAAATGGTAACTTCCCCGATAATACACAAATTGTTCTCTGATTCTCTTTACATTTTGCATGAACGACACCTATAATTGCTCAATAAGGTATTGTTCGCTGTAATAAATACCTTGGACATTTCAGACACGGCCATCTAAAAGCCTAAACTAGACGGAGCTTTTATTATGGGTACTAAATAACTGATACACGTATACATACTTAGATATTTTTTTAGATATGCTTAGATATAAATATTTTGCACCTAGATACGGAACAAACAGACATGTTCATGCATACAAACATTTGTTCCGGACAGGAATCTTCTTCTTCTACAGCTAGTATCTCTAACTAAATAAATAAATTATAATAAAATTAAAAAACAAATTAAAATAAAATATAATATATTATATAATATAATATTTTATATAATATAATATTTTATATAATATAATATTTTATATAATATAATATTTTATATAATAAATAAATTAATAATAAGTTATTTAAAAATAAATTAATTATTCGCAGAGACTGTGATTAATTTATCCTCTAATCGATATGATTTAATAATAAAAAAATAAGAACCTACCCTGTAGTATAGAAACGTTTATTATAAAAAAAAATTAGAGCTTTATTTATTCCTTTAGATTATGGAGGAGCAACAGCTATACACAAATTAAAATAACAGTGAGTGGTTAACAGTCAACCATTTACAGGTTCCCACTGATATATAGAAACAACATTCAAAGGAAAAAACGCCTCCTCTCTTCCCTCGACCCCAGTTTAATAACAACAGAAGAAATAATATTTTAAGAAATTGTTTTATTTTATTATTTAATTTTGGGCTAACGTCAAAAAGTTCAAAATTAAGAAAATCTTTATTTAAAACATAATAGACTTGGATTTTAGCATTTCTGACGTCGGTCGTCACGTAAATATTTATTGTAAAATTTATTTATTTCGATTTCGATGAAAAAGTTCTATGATATAACGATATTTACTGATTTATTTTTTCTGAACTTCTATGGCATGAAAGCTCTTGTACCTACCTACTTCAGAAAAATTTGCCATTACTCACTTCGTGTGTTTATCTGTTTGTTTATCTATCATAAAGTTTTATCATTTGTTTGAATACTTAGTTCATAATACAAAATTAAATTATTATTAAAAATTACAATATCATTGTTTTTACTATAGAGTAAATAAATTTGACAGCAGCGTTTGGTTTTAATAGAGTCAGAAATGTCACTTCACAGTATCTAAAATGTCAAACGCAATTTCACGGGAGTGAAGACCGACGTGCGGGGAAGACATCAGCTAGTTAGAGTATGAGTGATTAGACGGTAAGCGCAGAACACTAGGGCTTCTAGTCAATTCGTACTTTTATGGTTTTTACACTTAACCAGTCCCGTAAGTAGTTTTGTCAGTTTTTGAAAATCGTTTGTAGCTTACGTTTTCTATCGTTGTCGATGCTCTATTTACGTACGAGCGACAATTTGACATCCCACTGATAATTAAACTAGTTAAAGAATAAGGGTGTCGGTTTAACAGACCTAGAGGAGTGAGAGTGTCTTGCAAGCGGCGTCTCTCACGACGTTCCTGACGGTCGCGGGCCATGATGGCCGCGATGGAGAAGTCCGTGGCGGGGGCGCATGGCCGCGAGCACTCCTCCTCCATGGCGCTCCGGCGCCGCGGACCCTCCTGCACGAGCATCGAGGCGTCCGCCGGTCACCGCGGCCCCAACTGGCCCCGGCTCCGGCTGCGGCACTCGCCCCACGGGCCTTCACTGCTGCCGACCATCCGCCGCCTAACTCTTGATGCGCTCTCTCCTCTACTATGGCATTCACTCTCAAAAATCAAACTTTGTTTTGTAGAGTTTAGCGTTTTTAGTTATTTATAGTGTTTGTTATGTTAAGTTCGTATCTTTGTTATTTATTATGTTTGGGATAAATAATAAAAAATTGTATTTCAAATAGAAAAGTCATTCTCCGATTGAATTGTCTTCATAACATTTCTTTCATAACAAACGGTTTCTCGGGGTGTGATGCTCTCGTCTTCTTTCCACGGAAAAGTCTCTGAAAGTTTTTCACAGAGTGAGATGAGCGCGGTTGCCGCCCGCCTTACGCTAGGATTCGCGGTCGCGTCCCGGCAATTTGTGTCGGTAAACTTTTTTCGCGGCGGACTGCGTATTATGCGCGGCGCGGGCGACTCGATGCGCGGCGCGTGTGTCGACTGAGCGCGTCCGGCATCGGCGGTGGCAGCGGTGGCGGCGGGCGCGTGTCGGTCGGGGAGGGGCCTGCATCCGCCCTCCACGGCCACACCGCCACGCCACGCCACTCCACACACACACGAGACGGTTTTTTAGCACTTCTTTCTTCGCCGACCGTCTCCCTCGCACCGATGCACTGTCCATCCACTCGTCCCTTTCGACCGCGAGTTTTTCTCCGGCGCACGATAACTATTGAAAATCGCTAAATGGCTCGCCGCGGCGCGGAAAAGGCTCTCGTTAAACGGTGAGGCGATCGTATCGAAGTATTTATTCGCGTTACTTTGTGCATCGAAGGGCGAGATCACTATTTATGTGGTGTACGCAAACAAACCGCTGCCAATTATATGTCCTTGACAATATTCGCACTCACATCGTGAATGGTTAAATAGGGTTTCGTTTAATATACGACGTAAACGCTTTAAGGGGGATTAACTTTGCTATGCTAAACAAGCCTATGGCCTGATTAACGGTAACTTCGACTTTTTACCTATATACGAGTATATCTCTACTACCTACTTACTTAAAACTGGTAAAATCCAAGTAAGTGTGGTACGGTAGGTACCCATGCCGAAATTTGTTACATCATCTGTCGCAAATACCTACTAGGTAGGTACTTACCACCAACTGCCACCACAATATTTTTGACGTGTATCAACATCTATTTATACATTCATGCCAGTAGGTGCAAAAGTATCTATACCGGAAGGCATTTCAGAAATTTTGATTTAGGTAAGTAAGTAGATAACTTTTTTTTGCGGTAGCGAAATTACTGAACAACTCAAAAACTATAAGGGCCACTGGTTTGATTTTGGTACCTACTTAACAGCTAACAGGCATAGGTATAATTGAATATTGAATAAGGTGAAATTCACAGATGTGCTTGTGTCACCATAGCTTAGCTAGGTACAGGCCAAATTTTATTCAAACAATAGCAAAGAAAGGATTATGTAATATATATTATACGAATGAGATTACTATTACTATGGAGTTATGTGTCACCAACTCCATAAATTTGACAGACGGTTGAACCATGTGCAACTGTCGTGATGCCGCATCCATGTTTTAATATATCTAAGAACCTACGCGATAGGAGAAGGGCTCCAAACGAAACAAGATTTTTTGTGTCCTTAAAATTTTCAAATCCATACAGACGAAGACTGAAATTAAGTAAGTAGCTAAGACGCTGCTTTTAGTATCAAACATTAAATTTTAATGTGAATAATGTAGTACCTACTTACAATAACAATTTTTACAAACTATTAATTAGCTATACCTAGTGGTAAAAAACTTTTTTTTATGTTCATTCAGTTAATCGGCCTAAACTCGCGCAAAAACTAATACGTATATAAAAACATAAAACACCCGAAGAAAGCATCATCTGTAACAGCTTAAAGTGCAAGGATGCACAGTAGAAGACTCAAGTCTAAAAATATAGGAATATTGAATATTATAAATAAAACGACTTTAAAAATTACGCATAATTCTGTCATTTAAAGAAAAAAAGACCGATTTAATATATTCTGTCATTTTAGCATTATTTACTTTAGTTTTTTTCCACATCATAGTCTTGACACAACTTACAATTTGTGCCACATGTGCACACATGAATTTGTGAAAGCTAAAACGATAAAACACCGCGAATTATAAGGGATTACAATTAAAATATAAAACTTAGGCCATAGTCCAAGCACCAGCAGCATAATACACTCTCTGACAGAACGAAAGAATCAGTTTATTGAAATAGATAAGCATTTTGGTGTTAAACCGTTTTCAGTAAACTAAAGCTACTTATCTACTATATAAACAGGGATTTATAAGTGCTGGATATTTAACTAAAAACGTGAGATGCATATCATAGCCAACAATGACATGCATAATAAAAAATGCATGTTTCATATTCAAAAAATGTTCAAGATATGTTAAAAATAATTTTGTTTCGCAATGGGATTAAATTACAATATTTTTTTTTATAATAGATACCATTAAAAAAAAATTTTTTCCTGTAAAGTAGGTAGAGTTTCGTTGGTTTCGTGCAGGCCATGTGTCACTTTACATTAAAAAAAAAAAACAAAGACACTGTCTACCCTGACAAATGAAGTCATTTATTTTACTTATCTATCTAATAAATGTTATTGAAATCGCTAAATAATTTTATGAAATTAATATTATATTATTATAACGATTCAAAAAACCTCACTCTTATAGAACGCAAACTGTAACGGCGTTCCGCACGGTAAAAGCTCATGTGGTAAAAGTACGAGAATACTGATCCTAGCCTTGTTTACTACATACATGGCTACATTTCTCACACCTACAAATAAGGTTTCTACAGCCAAATACTCATCTTTCATTTAAATAAAAAAAGACCGATTTAATATATTCTGTCATTTTAGCATTATTTACTTTAGTTTTTTTCCACATCATAGTCTTGACACAACTTACAATTTGTGCCACATGTGCACACATGAATTTGTGAAAGCTAAAACGATAAAACACCGCGAATTATAAGGGATTACAATTAAAATATAAAACTTAGGCCATAGTCCAAGCACCAGCAGCATAATACACTCTCTGACAGAACGAAAGAATCAGTTTATTGAAATAGATAAGCATTTTGGTGTTAAACCGTTTTCAGTACTAAAGCTACTTATCTACTACATAAACAGGGATTTATAAGTGCTGGATATTTAACTAAAAACGTGAGATGCATATCATAGCCAACAATGACATGCATAATAAAAAATGCATGTTTCATATTCAAAAAATGTTCAAGATATGTTAAAAATAATTTTGTTTCGCAATGGGATTAAATTACAATATTTTTTTTTATAATAGATACCATTAAAAAAAATTTTTTTCCTGTAAAGTAGGTAGAGTTTCGTTGGTTTCGTGCAGGCCATGTGTCACTTTACATTAAAAAAAAAACAAAGACACTGTCTACCCTGACAAATGAAGTCATTTATTTTACTTATCTATCTAATAAATGTTATTGAAATCGCTAAATAATTTTATGAAATTAATATTATATTGTTATAACGATTCAAAAAATCTCACCCTTTTAGAACTCAAACTGCAACGGCGTTCCGCACGGTAAAAGCTCATGTGGTAAAAGTACGAGAATACTGATCCTAGCCTTTTTTACTACATGCATGGCGACATTTCTCACACCCACAAATAAGATTTCTACAGCCAAATACTCATATACACAAGTTAGCATGCATTTCACTGGACGGAATAGCCACGAGCTGTGTTTAACCGATCAAACCGCCATGTTTTTGAATGTGCAAAATATTGTGTCTTATATGACTAGCTTATTAGATACTTAACGGGGGTAATTGGATGCAGAAGGCGGAGGACCGTGTGTGGTGGCGAGCCTTGGGAGAGGCCTATATCCTGCAGTGGAGAGATACGGGCTGATGATGATGATTAGATACGTGTCTCGTGCGCCCTTGGCGACATACCTTGAAAAGGAAAATCAATCAACCATTTCAATTGCTCATTGACACATTCGTATAGTAAATAATTCGAGGTCGATATACTAGGGCTAGGTATGTGTTATAATTGATTTTTTAATATTTGTGCTGCATGCATAGTATTTAAGAAACTTTTAACGGAAACGTACCTATGTTGAAATATTGAAACAAAAATATGGTATAACAGCGTTTTTTTTTTTTCCTTATACAAATGAAATAGAATAATCCTAAATTTTATTTGCGTGTCAACGCAGAAAATAAATTACTATGAAATTTACATGGATATATTGGTAATATCCTGTACATATTATTACGATGTTTTGTTATCTTGCATTTTATTCTTGACTCAAAAGTCTATTCGGAATCGTAGTTGCATGTTATTTACAAAGCTGTTTTAGAGTCTTAATATAAAAAAAAAAAGATATTCGTAGGTACATCCAACGAATTTAATATATGAATTAGGTAAGTTAAGCAACTGCCTTACAAAGTTTATAACTCTTCTCGCCTCTGCATACAGTCGGATCCCTTACTATGAGCATAGGTAAGTGATATTGCCTGGGATAACAATACCTGGGACATCCCACAAAGTGCCATATAGTCTCAAAGTAAGCAAGTATTATGCCTACCTACCAAAACAGTTATTTATTCATAGAATTACCACGGCCTTACATTTGTACCTAAATTCGTTGTCTATAATACATTACCTTTCCGTTAGCATTGCATCCCTAAGTAGCTGTTATCGGGCAACTCAAACAATATACATTTCGCGCTTCGACTTTACGACGCCTGTTCAAATGCGCGTAAAATTGAAGTTGCATAAATTTTTCCTAGTTAGTGTTTATAGAATTTATCACGTACAAGAAAATCAAACTAACCGTGGCGCTGGGTAGTAAAGCTTATCGCGCCCCGCCGCCGCCGACCGCTGCAGCAGCGGTAATGGCCGCATAAACGCTCCACGGAAACCTGACGATTGTAATTAATTTCTTTCCTTGCATATCGTTTTTCTTTAGGAAACCGTTTGTACCTTTGAGGTATTTCAATCATACATTTATTCTGTCGCTGTTTGTGTTTGTTATCTACATAGGACAAGAGAGACACGACACAGTTATAGATATATGTTTCGCACTATACACTGTGTTCGGCTAAACGTAGTTCAAACATAATGAATGTATACAGCTTAACGAAATAAACAAAAGGTTACAAATAAGCAGGTGGCGTGAACTAACGGTTACAGAGAAAAAAAGTTCACAAAACAAGCAATCTAAATGCTTGCTTAGTGACTCTACTGTTAACACATCTAAAACCTTTTTAGAGGCAGTTGGTTTACGGCTAACAGCCAATTTAATAACAATTTTATAACGAAAAAAAACCACTAACATTTTAATCTAAAGAATAGTCGGTTATTGACCTTATGAGCTTGCGAGTAGTGTTTCTCCAAATTTACAATTAGCGAGACTTTGTGAGGTTTCATTGAGTTTAGGAGTGAAACTGATTAAATAGAAATGTATCACTTTCATATTGTAATTGTGGATTAGTGTTTTTATTGTTTTCTACTAATAAAAAACTTTGAACGTGTTTTTCTCCGTAACTATTAGTTTGCGTCATCTGGTCACTTGAAAGTTTTTGTTTAGTTCGGTAAGCTTTACTGCTTTACACACTCAATAAGTTTAGACAACGTTCAGCCGAACACGGTGCGTATGTGTCTATAATGAATTCTCCCCCCTCAAAAAAAAAACACATATTCCTGGCGTGTGTATACTTGTCCATTCAAGAACAGTAATCATAGATAGATAGGTGTTTGAGAATTTATAAAAACAAATCTTATACATACTTAAACAATTGTGACCAGAGGAGACCAGTGGGACCAAACAAGTGGAACCAGAACATCTTTTTTTAACGATTTCACTTCAAAATGAATAGTGAGTTCGTATCGACAATTTGATAGAAATCATTATCCTATTAGGAAAAAGTTAGAACATTAACTCTGATTGTGATTTTAATTCGGATATGCATAAAAGTACGAAGTTAAATAACACAGTATATATTTTTTTAAGTTTTTCTTTATCTACATTTTGATTTTTATGATCTAAATGAAAGTCACTCAATAATATCAACGCCGAGCCAAAACCGCAGAAGCGAATTACCTACACGAAATTTGGACATTAGATTTATTTTGTGACGTAAGCATTTGCCAAGCAAGGATTTTTAGAAATTCTACCCCATCGGGGGTAAAATGCTAGGGGTGTCTTAGTATTAAAATCCGTCATTATTGTAAAGTTAAATAGGGGATGAAAGTATCTATGGGAATCACACCGTGTTCCATCATTTTTATGGACTGCTGAAGCAAATCACACGAAATTCAGACATTAGGTTTCATTTCTAACGTCAGCATCTGAGACAGAATTTTTCATAATTCTACCCCTAAAGAGGTAAAAAGGAGTAAATTATTAAGTAACCCTTACTAAATGCTAACACAGACATGTAATCCACTACCCGCGAGCGGCCGCTAACGCTTATAAATATATTATATATATATACGTAAACAAAAAGCTTTAGACCCCTTTTTATGTATACTACGCGCACGGAAGAGTGTGAGATTCGGCATATTTAAAGTTTATATGGAGCAGGAGTGCAGAAAGCGGAAATTAATATACAAGATGACTATATGAGATGGGACTGTATGACCAAATCCAAAACGATGAGAAATAGTAAAAAGTGTTGAAAGGATTCATGAGCTCGATTTTTGAGGAAACAAAACTGCATATTCACATTTTTGATTAATCTGTTACTTTAACAGGAGATCAAACCACTTTATTTGATAATCTTTGTTTTCTTTTCTACATAAATACCTGAAGGAAAAGCTTTATACCCCTTTTTAAACATATTGCGCACAATGAGAAGTGTTAGATATGGCATTTTTAAAGTTAATGTGCAGTTGGAGTGCAGTAAAAAAAATCTTTATACAGAATGTCTTGTCGATATGGAACTGTATGGAGAATTCCTAAACTACGAGAAATTGTGAAAGGTGTTCAAAGGAACCATGAGTTCGATTTTTGAGGAAACAAACACTGCTTTCACATTTTTCACAAATCTGTTACTGTATGTACCTGACAGGGGATCAAACCACTTGTTTTGATAATCTATTAATACGTGAATAGAAAACTTTGTACCCCTTTGTACCCCTTATAAAGCATATTGCGGGTATGGAGGAGTGTGCGATTTTACATAGTTAAAGTTTACATGGAAAAGGAATGCCAAAATCTAAAATCTACATATACCTAATATGCGTTACAAACACTGTATATGGTTGACAAATGCTGTCAACCATACCTACGAGTTTAATAATCTACTATCGTTAAATGTTGTTTGAATTGACTTACTCTCCTCTATTTATTGTTGGCGCTTTTCGAAAAAGTGAGTACGGTCGAACTTCGATCGCTATGCGACCGCTAGTCCATATTATTTAGTGTAGATAACCTTAAAAAATCTACAAGTAATAACAATTACGTGATATAATTTAAAAACAAAACACATCTTATCACTAGGAATTTTCAGGGTACGCGTTTTCTCCTCGGGACTATTAAGACCCGAGTCTCGCTAAAACTAGAGGAAGTACTAGGTGGCGGTTTCCATATTTAATAGAATTTTTGTATTAAATATTGATTGATTTTAAGTTAAAACGACAATTAAAACTATTGGCAGCTAGATAGGTTCGTTGCTCATCTAATGACCATATATTTATTTTTACAGCAAATAAGACTAGGTAGAGATATTACAGTTAAAATAATAATAAATCAGTTTTGTATAAATTTTTTATCGATAATTAAATTACTTTTTCTTATTTTTAGTGTTCATTCTTCGCTTTTCCACGGTCTATAGTCAACACATTTTTTTTATAAATGTATAATACCCAAATCAAATGCATGAAAACTTTTAAAGTCTAGGCGTAAACTAAGATAAAACTGAAACCAGATTTTAATAGTAGATTATGATGCAAGTACGATAAGCTGCATATTATATTATAGAGGAGGTGTTTATAATAATCCGATGACTATAATAGCCAGCTTACTGGTACAAGCATCATACGACGTTTTTTAATACATTTACGATTAAAATTATGTAAATACTTCAGATGTAATAATGGCGGGAGCTAAGGGCGGGAGCAGGCTGCTTTTCGTGGTTTACGCATGCGTTACAAACAGAGTGCTAGTTTTTGATTGGTGTAAAGTGAAAAGGTCTAGTACTGTAAAATACAACATTACCATTCAAGTTTCGATGTCATAAAAATCTTAATAATAGCAAATATATAAAAAAATAAATATACATCACTACATAGCTATAGATTGGTTTGAATGAAACTAAATTTCTTCCAAACAAAAATCAAGAGAAAGGTGAAATGTGAAATAGGAATAGGAACGGTGATTAGGAAATAGACTAACTAACTGTCAGGTCTATACGAGTTACGAGTTAAAATTAGCAAAATGTATTAATGTGGTGATGCCGCATCCATGTACTAATATATCAATGAGTATTAAAAGCATTCTTATCCGCCTGCTTTCCGCCTGTTGCAGTTTTTTCTGTTTTTGAATGTGATCCCTACCTTGGCCTTATCTTATTCCGTTCTCACATTTATACGGACTTACGAGTATATACTTATAAGCCTCTACATAGGTCACTATGAAAGTGTTGAGACACACGAAAAGTAAACAATATGTTCATACATATTTTATCAAAATATTCTCCAATATTCACTATGTAAATTTTTATTCATCAAAACCAGTTCTGAAAATATTTACTACATTCTACTTCAGAAATAGCTTATTCGTACTGAGCCATCGCTTCTTCGGAACTTGAAAAAAACTTTCCCTTATTTTATCCTTGACAATTGGAATCAAAAAGAAATCACAGAGAGCTAAATCGGGGCTGTAAAGTACGTGAAGCTGGATTTCATTACCAGCCGGGCTAACATGCACGCTGCTATCGACGCATTATCTCGTGCCGAAGCGATATAGCTAATAATGACTAGACCTGGAATTCGAACCCGGGACCTGTAGCTTCGTAGGCAGGATCGCTACCCACTAGGCTAAGCAGTCGTCAATTCACAAAGCAAATTTTGTCAACGCATTATCTCGTACCGAAACGAGGAAGCTCTATACCTATGTATAGAGCTTCCTCGTTTCGGTACGGTAGGAAGCTCTATACCTATGTATAGAGCTTCCTCGTTTCGGTACGAGATAATGCGTTGACAAAATTTGCTTTGTGAATTGACGACTGCTTAGCCTAGTGGGTAGCGATCCTGCCTACGAAGCTACAGGTCCCGGGTTCGAATTCCAGGTCTAGTCATTATTTGTATCATGAATATTGGTACTGGTACCGGGTCTTGGTTGTTATATATGTGATGTCTTCGCTTGGTACCCAAAACACAAGCTAATCCTTAGTTTGGGGCCTAGACGTTGTTGTCATGTATAAGTTATTTATTTTTATTTATTTACCTACGTTACCTATAAGTGTTCAATAAGTATGGCTTATAATAACTATTGTGAATGTTAGCCCAGCGTATTCTTGAATAGACGCGTTTGTTCTGAGGGAAGTATATAAAGACATCATCGTGGTGCAGCATGATCCCCTAAGCCTGGTCTTTTTACCTTTATTTTGTGCAGGTTTGAAAACTTTCGTCAATATGCTTCTGTTGTGTTCACATTGCGCTGATTTTCTAGCTTTGATGTCGCTATAAACACTAAGCGAACTAATTGTAAGATTATTTTTATGTTCGAGTGATTCATGGGTTTTCTCGCAACAATATTTCAGTAGTTCATACATTTTGCGACTGCCATGGCGGGTGTCTACTTCTGTCTCGTCTTGTGGGGAAGGCTATTTCCCCACATTATGGACCCGTTAAACTATCTAATACTCGCTGCCCGAAAAGGAGCAGATTCAGAGCAAGAATGGAGCAGGAGCAGGAGGAAGACACTTCAGATAAAACAAATTTAATATTATAATATATCATAGTATGGAAATGTTCTCCCTTGAGCTCCATCGTAGCAGACTAAAAGGCAGAAAATGATGACAGAATTAATGCCAAAAAATTATTGCTATTTGTAATCGTTGTAAATGGCCTTTCACTTCCGATATTTTAATAAATTTGCTTTTTAAAACATTTTCCATTTATAAGTTTTAAGTACTTATCTCAAAACTTGTAGAGTGACCTATGTAATACTAGACTCTCGTGAACCTTCAGCATTGTCTATATAACCTGAATTAAACATCAGTAGTTAGGTCTGTTTTGGATTAAGATTGGTCACAGGAGCGCTGTCTGGGCACTTCACCACCAACAGGCTCTTGCAACACATGAGACTCACAGAAACAGCACTGTGCAGGGCATGTGGTGTTACGGAGGAAACAATGTTACACATTCTCTGTGAATGTGATGCACTAGGGGCATCACGTATGAAGCATCTAGGGGTATGCTATCCCAAACCGGATGAGTTCTGTGACATGCAAATTGGTCAAATCATACAATACATGAAATGCGTATTTGAGAATGACAATTAGTAGGGTCGAAGGATGGGGACACAATAGATCTAAATAGGTCGCAGTGTAGGGTAATCCCACCCCAATCAAATAAGATAAGATAAGATAGGTCTGTTTTTAAACTGAACTTGTATGGTTTTACAGGACCCTGCTCCAAAAAGTCTCAAAAGCTTGTATGTCAACCTATTAATTGCTAAATGAATTATCATAAGAAAAATGCCAATTATATTGACTACCTTAAAACCGAAGGTCTAATAAACAGTCGAACAAACAAAGAAACTGATTTCAGATAAAAGAGAAAATGGCACATTTTCGTAGTAAGTATATTTTCTTTAATAGGTACATATCACTACATATTATAAAATAAAGTCTCAAAAACTACCAAACGGAAGGTTTCAATCAAAAGGTTTGTGTGTAGGGGTATAACTCATTGATGTGTTGTGCTAATTAGTTGAAATATGACGATTATTGTTGAAGTCGTCGGAAAAAATCAATTGGACTAAAAGATTTCATCGAAAACGCTGCGTAATCCTTTTGAGATATAACAAAACAATGTACAAAGGAATTGTTTCTTTTTTATTGGACTAAAGAAAAGTCCGCAATGGCATATGTCTATCTGTTATGGTTAGCTGACAATACCCATTTTTATGTTTAAAAATGATATAGTAATTAGAAAGTAATTTGTACGGATACAATATTAATCCTTATCAAATTAAATATGTTATTTACCTTCAGCATTTCATCACAATGAACATATGTTATATTTAAGTTTAATTAAATCTAATCCACATGTTCGACGCAACAAGTTGATACGGCACTACGACAGAAAGAACACTACGGCATATATTGCTCTGCTATCTGTGCGAAGCTGGGGCAGGTCGCTAGTATTAAATATTATGCATGCACCTCATCATATGACACCATTTTTTTAAACATAAAAATAGGTATAGTAAGCTATCCATAAAATAATAATAATAATAAGTATATTAAACTAAGCATTAGCTTGTCTTTTGGGTACCAAGCGAAGACACCACATACATATAACAACCAAGACCCGGTACCAGTATCAATATTCATTATATAAATACCTACCGACCCGACCTGGGATTCGAACCCGGGACCTCCAGCTAATAATCCGAAAGATAAACATATGCCATTGCGGCCTTTTCATTAGTCCTATGAAAGAGGAACAATCCCTCCTTACATTATTTTGTTTATTAAAATTAAATCTCAAATGGATTAAGCAGCGTTTGCGATGAAAGCTCCAAGTCGACTTAATTTTTTCCGACGTCTTCAACAATAATCGTCATATTTCAACTAATTTGCACAAAACATCAATGAATTATACACACAAAACTTCTTCTTGAATCTTTCTTTCCATTAGTGTCAACCATGTGCCAATCCGTTCGGTAGTTTTTGAGTTTATCGCGTTCAGACAGACAGACAGACAGACGCAGCGGGGTACTTAATTTTGTAATATGTAGTGATTATGTGGTTAATTTTCTACCTTTTTCTACTATTTTAACATTAGACGTTATGAATTGTGACATTTGTGACTCTATTAAAATCGAACACTGCTGTCAAATTTATTTACCCAATGTGTTAGACGAAGTAATAACACGAAAAGGAAATAATAAATACGAAATTGTCGACTCGTTTTCGTACGAAACACATTCATGCTGTGATTAAAATTTAAAAGGAACGGAGCCAGCACCCGTGCAGCGGTGAGTTTTCCAAACGAGCAGCGGGGGGACAGCACGCCCCTTAGTGGGCGGGACGTATACGACACACACGATGTGCAACCGTATTTGTATTACCGTAAAGTTCATATTCAATTAATAAAAATAAGTGCATCCAATGAACAAAAACCAAGTGCATGTTTGTGCTAGTGTGAGGGGCATCTTGAGTAAGTAGTCGGTTCACCACGTCATAATATTTTTATTTTGTTTTTTTGTTTAAAGCATTCGCGACATGGATGAGATTAACTTTTGTGTGTTATTTTAGTTTTATAGGTAACAGATTGCGATATTATATTTTTGGTTACATTAAGTAGCTTTTTTATTTATTTGCATTTGCAACATTAAAGAAACACATTGTTTGATAAAAGTATGTTCTTAACACATGTAATTGGATATTATTTAACTAATTCTTGATCAAAAACTATCAAGTAGGTACATATCTAGTTTACATTAACCCAATGCACATTATAGGTAAATCTTAGAATAATTAATAAATCTTAAATTTTCTTTTTTATTTAAATTTTCTTTTATCGATTTTGTATTCAGTACAAGGAGAGACAATTAGGTACTTCTACATAACCTTGGTACCTACCTACCTACCTGGTGGTACATACATAGTATAGTATGATAATAAATATCTTCTATAGGTAGGTACCTACCTACAATGTTATAGATACCTATATGAACTGAACCAATCCAAATCTATTCCAACATTTTAGTTATTTCTCTTTTAAGTATTGCATTCCGTATATTATTGAAAGTAATGTTTTAGGACAGATGAAGAATATTACGAATTTTGTTATTGAAAATAATAAAATTTTAGCACCAGCCGTCTTATTGAAATACATAGATTACATCTTGCTACTATTTCATACAATGCAATATCCGGTTTCACCTCATGCACTATATGAATATATTTTTATTCGGTTGAAGCATTTCATTTTGGTATAATATCATTGAAGGCATCTCTACAATAAAAATGTATCGCACAGCTTTGGACTGCTGGTTCTAGAAAAAATATGTGAATATAATTTATTTTTTATATTTCCTTGGACCTGAAATTTGTTGCGATTTTATAAAATCAAACATTGGAATGTAGGGGAGACTGGCCTTGAAAGAGCCACTTTGAAACAACAGCAAAAAGAAAATATTTTAAAACAACAAAACGAAATTATAAGTTTACTAATTTATCTTTTATTCTTCTATAAATGTTACAATACAGGCAAAACTCCATGCAAAAATCGACATCTTTAATAGTCAAATAGCAATTTAAAAAAAAAATCAAATTTGGCTCTTTCATGACACGTAGGTTTTGAAAAGGCTACCAAATGTTATGAAAGAGCCATATACTTTTAGTCAAGGTAGCACATTGTAAAAACTAAATAATATACTATCAAATTAGATTTTATTATATTACTATTACAAATAATAATATATGCGATTGAGATTTTTCTTGAAAAAGTAAAATCTAAACAGTATTTATTAAATAGTTTATCATTTAATACTACTAATATTATTCTTATTTTTATGTCGAATCTAAGTGTTTTAACAGATGAATATTACTATAATTAATATTGAAAGAAACAAATTATATTGATTAAAACATTAAAAGCTTTTATTACAAAAAAAAATTAAGGGAACGTTATATGTCGCATAAATCATCTGCACAGCCAGAACTACTTAACACATGAACAAATTTTGTACTCTTATACTATAACTTTCGTTACAGACGACACAATTATTATTAGCCTTATTCGTTTTGATATTCTTCCTTGCCATGTTTTAACTATTTGTGACCATACTTCAACAGAATCAGAAAGAGACGATTATATTTAAACTGATGTCATTATTTTTAGATTTATTATTGCTATTAAGAACTTTAAAATTTTTCTTAGTAACAGTAGTTTTAAAGTTTACAGAGCTATTTTTTTCATATATTGGTTCTTTTATAAAACTTCATTGACGGTTTGTTCAACTGTAGTGAAATAGGATCGTTTACGAGTTTTTCGACTTTTATTTGTTGACATCTTGATTTTCTGTAAATAATAAGACCATAAAATAATAGTCTACAATTAGTTGTCTTTGTATCAATTCAAGAATTAATTAGTCTTGAAGGAGCCGGTGATGAAAGAGCCGGCTTTTTCATCACTTTACCGCCCGGCTCTTTCATAATATTTCGTCTTGACAATCAAAATCTCAAAATACACTGCGAAATGAAATATGACTTACAAATATATTTATACCATTTAAAGGTAAGACACATGCATAAACCTTTAGCGTAGTAACAATTACGTTTCTTTGTGACATTGAAACGATAAAAAACAAATAAATAAAGTAGTTTAACTTACTTTTCATGACCGAAATTTTATTATAAATACGTTACAACTCTGCTGTTTGATTACCCTGAACTGTCAAATTTTTGTGGTTGATCTGTATCTAATGTTGCTATTTATAAATTTAAAAAAGTACGATATTGGTTCAGAAACTACCGTAATAATAATAATGGCTTTTTCAAAACATGGCTCTTTCAACCCCAGTCTCCTTTACCTATCTGTTCCGTTGATAATTGAATTAGTATATAATTATAGGTAATTCGGCATGTACTTCATTCAATAATTTTAAATAATTCTTTCAGTAAAAATTAAGTTTGTAATAATTGCATTTTCTTTTCATTTAAACTTTTTGTGTCATTTCAAGCGAAGGAGAAATGAAATCTGCCTACTTATTTATGAAAAGAAGTGTCGTGATAGCCCAAAGCGAAATCAACCTGTCTTAAATTTAAAAGGTCATTGGGTCATGGTTCGAATCCGGACGTGTACCAATGAGTTTTCTGACTTAAGTACATAACTATCACTGACTTCTTGCCTCGGAGAGTACGTTAAGCAGTCGGTCCCGAGTGGATCTCCAACTCGCAGTGGAGCAGCGTGGTGGATTTAAGCTCTAAGCTCTGAGGGAGGATGAGGCCTAAGCCCCTGGAGTGGGGTGAAAATGGGCTGATGAAGATATTAACAAATAAATTGATCTTCATCGTGAGCTAAATCAACTAAAAATGCGATATCGTTTGGTATTAAACTTAATGTACAAAAATAATAAATTATTTAGTATTCCTTACCTATACAAGGTGATCTTTATTATACCATTAATGTAAAGTTTTCGTCCATTTAGCACAACCTGATTCGTAGTTTCTTTATTAATTAATTAACAATTAAAATTATATGATGGTTATGTCTTAACCGAACAAGATTCACATATTCATAATTATCACACAAAACATTATTATCTCACTTGTACCATGCGAACGTAGTTGGTCGGAATAAAATTACTTGTAAATTTCACTGTGGAAGTTTTCAAGCTCTCTTTTCAAAAGTTGTCAACGTCAATGTATTTCGAAGCTTGTCAACAATAAAATATATTAGCGGTTACAAGATTTCCAAGTTCAACTTCCAGCATAGATAATCTGAAAGAATAGGATGATGTCTTGAAATAAAAACTATAATACAAATTTCCATATACTATAAAATACAATATTATATTCTTAAATACGAGGATTGAAACCTCCACTAATCGTAATATGTTGAAAAGAAAGCTCCTGTTTTCAAAGTTCCATAACTTTGTAAATTATAATATGTGAAGTAGATATATACAAATACAATTTTATATGCACACAACCTTTTTGTAGGCACAGTGAACTAAAAGCAGGTGGAGTCGCCAAAGGCTACCGTGCCGTCCGCTTCGTTACGTTTGTGACACCTCGCTTTTTTATCCTTTCGTTTGTTCTTTTTAGGTACACGTCGCCCCACCGTCCCACGTTCACGTTCGGATACAAAACAAAAACGTACGCATACCTAACGTTAACATGCACGTTAAAGATTAAACGCTGTTGCCTCACAGCGAAACCGCTCGACGATCAAGAAAAGGCGATCCATCTTCATTGGACAAGTTGTTTTTTCCCAAGCGTTTTGTTGCGGCTTTTAACGTTTAACTTGAACACGAGCAATCTGTGATCGGACCCCCTTCAGAATCTATGGTTGGACATTCGAATTATCCTGTTTGGGTAAAAAATGTAGTAGATACGTTTGTATCGATTTGTATTTTATTGTCCTTACTAATAAACACAGTAAATGCAAAACAGTATTTTTTGTTAGTTTTTTTCTTTTTCACCCGAATACGGAGGGTAAAATTTTTGTATGTATACATACATTCGAAAATTTATGTGGTACTTTCTATAGTTTTTAAACGATTTAATAGAGTTGTTTTAAATATATATTATACATATATAAAATATATGAGGGGGTTGAAACCGGTGTGCGGGAATTTCTCGGCGGTGAATAGCGCAGCGCGGGGACCTTTGTATCAAGATGGTTTGATTTTGATACAAACTACAAAACAAAAAACAATTAGACAATTAATCCTTTGTAAATAATAGAATCATAAAAGTACGAATTTATTAGAATTGAAGCCCTCTTCTGCGTTTACCGTCTAACCAGTCATACTATTAGCTAGCCGATGTATGATGGGGAGTTTTAGTCCGAGTTTCAGTGCGAAAGGTCCCCGCGCTGCGCTCTTCACCCCCGAGAAATCCCCGCACACCGGTTTCAACACCCCCGGGAAAATGCGAAATGTCACTTCGATACTGTGAACTGACATTTATGACTCGATTAAAACCAAACGCTGCTGTCAAATCAATTTACACTATGAATAGAATATTATAGTAAATTATTACACATATCTTTGACAGAATTAAGCTTGTGTTGCCCTAAGCCGAATAAAAACACTAGAGAACTTTTATTTTC
The DNA here is from genome assembly GCA_949709985.1 of Luffia ferchaultella. Lineage (NCBI taxonomy): Eukaryota > Metazoa > Arthropoda > Insecta > Lepidoptera > Psychidae > Luffia > Luffia ferchaultella. The sequence continues at coordinate 8,896,910 of OX453241.1, forward strand.
TAGTTCAAAAAACAGTAAAATAGTAAAATCAAATGCTTGACTGCGCAAAAAATAATTAACTGAAAAAAAACTGTACATAATGTGATACAAGGTATTGCAGACGAGGACAATTAAAAATTACAAAACAATTTCGTTGCTTTGATTTTCATTTAACGACCACCATCAGACATATTTTGGTGATTGGTTCATTTTCATCTGCAATACCATAATACATTCAAGGCATATTTATATAACAGTGTATTTTATTCACAAATTGATTATAGAACGTGTTTAACTCTTTTGAATTAATTATTTACATTTTTCATTTTACTGTTTTTTTAAAGTCGTAACGGAGCTAGATAGCTACATGTTTTTTTGCACGTATATGTTTAGGGACCAAGAACAATAACCAAGCAATTTATGTTAATCCTGGCCGAAAGATCCTCCAGGTTACCAACTAATTAGGATTGGAAACGGATGACGAGGACGGCTTTGAATTCCAAAGTACAAATATAAATAGAATTATCGAGAAGTAAAGTAGAAGCACCTATACTTCTGCAAAGGCGGTAATGGTAAAAAGTTGTGATTCCGTCACGTATGCATATTCACGAAGTTGGAGGAGCATGCAATATATATTTTTTATTAAATTATATTTTTACATAAATATCTATCATTCTATAATAATTATGAGAGGAATACTTTAGCTGGGTGAACGAATTTAGTTTCCAAATGGATTTCATTGCCGGCTAGAGGCGAGGCAGTGAGGCGCGAGCTTGCTTTATCTGCGCTGGCTCGGCTCAAAACAATATATTTATTGGACAGTTCAGTGCACGCCAAGCCGCCCGTAGTCAATTCAGTATCCCAGCTTTTCACTACAAACTACGTATGTCTATGTAATTATAAGTTTTATTCAAGGAATACCTGTAGATTTTATATTTGGTAATTTATAAGATACATATTTTACTCGGTTTTGCTTTATTTTCTTTGATAGATATATTAAACAGCAACCTTGAAACGAAGTTACGTTATTTTAATATAAAATCATTGAATCATCGAAAATTACCTATAATCTCTTTTTCAGTATAGTTGATATATGATTCAGAAAAAAAAATACTTTTAAAATCAATCTCTGAAGACATAAATCAAAAGTATGAATCATATGAATAATTCCCTATATCAATTATTGTAATTTTTTCAATACTTCACATAATTCGTGCTAGAAACATAGCCGTTTCTTTGTTTCGGAAGTACGTTTCGGGAAAAGTCTTCTTTTGGAAACATAATTATATAGTATGACTTCGGATTCGAAAGAATGGTTTTACAAAAAAATGAAATGTTATTCACATAGCAAAACGAATAAAAAAGCACATGTACCATAAGTATATTCAAAATAGCAAAAGCGAACAAGCAATATCCATTCGGTTCCGCCGTTGCGCAAAAACAAGTGGAATCTTGTTCCAAATAAAACACGGGAACATCTCAATCAGGTCTGTATTTACTTGGCGGTCCCGGGCGGCGGGACCGAACAAGATGGATCGTCGTGTCAACACGAATTTGCATCCCTTGTTTGTCGTACGAGCGGCTCCCGACGCGACGCCCGGCGCTGCGGCAGGCTAACACGATTATCTGTCGGTTCGACCGAGACGCTTTCCTTTTTTTTACCCTTCGATCCCTTGTTTTCCGACTCCGAGTCGGTCCGTGTTTTTCTGAATAGAAAATGGGATGTGTCAGACGAAAAATTGACAAAAATATGGCCCGCCGTGATGGAAAACGGCGAGCCCCAAACCGATATGATCTGTCGGTTCCGCGCCACGACACAACAAATTGCTGTCACGATACTACGGGACGATTGTTTATCGAGAAACATTTTGTTGACTTCGCCCAAAATAAATGAATGTAAATATATACGTATCGTTCTAGTTAAATAAAAATTTAGATGGAAAAACAAAATATTATATACACAATAATTTTGGGAGCTTTTGTTGTAACTATTATAACATCAACTAGTATCTAAGTACTTACTTATACTAGTATAACTAAAACTACCAGAATTATTGCCTAAATAACATGCAATCAAACCCTTATGTTTCAAAAAATATTTTGTGCAGTAATATAATAATACAATAATACATGGGACTTCCCACATATATGCCACGTATTATGCTTGTGTTATGGGTTACTAGACAAATGATATACATACTTAAATATTCTTTATAATATATACATATATAAATATTTTTGCAAAGACGCCACACACATATAACAACCAAGACCCGGTACCAGTATCAATATTCATCATATTAATACTGACCCGACCTGGGATTCGAACCCGGGACCTCCAGCTTCGTAGGCAGGGTCGCTACCCACTAGGCTAAGCGGTCGTCATATGGCAGTTGACTATTTGTTAATTATTTTACAAGAAAGAGTTCTCTGAATAATTATATTATATATGATAACAATCAAATAAAATTAGAAATGTTTTGGGAATTTGATATTAAGCAGAACGGTGAGACGTTAGGTTATTGAAAATAATGTTAAACTTCCTTTTTTTCAAGAAAGAGACATTTAATAGCTTTTCATAAATTTTATATTGATAGAAAGTAATTTTTTATATTTTCTTGGTAAATATAATATTAGTTAAAAATCGGAGACGCCGATCGACCGAAGGTAGCACGTTCGGTTTTCGTCCGGGACAAATCTTTGTGTGAATGAACATACCTATTAGTTCGACGTCTGGGTGTAAAATATCTAGCAATTTACTTCCTAAGAAGGATTCATAATAAAAAAATTGATTCTGTACAAATGTAGGACTACAATAACATCAGAATAAAACAAAATTTTGACTGACACTAATATAATCTGTTCTCAACATCAATTTTTTTATGTTTTTTGTTTTTGTAAATCTGAAAGATCACCTTGTGCGCGGGGGGCTCCTTTCTGAAACTTTTCAGATAGACTTTCGGTATTCTTTCATTAACCCTCACTTACACAGTTATTAATTTTTCGCCCTAATTATCATGTTTTTCAATTCCTTCAGACTCCCCTATCACCAACCAATTTTTTTATAGTACCTTGAATAAATAATAAAAGTTTCTTTAAAATATAAGTTATATGAGTTTACTGACTATATTTAAATGTCACCATAATTGTTAAGTAACTATCTAAAATGAATCGAAAAAGTAATTCAGCTCGTAGCATTATAAGAAATATTTATGTATCTATATGTTAAATAATTACTTCTTTGTTATCCTCGTGTAGCGAAAACCAGAGCGTTTACTTCAAAAGCAAAATAATTTCCCTAGCGATTCCACCACAATCAAGTACTTTGAGCAAGATTTTGTTTAGGTACTACATACAGGTATTTGCTATGGCACAGTCTCCTAATCTATGTACCTCTTGTTGGTCTATTATTAGGAGAGCACACGTTACCGGAGCCTCCGACAGGAGACAAGACACCTTGGGTCAGGGCGTCGGATGCAAATCCCGGCGTAAGTAAGGTAGTTCCTAAATCAGCGGAGTCACAGAGCAAACTCGTGACGGCGGGGTGACACGGGTCGCGCTGTCACACCCCGCCCCCTAGCACGTGGGTGGTCCGCAAAAATACGGAACATTTGTGCATAAATTCACTCACGAAATCAAAACTGGCTACTGTAGAGTTTTTTTCGTACGTAGAAAAATCTACGAGTCTCTGCATTTTTTCCAAGCTTAAGGATAAAGTCGTAGTTTAGTTGTTAAAATGAAATAGGTAATGTCTACATCGAATTTTCGATTTAGATTACAATGCAGATGGTTTATAATACCTATTTTGCGATATATTATCGAATTGTAATGAAGTGACGTGACGTCTGTGTATCTATGGTATTTGTTCGAACGCTTACAACTCAATAAATATTAAACCGATTTTGATGAAACTTTCTCATATAGCTAGTTAGCCAAAATCAAGCTTCAGGATCTGGAAAAATCATTAATCAGTCTGTTATCAAAAGAACCAGAACAGTAAGAAGAAAACATGATTTCACCAAAGTATCATATGTGCGAAAAACTATCTATCGTATATTATCTCAAGATAATAATAATATTATTATCTCAAGATAATAATAACGTATACCCGGAGTATACGGAGTGTTCGGAGAGCGTGTATGAGAACAGTGATGGGTGTTGATGAAGCGAAAGAAGTATGCCAGAATCGCACTAAGTGGAAATCTGTAGTCTCTGCCTACCCCAATGGGAAGCAGGCGTGAGTATATGTATGTATGTATGTAATAACGTATACATCACAACAACGTCTAGGCCCCAAACTAAGCATTAGCTTGTGTTTTGGGTACCAAGCGAAGACACTACATACAAATAACAATCAAGACCCGGTACCAGTACCAATATACATCATATAAATACTGACCCGACCTGGGATTGGAAACCGGACTTCCGGCTTCGTAGGGAGGGTCGCTACCCACTAGGCTAAGCGGTCGTCTAAGTACACATTAATATTTATCTAGATAACCGAATAATATGAATCTTAGAAGTCATGCGGGCGAAGTCTTAAGCAAAAGCTAATAATAAAATGTGTACATCTCTATTACTTATGCACCGAAAAATTCAACTTTATGATCAAGGATTTATGTGTGATAACATTCTTAGAAACTTTTGCACTATTTCGTGTTTCATGACACCAGTTTGCGCCATCCGCCACAGTGCGTCCCCATCCCCACTTCGGCTCATTAGCGGTCGTGGTAAGGATGGGGATTGCCTAAAGACGTACTCTGCAAAAAAACAGTGCACAAAAACGGCCACAGTTGACAGATACGATTTCAGATATTTCGACAATGCACCGTTTCTCGGAAACAAGATGCGCCACCGTGATTTATTAAAGTTTTTCGAAACTACAAATTGTTTTTTCGCTGTGCGACGACCTAATTTATCAGTTTCGACTACTTAACGACGACGTGGGCGAGAACCGTTTCCTTATTGCACTAGAGCGTTTCTATGCAAATAACATTTCATTAGATCGGACTACGCTGTAATTTTATTTTTCTAGATTAATGTGTCACGACGGAAGATAAAAAACATCGTAATGTCTCAATAGTGTTCATCACGGACCTCACTAGAACAAATTCACGAAAGTAATAATTTGGAACGACAGCGCGCTGGTAGCGTCTCACGCGCTCTAGCCGACCCGCCTATTACGTCTTGATTATGGCTCTACAAAAACTTCCATAAGCCGGAACTTGTCCGGCCATTAGGGGCCAAAAAACAATTATTGACGCCTCATGATAGCAATTAACACCCATCTCTGTTATTACCTCCCGATCTCACTACTTTCGGCGAGCCCGGTTCAACTCTAGAGTTATTGCTTTCTGGTGATATTTAAGCGAATTTCGGTTTTATTCTTATAGCCATATGTGTTAGATATGTGTACACGGATACCAAGAAGCGCGCTATGGCGGACCACCCGCACGACGCCGCCCGACACGTGGACACAATCCCGCAACATCCATCTTTCATCGGAGATATTTTTTTGCGAACGAGTTCAGTTTCATATTTGTTCGTTATTCATTATAGTCAAATTAACAGTTAGTTATGTGTCTGTTCCGGTTAGTTAACAATAACTGTTTAATTAACGGAGGAAAAAAGTTAACCGCTTCGTTATTAAGTGCGTGTAAGTTCGATATTTATACAATAAATACGATTAAATAGTTATCGATTAAATTATCCACGTCTTTTAAGTTTTTAGGTCTAGACATTTTAAATTTCTTGTTTGTGTAAAGGGTTATTACATGTAACGTAATCGTATTAGGTAACAGGTAAATTTTGCCGGAATTCTGTAGGCCTCGGAAAAACAAAAGCTCTATCATATTGTTTTAAATTACAGCCTATTTTCAGGATAGCGTAACTCAAAAGGTTATTATTATTATTATTATTATTATTATTATTATTATTATTATTATAATGTTATTAGAACCCTAATGGGATTACTAAGTCGTCCGTCTGTCTGTCGGTCAACACCATATTTTTTAAGAACAGATAAAGGTATTAAGTTAAAAAAATAATGTCAAATATGCATTTTTGCGGCTTATATAGTTCTGTGAAAAAATTAAATTTCTAGAAAATCGCTGTAAAAAGATATAACGGATTTTCATGTTAAACGGCACGTCATCAAAATCTATAGAATACTTCCCATTTACCTAGTATCTGACATTTGGCATGAAAAAAAGAAAACAGATTTTTCAAGCTTTTATTTAGCTTCACTTGTATGTATGTATGTTTGGGTCAAATCTTGCGCAAGCTAAAGTAGAGCTACTTTCTCTTGATATACGAATTTGAAATTTTGCTCACGCATTTGGTCCGGATGACAATGGATTATTCTGGTGAACTGGTAATCTGATAATGGAACCAGAAAGTGGATAACAGAAACCATCAAAGCTCCTAGTAAACTCGCTGAGTTTATATTCATTCGATTTGTCTTCACTAACACTTTTGGTAGCACATCATGACGAAGGTCTGATGATGGAGCTGGGAGATGGAAATTCAAACCCATCAATGTCTATTAGTCAATTCGAATTTAGGCTCCTTAGACTTGTCTTCACGAGTACTTTTCATTGCATAAAGTGACGAGAGATGACGAGACGGAGCTGTGTGTAGACAATAAAATCCACCAGTGGCCAAAACTAACCGAATTTAGTTTTGTTAAAGGTCTCTTTTCATAACACATGCTGATGAGGGTCTAACGATGAATAATGATGAAGAGCAGCGAGATGAATAATAAAAACCATTTATGGCAACTAAGTAAACCCACCGATTTTGTGCTCATTGTCTTCAAAAGCACATTTCGCAGCGAACGGTGAGGAGAGTCTGATTATCGAACTGAAATATGGATAACAATATCCTTAAATGGCTACTCGCAAACTCACTCTTGTGCTGCCAGGATAAGTAAGATAGAGGCATGGCAAAGAAGAAACCATGTTGCAAGTAATCAGTTACCAAAGCTGAAGGTAGGGTACGTGCTGAAGAGTTGGATAGCAAGAGATAGCAAACATACATCTGACATACTTACCAACTTCTGGGTACTTAACACAATACAATACATTTAAAAATCTCAAAAATATAACTATTGAAGTATGAAATAAATATTGTAAAAGCTCGAGGCGTAAAACGTCATATTAGTAATAAAATACACTAATTTGTAACTTTATGTTTGAAATAAAGCCTTAAGCTTTTAAAAATATATTTCATATTGCAAGGATTGTTGAGATTTAAAAGCTGATGATTTTAACTTTAGTGTTTCTTAAATAAAAGCCTATTCTTAAAAAGGTTTTTATTTTTACAATATCTTGTAACACAAGTAAACGAAAAACTGATTTTTTTTTCTTTATCCTTAAGTTGTATGCGTTTTTATTCAATTTGATGATTAT